>JBAMJR010000089.1:4630000-5830000 GCA_038501785.1 Myoxocephalus aenaeus
CATGTATGCAATGGGTCTACATTTATTAGGTTTATATTACATAATATTGTTGTATATCATTGTAGGGTCCTTAAGTCAAAAAACAAACAAACATAGTGTGTAGGAGTGTGAAAAGTGTGAAAGTTTTAAACTCAAGTGTCATTCTTTGTTTTTGTTGAGGACCACCTGAAACAACCATAAGGACTCCTTGTGGTACCCGGACCCGCCTTTGAAAACCACTGCATTCGGATCACTCTGCCGTACGTCAACTGTAGACGCCGTAAAATCACGTGATTACGGTGACGCGGAGCCGGGACAGGAAAGAAAAACAGCGGGCTTGTTTGAAACAGGAAAGCGTTTCGGTATCTATTGACAACCCTGTGGTTCATTGAGAACGTTTGTTTTGGTTGTTTGTTTTGTCTCCAAACAGTCCATTTAATGGATGGTTAAACTCTACAGTTGAAGCACGCAGTGACGTTGTTCTAACGTAACGCGGAAGGCTGTCAACGGCAGACGAGAAACGGAATATATGGTTGTTTGTTAACTAGGACGTTAGCTAAAATAGCTAACGCCCAGTAGCACTGTGATGTTTAGGTGAAGTGTTGCTACAGTGTTGACATCTGGTTGGTTGGGAAGTTATCGAAACAGGTAAGATGCAAGCTGCGAAGCTAAACGTTCCTAACGAGCGTCTATTGAGCTAGACTGTCTCATCCTGACAATGTGAAGTAACGTAAATTAAGTTAACTAACGTTAGCTAACGTTAGATTAAAGATACAAATCCCCACTCGATATCGCTTTCAAAAAGATAAAGTCGCTTTTTATCAACAGTGGCATAAACTATCTGTGTATTTTATTAACTGCCACACGTTTTCAAAATGTCCAAACTGACTTCAGTTGTTATGTTTGCTTCCTTCAGCCCCAACATGTCCTCCAAAGACGACACTCGCATCCTGGAGGAGCAGGTGATGAGTTTATCAGATGAGCTAATGCAATGCCAGGTATGTATGAGTGTGTGTTTGTCACACTAACGATGAAGGCTTGCTTCCTTATAACTTAGGAACACAATAACAATGGAGTTTCTCTCAAATAGTGACATTTAATGAGTGAAGTGATGGCTTCAAGTTCAGTCAACTAATGTCCAGCCGTGTGTTGACAATTGTTCACTCAATATGAGCACTATTTGGTGATTATTGAACTATTATTTTCACACATTTCAGCTTTTCATAAGCCGGATGAAGCAATGAGTGCAATTTGTTCCACTGAATTAGTATAAAAAAAGAAAAAGATTCTTGATCATATATTTACCACATTACCATTATCACAAGCGTATGGTTTATTTTGTCTGACTACATGTACATGTACACTTACACTTGCCAGCACCTCTAGCTTCGCAATATATGCTGTGTGCAAAGCTGTTTTTTCTTTTTCACTATTTATCATTTCCATCAGACAATGACTACCCACTTTATTGAATTCCAAACTATTCAGCATCTTAATTACTATTATATATTTGATATTGAAAAAGCCTTATGATTTACCTAAGATCTAAGATCTGTTTCACCTCCACTAATTTCAACTCATAAGGATGAACTCATGTTTATAGTTTTCAGGTTGAGGATTATCAGTTACCGGTCATTGAAAAGCATATCTATCATCAGGAAGTTAGTTACTGTTTAAAGACGAGTTATATTTTAACCAAATTGCATAAAGCATATTTTAATTGTTTAGTTGTCACTGCTGTGTAGCTGCAAAAGTCTAACTGACCAGACTTTATGAAACGTTCAGCAAAGACGGTAAATACTGTGCAGCAAATATTCCCCATTTATCTATCTCTCCAAATAAATACAAACACATAGGCATAGAAAAAGCTCATGAGGAGATTTGAGAATCTTTCTTCAGGGAGGGTGTCCTTGCATGCTCACCACCAGGTGGTGCCTAATAACATGAGTGAAGTTAACCCAGCATCTTTCACTTTGCATATTCACAGTACCTTGTTTTACAGGTACGTAGACAGACAGCTGTGGAGTTCAGCAGATGATGTGTTACATTTGAGTTTTTATTAGACTTTAGATACCACTTGGCACATGGGGTAGGAACATTTGTTGTGGTGCTTTTGGGCAATAACCACACGTGTGCCTGTTACCATATTTATTTTATATAATGTTTGAATTTTGAAGTTAACTTTTTCGAGTTTACTCAGAAAAAAGGACTTTATGAAGATATATACCTTCAGACACAAGGCATCCTTACAAACTTGTGTAGTTGTGCAATTCCATGCATGCACCTACGTGATTCAATAAACCCAAAAACTTCATTAATTTGCTTCCAATTCACTATACTGAGTATGACTAATTGACAGCAAAAATGATCTATACACAATAAAAAATACCCGCCTATAACAGTCACATGTATGTAGGAGTCCTTTTTTACGTTTTATGTTTAGGATTCATGAAACACTTTGTTGGAGACCATATTTATTTTTTCTTTCTTGTTAAATGTTTTTACGGCGTTTCCAGTGTTGGGAAGTAAAGGAATTGTATAATTAGAGGTGTTTGCTCACCTAACCACCAACAACTGTTCATTACTTATTTATTAATATAACTGAGTAGGCCTTTGTCCTCCACACATTTTGTCAAGCAAATAAGAGCACCGTAACACTGTAACATCATCTGTGTTGAAATATTAATTTCACTTTTAGAGCACTGCATTATGGTACTTTCTAGTTTACCTGTGAGACTTTGTAAGTTAGTGCTGCCCTACATTGAACATCGCAGCCATCCTTGGTGGTCTTGTCGAGCATAGAACATCAGTGATTCTGTCTATCTAATGGGAACCTTTAGTTGTGAAGTGTACAATTTAAATAGTGGTATTTGAATACCACTGATGTCTTAAGTCTCTTGCAAGATGTACTTCAGGACAGCCATTAACTACAAAGAGTCTCATCTGTCGGCCAGCAAATGTTCCTACTAGACCATGCTAATTTTATTAATATGTGGCTGAATTCCAGATACTTTCTTTGGTATGTTTAGCCCATGGTGTTGCAGTGTCTAGATTCAAAATGAATAATTCAGACACCATCAAACACAAATTCAATACATCTTTAAGTACATATATGGCAAAGGAGAGATCTTGATGAGGGTCCTCACTGAACACTTGTCTGTGGAATGGCTAATGGCAGCCAAAGGCCAAGCAGGGGGAGGCCACCTATTTCAAGTCATCCACACTGCTTAATTTCATCGTTAACTGCATTGCAGGACCTGATTTGATGAGATCTCTATCCTCCTTCATCCTGCTCTCACTCTGTATACACACACACACACACACACACACACACACACACACACACACACACACACACACACACACACACACACACACACACACACACACACACACACACACACACACACACACACACACACAGATGCATACAGAGACAGAGATCTACAGTCCTTCCACTTATGTGTTCAGCTCATGGTCTTATCAAGGTTTGCTTCTGCCATTTTAGTAAATAATTGATTAGACACTTTTGAAAAGGGGGTTCAAATTCATATACTAATTGGAGACCAGTAGATTCCAGTGGGAGGGATGACTTTTATCTTATGATGATGTGAACATAATTTATCAGATAATTTTATATTAAGTCGATTTGGTATAATTCTGTCTTTTAATGTCAGAAAATGTAGTTTTTAGATGTCCCTCATTAAATGTAATGTAGTTTAAAAATGTTTGAAAAAACAGCGAGACAATTTGAATTGGAAATGTGTCAGGGGCTGGCTGGGTTTTCTACTTGAAGATGACTCCCTGTCATCAGTTTTGAGTTTCTTTGGGGCTAGTTACTTTGGAGCTGTAGTGGAAAACATATGCGCAGCGCAACTGATTAATAAAGAAAATGCAAGCTCGACTGCTGTGTTTTGATTTGGATCCCAGCTCTCCCCAGTCATAAATAGTGCATAATGACAAGTGTCAATGCCGGCTCCCCTTGAGTCGAAGGTCACATCTCAGCGAGGAAAATTCCTGTTACGAGAGGCTTATGATTAGAGAGGGCAGGCCAGATCAAAACTATTTTGTACAAGATATTTCAATTATTGATTGACTTCTGTTGTATGATGATGTCATTAAGCATCCTATTTCTTGTTTTGTTTTTCCGTAATTAAAGCAGAGATGTGTTGTGGTTTTCCTTGTAGGCCTCATTGCATTTTGAGACTATGATCTGTCTCAATTAAGACAATCTGCTGTTGACTCTTTTATTTTCACAGGCAGACAAGGAGTTTGTGTGGTCCCTATGGAAACGCCTGCAAGTGGCAAATCCCGACCTGACCCAGGCTGTCAGTTTGGTGGTTGAGCGGTGAGTAGATTCATCTTTCAAATTGCTACCTGAGAGGCTCAGTAGCTGAAAATTCCTTTATCTCACAAGTGAAGAGAAATATGTGTGAAAGTCGTTCAAGGGGTGTTAAAGGCACCTTGGCCGTTCTACTGGGGTTACGACGGAATCTGGTGCAGATGCTGATTTAAGCCTCCTTATCCCCGGTCTAGCAGTTCAACCATGGAAACCCTTTTAATGAAAACACTCCTCCACCGCACCCATTCTGGACAGTTGAAACACTCCTGCCAAATACTTGTCTTTATCGGATAAATTGCAAGATTGAATATGACCTCTTTTCCAGAGTAGCTAAGCTGTGCCAAACATAGTGGCATGGGAACTTTCCGAACAGAGCTGAGGCTCAGGCCTTTTCACACTTGATGCACACTTGGATAAATTAAACATATTATTCCTGTTTAGGGAAAAAAATATCAGGTGCGTCAGGTTATCATTGCAACTGGGCAGCTTATTAGGCACTCCGACCACTAATCTTGTTGGCTAATGTCACATTGCCGTAAAGTGGTATCGGGTCGTATTGGAGTCGTTTTAGAAGTACGAGTGTATGAGCACAATATTGGATGAGGTACCCAATACTGGTATTGGTATCAGTGCATCCCGATTTGAAATTGTCTTTGATGATGTTACTACTGCAGTTTGAACACCAGTTGTTATTTCCACTTGCATATGTTGAAATGAATTGAAAAGCTTTGTTTAATTCCGTTTTTACTGACTCTTTTTCTCTTTTGAGGATTCCTTAAAATGATATTTTCACTATCATGGGTGCATATCACTACATTTTGAGGTCTCTCAGTTGTTAGGAGAACCTTAATAGGGGTAAAACACAGTGTAGCAGCGAGTCAAGAGTTCCTTAGTACCAATGCGTCTCATTCCTTCTCCACACCCTCTTCAGTTCCTTTATAGCCCCACAGGAAACCCATCAAAGTATGTTGGTCCGCTGAGACTCGTGGGGGAACATGCACCCAGAGAGCGTATGTGTATTGTATCACCTGATGCGCAGGAGGATATTGACATGGTAATTGTGTCGACTCCAGTCAAGCGCAGGTGCCTACTGGGAGCCGCCATTCAGGCTCCCCTCCCCTTCCTGTGTGGATCTTGTAGAGTGATTGGTTGGTTGCTCAGGACATGGTGAACACAGCCCAATATACAAGGAGATGTAGCTAGGCCAGCTTGCGTTCCAGCGCCTCCAGGGACATCATATACTTATTTCGGTGTCTACCAGGGGAGAGGGCTGATCAGAAGAGGCAAAGAAACGAGAGAAAAGGCCTCGCAGATGGGAGGTGTAGAAGGAGCAAGGGATGAGTGGGGGGAATGGGTGGCCCCTGGTGGCCTATAGCAGTTGAAACAAACAGGTCCCCAATTGATGCCTTTTTTTTGTCTCCCTAAAAGTTCATTATGATAAAAGAGGCTTAGTGGGCTGAAGGGGAATGTTCGGAGTTTGGTGCAGCAGCAGGATAATACAGCTCACATTTACAGAGATATCGTCTATATGAAATAAGCACATGGTAAAGCCTAGTTCTGTGTAAATTAAGTTCTTGACAAATGACAAGTACTGAGTATTTTCTCTTTTTTATAAATACCTTTATTGCAAAATCAACATAATAGTTTCAAGTGAAAGAATTAGAGAAATAATAAATACATGTTTCCAGCACTGACTATGTAAACTTAATATGGATGCACACAGACTAATCAGATTAAGATTATAGTTAGATTTAACTACACTGACTTTACCTACTACACCAGGGGTATTTAATTAAAATTCAACAAGGTCCAGTTAGAGAGAATTTCCTCATGCAAAGGTATGGCACATCACAATAATGTCTCACTTGCGCTATGATTTATATATTGAAGTTGCCTAACAGTTATATTAACGCCTGTATGTAGTCAACAACTGACTGTCATTGCAAATATAGAAAGTTCAATTGAATGATATATCAACAACATTTATTGTCAGATTTCAAATTGAACTGGATGAATTATAAATAATACATACTCTAATAATAAATACATGATCTTCTCATTTCAAGTAAAATAAGGACTGGATTATAAAATATAACGCATAACAGAAAGTTTGTTTTTGTTTAAATATGCATGAAAGTACTGAATTTTAGAAAAAGGAAAGTGTCCTGCAGCTTCAAATTCAGGTGTGAAGTGATCTCACCCAAAAAAGGCACGATTTTATATTCTTCTCATCAATTGTGTGTGCATGGACTATCTCTGTGGTTATGGAAACCACTTGTTTCAGCTCTATTCTCCTCTCTGTTAACATCATTATTGGGCAGTGAATTAACGTGTTAGGATTCTGATCATATTTGGCTCTTCGGTTTATTTCTCTGTGCCTTCATTTCGGATGTGAGTGGGTACGTTTGCTCAAAAGATGTGTGCTTTGTCTCGTAGTGGTGCTTTACATTACCGCTTTTAAAAATCCCCACGGCCTCTGAACATATGAGACATGCTGGTTTTGAACTGCCTTTGAGAAGACTGAACATATAAGTCTGTCCATCATTCTTGGTTGAAGGCTCTGGTCTCGCTGACCACATTCCACCGCCATGTGAAATAACTTCTCTGACTCGCGTTCTCTTCCCGTCCCTCACATGTGTGTTTATCTCACTCGAGTCGAGGGCGATACTGTCGGAATACACATATTTGATTGGCCGAGTAGCAACGCGGGATCTGATTGACAACACATGTAATTAGTCGGTGAGTTCCCTGGACCGTTGAACGAGCGCCGTAAAGGCTAGAAAAGCTGCACCAGTTAAAATAGAGGCTTTCTGTCAAAATTTTATAATTCTCAATTATCTATTGGCTTCAAGTCTGGGTCCAGATACAAAGGTGTAGATGCTAACTTGAGTTAGTATCTGCTTGTTAATAATTTAGGCAATGTATTTGTCTATCACAACAATTCCATTGAAATTATTGTATTGAGTTATCGCTAGCCCTATGTAGGCATGATATACTTTGTACTGCCCAATTGTTCTAACCCTATAGGTATATACGTCTTGTAGATCAGCGGTCCCCAACCTTTTTTGCGCCACGGACCGTTTTTGTGTAAGAAAATATTTTCACGGACTGGCCGATAAATAAATATCAGAAATACGTAATAAAATTATACGACTGGCATAAAAACCAATATAAAGTGCATAAAAATACAACTCACCATTATGCCGAATTAGTGGGAGCCCTGAGCTTGTTCCTCTGCAACGAGCCGGTCCCACACCCGAAGTGTGTTTTTTTAAATTTCCAGTCTACTCCGTAACTTAAACCCAGCTTAACAAAGACAGGATGTTGGAAATGGAAGCAGGGCTTTCTGCCTTGATTTAAATCCAGAACACCGTACTTTTGAGTTTCATTTTTGGGTTAACGTATCACGTGACCTCTTGACATGTGTCAAGATGCTTAGACGCACAGACGGATGTATCCTGTCATTTTTCAAAATGAAACATCTTTCCGACTGTGATAATCAATCAACATTTTTTTCCATTCATTCTTTCTGTGTGGCCTGGTACCAAGGGACCCACGGACCGGTACCGGTGGTTGGGGACCGCTTTTGTAGATGACTGAACACATGCCAATTTGTTTTTATTTTCTCTCTCTATTCCAGCGAGAAGCACAAAGCTGAGATCAAGGACAGAAAAGTGTTAGAGATCCTCCAGTCCAAAGACTACAAGATACAGGAGCTGGAACAGGTACAGTACTGTTTGCCTCACAGACCTAGAGCTCAGACACATTAATGGAGGGCTTCTAGTGCATGTTGGGGCATATTAGTGTGCCCAACTGGTTAGCTCACAGGTGCTGCACTGCTTCAATACAGCAGTTACAGCTCAAAACACTGTCCGTAAACACTTACAGCTCTGTCAGCACTTCCGCCATAGTTTGCACTGTTAGCACTGTTCACACTGTTCGCTATGAGCCGCCGGCTCGCCGTCGACATGTTGGGAGCATTCCCAATCTCTGAACTTGCACCTTTTAAACTCTTTCACTCTTTCTCTACCTGCTTTCCTTTACGCCACGCTTTATGCAATATTTCTCGATGGTATAATGGCTGACAATAATGACATCACTAATGTAATTTACTCCAAATCATCATCATCCCCTCACTGAAGCATCTGTCAGCCTCCTTCATTAGCGTCCCTCATCCAGAATCATGTTCATTCCTGATGAGACGGGCTGTAATGGAGTCATCAGCTTGCCAGTGTTTTTTTAAATTACCCTCCTTAGCCATCTTTATCCAGTCGATACAGTACCTATAATATTAACTCATAAGAGCACAAGATATGTGATTATGTCAAACTTTATCTCAGTGTATTATGTGGGCCTTTAGTTTGAAGGCAGTACAACAGTGCAATCAGTCAACATGGTCTACTTTTTTTTTTCTCACAGGTTGCACATAGTGCCATTCCTTCAGTGCTGCGATCTGTTTTCAGGACAGATACACAAAAAGACAAGTACAAAGACAGTCGAGCACAAGTTGGATTAAGTTGAATAAAGTGCTGTAAAGATGTGCCTTGTTTAATATAACACTAACAAGTTTTAATGGATGAACAATGTGCATGGTAATAATGACGGGTGTATCAAAAGCCAACTGGCAAGCAAATCTCTCAAAACTTGAATTGTATAGCCTCTAGATTAGATGGCGTTCACAATGCTACAAGAGCCAAGAACAGCTGCTGTATTGAGAAGAAACTCACTGTACACAATCATAAAAATAAGAACATCAGATCATGGGTGAGACACTCGGCAATGAGTATGTTAGAATTGCAATATCGTTACTGTAACTACTGTGTTTAAGTTGTCTTTCTAGCAATAATACAGGAGGTATGCAGGGCGGGAAAGTAATGAAGCGTGATATCTCTATTTTGTCTCCATAATAAAGGCCTGTTATTGCATACTATGCAGAAGAAAATGTATTATGTTGTATTATGAATGCCACCGCAGTGTTTCCCCTAGGTTTACAGCTTCAGGGGGGGGGGGGGGGATGGCGACGGCGGCACCGGTGGCACCGACACAAACACTTAAAGTAGTGGTTCTCAAACTTTTTCTGTAAATAACTTCATTTTGTGACTCCATCTGTGCTTTTATGAATAACAGAATAAAGAAAATTGCAATCACTTTCAAGTAAATCAGATTGCTCCATCAGACAATTTTTTATTTTTAAATTGCAATCACTTAGAACAATGAAAATAAAGTTATATCTGTGCAAAAAATAACTAATATTTAGTTACTACTAAATAGCTCATTGTGGAAAACAATAAGTTATAATTTTTTGTTGCCAAACAAAACAGAATGAGGGCAGATATGTGAGCATCAGGTTGTATCAGTATTAGTGGAGCAGTGAGCCTCTACACATCTTTATAAACGGGGTTGTAGATTTGATACAATTCATGTTCAACGTTGAGCTGAGATCTGTTTTCTGTTTTGAGAGACGCAGCAGCAGAAAGGACGTCACGGAGACTTCTGTCGAGTCGCGCATGCACAAGTGTAACCTGTTAACGGCATAACGTAAACATTTACCCGAAAGTACAGGCATTTCTCCATGTATTTATTAATGACTTAGTTTTATGTCTGTGTACTTTGTACTTTTGTAATATGTGAAGCCAGCAGCTCATTGTTGGTAGAAGACACGAGCACTTTGTCTCTTTCACCTGGAGCAGGAGAGCTGCTGCGGGTTCAGAGAGCTGCTCCGGTGCTCCTCACAGGAGAGCTGCTGTTGCCATCTTCACCCTGGGAGCGTTTAAAACGCAGATATAGCGGTCTGCTTTTCACGCGACATATTTTTCGACGCTCTCTGTCCGCTGCTGTGTTCTCAGTGCTCACCTGTGCACTGAGTGCTCACAAGGTGTAGACCTGTTCTATAGGAAAGAGAAACTTAAATGACGACTTGTGATCTGGAGCTATCGAGAAAATTACAGGGGGGCGGGGGTTTCTTCAGGGGGGTGCCCCGCCCCCTTATTCTAACGGTGGGGGAAACACTGCACTGCAATTAAATGTTTTGCTTTTTTACATGCCAGAAGGGCACACTCAAAATTCTAAACGTTATAACATCTCAGTGAAGTCTGCTTGATTTTAACAAGGCTTTGGTGAACTGTATATTGTGTTGATCTGCAATAATATAACTGTTATTAGTATCTTAAACTAATGGCTGGCAGGCAGGTAGAAAACTTTCCACAGCCATCTGATAAGTACCAGTGTGTCACATTTGCAAACCAACCTTCCGCCCTAACAGTTGTTATAATTGAGTGATTCTTTCATTCATCATCCATTACTCATAATCCAATCTACCTCTAATCCGCTGATCTGAGGAATTCCAAAGTTTATTTTTTTTTACAGAAAAGCCAATAATATGTTGTCAAAGAATTCTTCCATTTTCATTCTTGCATGCTTGGGGTTTTTATGCGTTTTGAAATTGTCTCGTTCTCCCCTCAGGCTGTTGTTAATGAAACTTACAAGCTATTTGAGAATCTCATTAAGAGCACACTGCACTCTGCGCTGTGTCATTCGGCCCTCTGACTGTCATCATCTCATCCACAGTCTTGAGCCTTACCCACCCAAAAAGTGATTAATTGGTTTTTCCTCTCTTTTTTTTTTTTTGTGGAGATGTGACGGTCCACTGAGTCCACACAGGATCCTACACTCCTCTTGATATCTCCATTCTCCAACTTTTTTTCTTCTCTAGCCTTCTTTTTTTATCTTACACCTCTTTTTCTATATGCTTTCCCTCGCTACTCCTTTCCATTTTTGTAACATAATTAGCTTTCATTTTTGAACAGCACTGGGAATTTTCAAATGCTAATCTTTCGTTCCTAGACCTCTTAACTTGGCGGAATCCCCCTTTTTTCCTCCTATCAATTGAGCACTACTGGGGTTCAAATTTTTCTTGCCTACCTCATTATCAACGTTTGAATTTATTTTCTGCTCTCCAGTATAAATCTCTATTAAAGCCCCCTCTGTTCTTACCACGGCGAGCTAGGAGTAGCGAGGAACGCTAAATCCACTATCTGGATATATCTGAGCGATTTCCCTCAACATGGCAATTAATTGCATCCCAAAGCACAGTGTTATTTGAGAGGAGGGTGTACCCACAGAAGGCTGTGGATTACCAGCCAAAACCAAACCCCAGCTGATGCAGTGTTAATAGGCCAGCCTCCTTCTACTAACGCCACAAAGGCTGCCAAAAAAAACATGACGTGAACATATACCAGCATCAAAAGTGGATGGTCATTAAATTCATTGAACAATTTCTGCTGTTCCGGTCTAATGATGAACCTTACGAAACATTGAATTGTTCATCATGAAGCATTATATTTTCTGACTCGTAATAGTTACATCTTAATAGTATGTGCTAGCTTTCTGTTCAGGGTTGGGGATTAATCGATACGTGAATTATTAATTAGTCACTTTCGAAATCGATCTTAGTTTTTCAAACAGAGATGTTCGTGATTGTCAGTTGTACAAAACATTTACAAACATCACCTTTGCCTCTAGGGAATCGCAACTGGCATTTTTCATTGTTTTCTTAGGCTTAATATATAGATATTAATAGATAGAAAATAATTGGTAGAATAATCAATTGGGAAAATAATACTTATTTGCAACCCAATTTCTGTATTAACACATTCAAGGTTAAAAAAATAATCTGAGTAAATTTAAACCTATTGGTTTTATGTTATTCAGAACTGGTCAGGAAAAGATCCAGATCATATATTTAATAACAGTATTCCAAGTCTTAAATCCATAATGAAACCTGGGGAACTCGTTTTCTCCTTATCTTTCTTTTTCTCTGTGTCTCTCTCTGTCTTTTTTCTGTCTCTGTCTGCCACAGAAAGTGACAGGGCAGCAGCAGGAGATTACCAACGTGGGACAGAGGAGGACGACAGTGGATGAGGAGAGTGCTTTAATGAAGAAGGAGCTGACAGCGCTGCGTGAACAACTGGTCAATAACAGTCAGGAACTTAAGGTTGGTGGAACTAATTTTCTGTAGCGGTCCTGGCCTCAGAGTCAAAAAGTCTCTGTTCTGTGTGGCACTGAACACGACAAGTCCCCTGTGGCAATAGCCACAGGCATTTGAATCATTTAGAAGAGAAGAGGATTGCTCAGCCCTCCTGAACACAATCTCTATGTCTTTGTGTCTTCTCCTCTCGCTTTTCACCATAGCTTTATCTCACCCTTTCTTGCTTTTAGCTTTCTTTCTTGCTACTGACAACAGAGAATACTTAACAGCTGGAGTGAGTGTGTGTGTGTGTGTGTGTGTGTGTGTGTGTGTGTGTGTGTGTGTGTGTGTGTGTGTGTGTGTGTGTGTGTGTGTGAGAGAGAGAGAGAGAGAGAGAAAGGAAAGCAGCCTGTTAACTTTCAGATAAATACTTAATGACTGGTTCAGTGGGGGGAAGTGAAAAGTGTTCATGTGATGGTGTGGCTTCTCCCTAATTATGCTTAGTTGGGACCTGGCTATGATTAATTGATAAAGGAATGGTCCTTACACAGTCTTGGTGAGGTCTCATGGCGCGAAATTGTGGGGGACAGCATCAAAGGAGACCTAGGTTGAGTATAATGGGTCTTGCAGCAAGCACAATTCTCATTAGGAGCCTGTCATTAAAGCAGACACACTGGCCCCCTGTACCTGCATGAGACCAGCTCTTGCGGCACGGCTCGGCCCGCACCAGCCAACATCTGGCCGTGTGCGCGCAGTCATACAGCACAGGTGACCTTGGCCAATCAGCGGCTCATGCAGGGGCCTCCCGCAGCAAAGTCGGTCCACTGTTTACATATTCATTTCAGCCTCAACCCCATGGGTTGCTTCTCTTTTTGTACTTCTCCGTCTTTCTTCTTTCATTTTCTCAGTTTGAATTGCTACTTTTTCTATTCCTCTCCTTCCGCCACCGTTGTTTATTTGGCCCTCATGACCCCCCCATTCTCCTCCTTACACACACACACCTCTCTTATCCAGGAAATGAAGACGGAGTGGAGGAGGAAAGAGGAGGAGGAGCGGCAGGTGGTGCATGCTCTAGAGGAGGAGAAAGGGGGATTAACTTCCCGCTGTGCTGCCCTGCAAGCTGACCTGGAGGAGAAAGGGAGGCAGGCCAACAGCCAGAAAGACCAGAGGGATGCTGCCCAGGACAGAGTCAAGGTATGAACACGGGGACAAGTCCATTCAGACGCTCATAGTTGTACAGGAAGGGCACCGTCCTCTAGCTTTCCATTTCTTCCGCACACCTTGAACTCTCTGATCCCTCATACCCTTTCCTCATCAGCATGTGAATATAAAAATATATCTTTTTTGCAAAGCACACAATTTAAATATGCAGGGACTTTATTCAAAGGAAGGAAACATTTATTATTCAACATGGAGGACAGCTTCCTTGTGTGGGGTTAAAAAATGAATTGGGCTGACCACAAGTGAAAAGAACTTTTGTGAAGTCCTTTTCTTGTGCGAGTACAAGAGTTGGTAGTTGTTGTGAGTCATTCATTCTCTCCCAGGTCATTTTCAGAATCTGCCCATTGCTCCAGTCATTGGTATCAATCAATACTTTCCATCTCTGTGGACATGAGAAAAACAGTGATTAGACAGTGACAGCAGTGTTGTTATTTCAAACATGAACCGCTGGGTTGAATGGGGGACTGGGAGGGAGTGGAAATGTACATATAAGCACTCAGTAATGTTTAGTGAGTACATAATGGTATAATCAAGAAATATAATGTGCATTACATTCCAGAGAGAGAAGTCAGGAAAGAGTGACCACTCTGTTGCCGAGTTTCAGAAGTCATTCACTATTTATGCGTACATCAAAGCTCACACATCGTTACAAGATTGGTTGGGCAAGGGGGATGCAGAGAAGGCTCAAATCACAATCAAAGTCCTGCGGAGGTTTCATTTCAGCCGCCTTTTGCCATTCCCTGACAGAAATCAGCTGCCTGCCAATACTAGAGTCTGAGGACAGAGCAGCAGCAGAAGAGCCTCACATTCTGCCCCTTCCTGATAGACTGATTGTTATGAAACATATTGCTACACTCGTCAGATGGAGTCAGACAGGAAGTCTTAAATAAGTCAGGGCAGAGTAATTACATTTGGACAAGATGGAGCCCAGCAACTAGTCTATGCACATCCATCACAGCCTAATACACCCTACGTGTTCCTAATTTTTTTGTAGCGTTCATTGATGTGAGAGATGATGGAGATGGAGATCATCGGGCGTGCGATGGATACAAAATGCCAATATGTTTTACATAGCAAAGATTTGTCAAGGAATTTACAATGTATTCCAGTGCATGTATAGTTAAGGTACACCCACAGGGGGTGGACAAAAAAAGGAAACACAATGTGATAGCCCTGAAGCTAATAAAACCGTAGTGATCCTCTTTCTGTTCACTTATTTAGACACTTAAGAAAGTACCTGCTTGACAATGACTCAAACATTCTCTTCAAAATCGAAACATTGCGGGTTCTCCTGCAGGGGAACCATTTTTGTATTTTGTTCTCCCATGTATAGACACCCAAACTAAAATTATTGCTTTTTTATGCACACACACAAGTGTTATGGCATCTTTTCATGTCCTTTCTTGTAATGGCTGAAGACTAATTAATTTTGCATATGTTTAATTCTGGCCATGTGAAACACTTTTTAATTACCGATAATCTATCAAGGTTTGGAGACCTTTGTGTGTTTGATGCTGTGCACCCTGCCCTGCTCTAATGGTTTTTTCTTATTAAGAAAAAGCTGTCACTAACACCTTGTCTACACCTGCTGCACAGCGAAAGCAGCACAGTAGCAGCAGCTGCAGTCCTACGTCTGTCTGTTCACTGGATCTGTTGCGTCTCAAAAGTGTTTTGACATTTCTTACAGCCAAATGCACAATCAATGTAGTTACATGTGTACATTGTAAGAAATGTGAGCTGTTACGCAGCCAGTGTAGACCACTGTCTGGATTAAAATAGAAGAGTATCTGTTCCTTCAGATGGATAAGAGACGGACAACAGAAAAACATGGCTGAAACATGTACAGCATGGACAGTATCCGATAGAGGCTGTTCGATATCCAACATTTACACTCACACATTGTGAAATAAAACCTTTCTGATTCCAGGGCAGAGTAAGCAGCAACCTCACCCGTCTGTGCTGCATTTACACAGCCTATAGTCCTCAATCACTGCAAACACATTAGGCTATGTGTTCCTGAAATATAAATAAACCGTTGTTACTCTTCTACACCAGGAGTTGGAGGCGGAGCTACACAATGCATGGCAGGAGTTGTCCAACTCGCAGAGCCACAGTAGCAGTCTAACGGCTAGGCTTTCTTCCAAAGAGAGGGAGGTAACAGCAAAAGAGGGGCAACTCAATCAACTTCGGTGAGCCCTTCCAACTTAAGCATTGCCCAATACACCTCAGTGTTTGTTTTCTTGTAACAGTCATTTAATTAGTTGAAGGAAGTGCGCATCTGTCCTGTGCTCAGACGTATAGATTACTTCACTTCGGTTGCTGTGTAGAGCAGTTGCTATATTGCTCTCTACACTGGGAGGCTTGGGGGTGACACAGATTTCTTCCACTCTGGCTCACCTAAAGCCACTTGATAAGCCCTGCATAGTGGATGTGCTCTAAAAGAAGTAGAAAACGGAAACATTGCAGGCTTTGGCTAAGCTTTAGTCGATATGATAAAAACTGTGAGAACCGTAGGAGCCTTACTTGTAATCTCAACCTTTTTTTAACTACTTTTCTGTTTTAATGCCAGAGGCACTCTAACATGTCAGTCACATAAGGACCAGAGACCATTCTTTAGGTTTTAGCTATGTGAATAAAGATAGCCTCATTAGTTAGTGGAGCACTTTCTGGTAATTCCATGGGACACAAAAAAATAAAAACTGAAATAAAGGTTAATGCTGATATTGCTATTTTAAGAGAAATTTTAAGAAAGATCGAATACACTTGTCATTGTTCTGGGTTCAACCCAATATTGCTAATTTATTTTACAGTGTTATAATATTTTCTAACCCATTTTTACACATTTAATTGAATTATAAAATCTGAAGGAAAAAAAGCAGTAATAATGCTAATAACAATAATTTACGTTCTCTGGCCTCCTTACACCCTTTAAAAAAGTTATGACCTTAAATCTTGATTTACATCCAAAACCTGGGCATGTAATTGTAGGCTATTAATGGAGAAATAAATGCCAGTACTGCTCTATTGTGTATTGATAAACAATCAGTTTACTCATTAGTCACAGTCACGATGCATGTACAGTGTGAATGTATTTAACATGTTGTCCGCGTGTAGTTGTGAGTTTGCAGAGGTGCAGACCCTGTACAGACACAGTACAGAGCACGCAGCAGAGCAGAGCCATCTGATCAAGCAACTGGAAGGACTCAACCTAGACACTCAGAAAGTCCTGAGGAACCAAGAAGAGGCACATACTGCTGACAACACCTCCTATCAGAAGGTACACACACGCCAAAGCTCAAACTCATACTCATCATTACTAGAACCACTTTGTTGCCCTCCATTCAGGCCTCACCCGCTGTGGTGATTTATTTCCAAGCTAGCTGTAACCTACAATTATTTGACTACTGCCAGAAAAGAAGGACTTTTCTCACCGTATCCTGTTACTGTGAATGGGTTCTCAACCTACCACCCCACTATCTGATGACTATACCACTGTATCATACTCAGCACTACACAGGTAGGGGGTCGGGGGAGACATCTGGAGCAATTAAGCGTAATAAAACATGAATTTAAAGGAACATTATATTCTTCTTTTTGTTGGATTTTTATCCCTCTATTTTTCCTTTTTCTTTCTCCTTACTTCCATGTATTTCCTGTTACTATGAACTAAAAAACATCCCCATATGAAAACCCATGTCAGTCTTCATGTCACCCAATCTCGTGAGTGATTTTGTCTCATCTTCCTCCGTTTGACGTCACATCTCGGTTTGACGTGACCCATTCCCTCTTAACCTCCCCTCCTGGCCTGCTTCAGCAACCCGTTGTCCTATTTGTGTTTGACAACAGCTGTACAAGGAGTTGAGTCAGTGCTACCAGGCCCTGGTGTCTAGTGAGGGAAACCTCCGTCAGAGTCACCAGAAGCTCAGCGGCCTGCTGGCTCCGAAGGACCAACACATCCTGCAACTCCAGGCTCAGCTACAACAGCAGCAGCAGGAACAGACACAACTGCAGCAACAACTGCAGCAACAACTGCAGCAGCAACTGCAGCAGCAGCAACTGCAGCAGCAGCAACAACAACAGCAGCAACACTCCTCACCAAATAGACAAACCAACTTTAAGGTAAGCACCCCTCTTAAGGTCTTTACAAACCAAACACGAAAAGTTTGTGCAAATAGATTAATTAAAATATTCAAGTTATATCTATCTACATGAGCCTATCCATGCCAAATTCAATTCAGTTTTTTATTTTGCAGTGCAGTGGGTTGTTTATTTACATAACAGTTTTGATATTTCAGAATTAAACCATTAAAATGTTGCTCACATAATCATTAGATTAACTCGGACGTCAATGTCATCATTCTGTTCATACATCACACAACAATATGAATATTGATCTTGCAAATGAGTGTCCAAAAAAAAAAAAAAGGTTATAAAGACAACATCTGGTAGTTGTAGTTGTACTTGCTTGAGATGGTGAGTAGCCTACAAAAGAGGGGTAAACATACTCTGTACCGGTGCATGCTAGCCGGCAAGCTGGAGAGCAAACATGTTTTTTAACTGCAGTAAACATTTTGATTTTGAAAGGCTAGACATCCAAAAATATGGATTTAAGCAGAATATTAGATCAAACATAGGTAAAAACATTAATCTTTTTGATTTGTTGCACGCAATGTTTTTGTAAGTTAATGAAAACAATAGTTTGAATGTCAATGTTATGAAGTCGTGTCAGCCTTGGTGTGAAAGGTTGGAATGCAAAGAATCGCCAGCAAATGTTCCACATTTTCGTTTAGTTTTTTCCTTTTGCATGTGAAAAGAACTTAAATCTTCACCATCTCCACCTACATCCTTTTCGAGTTTTTCCAGTGCATCACAAATCCAGGCTAAAACCAGTTTTTCTATGATGCTACTCTAAGTTGTTAAACTTATTTATAGTTCATATGCATTATGCATTTATGTGGGTGTGGACAACAACATATGTATGCTTATGATGCCCTGTATAATGTATGTAGCTTTTTCCTACATGATAAACACAATATATAATGATACTTCTTTCAACTCCTGTCCGGAGATGGTGTCTAATTGTCCCAAGGTACAGAGGCAGCAATGTGTAGGTGGATTAGTACGCACAGCAATGACTGACGAGCCCCAGCATGGCCTGTGGCGGTGGTCTTTAACTGAGAATCACTCTCTTAATATCGCTACATTTACCCTTGATACTCGCATCTCTCTTAGCACCAGCATCTTTCATGTCAACTTTATGATCTTCTCCAGCTCTCTGTTCTGGGCACGCATGCACTCTTTGACTTACTCACTTTATCTATCCTCTTTCTATCCTCCCACCCAAGTACCTGGAAGTACACATCCTGTCAGTAAGCAAAGATAGATAAGAGAGGTGATTTAATTGGAGCCTAGTTATGTTCCTGAAGATGCAGTTGGAGTTACAGTTCCACATCTGTCAGTCAGCAGGGGTTTGGCTTTTTCTCACTACCTTTGAACCGTCCCCCCGAGGCAAAAGAGGCTCTAATATAAACTAAGTTAATGCTGCAGCCACATTTTAAGTGGGCTTTAACAACTCCTAATGATATGGTGATAGGTGGTTCTTGGACCACACAGTGTCAAAGACTAGAATAGTAACAGGTATCTATATACCACTCTGTAGCTGATGCAGCGGAAGATAATATTTCTGCAGCAGTTCAGTAATTTCTGTGCCTCCACAGACTGTAATTGTTTAATTTGATTGGTTGATATTTTCTGACAGTGCTGCCCCCAGACTGAAAGTTAAAAGATATCAACTCAAATGTTAAGTGAGTTACAATTGCCCTTTCTCACTTAACCCTGTTAATTTAACCAGCGGTGAACTATAAATGGATCATTTAGTCAGTAATTAAATACAGTACTGTAGTGGTTCCCCCAGTAATTAATACTACATTTAGAGAAGATGCAGTTAGTGGTGTGTGTGTGTGTGTGTGTGTGTGTGTGTGTGTGTGTGTGTGTGTGTGTGTGTGTGTGTGTGTGTGTGTGTGTGTGTGTGTGTGTGTGTGTGTGTGTGTGTGTGTGTGTGGTGTGGGCATGCATGCGTAAATAGATGCATGAATGGTGTGTGTATATACATATGTGTGCGTTTTATTTTATCACACTGAACATGAACTCTAGCCCATATCTCTTCCCCACCCAGTTAAAAAACAAACTCATCACACAGTTATTTCCAGGCCTGAGATGTAATTACAAAAGTACTGTGTACATAATAACCTATGTTAAAAATTGTTATGCACTTTTGTTTACGGAACACATGTAGCTCCTGTCTTGCTGATTTGTTTCTTTAACTTTCTTACCCACTGACATCAAAGTGAACAGATCAGGTATCCCAAGGTATAGCACTCAGTCAGGAGGGCTTTCTGTTTCCCACTCTGTAATTTCACTGACAGGTTGTGCGTATATGTGTACGTGTGTGTCTGCGTAGGTGTGTGTTTGACTAAAGGTGTGTGTATCCGAGCACATAATCGCAAATTCTGTAACAACTTCCTCCCGAACACCTGTTAAATTCTAATGCTCAGGTTGTTAAGGCAGATTTGATTTTAATTTTAAATGTTTTGGTGGAAGTTACCATTGGAGGTGATCAAAGTGCTGATCGCAACGGGAGCGCAGGAGGGAGATGCAGCGCTCATTTGAATATAGACCAGAGCGACGGCTTTGAACACCCCTCCCACAGTGGTTTTTTTTTGGGGGGGGGGGGAGCAGGAATAAAGAAGGAGGGTGGGTGAGAGGAATAACACCCATTGTGTGTTATACTTCCATGCTGTGCTCCAAGATTGACTGTCTGTTCTCTTCTGTCTTATGTCAAGTTAACTCTTTGCAGGAAGCTTAAGAAGACTTTACTGAGGCGTAAAGCTACAGTTCTGCTTGTTTTAAGTTAATGTGAGTCATGCTATGCTTTTCGGATACTGTTACCTCCTATATCAATTGATCTGCCAGGTCAGCACTAGGTTAAAGGTTTTCTATTCGGACTTCAGAGCATATCTGTTGCCTCTACATGGCTCTCAACGTGCATGCGCCACCTTTACAAAGCAAGTAGTTTTCTTTTGCTATATTATGCTCTGGATATCGAATTTAGCACCATTAAAAATGTTTCAGCTTCACCCCAAAAATTATATATATATATATATATATATATATATATATATATATATATATATATATATTAATTTACCTTGGTCTTAACTAACTATCATTTGTATTTAATACTTATATAAATGAATCGGTTGATTTGCTTTTATGATTTGTGATGTAGTATAAACAAATTAATACAAATAAAATAATGGAAAATGCACATCACAGTTGGCTGGAGCAAAAATATTCAGTACGATATAATTAAAAAAGTACAAAGAAAAGAAAGTGAATCATCATATTGGAAAAGCTGGAATCAGAGATCGTTCATAAATATCTTCAATTGATTGTTGGTTAGTCAACAAATCAGCTAATGGTTTCAGCACTACTCGCACTGTATTTCGTGTTCTGTAAAGTGTGTGTGTGTGTGTGTGTGTGTGTACTGAAAGCAGTGCGATATCTCCATAATGTCAGCCTGGAGATGGCCCCATGCCCTGAACTTCTAGCTGTAGGGCCTGGCTGATCATCAGGCTGATCATCAGGCACCTGGGTGACCCCCACACCGATGAGATGCAGATACAAACTGCCAGGTTGGGTGGTCACCATCACAATGTAGAGGCAGGGAAGAGAGCCCTCATTAGTGGACAAATCTAAAATATTTATAATAGCCTAGTGTTTGGCTATTGTCAGAGCTGTGCGGTGATTAAAGACCAACATTAGAATCCATAGCAGACCTCGGGCTTTCTGGAACCTTCACCATAATAAATGGGTGATAAGTTGTTAATTGTGTGGGCAGTCGTTCAAAGTGCTAGTTATTCGCTCATCAGCATTGGAAAGGGAAAATTAGGCATTTTAATTCACTCCAGAAAAGTTTCATATAAATATAAGAACATTTTGACATATCACAGTAAGCTATTGTCTTATTTAGTAAGATAATATTGGATTAATTTCCTTTTACTGCTTCAGTTTTAGGGTCCTGGTATTGTGCATGATGACTCACTCTCACACTGGTACCCTTAAATAGATTAGAGCCATCATACATTTTAGTAGTAACATCAGTGCTATTCCTAGTATGTCAAAAAGTCTCCTATGAAAAGGACCTCTTTTTCACACTATTAAATACACTAATTCTCGTCATTATGGTCAAGCCACCACATTTCCTACAACCTTCCGTAAAGGATGGAGAAATCGTGCACCTGCGCCAACATTGACTTTTTTATGCATATGTTTTAACATACAATACACAAAAGTCCCTCGTTAGGCTTTTATAGACTGAATCTCAAGCACGGAAACATCATTTCCCAAGGTGGCCAGACTTTATTTTTTTATTTTTTTATAAATCGAAAGAAGCCCTGATTGTGCATCTCCCATAGCTTGTTGAGATGTTCTTGTTTTTTTAACATCTGCTTCCGGCTTGTTATTGACGTTAGCCAATCTAAACACTTTTTAGATGTATAATTAAAGTGCTAGTTACACACACGTGTGCTCATAAATGCACTCATCGCTTTGCGGGGTCACATTTGGCTGAGGTGAGGCGTTTCTTTTGATCATCATCATTAATAGCAACCATCAAAGTGAAAATAATGATTGATACAAAGAAACGTGGAAATTAATTTTTCAACCAAGATCTCAACAAACAGACTGGAGTCAGCCAGAGGGTTCTTTTGTGTTCACGGTGCAGCAGAAGGATAGAGGCCACTTTTAGTCTCTGCCGATGTTTCAGTAAAACGTGATGGAAAGGTTTTATAAGTCAGATATTTTGGAATTGTCTTTCCCGTGGGTCTTGTTTTGACTCTGGTTGCTCCTCAGTTTTTTTCCCATCTGGAACGGCACTCCTTTAACTCAACTGTCAGGACCTCCCTAGAAGTATGTTAAAAATGTAGTGCAACCTGCTGCTTGTATTTACATATTCCTTTCCTCCTCAGACATATCAGTCATCCTTCCGTTATGCAAACATTGTGTAAAAATGATACATTCAACTACTGTTTTAGAATTATAGTCTGATAAATGTTGCATGACTTCTAATGCTATGTCTGTCTGATCTATGTATGCCGAGTGTGTTATTAGTGTTATCAGTGTTGTCAACATGAGTTTGTGTATGAGCGTGTTTTTGGAGCCGGGCCATGTCCAGGGCCAGAGACATACTAATGACATGGACTCCAGTGGTGTGTTTTACCAGCTCAACCGCTCTCATTAGATGAGAACCTCTGTGTAGCACAGCTCGCCTCATTAATGAAGCACAGCCATGTGCCGCTGCAGACACATGCGCTCACTCGTTCAAGCACATACACTCGGGTCAAACAGGCTGTGTGGGAGGACTCCGCCTGTTTGCACGCACACAAAAACACGCATGCAGTCTTCATCCTACTCACCGTGTGCTGTCCTTCTATAAAGTTCCTCTTCACTGCACTACCGGTTAACACACACGCTCATACATATATGCACATACACACATGCTTTTGAAGAACCACCATCTTGAATGCAAAGTGCACCTGACCCAGTGGGTGGGGGCGCGCACCTTGTAGCCTTCACTTCTGAAGCCGATCCAATCGCTTTCACAAATGCTGTCGCTCCACAGATGTGCGAGCATGTATTTGTGTATGCATGTAGTCGTGTGTCTGTGCGTGTGTGGCGGGGGGGGGGGGCTCCTGATTATAGCTGCTCCATAATTAACAGTGATCAGATTTGTTTTGTGGCATAAATGGTGCATGTGTAGAACATTAGGCCTGGCAAGTCTCATTTCACATTCAGCTCAAGGGCTCGGCAGCAGACGGGTCACGAGCTTCAGGGAGCACAATCACAAGCCTCCCTCCATATGGTCCTGCCTGCCGCATCCTCAGCAGTTAGGGCCGCGAGTGCCAGACAAGTTCCCCCAAGAACCTAATCGTGTTCAGTAATTACCAAGACTGGCTTTTTTCTTCTTCTTCTTTTTTTTTTTCTCCTTCCCTCAGCTCCCCACAATCTCCTGCTCTTTTTTTCCACTGCACCTGCATGCTCTGTTCTTCTCTTTCAATCTCATGCTCTCTCCCAGTCCATTGCTTTCACTAAGCTGCTTGTTATATGTTTATTTATTTTTTCCCTTTTGTATGCTTGCTCCTTTACTATCTCAAAGTTTCACTTTCTGGATGAAAACCAGGATGGGGATGAGAGAAATTGTGAGAGGGGGAAAAAACCTCAGACACTCCCGCATCAGTTAATTTCTAAATTGCTTTATGTGGCTGATGCCGAAAAACCCAGTCCGTCCTCCTGACTGCCTGGAAAATTATAAATAATTGTAACAGATGCGCCAATATGGCCGGCCTCCAATAAACGAGGCCCCAGATAATTTGACCAACCCCCTTTGACAGGCCAATTTAATAAAACATGAACAAAATCTTCCTCACTAATAATTTATCATCCCCTCTCCTCCCCTTTGGTTAAAGTTGATTACCCTGGCAGTTAACAAGGTCACGCCCAGATGCCAGGTTTCTGATAATGCAATCAGGACTCGTTGGAAAAAAGGTGATGACATCCTGTGCAGTTTTCTTCATTACCTGGCCTCCCAGTTAAACACAGGCTTTGATTTAATGTGTTTAATAGACATGTTGTTGATAGCAGCAGGTGAGGCTGTTTTCTTTTTGTGTGTGTGTGTTTCACACTTGTTTATGAAGGACTTAAGAAAAGAAAGGTGAAAATTTATGCAATAAGGTGATGGAGACAAGATGTATGTGGGTGAGTGTTAACGTCAAGATAAAGGACTCAGACATCAGCTATGCTTAGACAAACGGTGTGTGTATCAAAGTTGTCCTTTCTGTACACACTTCACCATCAAGAGCTGTTTGAACCTTTTAATAACAGTAGCAGCAAACATTTAGGTGATATTATAAAGTCAATACTTGCACAGGTACATTGTGGACTGTGCAATGTGCATGTGTGAGTCTCTGCTCCCCTGTAGGTGGGTCGTCTGCTTTATCATTGTCCCCCTCAGTTTGTTTTGGTAGTCCCCGCTGTGTGCTGAGGTGTGCAGATGCTGCTCGACACCGGCTAATAGACACTGATAAATAGATGGGCCATTATAGCACACACACCACAATGCTGGGGGTGGTATTTACCTGTCCCACTGCCACATGACACATCTTGTTATTGACTTCGGCATATGAAAATGTCACATAGACATCCATTATTGCAAGCGTAAGTCTATTGAAGTACTTGATAATCTGTCAGCTCGTGATTTTCCTTCATTTCCCTCAGTTAATTTTGCCGTTGATAGTCAACCACTAGTTTGTGAAGACTTGAGCATGTCTGTGATCTGATTGTGGGCTTATCTCTTCCTCAAACTGATATCTGCACCACTCTAGATGTCTCTATACATGACTATAATTTGTAATCCTAAAAGGAAACTATAAATTATACAAAGAAAAAAGCTTGATCTTCAATTTTCTAAAAGACTTGTCTGTCAATTTAAATACCTTACGTCTGGATTGTAACCACAATTTGTTTCTAAGCATATGTTTTGCATTAACTATCTATGATATTTAGAGTTTAGTAATCTTAACTATTTTATTTACCACTATGATATTTTGCAGAAAGTGGCTGAATGGCTGTTTGGTGCATTTGCTTGTAAATGTGGCAAACGGCAAATACAACTGTTGGACAGTGAACAATGGTCAGATCAATATTTATTTCTTGTTTATATACTGTTTTGGTTAAACTGAGGCTAGTATGACATTTTAAAATTAATTATGATCAAGATATAACATGCCACAGATTATGGATTATTCATTATTCATTACTCATTTTTGTACCTTCATGAGAACATTGTCCTTTTTAAATATGACACATGTTCAAATTCAAAGTGTCAAATTACTGTCCACACTGTGTGTGTGTGTGTGTGTGTGTGTGTGTGTATATGTATGTGTCTATATATATATATATATATATATATATATATATATACACACACACACACACACACACACACACACACACACACACACACACACACACACACACACACACACACACACACACACACGCAAGTTTTACGTAACTCTGGATTCTAGGGTTTACAGATCCAGTCCTAAACCTTCCAAACCATTCGCAGCCTCATTAATCTGCATTAATCATTTTAAACATGTCTGATATTTAGGAGAATCTGGATGATAACAGTTATGATTACATCATGAGAGAGTCTGCTACAAGGACGCTGAAGAATGACCAACCCATGTTGACTGCGTCTCCCCAGCCATTTTCCCACCCGAACTCGACCCTTCGCCTTCCGTTTTTGGCTGCAAAGCGTTATTAGAGCAAGTTGTCGCAGACTGTCCATTTAGTTTACAACTGCTTCCCAATGATATGGTGTGGTGTGTTGCTCCCTCTGGCACGATCATCTTAATAATAACCTGTAGTGTGTCATGCACAATTATTTTCAGATCCTGTAATGTTTGTTTAGGATTTGAGAGAGAAACATCTGTAAAGATTCTCCTTGTGTGTTTGATGCAACCCAATTTCAAAATCAGTTAGGATTTGAAAACTCCTTTAGTCTGAGCCGGGCTTAAGTTTCTCCCCCAAGAATCACACAAAAGCACCGCTTTAAATCTTGTGTTCACCAGAGATGTGCTCATACGTTTCTTGGGAAAAAGTGAATCAGCAAAGAAAGAGAAAAGCATATAAACGAATAATGAACTAAATAAATCCTATTGGAGTCCAAATTAGTTTAGTCATTTTTCTGTTGTTCTCTACACCAATACGCCAGTTCTTCCTCACTCACAAATACACAGGCGCTTGTCTCTTTTCTTACAGGCAGTGGTGTCGGAGCAGGTTGATGCTGCAGCTCAGAGGTCGAGCCCTGATTCTGACTGGGCCCCCAGCCGAGGCTCAGCTCCCAGGCCAGAGGATCAGACCTTTCGTCAGAGGTCCTCCAGTTCCGTCAGAGGACAGCAGGTAGGTTAGCACACACTACAGCCAATTATGTCAAAGAGAGCACGTGGGTGAGTGGCTAACATGCCCACACTTACATTACTACTTTGCTCAGATTAGATCAAAGCCATAGAGAAAGGATATGAGGAGAATGGTCTGTTGAGAATCATGTGATTTATCAGACCTTGCTTCTGCCAACCTTTGTCCTGAACTCTCCAACACACACACATACACACAGATGCCCCTCCTACTGTGACCAGGCCGGCGTGTGCTGCTGGTTTCACGCATGCCTTGGGCTCAGGCACTGGCTAATTTACCGCTTCAACAGTACATTATGAACAAGAAAGAAGCTTTTGATCTTCTCAGTATTCAAACTCATAAGTTTGGCAGGGCATGTTTCTAGATGGCCTCACTCACTCTAAAGCTGGCCTGAAGACACGTTGTTTAAATCTATACAGCTGTCCTCATTATAGCTCCAATGGAGGTGCTTCTGTTCAGGCAGTTTATACATGTAATGCAATTATTTTGTACAAAATAAATAAACAGTATTGACATCATTCAATGTGCTCCTCGTTTCTGGAGGCTCTGTTGTGTTTGCCCTCGCACACGCTTACACGCACACGCACACAAACAAACACATAATCTGTCTGTTATTTCACACCAACTATTAATGATTTAGATTCTTGCTACAGTATGAATCTTTACTCAACCAGCCACTAGTGACATGTTCACCTTTTCAGCCAATACCTGATTCTCCCTCTCCCCGCAAGGTCAAACTATTTGTAATACCTGAGGTTATTAGCTTTAGGTAAGTAAACAACACGTCAACTTCATAAATCATCACAACCTTATTGTTATTTAAAACGTGAACATTTTGAGTAGGTGTCTCTGTTGGCTGCTTAATATCCAAATATGATGATGCTCCAAAGAAACCATAAACCTGTTATGCTTCATTACACTCCATTTAAACAATAATACCAGTCTGCAAGGTCAAAAGCTGATGAAATGAGCCTTCTGTGCAGCCCACTGCTACCACCCAGGACACAATTTGCAGCTTTCTCTAAGTGCCTGAAGTGAAATGTGGATATAGGCTGAGGCGACGCGCAGTTCAAAGTGGTACATGACTCACGTTTTGCAACATACAGCAAGTGTTAAACTGATTTTCTTTTTAATAGAAATAAAAAGAGTAATAGAGAAAAAGCATATCAATGATGAATAAAAGTTACATTTATTCATATTAAATTAATTAAAAACCATCTGGAATATATAAATTATGTTTGTAATATATTTAACAAATCATTTTACTATATTTCAGCGGTCCACTATGAGCATGATGTAGTTCAACTTGGAATCAAACCTTTCTCTGTCGTACCTCGCTTGGTATCTCATGATGGGAAGCGCCCTGTCCCCCTTTTTCTCGTTTTCTGTGAAGATCACTTGAGTTCTCCAGCTAGCCAGACTTCTGTGTTTTACTCTTTGTATGTCGCTCTTTGTATGTTGGGCCTCTTCTTGTCGACTATCTTTCAAGTGTCTGTCACTCTGGGTAGTGTAGGCTATGATTTTGTCTCATAAAAGTCGCTGATCGTAGCCTTTTGGCTCGTTCCACCATGGCTACCTCATGGTCCCTGTTCAGGGGCATTTCTCTGAGTAATATTTGTGCCACTGCAAGCGGGGCATTCCCGCACACATTTATTTGGTTTCACGGCGTCTTTGTTTGTGCACTCTTTCCTCCGTGTGGGTTCATCGTAGTTCTGTATTCTCAGGTTATCGGCTCTAACATTTGTCATGTGTTTTGCAGTGTATCTTAGTCTTTTGAATTATTGTACTCCTTTTAATAGATTTCTTAGTTAAATGGAGTACATTTGCTTTGTGTTATGTGTGCACCCATGTCTTTACACCTTGACGCGGGTCTTTATGTGTCGTGTCCTGTGCTTGTGTGTGTGTGTGTGTGTGTGTACGACATTCCCGGCAACGAGTTCAGCTTTGAGAGCTCCAGACGCACACATGACGTGCTGCTGCAATCATAAAGAAGCCCATTGATAACAGTGACCCCTCTCTCTGGGAGATGGGGAGAGAGAGAGAGAGATGTTGGAGGAGGGAGGCAGTCGATGCAATGTTTCTTCTTTTTTTTACTCTTTTTTTTTAACTCTTTCTCGCATACAGACTCGGGCCTCTCTCCTCATTTCCCTCGTACTGGGTGCCCTCCTCCCCTCCATCTGCATTGCACTTTCATGTTTACAGAGCTGTTACAGGGTGCCATGCACGGGTCAGGTCATGGCCGCCAACCAGCTGCCGAGCTTGACAGCGGGCACATCTTTCTTTGCCTCGTGTCATCTGTTTTTTTTAATCTTTCAGGGATGTCTTGTAGAACATAAACAACATTGTCATAACACTGACCTTCCCACTCAAGCAGAATGCATTCATGTTTCTCGTGTACCTACGTCCAACTGGACCAGAGAGAACATCTGCAGCAAATCTCAGTCATTTGCCAGTGTCGCCATGTCATCTTCCCCTGTACGCCTTCAGACACTGCAGTGTATGTCGTCTGCTTCTCACACACAAAAGAACAGCTATGATGGGATGGATATTCAGCACATTGTTAAAATCCTTCCCGAAATGTACTTCTATCTGAAAACCTATTTGGAATTCATCCTTAATAAGTCATACTTTAAAGTTGGTCCTCGTTACTTTACAGTTCAGGACTTTTAGTTGATTTGGATTCCCTTTTTGGCCTCTTAGTTTTCCCTATGCACGTAGAGGCTAAGCCAGTTGGCCTGCCACTCATCAGAAATATGCAGATCAAACTGCTAATTAGTTGCATAGAGTCATTAAGGCAGCGTCAGAACACATGGTTGGCACCCATGCAAGCATGATAGCAGAACCGGGCCCTCCAGGTCACTGGAGTCAACTGTAGCCTTGAGGCACATTCCCAAACACACTGGTATGCTGAGAAATGTTGGTCACAGGCAAATTGATTTACAAATATAATAATAGTGATAAAATCTGAATAGACATGTCACTGGGAAAGTGACATAAATGTGTATGTATCATTGTCATAATCTTTATTAGATATATTGATATTGATATTTTTGCAATATTAAACTCCATGCACCGGGATTTTTATTACATTAAGGTAATAATTTCCTTTTATGGTTATTATTGTACATGACAGTGAGTTCTCCTCCTGTGCAGGATTAAATGCGCATACCCACGCGTGAGGTACATTGTAGATGTAATGCAGAGCAGTAAAATGCTATTGCATTCATGCCTTTTTCATAATGTGGGCCGGACGACATTGTTGACTGTGTTCTTCAGTCAACTTCCCACAAGAATCCTCCCAGTTTGGTTGCAGTTTAAACTAATTTACGACTTACTCTTACTCGGCTAAGCCTGCTTCCCCCTCTGGTTGATACATGGATCATTTCGAAGGGAACACAGGTACCTGTGTTATTAAAATGCACTTGCCGTTTCTTTCAATCTGTAATTTTATTCAACCACAAACTTTAGTAGACAACAAAGCCAAAAGAATTGAGGGAGGGCGCTTATTTATCCACCCTCCTATCATAAACCTCCTCACTCCACCCCCACCACCTCCTCCTGTACTCCTCAACCACTCCAGCCCAAGGACTGTTGTACGTTTAGTCGCATTGCATATTTTAGCCTGCCATCTGGTCAGCTCTGCCAGGCACCGCATGGGGCCTCCTATCCTCCCATATTCATATTCCACTAGCATATTGTTCCCACTGCTTTTCTACAGCGTGGCCCCAGCGCTTCTCCACTTCTTTATTTATTTCTACAGAAGAGGCTGGAGAGCAAACTTCACCCCCCCTCCTCTAATCGGCGGCTCTTCCAGTTGTCCTATCAAGTGTAACCTGGAGGCCCCTAGTAGAGCAATTAGAGCGGCCTCCCTGCCCACCTCTTGTAATGAAGCCCAGCACATTCTGGAATCTATAGCCCCTTTAGTCTCCCCTAATGGGACATCATTATTGTCAAAGAAACAATGTAAATGGAAATGAACATACTCATTAGCCAGTCGCAGGGAGAAACCTTTGCCGCTCTCAGCTTGCAACTCCCACTACCAAACACACACACACACACACACACACACACACACACACACACACACACACACACACACACACACACACACACACACACACACACACACACACACACACACACACACACACAACTGAACCTCCTCCCTTCAGCTTCTGCGGACTGCTGCTCCAGCCAGCTTGCGTTATTCCTCCGATAGCATGTTTGTTTGTGTGTGCATATGTGTGCGCTGAAGAAGACAATGTTCATGTTTTACTCAAGGTGAGAGGGGAATGGAAAGAACATGGATGATTCCATTATTGGCATTCACTCAGTGTTTCTCCAGATGTTAATTGTTGCACGGGTTTGTGCCTGTCTGTGAAAGGGAAGTGTGCTCAAGTTCTCACCCCAGTGCTTCTTTGCTTACCTGTCCCAGGGTGCACCGGTGCAGCGATCCAGGTCTTTGTCCCCAGCCAGCAGTGTGGAGTTGGTTAACAGGAAGAGAAGAGGTGCAGAACAGAGGATTCAAGACCTTGAGAAGCTGCTGGAATTGAAGGTAACTATGGCTAACATAGATGAATACACATTACATCCTCTCCTTCCCCAATCTACATGAATCAATCAATCCTCTTTTCTTTTTTGGGGGGGGTTTATTCTAACTTTATGTCTTTTGTTTCCTGCAACTTTAAAGAGGTTTGAGAATGTTGGATTGCCATGAGTATACACCCGCACAGAGTATAACAGATCCTAATGTTTCCTCTTCAAAATTCTGCCTCAGCTCGTGTCCTTGTGAGTCTAACCGAGGCCTGGATCTTCTTTCTCAATGTTTTCCCCACATGACACAGTGGCGTCCAGCTGGTATTGTGGAGCACTAGACCAGCATAGTGGCGCTGCTTGTCGCTCCGGCCACTATCTTACATTTGATTGCTGCTATCAGCCGCTGGGTTGTAGGAAGGTTTGCAGCCCTGTAAGAGTCACAGTCTCCAAAGCGTTCAATTGCACTACCGTTGCCACTGCCTCCTCCATGACCTTCTCTTACAGTGTCTTTCACACACACATACAAATACATATGTGTGCGCACATAAACAGAGTGTAGGCAGGGAAGCAGCAGGAGAGGAGCGGCTCCGGTGAAAGTGGATGCAGCAGTTTTTTTTTCTCCCTTAAACGAATCCGCGTTATTGGTCTTTTAACCTTCACGTGCTCTATGATGTCGTTCTGCCACTATTCTTTATTCCCATGGTTTTTTTCTCTCTCAAACTTACTGCAGACAAAATACATCTCCCTCCTGTGTTTCTTTTCAGGTCTCAAAATGAGACTTTCTCTATTTTATTTTATCAGTAACAGTACGTTTTCCGCTTTCCCCCACCGCTGTTGCCTTTCTTTACCCTTTCCGTATTTCTGGCTGACCAGTGAGTGAGTGATTATGTAGAGGTTATCTCCCTTTGAACACAATCTCAGGAACACATTAGGCATCATTTTCTTGTCAGATCTGAAGTGTCTGAATTATATCACTGGCAGACAACTAGTCAGACGTTAATGCTCAACGTAGATTCAGACGACACGCATGAATGTCTTAGTTAATGGTGCCATTTATGTGTCTGCCAGTTGAGGGGCATTTAGCAAAGGTATGCACAGAAAAACTGTGATTGGCAACTCACATCTGTGGTCACATTATTGAGACCATTAGTTCAGAGCATGATTTAGTGGTCATGTCCTTTTGCTTGGATGTGGCATTGAGAAAAAATGCCCTCCATCAGTTATAGCTGAGACCCTCTGTCCAGTCTGTTGTTCTCCAGTTGATCCTATCTAATTATTTCCAAAAGAATGCCTTTCAAATTGGGTACGCCAGCCTGTACCATTGACATTTTGACCTTAGCATCTAACAGCAGCAGACAAACAAACAATTCTCATAATAATGGCCTCTTTTTTTTCTTTCTTTTTTTACTTCCTTACTCCGCACACTTTCAAGTAAACAGTAGCTGTTGCTGTGTAATTATTTTTCAGCTTGAGAACGTCCACAGACGTGTATGCTGGCTGAGTAAGGGGGTGTATTGATCTGTGGGCAAGGGTCTGTGGCCTGATGACCAGAACTGGGCTGCCCAGGGGAAGCTCTGTAAGGAGCCTGAGAAGCCATGATGTGGCTAATGCCCTGCCACTTGCTCCATCCTGCCCCTCCTCCCCCCATCAGTCAGCCTCAACTCTTCTGTGTCCTCCTCCAGCTCCTAGCTCCACCAGTTAACACTACCCGGGTCTGGCCCCTTTCATTAGAGCCTTGTTTTTGAGAGGTTGGGCGCAGCTCGAAGGGGCCGAGGATGTCTTGCAGATGTCCTCTGTGAATAATCCGCACAAGGGAAAATCCATACTTGTCACAGTGGCAGTGTGAATGTGCATCGTGTGTGTGAGTGTGCACCTGTTGTGTGTCTGGTGCATGTTTGTGCGCTCTCTGTTCTCTTTGTCCTTGTTAATAATAACAGGGCTGAGGGCTCGCATTTCCCTCTCTGCAGGGCAGCCGTGTCATATCAGCAGTAAACAAGCTCCTTCCCTTCAGAAGGCGCTCGACAACTCTCCGTAGCCCTGGCCACTCAAGCAGAAACCTGTCCTGCACTCTTCCTTTCACTTTCTCTTTTGCTTTGCTCTCTCTCTCTTCCTTCTCTTTCTAATTTCTCTGTTCTCTCTCTTTCTCCTTCCTCTATTTTCACGAGCTGTCTTTCTCTCTTCGTTTGCTCCCTTTCCACCTCTGTTTGTCCTACCTTTTTTGAAAGTGTTTTCTCCGCCGCCCGCGCTGTTAAGGTCAGTGTGATGGGGAAGAGGGGTGCCCCTGACAAGAAAAATCTATATGTTGTCTTCTCTCACTCCCTCTTTAAAGCTGGAGCCCAATCTCGCAGTGTTTTAATAGCTGTCAACAACAGTGTCAGTAACAAACCCACTGCCACAACCCCCACCAACACAACATGTGCTGGTCGTCAGTTGGTAACTCCAGCGAGTGAGTTTCTTTGCTGGTTAAAGTGTGTGTGTGTGTGTGTGTGTGTGTGTGTGTGTGTGTGTGTGTGTGTGTGTGTGTGTGTGTGTGTGTGTGTGTGTGTGTGTGTGTGTGTGTGTGTGTGCGCGCGCCTGCTCAGTGTTCTGTGACCCCATTGACTCTTTGTGTAAATGTCGTCCCTTAATGATGTCTCAGTTGCCCAGTGAGAGTGGAAGCACTTGTCAAAGAGGAAAGCCAAGAGAGAAAAGAATCTGAACCTGCTGGTTCCTGTCAGGAAAAGGTGTTTCAGCTGCAGACCAGTTTAAATATGTAGCCGGTGAGGGGCTTTTCTCAGCTTCCCTGACACACTGCTGTGCCAGTGTAAATGAAGCGGACTCCCTGTTTCAGTTAAGTTATGTTTCATTTAACACATATCTTGTCGCTGTGCCTTACAGATGGAGGAGAATGAAGAGCTGAAGAAGGCTCATGATACGCGCCGGGAACGCCTGTGTCTGATTCAAACCCACTACAAGACCGTCCGAGGCCAGCTGAAAGAGATGGAGAAATCAAATGGCTTGTGAGTAAAGTTAATAAATGTGACACAATAAATACTGAACACTCACTCCATTCACAGAACCTGTTGGTGTACACACATTTGATTCATAAACCACAAAGGTCCTCTGCACACACAAAGTAACTTGGATAACGCCCAGCTCCACCCGGCAGCAGGCAGTGAGAGACGTTTCAAAGCACATAACTCACCTTGCCTGATGTTAAAAGCCCTTGTGAAATGCTACAACCCTCTGAAACCACTCACAAAGCGTCTTAGGGACTCATTGCTCTCCACATGTTGTCTGACAAGACCTGATTGCTGGATTTGGGAAAGTGGAAGAAATTCCTTCCTTTGCCTTTGAAATGCTCTGAGGTTTTAAGCCCAGTCAATTTGGGCCTTTTTGTGCCAAGTGTGCGCGCGCTTCTGCGTCTCTTCTTCCCCAGCGTTCATTAGAATCTGAGAGCCAGAGGCTGGAGGTGTCTGGTCCTGGGGGGTGCAAGGTGTTTGAGAAGGCCTGCGGAGGGAGGAGGAGGGGAGAGGAGGGTCCATTTCCTGCCTCGACCTGTTATCTTCAACAGGAACCACAGGATTTTTACACAAAGCGCAAAATGTGCTAGAAAATGTCATTAATATATGGGTCTTTTCTCTCCGTTGTCTCCCTCAGCCTTTTCCCCTCACTTTTTCTGTCTCTGTTTCTTTTCTCCGGCAGCGTCATTGAGTCGATTTTTAAAATGTAACTAAAGGTGCATATGTTTGGTGGCCGCACGGGAGCAAAGTGTTGACCCCGTCAGCTGTTTTCTCTCTGGGTTAATTAAAGAAAACAGCAGTGCAATGTGAGCCCGTGTGAAAGTGGAGTGAGAGAGAGAGAGCGTGTTCAGCGCTAGGCTCGACTCGGCTCATGTCAGCTCAGCGCGGCTCAACAGCATGTGTCTGAGACAGTGGGAACAAAGACAGAGAGATGTAGAGAGAGAGAGAGAGAGAACTCTCAGAGTCAACACCAGTTGTGCTGCTGTTCTGCATGTTAGCAGGTTAGCAAAGAAAGGCTGTGTGGTGGACTGCCTTGATGAGGAGAACACAAGGCTGTGGTTAAGAGTAAAGCACTGAGAAGACAAAACAAATCCATAATAATACGTTTGTAGTGTCAGTGTATTTGTATTTCATGACTGATTTGACATAAAATTTATGCAATTGTCAGCTTTGCCCTTTTCAGTCAGAGCCCTGCATGGCACCAACCAGTCACTCAATGTTATGATCCTGGCATTCATTTGGCATTAAGCCCCATCCTCAAATAGCTGTTAAACCCACTGGGGTAATGCCATCCCGAATGAGAGACAATAGAAAATGACTTAAATACTCCCATTAGTGCTGGGAAATCAGGGCCCTAACAAGTCAGTGGGGATAGGCATCGGGTCTCATTGCATTTCAAGCTTGTTAGGGATTTCCTTGTAGCTTCCATGCTGTGTTGTTGCATTTTTGGAAAGATGCAGGGGGTCGTTTTCGTTTCCCTTTTCTCTGCCTCCCACCCCCACCGTAACCTGCCACACACACGCACGCACACACACACGCCTGTACTTTCAAATGCTTATGTTTATTATATACAGTACACAGGTTACGTCAACTAAGATATATATGTATATATATATATAAGTGTACTTTTTCTATACCTCCCAGATCTTTAGTTTACCGTATATCAATATTCATCGCTCATCAGCAGAATTAAGTATGGAATTAAACAATTGGTTGCTGTATGGATAGCTGCAGAGTGACGTCACCAGTGTGCGTGATAACCTGTCCCACTCAAGATAGAACTCCCAGCCAATCACAAAGCAGATTGTGGCTCATCAGCATGCAGGTGGTGCGTAGTTGGCTCGTCCCAGTGAAACCATCCTGTCATTCACCATTACCACAATATTTTCCCAAAATGGCATGAAGGAGAGGGGGGAAAAACCCAACTTCTTATTTATATTAAGGAAGGGAAAAAGTTTTTTAATCAGACTGGGGATGATGAGGGTGAGCAAATAAAATTAAAGGTTATTAAAGCATCCGTACTCTGATCAAAGTTGCGCCCATAAACAGATTCCCCCTGAATCAGAGCAATTAGCTGCAGCAGCGCGGAAAAGTTCTCTCTATTTCCTCCTGCTTAATAATGGAAACTAGGATACCATTGGGGAGAAAGCACTGAGGCCTGAAGAAGATAGCTCTCTCATGGCTCCATGTTCAACAGCTTTTTGGCCCACTATAAACAAATTAAAATGCTTTAAAAAGCTTTACTGTGATTTACTAATGCTTCATACACCTTTCATAAGGAATGCAGTTGATACACTACATACTTAAAAATCACACAGAGAGAATTAAAACCGAGCTGTGGGTAAAATTGCATGTACTTTTACAGCTCCGTGCAGTGTTACGATAGCTCAGGCTGAATTCATTGTGTGTTTGCTGTAGAGTGTGTAAAAGTGTATCAATCTCTGTGACTATACAGTGAGATTATATGTTAAGTAGCTTTGCACTCTGGGAAACTAACCCGAGCCCACAGATAACACGGATATAAAATCACACACGCATACACTATGAAGAATTTCAAGGGCTCCAAATTGCTCACAGGGGCATTAGCAGTATTAAATGAAAACATTTGCCGTTCTTCAGTAGCCTCCAACTCCCAGGCACCAGGGTTTAAGTAGTATTAGCGGAGTGTGGCTGTATCTACATAGCCAATAATGACCACGGGAAAAGGCGCCCTCCGCAATAGCAGTGACCCTCACAATCCATTTCCAGACATCTACCTCATTGATTGAGTAAAAATGAGAAACTCTAGTGTAAGTGTGTGAGTGTGAGACAAAAATGATATTCTCATCCACTACTTTTGCAATCTGTGGATTTTTCACTAAAAGCCATTTTAGTTTGCAAAGGAAAGGCTAATTGGAATTGAGTGTGTTGGGCTAAGACTGATTGATGAGTTGGGTGTGAACAGGGATGTAGTTGAGCGCAGTAGGGACTGTGTGTGTGTGTGTGTGTGTGTGTGTGTGTGTGTGTGTGTGTGTGTGTGAGTTGAAGGGTGAAGTTCAATAGAGGGGGCAGCCACTGAGCACAAAGTGTCATTAAGTATTCATAAGTGAGGTGTAGACATTTGAATGACCTCGTTTGCGAGTGTGTTTTTGCCATTATCTACATTTGCATGGCACACAGGGAATGGTCCAACGCCCTGCCACACGGGCAGTGCCCTGGGCTTTCACAGACGTGCATACGTGTGTACATGATTTGCCACTGAAATGTCAAAGTCAAGGCTGCTCATTTGAATACTGCTAAAGATGGCTGAATAACAAAAGCAGAGTGAGACTAAGGGGCCTTGTTACCCCTATGTGAATCGGCCAGAGGCTGCAAGATGATATACAGTACCAACCATTTTCCCTTGTTAGTGTGTTTGCTTTGTGTGTGTGTGTGTGTGTGTGTGTGTGTCTCTAAATTTAAGTGAGACCATTGGTTCAATTTATATGTATGCCTTTGCTTGCCTCTACATTTTCTACTTTTTGTCGTCTTATATATTGTGTGTCCAGGCCAGGTGGAAGGATGCGGCGTGCAGAACCGCGGCAGCTGAGACAAGAGAACAGTGATGCAGTGTGGAATGAGCTGGCCTACTTGAAAAACCTCACCAGGAAACTCTCCATTGAAAAGTAAGTCACCTGCTGTCAAAGCCGCGTGGCTGAATCGTAGATAATACCAGCACTGGGCGTTTGACTGTGCATACATCATTTTGAAACAGTTCCTTCTGTGTCTTACACGAGTACACACATACCAACAAGCATTCCCACTGTCCTGACTTGTTTGTGGGTGTTAGAATTTGAGTGTGCCCTTCCCAACTTCGCAGCGTCCACCTAGCTCTCCACATCATTACCAGCCAGCAGGGGTCAAAGCAAGATCATTAGACTCTGTGCTCATTTGTAAAATTGGCGGCCCAAAAATTCACAAATTTGAGTGCACAAAGTAAAATCGCATCATCAGAATTGCTGGTGGTGTCTTTGTGAAATAATTGCATTTTTAATGGAACATTTATGCCAAACTGTAGTCTTGTTGCTGGTGTAGTTACGTGAGTGTTGTGGGAGTTGATGTTCTTCGAACAGACTGGTCACAGATGAGGTTGGAGCCAAAGATCAATTTATCAGAATTCTTTATTGGACATGAATCATAAGAAGATAAGCACAGTTTCCTAAACAGTTTTCAGAATTTCTTCAACTCTGAGGAAAACGTAAGACCTTTATACCCTCCCATCACATGAGGGCGGGACATACATGGGTGTCATTTTCATGTCCAGTCATGGATAAACTTAGGCTCGAACTAACCCAAAGGTCAGCTATCCACATCACAGGTAGAAATGCTGAGCACAGTCGTGTCAGACCTAAGTCCAAATATGGATAAGAGTTGACCTCACTGGGCCAACCAGACAAACAGAAAATAATCATGCACGACGGAAGTCAACCAGATATACTTGTTTAATCCGAGTGCGTCCACATCACAGAGTGTGTGTGTGTGTGTGTGTGTGTGTGTGTGTGTGTGTGTGTGTGTGTGTGCGCGCGCGCGCAATTTTACAACAAAGCTGGAAATATATACTAATAAGTTGTGTTGAGACTGCTCATAAGATGCTATAATATTACACACAATGTTATCAATCCCAACATGCATATACAGGAGATATAAAATATATCTCCACAGTGTCAATAAGCTACTTTACATACTTGTTTTGGGGGTTTTACTTACAGTGTGATTTTTCTGCAAGAGGTGCTTTTCTATTGAATTAACGTCTTTGTTACTTAGTTTTTCCTTCTATCTTTCTTCCCTCCTGTCTTTTTCTTTTAGTCTGTCTCTGGGTGTGGTATAGTCACTGTCTTGTTTGATCTAGAGGAGCCCCTGTAACCGTACCACTAACACTGACCCTCTATGATGCTACACAAAGCTTGGCCTAAAGCCACATTCTTCCTCTCCCCATCTCCCCTGGCCTTCACCTCTCCTCACCTCTTTCCTCCTCTATCCTATGCCTCTGTACCCTCCTCTTCTCCTCTTCCGCCTTGTCTTCCCAGTTGCCTCCCTCCGGCCCTCGGTAATGCTGCAGTAGGCTGAGGCCAGAATTCTGGTACTTGCCCCCCCACCCCCTTCTCCTGCTTTCCCCTCTGCTCACCCTCCTGCCCTGTCCTCCTAATCCCAGCTGAGCTCATTATGATATAGCCCGGCTGCCTCTCTCCAAGCCTGAGCTGTCCGAGCTAATTACAGGCTAGCAGCCCTAGTGCCGCCGATGCTGCCTGTTAAGGGATGTCCGTCCGTCTGCCTGCCTGCCTGCCTGCCCGGCCACGACTAGAGCTGAGCAGAGTTGAGCACTGGAAGGTCTGGGGGTGGGGCAAGGGAGGGGGGGGTGAGCAGACTACTGTGAACACGTAGGGCCCTCGGACCTGACCTGCGAGGGAAACCACAGGGGACGGAGAGCGGCTTGCCTCATTCCTAGCTGTGTAACCGGCCTGTTCTCCAGGGTTAGTGTTGATCCCCTTCATGTGCCTCTGACCAGCTCCACCTCATCTCCTGCCTTCCCACCCCCAGGGCTCCTTCTTACCCGGGTGGCTGATGCAAAGTAAACTTGGCTGGGGTCTTTAAACTTGTGCTTCAGAAAAACTCTCCGTTCCAGGGCATCTGCACACAGCTCAGTGTGTTGAACGAAGGGAAAGCATACTGGCCATCTCTACCAAACAGCAATGCAAATGTCCATCACAGTGCAACAACAGCAAGAGTTTGTGAAATCACAACTACCAGGACACTCTTGGAGAAAGCAGTGGCAGCTTGTTGTTCCGTTGATCGTGTTATAATGAATGTGCTTGTGAAGGTTATGCTAGATAAGTGTTAGCAATGATCCACTAATGGGTAATTAACTCCTGGCAGCTGAAGAATTTAGGGCCAAATAAAGGCCCCTTATAAAGCGTTAAATGCCAAGTGGCTGGCTTTAGAGGAGAGTCTCTGTATAATCACATTCGCTCCTCCTTATTGTCATATCATCATATTGTGCACAGATGCTCCCCATCACCTTCTCCAGAAACAGCACTTGTAAAACACCATCGTGAGGCCCAAATGACCGTTTGGCTTGTATAAGTCCTGCACAGTGGGTCCCCACGGTGGTAAGATACGTTTATGAAGCCCAGGCCCCCCTCCAATCTCTGCACTTGAGTATGAGGATGAACAAGAAGGTGAGACAGGTCTGTTTGTCTGCTCTATTAGCAGATTTACTGGCTCCCTGCAGCTCATCCCAACAACTTGGGGATGCAGTAAGCAACAACTTGCTCTTTGTTTGACAACATTTTACAAGAAAACTATTGAGAATTATTAGCAGGATGGTTTCTTCTGTTGTGTTTTGGTTTGTGTCTCTTTGAACATTGTTAAGATATGCTCATTATTTGGTGAGTGCATTTAAGAAACACATGGCTAAGACATTACATTACACTCACATGTGATTATTGAACGTCTCATTGTACCTCAGGCGTTAAAACAGCGTTTAGCTCCTGTTTTGTTGCTGCGGCTTACTGAAGAAGTTGCAGCTTAACTTTTTACATTTGGTGCACTGCTGTGCCTAACTTTTCATTTAGGTGCACCAGCGCAAATGTAGGTGCATCACACATTTTCCAGACACATTGTTGTCATCTTACAGCGGACAGGGGAGACAGGTGGTGGAGCAGTTACCTCCACTGCTGATGTCGGGTCTGGGCTGGACCTCTCAGGGGTGATGGGCGCTGCAGCATTTTTCTTGACAGTAAAACAATCAGTAGTTGTCTTTATTTTGAGTTTCCAGTCTGTTTTAGCATCCCACTTGACAAATGTTTGGTCGCATGTGTCAAACTATTCACACTCTGGAGCCCCTTTTTAATATATATATATATATATATATATATATATATATATATATATATATATATATATATATATATATATATATCCGTCGCTTGAAAAGCTGTTGACAAGAATTCAGTTATCCTGGCAAACTCAGAAATTGACGTGGATTAGAAATGATAATAACCAAGTTAAATTTGTCTAAAACAAATAGCAGTTTCTTGATAGTATGAAACTGCTCTGTTGCTTTCATGACTTAGTCAGAAAATCACATAACTAAAATAGCTTCTCCTTTTATATAGTCACGTGATTAGGCACTGACAGAATCTCACATGAAGACCTATATCTCATCATTTCATCAGTTTACAATATCTCTCAGATGCACACTGGAGTGTGTTTGAGTCAAAGGGCACAAACAGTTAAACTAGTTGACACCAAGGCTGATTTTCAATTGAGATTTCCTTCTGGTTGTAGTAGATAGCTCTGGCAAGCAACTACGGACAGGGTGGGCAAGAAAATTTGCAGTGGGATCATTTTATCTGCCTCATTATGCATCTGTCTGCGGCACTCCATGTCTGTGCTTCTTAATTGTTGTTAAAGGTCTGTTGGTAAAAAGAGGCAGGGATTATTTAGGCACCATAAACAGAATAAACACATGCAGTGCACCCTCAGACTTAAGATGCTACACTCCGACGACATCAAAGCATAAATTAGCTAGCGATTACTCGGGGAAAAAGCCTTTGAGATCATTTGCACTGCAGTGAAAGCTCCTCTATAGAGAGTGACCATTACGAACATGAACCTCCCCAATAAGCGACGTTGACACTAATTAAGTTTAATCCATTTTACCCCGATGTTCCTCATATTCCTCTATTTCTTTTCGTTTCATCTTGATTTGCTAAAAGGTATTAGAAGTAATGAGAGTCTTTTGCCCCCCGGACCAGGGCTTAGTTGGAGGAGGGACACATTTGCTCACACAAATACACACACAAACATAATGTTTTATGCATGTTTTTTAATCAGACAACTAAGGTTTTTTTCCTTCATTAATTATTTGGGAAATTAATTATTAGGCAAAAGAAACCCAACTTGCTTTACACTTAATAATTCTGATGCAAGCTTCAGTACGCCATGAATTCTTAACTAGTCCCATAACAAGATGAAATTTGGGCACAAAGAACACTATTTCAAAGAACCAAACCTCAGAAACACAATTCACACATACAGTAGACACGACTGTTTGCTGTCCTGGCTCCTCAATGGTGGAATGAGCTCCCCATTGACATCAGGACAGCAGAAAGTCTCTACATCTTCCGCCGAAAACTAAAAACGCATCTCTTTCGACTACACCTTGAATAAGGAAGGTAGCACTGTACTAGCACTCTAGTAGCACTTGATGTCTCTTATTTATAGCACTTTGTAATTTTCTAAATTTAACTCTAGCGAAGAAACTGCACTTTATTGATTATTGATTGTTGTTTTTCTGAGTTTGTACTCATGATTGAATGCACTATTGTAAGTCGCTTTGGATAAAAGCGTCAGCTAAATGACATGTAATGTAATGTAATAATGTAGTGTGCCTATGTCCTATTCATATTTGAATAGTCATTGACTGCAGAAGTGGTATTTAGTTTAATAATTACAACATTATGATATTGTTTTTATTCCATATTAGGATACCTTGCAGCATCAACACACCTCTTGAACAGAGCATATTGTGGACATCCTAGGTTGTTTCCACCAGTGGTTATTACATGAATCCCCATTTACCGCTCACATCAGTGGCCTGTGGCAGGAGAACCTAACTCTTAGACTCATTGTTGCTGCTGCTCACCCAGAGCAACAATACAGAGCTGAGCCATGTAAACTCCACCAGTCACCATTTCTGCTGACAGCGGTGGCTTATCCACCCAAACTCGCTCCATGAATGAACAGCCCTCTAGCCGGAGTTTAACCAGAGGGGAATCCCCGCACACACACCCCAAAACAAGATTCTTTCCCCAGCTCTAAAAATGCCAGAGGTTTTTTTTCCCGCTTTCTCACCCTATTCCCTGCTGTTCCTGTGTATTTTTATGTGCCGAGAAAGAAACTGAGAGAATGCTGGCATGTGAAAGCACAATGGCTGCAGATGATGTTGTGTTGTACACCCTTGTGGATGGAGGCTGGCAGTTTGTGCTCTAAGCTGTGTTAGGCGCAACACAGGTAGAGAGGAGATCAAATGACATGGAGTGGATAGCTCAGGGCGGAAGTTCTAGCGCTGCACGAGAGAGAAAATGTTTTCAAAAACGGGGGCCAAAAGAGCGGCGTGAGACACAGACTTACATTGCAGACCGCATCATTACCAAAAGTAACACCTGTCTAGTGGCTTTAGTTTGGTTTCTGCAGAGAAACTTATTTTGCTTTTATGCCTGCTGAGTGTTATTCTACCTTAGGTGAAGCGGCAAGTTGAGAGGGAATTGAAAATTGTCCGACTAGCTTCATTTGATTTAGTATTCAGATTTTTTTTTTTTTTAAGAAAGAAAAGAAAAGACTTGACATGTGCTACAGAAGGTTTGGCTGTCGAGAACCTTTTCTCCTCTGACAGCGAGGATATGACAGGAAAACATGGTATCATATCACATACATTGCAGGTAACTGGGGTTAGTCTAACAAATTGCGAAAAGGTTTTGTCTTTTTTAATCCTCAAAGCTACTCTTTTCTCATCATCATGACCCCAATAGGTTGAAGAGAGTAAGCATCTGTTTATCAAGTGATGCACTCACACAAGGAAGCAACTTGTGAGGCTGTATGGAAGGATTGTTTCAAACATTCAAGGAAGCTAGAAAGATGTTTGTTTTCAATGGTGTAATTAAATGAGAATTTTACTTTATTGATCAATTCAGCCCAAAAAATAAAAGATACTTTAATTCTAAATGTAAACTCTTAGCACGGTAACATTGTGACTCACATCATTGAACCTTACAAAACTAAAGCTAATATGAAAAGAATTACAGTTTTAAAAATACAAATTGGCCTACAAATCAAGGTTTAAATGTATTCATTGTTTTACTTTCCCTAAATAACCTTGGCAGATATTGAAGATAAGTCACCAAATTTGTATTATTGTTCTTGCAACATCCCACGCTCTGCTAATTCCCAATCTACGGCAGACTGGTGCACACACTGCAACAACTGAATGCTACTAAATAAGGAAGCAATACTCTTCCAGCTCCAAATTGTTATGATGTGAAACCGGAGGCCTCTGGCCAATGAGCTCCATCTGCAATCTAATCCCTTCTCCATCTAACAAAGTATGCTTATCTTTCAACAAAATTGAATGTTTTGCATATGAACTCTGGTTTAGCGTCAATACCATCAGCATCCCAAAAGGCATAAAAGAGAAACATGAGATGCAACCGGCTCATTTCACATATTGCATATTTCAGCTCATTTGTCCCATTAACAGCCCGGACACATAAGGCAGTGCCGGTGTCTCATCGACTTGAGTTCATTTATGGAGGAAAATCTATAGAGGAGCGACACATATCCATCTGCTTCTTCGCGCCCCCCCTTCCCTCAGGGAGAGTCATTTGTGTACTTATTTAAGCTGCGGTCAGCCATTAGACAAGGCCTCTACTGGACTATGTGGGCTAAAAAGCTAATTAATTTTCTTCCCTGTGCTATGGCGATAACTTTTCCCAAGTCATTTTCTTGGTATACGTATGGAAAAAATCTCTTGGTTAATCTTGCAAAATTAGATTGGTGGAAACAGGTGTCTAGTTTGAGTTAATTGCCATCATGCTCATCATAGTTCACCATAGCCACAAATGCCCTGTTACTCCTCAAACCCATCAGAGTGTATCGCGCATGCTGCACTCGCTGCATGCCTTAAGAAGTGAGCCAGAAGGAAGACCTACTGTTGTAATGAGGTTAACTGAGGGAAGAATGCCACCAGTAGCAGGAGCTTGTTTCTAGTGTTTCTCTCTGACTCCGTGGAGCAGAGGGGAGGGAAATTAGGTGTGTTTTTCAGGTGTGGTTGTCTCAGTGGGCTTGTGTGTATCCTCAGTAGACTTCAGTTGGGGTCCTAATAATAACTTGAAAGTGCAAAGTCTCGAGCATGGCTCCACATAATTAGCCTTTAGCAGGAATCAAGCTAATTGCAGAAAGGTAATTGGGCACACTTTCCAGTCTGTTTGTCTGTTATGATACACACACACACACACTCACACACTCGCACACAGACGCACACTGTACTTTTCTACCTTGGCGTTTCATGTTGCTTGTCACTTTGATTTCCAGATAAATTAAAAAGCATTTTAATTAGTTGATTCTTAACAGTGTCGTCTTTTCTGTTGGGAAGAGAAAGCCAGTGCATAAGATTCAAGTTAAAGTGTGTTTATAAAAGTTTCTATAATAATAATAAGAGTCCACAGTGAAATCCAGAAAGATACTCGTTATACAATGCTTGTGTTGGTAGTGGCTTCATTCTTATCTATTTAAAATGTTGTTATGCCATTTATATTTGTAGAAGAATAGATTTGACAAAGAGCTGTGCAAAGAAAAGTGAATGATGTGTGTGACTGCAGAGCCGGCGTAGAAGAGGAGCTGGACGTGGTGCGAGTCCAAGCTGCTATGGACCGGGCCACCGTGAAGGAGCTCCACTTGTATCTGGCTAACGAACACCAAGGTGAACCCTTTTTTTCTTTATACATTTTTCAGGGACGTGACTGTATCTTCAGCCTTTTTTCTTCTATTTCCTTTTTTTTTTCTTTTTTCTATTTCCTTTTTTTAAATTTCTATTTCCTCTTTTTCCTACGTTTGTTTTTTCCCTTTCTGTTGGTGTGGAAATATTTTTTAAATTCTTTTTTTTTTTTTTAAGAATGCAATTATTCTTGCATTAGTTTTCTGTATTGTTCGCTACAATGCCAAGGATCTTGCCACAGGCTTAAAGTACAAAGATTAAAAAAGAAAGGCACTGGATGTATCACCTTGAAGTGTCTATTAAGTGGCGCCACCTTTAAGCTATCCTTTTACCTCTGGACCATGTCTATTAGTGAGCAGAATTAATAAGACAACTCCCAGTGGAATTAATACGAAAACTCAATTAAGACTTGATCAAGTCCTTGCAAATTGATTGAGAGATCAAGTAGTGTTCCTCTTGTCTGCATATATCATTCCCGATGTTGAAGAGCACATCACTTTTAATCCAATCTGCAACCTTTTGTCAGACGTTGACCACCGCAACTGTTGGCCTTAATTAACTAGTTCAATAACAAATCTGTCCTCGATCACTTTAATTTTCTTCACAACCAATGATGGTGTCTGTTGAGATGCAAGCTTTTGATTTAAAGGATGTCACTAATTAAAATAGTGGATCCTCTCTTATTGACAGTCGAGTCAGGAATACTAGGAAATGAGCTCATTCTCAAGGACATACTTAGTTTCACATCTTGTGAGACAAATAATCACCGAATATAAATGTTACACAAAAGGCGGACAATATGTGTCTTTTGTGAATTTTCCAGTTTCTATCAGGTAAAAATTCCAAACATCAACAAAATCCATGCCAACTGCAGAGAGTGGCTTTATATAATGTGCTTTCCAGTACCGCTATTTTTATTGTATTACCACTGATGGTAAAGCCGCAGTCTCTTTGTATAAAAACTGCACTCTTAGCACAATACCAAACCATTCACAGTACATTTTTAAAGAAGACCGTTTGTGATATAAACATGTGTTATGCCAGTTGATTTCAATTTCAGTGTTATATAGTTGTCAAAATGATTTTGGAGAAGATAATCTTACCATAAACTGTGTGAATAAATATGTCAGCTGTGTATTTTGTACTGAATTAAGGCTGTATTGTCGTGGATATCATTTGCAATATTTACTTCTGGACTAAAACCAATATGTTTAGAGTCAATAGGGAGTAAGCTCAACATTATTAACAGAAGAAAATTGTGAATGGCCAAAACATTTGCTCCTAAAGAACCTCTGTGACCCGATCAAAGGGATGGCGGGTTGAAACGCTCGCGCCCGGGATCACACTAACGAAAGGCAGCAGATGAAAGGAACAGGGTCTTTGTGCTGCCGTGGGAGGGACGTTAATGTATGCCGCAGTGCCAGGACCTCCTCCAACCGTGGGTGACTAGGGAGCCACCACGTCTTCTTATGAAGGTAGTGCTGAGGTGCCAACTCCCAAGCCACCAGCACTGGAGCCTGATAATTGTCTCCCAACCTGGTTATGTACCCAGCGAACACAGCAGCCCTCCTGTCCTATTTGGTGCTCTGTCTGATTGGATGTGACATGCTGGGAAGACAAAAGAGCCGGCTAATTCAAAGTAACAAACTTCCCTGGGCAAAGCGTCAAATGCAAAGCAAGGGAGCAGCAGCTCCTCACAACCCTCACTCCTTAACTCTCCCTTCTAAGGCCTCTCTTGCCAACTTGTTCTCCAAAAGATCAACTGACCTGAAAAGTCAAGGTGCTGAATTTTTAATGCTTCCAGCCTCATTGTACAAATTAATTTGGTTGTCCCGTCGTAAATGTTTAACAGGAAAGAGCGAAAACCAGAAAGTTTGATATTGTTTTCTGTTGCCCTTTTACGTCTAGGTGAGCAGATCCGATACTTTTGCAGGTTTATACTGTCAAACAGTGACACCGAGGCTTGTTGGATTGTGTATGCGCACATGAATATGTCCGCATAAAATCCCCAAGCGCGGCATTCATTCTGTTGTTATCATAAAGACTAAATCATATGTTTGCCAAGGCCACTATTGAAGTTCTCAGAATAAAGCAGCATGTTAGTCTGCAGAGATTAGTTGTCCATTGGGGAAACATAGTGGACTACAAAGCAGTGCAGCCTGGGGCTGTGGGTTCACGAGGGATTCAAGCACTTGTTTCAGATCCCTCGAGAGAGGTTGCACATAGTATGTACCAGTGTGTGCTTTTGAAAACTGTTTTCCTATTTCCGCGTGGACTACTAAATAAAACACTTTCTGTTAATCAGCAGGAAAAAAGGCTATTTGATAAGGTTTTAGAAACAGGTGGTGGGTTTTAGCAGTGCAAAGATTTCAAGAGCAACAGTGATCCTGCATTCCTTCTGATTTGATTGACAAAAGAAGAAGAAAAGAAACTGGACCGTTGGAAGGAAATTAGACCTTAGTAATGCTAATTGATTTAATGTACCCTCTTTATTATCATTCTATTGATTGAGCCGCCTGAGTTTGACACGTCATGTCACAATAACGAGCTTTGTTCCCTTTTGCAGAATTGCTTCACAAAGTGCTGGAGGAGCGCCAGGTCAAAAGCAGCACACCGAAAAAGCTTTCTGTTTCTTCAGAGCGAATGGAACAGTCATTTAAAAAGGTACAGCACTATGCCGTCACTAAGTGGTCTTTGTCATTGCCAATAAAGGAAACCCGACAGAGCCATAACTAAGCACAATGCCTCTCAGAAAGAGTTTTTTTCTCCATCAAGAACGATTCCAAAGTGTCTCATCTTAGAACTAGCTTTTTTTTCTTTCTCCTAGTTAAAAACATTCTACAAATGACGACAAATAACAACTGTAAGGGTGGAGCAGAGGACATTTTATTAAGTTATCCCAGAAAACAGTAGGTCATTTCACATAAATGTTGAATCACAGCTGTTTGTTGGTTGCACATCTATCTGCACACATTCTTTTAAAAGCCCCTGCTTGCATGAATTTGAATGTCACCCCCCTTCTACCTTCATGGTAGTGAATCATCAAGGCTGGGGATAGTCATCTAATTTTGTCTGAAAGGTACCACGCTTCACCAGCAGTCAGAGTGGGAACCAAATAAAAGGGAAAAATTGCCTGGAGGCACATACCCAGCAGGCATCCACTGTTCTCTTAAACAGTCTCCACCAAAGATATAACAAATGGACTAAGTGCTCCTGGTTGATGAGGGTGATCAGAGTACGGGGGTGCCAGTCAGATGTCCATAGCCTTGCCAGGCTGGAGAGGAGGGTGTTACAACCCTCATTGGTTTATAGATACAGCATATATTCATTGGCACACACACCCTTGAGAAAATGTCTGGGGAGGGAAACCACTGTGTGGATGCTACCACACACAGGTCAAATGAGGAACTGGTCTTTTAATAGTAATTTTCTCTGATAACATGCAGTATACTGATAAACAATAACAGGGTGAACTCACGACTGCATTTTGTTGTTTTCGCTAGCATTCCAAGAGCAGCATGTTCAGAAGTTTGAGTATTTATGGTAAAAACAACAGATATGCAAGGGAAAAAACTAAATATGTTGTACCACTGAGGCCCCATATCTCTGACTCCTGCAGATAGAACAGCTGGAGCGGAGGATGGTGTCCCTGGTGGAGGAGACCGAGGGGCTGAGGGAAGAGAAAGAGCATCTACTTGAGGCCAGGGAAGACTTGGCCCACAAGTGCCGCAGACTGCAAGCCTCCCTGGATCATGTGCAAACCCAGGAAGCTGTCCGTGAAGAGGCGGCCCAGGCCCAGACCCAGGCCCAGGGGATGCGCCATCGCACCGAGATCATGGCTTTAGAAGGCCGGCTGGCTGCCTCTCAGAAAGAGGCTACCAAGCTTCATCATCAGTTGCTGAAGCTGAGACAGGATCTAGGGATCCTCAGGGCAGCCAGGGACTACAGGAATCGTGCGGCAGCACCAGCACAGGCAGGTGGGATCCCAAGCAACATTAGCTGCAAGGTCAAATTCAAAACAACCAGGCTCAGAGGTCCGTTACACCAGCGCAGCCACCGAACAGTCAGCCCCAATCAAGCCATCAGCCGGCAAGGCCGCAGCCCCAGTCCCACTAAGGACGAGTGGGAGGATATGAGTATCGATAGGTAATGATACACGCACACACAGATGCACTTATTCTCACAGGCACCCTCCTCATTATTTTTTTGGTGGTAGGAGTAGAGCGGATGGGCTGGTTGAATTGCGGGGGGCCCACGCAGCATCGAGGGGACAACGTGCATATGCAAAGTGTAAGCAAATGGGGGATTGAATTTCATCTTCTGTCTAGTTGGTATTCAGGAGCCAAAAGAAGAATGCGAGCAAGAATGATAGAGAGGAGGGGGAAACTACTGTCAGATCCTTTGAAATATCCTGGGATGCCTTGCTTGGAGCTTATTGACTGAAATTTGCATGCAAAATTAGCCACCTCTCCACACAAAGTTGAACCGATGCCAGGAAAGCCCAGGGATAAGGGGGCCGCCAAAGCCCCGATACCTTCCAGTGATGCCATTTTCATGCACTAGTCACGCTACCTCGAAATTGACAGTTTGGCAGTTTGATTTAATTTACTGGTCCTTTGCATATTCACTAACCCCCCCTTGACAGCGCTAAGGATCCCCCTGCAAGTACCAGGCACCCCCACCTCCACCCGCACACACACACACACACAAGCGTACATAGAAGGTAACCCCACCCCTGCGTCTAGTCATGTTGGATATCTTGTGGCATGTCAATTCACAAATGTGTGTGCGTGCTACTCTTATTTCCTCCAACCACCCCTATAAACCCCTCTCAACGCGCACACACACACACACACACACACACACACACACACACACACACACACACACACACACACACACATTTTACCCACCCTCCTCTTTCCTCTCCCCACGTTAATTTAGTTGGATAAATTTTGAATGACCCTACTCGGCTCAGTACCAGATGTCTACAAGCTGTTTAACACCCTCTAAATTAAGAACCATCGACAGTAATTATTTCATGTATGTTTTATGCAAAAATGCCACTGAGCCAACATTTATTGAGTGATGGTCGGAATGATTTGATTTCAAACACTCAGAGCTATCGCTGATATTTATTTCCCTTCACTTTCTCTCCCCGTATGCCTCCCTGTATCCGCTCTCTTTTTTTGCTCGATCCTACTAACTCCCCATTTCTTCACCACCTAATTCATCAGGCTGTAATCCACCCCATCTCAATCCACATGAGGCTGTTTAACAGGGACCTGGTGCAGCTATGCCCTGCTTCCCTAATGCCTCTCCATGTGGCTAATAAGCAGCAGTCTAATATAGGCTTTACCTGAGCAGGATCTAAGTGGATTTGTGAAGAAGGGGTCTAAACTGAGATGTTGTCTTATTTAAGGCACCTGTCAACTGATTTGCTACTGTAAAGCCTTCAGAGATGTTGTCTTATTTAAGGCACCTGTCAACTGATTTGTTACTGTAAAGCCTTCTGCGTCTCTTATCTCGCAGCGGTCTTCTTCAGCAATATGTCTGGTAGGCTCTCCCGGAAATACAGTATTTCTGCCTAAGGAGGTTTGGCCTAAATAGTGCCAAATAAAGATGTCAGACTCGTTAAGGCTACTGACAAGTCTTTGTTATTTTCCCTTCCTTTTTATCGCTGCCTCTGGCTCCCTCTCTCAAGTTTTGAGCTGCTGGAGGCAGCTGACCATTTTGAGCAGATCAGCAGTTCTGTTAAAGAGGAGGACAGAATGAGAGCAGGGGGGGGCAAAAGGAATATGGCTCAGAAACATGTTCAATTGTTATGTATATGTTGAATATGTAGTGTGTTCATAATTGTGGTAAAATTATCTCTGGAATACACTTCATTACAGATGAGAAAAGGATTCACAGGGGAAAACCAACATATAGTGTCTTGGTGAGGTGATGGGCCGCCACCGGCCTCCAGAACAAGCTCAGTCTGTCTTCTTTTAGATTTTGCAGAAGTTGCTGGACCTCACCTGGAAGATGTGTACAGTAGTATGCCATCTCTTAAAAGATGTCCATTTGGTGTTGGTAATGAATGGCGGTGGAGAGCGCCGTTTAACGCCCATCAATGTTTAGCAGGGTAGAGATCTGGAGACGGTGGAGGCATATGATTCACTTCATTTTCATCACACCCCATGTGTCCCACATCGAAGAATCTTTCGGCATCACTCGTGATTTGACCCACACAATTTCGCATCCAGGCTATAAATGAACGGACATGTGTTCTTGTAACTGCACAACATCCTGAACTGGATTGTTTGTAACACATCCAGCAAACGTTGATGGACTGTGGGTGCAGTTACCATAACTCCTGTTGTCTGATTGGCCTCATGCACACCGTGGTCAGGTTGAGACTTAGCATTCTGCTGTCTTAGTATTTGTTAGTTTAAATCTTCATGTGATGCGTAATTAGTAGAAAAGTATTTTCAAATTATTAGTAAGATGACTAATTTTGACCGGTCTAGCTGCCTTACCGGCATGAAACAGGTCGCATTTCTCACCAAATGTATTGTAACCCTGGTCTTTGGTGGTGATTAGTGATCTTCAGCAAGTCCCTGTGCCCCTTCCAGATCGGATTTAACCCTAACTAGCCCCACAGCCCTGTCATGTTCCAGTTAGATCCTCTCTCTGTGGTCTTTACCTCCGCTGCTTCTCCCAGGCCCCACCTTAATAAACCCGCCAGCGTAAATGTCACTGGCTTCCACCTTCACGTCAAAGGTCACTGTCAATAAACCTGTGTGTGTGTGTGTGTCAGCGTGTGTGTATGTGTGTCCCAGGAAGCCCTTGCCGTGTGTCCATCAGATGCAACTTTGCTTGGCTCCGCTCAGCCGTGCCTCTCACACACGTCTGTCACACACAGAGGGCTAATGAAGGCCACAGCCGCTCTCATACATGTTGATGCATTCACCATCAGCACCAGACACTGCAGCTTTTCACTTAATTTACACCCACATTTACACTTCCAGCTCAGAAATTGGATGGGACATTGATTTTCTGTTGGAAGGCAGGAAGGAGGAGGGGGGGGGGATGCATGCACATATTTTTGCTTTTCAACTAAATCAACCATAAAAGGTAAATTGGATTTTTGTCCAGTTGTGGTAGTTTCAGAGGCAAGGTTGTGGGTTCCACTTCTGGCTTGTAATAACCCTTCTCACTTTTCTCTACACGGACAGTGGTGAAGAGTACGAGGACAGTCTCAACAGTGGGACTTCAGGGACAACGCCTTCCAGACATCGCTCGAACAAAATGGTTGGTAAAAAAAGGAATGAATAACACCCTTATGCAGTCATGTCATGTGTATATTCCCTTGCAGACGACTGCAAGAGTAACATTTTAGGAGGATTTATGTGAATATCCAGCTCATGAATAGCTTGAGAGCACATACAGATTTTGTTCGACTTGTGACAGGCTGGTTTTAATTGTGCCATTATTTCAGTGGTTTAAGACTATCATACAAACTATTTCTGAATCCTGACACTGATTCTAAACTATAACTCAGTTATTGAAGCATACGCTGTATCTGCACAGTTTACAAAATAATACAGCTGGATCTTAATTTACAATACACAACTTTAAAATGGGTTTACAATGTGATATTCGGCATATTTAGAATAAACGGATACTTGTTTATTAAGATAGAATCTGTCGATGTACCTTACCAAACAAAATTGGTAGTAGAGTTATTTACAGCTACACAGTCTGTGTTGTGTTTTATAGTGCAATAATTCAAGTAATGTACTATTTACTAAAATGTCCTCAATGTCGACACATTTATTCTGACAGGATGATTGTTAGAGTTGTAGGAAAGAAACCAGAGAGCAGATTAAGTATTTTTGTTGTGAGTTGACTGTGAAAAGAGTCTTTTTTTTTTTTAAATACCACTACAACTTTACATTTTCCATCTTATAAGCCTACTAAATTGCAAATGTTTACTGTAAAGGTAATACAATTATAGATGTTTATGTGATTAATCAGCATATGGATGAGTGTTCCGGTAACGATCTCGACTCCCTTTGCTCCCTACTCACATAGTCTTGCCCATGTGTGGTTGTCGGTGCTCCTTCTTTTCCATCTCCCCTTCACACCATTCAAATCAATAGGCCTGGACCCTTTTCTTGTCCATATCAAACTACTTCATAGCAGGACATGGCAGCTCCAAACCCCAGAGAGATATGTCCGCCAAGAAGAGAGAAGAAGTAGAAAAAGAAGGGGACCTTTAAAGATATTCTGTCTCCCTCGCTTTCTGTTTTCAAGAGGGGGGGACGGGGAGCTAGGTAGACGGTGGAAACGAAGAGAGGGTTGTTGTTGTACATGTAGCCAGGGAGCTGTCAGGACCCTCACTCTCAGATCTCCTTAAGTTTTACCGCTCCAGATCCGCTAAATGTGCCCATCAGCTCCTCCCGGGCTCATCGCTGTGACAGCCCCGGCCCCTCATGACGCGCTATGTCACAAACCAAAGGGTTCATCCCCCACTCCTCTCTTTGCAAGGCCCTGTGTGATCAAACCTGGCACTGATCAACTCCTACCTGACCCTTTATACAAAGGAAACAGGCAGAGAAGAAGGGGGGGGGGGGGTGGCGGTGGAGGGGGTGCCTTTTCTTTGATGTCACTACAAACGATGCGGTGCGTTTGGGAGGTGTCACACATACACACTGATGCGTGCAAATGACTACACACACACACACACACACACACACACACACACACACACACACACACACACACACACACACAAGTCATACTGTAAGAGTGCATCACGTTTTTTCCGTCGTGATTGAACAAAGGCGGTATTTGCAAGCGTCTGTCAGAAGTAATATCCGTGTGGAGAAGCATTTGCGTTGAAGTCAATTGAACGCGCTCAGGTGAATTATTAAAGCGCAGGATGATTCGTCTTGTCGCGTTAAACTGAGCACGGCCTGTGATCATGGTGTCATTATGAGCTGCGTTTCAGGAAGCACAACATGTCAACTGGTTGTGTTACATCTAACAGCTGCTTTTCATCTCCGTCTCTGACTTTTCTCTGCTTTCAGTCCTACAGGTGTTCACTGATCTCGCACACAGCGGCATCGGCAGCAAAATCCAACAGAAAACAACCCGATGTTCTGGCCCAAGGTAGCATGAGTTTTCCTTTTTCACACCCCTGCAAAACTACAAAAGTCTAATCGACTATTAATTGAAGCAGGAAGAACACTCAATGTATGTACATGCTGTCGATCAGAAACAAGTATTTAAGAAGTTAACAAGCTTTGTTTTTGTTTGTTTTTTTTGTTTTCAGAACTTGACACTCCTGAATTGGTTATAAATGGGAAATGTTAATCATTCAAGTAGTTAAATATATCACAGTTTTCACTTGTGCATACACAGAGACACTTTTACATAAGCCTGTTAACTCCCACCAGTAGCTTCTAAATAGGGATTTGTTCTGTGCACTTGTCAACTCTGAGGTGCCTGCGTGTACTTCCTCCTGTTAGACGTTGAACAGCATGAGCCCTGGGACCGAGGGACGGGAGGAGAGGAAAGGAGGTGGAGGAGGAAGAAGAGGATGCTAATGAAGACCCAGCACTACTCCTCCTCTTCTCTGCAGCAGCGCGTAGAGTCCCTACAGCATCACATTGACATACTGCGAAGTGCCAGGAAAGACGCTTTGCTTTCTGCCAGAGAGCTGCGAAGGGCCAATGAGAAGATCACGGCACAACTCAACTCCCTCACTGAGAAACTCCGCAGCAGCGAGCAGCTCACACAGGTAACTTGGGAAAAAACAAGGAAATTAGTAAATCAGAAAGCCGGTTAAAAGTGTTGGGAAGTTTCTTAATTTACTCTCTTTGTCTTTCTTTCTGTGGTTCTTTTGTATTTGCTGAGGACTGAGAGTGCAGCAGTAGCAGGTCCTTTGCACTTATCATGCTTAATAAGTGTGGCTGACAGGCCGAGCCTCGTCTGTGGAGATCAGCACCACGGAGCAGAAGCGAGGACGAGAATCTCCCTCTCTCTCTTTTCCTCTCTCCAACTCTGCTCTTGTCTCGTCTCGCTGAATGTTTCAACGAGGCAATCCTCCACAACATTCTGTGTCACTAGCAGTTACATTTCTCCAAATACAAGCACCTGTGTGTGCCGACACACACACACGGTGACCACTGCCACGCACTCATTTAGTTATTTAGTACTTGCCTCCAGGTAGGAAACTTTTAGACTTGGTATAGACTATAAATAAAACACCAAGCACTTTGGCCCTAAACAGTACCTTGCCTGCCAGGGTTTCCTGGTACAAACCAACATATGTACACACACAGACATGCTGTACACAGACACACAAATACACACACCAACACCTAGACAGGTCCAGTCGTTAATCGGACAGGCAGGAGACTTCTTTTGATAAATTCAGAGATAGCAGCAGCCAGCGAGGGCCCACTGGACGCCTGATTAGGGGAATGTGTCTGTATGTTTACTGAGTGAATAGTACAGACATAGTACTGCTACCTAGGAAGTGGCCCTTGTGCTCCCACCCAGGCATCTGATTGCTAAAGCCCAACGAGACCTTAGACTCGGGCACAGCAGTAAAGACACACACACACACACACACACACACACACACACACACACACACACACACACACACACACACACACACACACACACACACACACACACACACACACACACACACACACTGTGAATGAGTGGCCAGAGAGGGAATTGTTGTCTTCCTGTTTGTTTCCTCTTCCCTCCTGCAGTATTAATGCCACTCCACCAGAGAAAGTTGGAGCCGACTGACTGGCCAAAGCCATGTCTTTCTGCCCTCTCTGGAAAGGGCAAGAGGTGATGGACTTTGGGCTTGTTCCAGGCGGTCCTTGCCAACTTTCTAACAAAAACTCTCTGCTTGTAATTGGCTTAGGACAGCCTCCACAGGGGCCATCATGTGAGAAGTAGCATGGCAGTTTCTCAGAAACTTGTCTGTGTTGCTGTTAGAGATCGACCGATAGTGGCTTTTTAAAGGCCGATATAATTTGTTTGGAGCAGGAAAAAGCTGATTGAAGATTAATCGTCCGTTTTGTTCCAGCAGGGCATCGTAAAAAACACTTAGTTCAAACGCGACAGTAACTAAATAAAAGTCACCAAAACATCTTCTCTCCGCTTGTTGCAAAATCAGCTATTCACCGAGACCACAATGGTGTGTTCCACCTTTTCTAACCCTTTCGTCAGTTTTCATGATTTGGAGAATGCTTTCTGAAAAATGTCACTGATAAATGTGTGACAGATTTTTAAAAAATTAGCGGTCAAACCGATTAATCTGTTGACCTCATGTTTCAGGCATTCTGTCCCTCCCTTGTTGCTTCCTTCCTTACCTCCTTTCATTATTAAGCCTACCGTCTCTTTGTGGTCTTTGTATGAGTTTCTAACCGTCTTCATAACTGCATTTAATAGATGCTATTTAAACAACATGTTGCTGTTTTTAAATGTTTAACGTGAGAGAGGAAGAGACCTGGGTTGGAGAGATGTGATGTGCTTTGTAATGCTGCACTCAGCTCTCCATGTCCCAGCCTACGGGGGACATGTGTTCAACAGCATGGTGAAACTTTAATCACTGAGTCCCCAGCACAACGGTAACCTGACAGATGTCTTAATCAGCAACAGAATGTAACCCTGACTTTCAGACTCGCAGTGCAGAAATGTGTAGCTGCTTCCCTTTCTTTCCAATATATTAATCACAAAGGATGATTCCTATTTATTATTACTTGCTTTAGTTACAATGCCATTGCTGAGATCTATGGACCATGGCAATATCACTGGAACAAAGTCCATCGAACAGTCAGACAATCATACAGTTTGAGCCAGAATATCTAGACCACTTTATTTGGAGGTAAAAGCTAAAGTGAGGTCCCCTGCATTGTCAGTATTGATCCCCCATTGCTCAGGGAAACTTGCACTCACGACTACGGCGAGGACTGTAGGTCAAAGTTGAAACATAAAGTCAGTCTTTGAACTATGATTGATGTTTACAATGTCCACCTTAGTTTTCTCTTTCAAATAAATGTGTCTCACCTGGAGGTGAATGTAAAAAATGTTACCGTCCCTCAGATTGTATGACCAGCCGTGTTTCTATTAGTAATGTGCCATGTTCCTAGATCCCAACTATTAACTTTGAGATCTAGGAATATGGCAACTATTCTTGGATCAAAATTATTATTACTGATAGAAATAATGTCCAAAAAACTACGAAAATAAGACCCACGCTGTAATAAACTGGAGTTATCCCTTAAGGTGGCATAAGAAGCTTAATAAACTCAGGTGACAGGTGAAGCATGCCCTCCTATTTCTACCAAGGCTGGCTCTTGACTAAATGTGCTCCTCATGCGTATCATCCAAATACAGGATCATTTTGTTGCTTGGATTATCTACCTCCCTCAGTCATCACTTCCCCGTTTACTTCACTTTGCAGTGTACTGTGACATTGCCTCGCAAATTTAGCAGCTTTATCTCTTGACGTGCCGAGTGTACTACCCTCCTCTAACATGTAAGGGGCTGGGATTATCACAGGATTAGTGGGTGCAACACGACACAACCCTCTGAATTTAAAATGATCCAGAAATTATTTAAATTTTAATGATATTTGCACAACAAATCACATAAATATGCTGGCCGACAAGATGAATACAAAGTGATTGAGGAACTTATACAGTAAGACATTACACTAGTGTCTATCTTGGTTTGTTTATGTTGCTACGTTGTGATTTTTACATGTGTATATGTGTGGCTGTTACAGCAGTTTGCTTCCTTATTTAGCCTGCTACTGATTGAGTATCACTTGGAAAGACCCATGCTCAGATGCGAGAAAGAGAGAGGTGTCCTCTCTTCCAGCCTAATGGACCGCCAGTAAATCAGCCAATGTCAGTGTCATCTCTCACCAGGGCTGAAAATGCCCCGTGAAATCAAAGCCTGTATTACAGGAACTGTCATCAATGCCGTTCTTAATTCGTGCACCACGGCTACTGCAGCCAGAGCCCCACTCTTCATTCTCCACTCCTTTCTCTCTCCCACTCTATCACTCCTACTTCGTTCTCTCCCACCGTCCCCGGGGATGTGGCATGTGCGTCTTCAACAGAGCAGAGGAAACCTAAAACAAGAGGGATTCTATTAAAAGGTGTCAGCCAGCAACCAGATATCAATAACCTCCATGTATGCAGAGCAGAGAGCAAGCTCCTGGGAATCTGTGGTTTCACTTTGGTGTGTGCGTGTGTCTCTGTGTGTGTTCCAGCATTTACCCCATGTGTGCAGCATCATGTATCATGTCTCCTATTTGTGCCATTAAGCATTCTTGATGTTTGAAATGATACCAGGTCAGCTAATTGTGGCAGTATTGAACCAAACAGACGTGTTTCTGCCCCATATTTTCTTAATAAGCAGACAAAGAGATTATTTTTTTTTAGCTCCACCGCTCACATGTGGTTAAAAGTGTTCACCTCAGATCCTTATGTTTAGAATCGTTGATACACTGTATGTTGTACATGATCAGTTAGTGCCATTATCGTTCATCACTATAAACCCATCCTCTCACCAAATACTGAACTCACTCCGTCCCAGAGTGCTCTCTGATTCTGCAGGATGGCTTTATTATGCATGCCAATCACAGTGAGAATTAGGCCCTATTGACCGGGCAACGGCATCATGTGCCTCCTAATTAGCATAGAAAAAATGAGATTTCTCACAGACTAGATATTAAAGCAGCCCCCCTGCTGCTAACGCATACAGTATTTCCAACATATTGTGTTTACTTTGTCTCTGTGTCTATCATATTCATGTAATGTGAATTTAAATGTGAGTTTTTTTAATCTTAAAGGAGAGAAAGCTGGGATTTTTGGTTTATAGCATTATTTCATGTCTTCCTTTCACTTTTTACTGTTACACTTGACATCCTATAACAAAACATTTGGTTTCCTTGGTTTAATAACAGTCGACACAACTTTTTTTAGTTGAAGTATCATTAGCAGTAGCCTAGACCACCAATTCTATCTTGTCGGTTGCAGAAGCTGACCTCTGACCTGGCTGGTAAGGCGCAGCAGAAAAAGGTTCTGAAGATGGAGCTGGAGCAGTGGAGGCAGATCACGTTACCCCAACAAACTGTACCAGCAGCACCAGTACACGCAGAGTGCTCCTGCCAGGGCAGGACCATGCCCGCTCCCGCTAATCCGGCCCCCCAGCCCCTGGAGGCTGAGGTCAAGCAACTTCAAGCCAGACTTAAGGTTAGTGGTTACGAGCAGAACTCTGGTGTTAATGAATGGGCCGCATGCTTTGTCTTATTGTGCACGCCTTATGAGATAAATCTCTTAATAGGATGATGGTATTAAGGATTGTGTTCATTTCCAATTTTGTGCGCTATGAAGCTTGAGTAGATAATACCATGAATAACAAGGAATTGAAAACATGTTTTATTGCTGCTTGGCTCAAAAGATATTTGTAAAAATAATAATTTCCGTAGGAAAATAATGGTTATGAATTGTGCACATTTCAGTGAATTTTCTTGTTGCCATTTGTACTTATTATGCCGTATCAAACAGTTTACCAGTGTTGGCATTCATTCAGACCCCATTTCCCTGGTATTTTATAACATTGATATTTCTGAGTCACTTTAACACCTCTCTTGTTTGATAGCCATATTTCCTTGAGGAGATTAGAAACTCTGAAAGAAACTCTGTCAAGGTTTCACTTTCAAATCATATAGCATAAAAAAAAAAACTCTTGAGTCTTTCAATCTATACTCAACATCACCTGAAATTGCATGTGATTCCGACATGAATTAGCATTTCTTATCATTTGATCTTATTACGGGGTACCTGTCAGAAAGATGAGAAATGGGGAATAACAGTAGAGACGTGCCCTACATCATAGGGAATGAGGCGTGAGTGGTACCACGGTATTATCATCCTCTCTGCAGCCAGCTCATCAGTGTCACCGAGCAGATTGCTGCTGTCATTACACACAGCCAAGGAAGTCATGTCAGGTGACAGCAAAAGGGATGCACTGTGGGGGTGCACGCACTGAGTGAGCACATTGTCAAAAGCTTGTACTGTTACAGTTCCCACAAGAGACACGGGGCCCTTTTAAACCAAAGTGAACATGCACGTTTAAATATCCATCAGACGAATGATCAGAAGTCAGGCTGTCGTCATGAGGCGTGTGTCTTAATTAATATGTCGCAATGCAGAGATATAAAAGATCAAAACAAGAAAGACATTTTAATAATAAACATTAAATGTTGCTGTTGGATTTTTAAAATTTGTTTAACATATTAGTCTTTTTTTCCCCACGTATATACAGTATAGTCCCCGTTAAAAATATATATACCGTAGTTTAGGTCTATACATTATTATTTTTTCCTATTACTCCCCTCTTCTCATCCACTTTGAAAAATACAGCTTTCCTTTTAACCTCTTTTAGCACCTTCTCCCCTCCCGCTGTAACTATAATGAGGAGGCATGCTGTGCCTGACCTGTCATCAGCCGTGTCGCGAAAACCTCCCCCCACCCCCGATCGCACACTCCAACACATTAACAAACACACACACCGTGTGCCCTCCCCCCAGAGTGCGAGTGCGGAGGTCACAAGGCAGGTGGCAGCTAACAAAGCCCTGCGAGGCCAACTCCAGGAGAAGGAGGACAAGCTCCGTCAGCTACAGGACAAGTTAGTTTCACACTTTTTTTTTTTCCTTCTTCGTTAGTATTATTTCTTTTCTCTTTGTGTTTCTTTCTCACAGCAGATCAGTTCTTACTTTTAGTGTTTTCTTTTTGCATCCTTCTCTCTTTCTTTGTCTCTCCCTGTCTGTGTGTTTGCACATCCTCTGCAGCTCCCATCTGTAGTGTTTGATTCCACCATGTGGCAGCACTCTGTCTGCTGCACTCCACTTAGGCATGCTTCTCCTCTGCGTAAATCATTTGTGAAATTATGCAAGTTCTCATGAGCGAGTGAATAAAAATTACTGACGGAATTGGTGTGTACGCACATGTGAGCATGTGGGTGTCTCGTGTATCATGTAGTGCGATGTTACTTATGTGGGTAGCTGATACGGACTGCTGATCAAAGCAGTGTATTGATTGTTTGTGTGCCGCAGGAGGGACCATTTTGGCCCATGACACAAAAACCCACACAGCATCACTCTGGCCTGTGGGCCGCAAGCCCTAATGAGTTATATGGTTCACCTACTGTAGCTATCGCTGCATTACAAAGTCAGAATGTATAGCTATAAACAATTCACTCAGGGAAACTGTCAAGATTTAAACAGTGTTGAGAAAGGCGTATAATCATCATTCTGCATTAGTGTCTAATCTTTGAACTGAGAGAAAGGTACAAAGAACAACTTGGCTTTCCTCCCTCTCGCTCTCTTTGTCTAGTATGCTGTGTCCTCTGCCTGCCATTCTCAATAATGCATCCAGGGCATGTGTACTATCGCAGCGGGTACGTGTTTGTGTGTGACCAAAGCACAGCGGATCACAGCCAGACAGAGTGAACATCCCTGAGCTTTCCACGACAGCCTTAGCCTGTCCTCTGGCTCTTGTCACACACACACACACGTAACTCGCCATCTTTTCTTGCCAACCTCACCATTTGCCTCCATGGAGGGACCCCTTCTCAGAATGAAAGACATGTCTAGACATCTCTGAAATATACATCTCAGCACACACACGGGGAGCAAGGCTGCTTCGTCTTAAAGAAGAGAAGAGGGAGGGGGGAAAGAAATGAATTTCAAAGTATACCGGCATGTCCTCAGTCAATATCCGGCACTATGGCCCTGCCTTATTTATGAAGCAGCTGCTTTCATCTTTAGCCCTGTTGTCTATCAGCCACATGAAACGTCCACCCGCACTTCATTCTTAACATACACAGAAATGTGCGCTCTGGCTCTCTCTTATGCACTCACACTTCAGACCACTGACTGTTATCATTATAATACACGCATGTTTGATGAACAATATTGCCAACAAGCGCAGAACAAAGGGAACAAACGTGTGAGTGATTGGGATATAGTTTGAGGCTCTCTTTCCACTAACACTCATAAATAGAGATCACACGCTCTGGCAGAAGCACCACATATCCTGCATTCTTTTTTATCGTCTATTCTTTTTGGGGTGCAGAAGAAGAGAACATCTAAAATAAATGTTGTCGATCTAATTGCCATTAGCATTGGGACAGAGGGAGCTGGCTGGAGCTATTATTGCTGCTCTCCGTCTTTAAGTCAACACCAGACAGTCATCTGAAAGGTTCAATATGGGTTTTCTCATTAATGGCCAAATCCATGGGGTAACCAGCCAGCGCTACTTTCCCCCAAAGACCCAAGGCTAGACTCCTCTCATTTAATTTAATGTCACTCCAATAGGACAAGCTCACATTTATTTAGCCAGTCTGCCCTCAGGCATTCATCCACCTAGGGAGACAGGGACATTTACTTACACGAAAGCATTTGCTCTAACGTTTCGTCATCTGTTTATTCAAAACACACAAGCCATGATGCGTATGGGAGCTAAGAGATCCACTACATCTTTGAAATAAAAAAAAAAACGGCAAAAAACATTTTAATTAACTGCATGCTTATGATCTTTATTCTATTTGTTCTAATTCCCCAAGGTAAAGACAACCATGAAAAATGCCTCATATTTGCCTTTTATGAAAACAGAATAAAACATACAAACATACTGAGCCCATTTAGTACAAGGCCTCACGGATGCTGGAATATTAAGCATGTCAATACGGCAAGTTATCAAAATAGGAAGTGACACAGGGTGCTTGTTTGCAACGGTTACAACATGAATAGCTTACAATACAGAGACATTGCCTCTCTTTAGGGAAGTATTATCAGCACAGCACACAAACAAACAATATCTTTTAGAACCTATTTCCTCCATAATCATTTTCTTTCCCAAGCCAAGTCCCCCCGCTGACGTGTTTTTATATGTGACTGGTGTAATGCTGAGCTGCAAATAATAAACATTTAAATACTTGTTAACAGTCTTTCAAGTAGTGTCACTGCTGATTCGAAACGCCGTTTGTCAAAAGGACTCCCCAGTCACACTTAGTGTGGCATTCCCCGCCAGAGCACTTGTTCTAATATATGCCAGTTAGAATTATATATGCATCCTTATTTCACCCCCCCCCCCCCCCCCCCACTTACCCCAAACAGCATGCCAGTGTATTTAGTTGTCATAATGAGCTGTCATGCCTGATGCACTGCATGGGGACACTGTGCCTGCCAGCGTTGTGTGTATGTGCATGTTTCTGTCTCCGTGTGTGTCTGTGTTTGTTCTGCTATGTAGATACTTTATGTGAGTGCGTGTGCCTCACACAGTCGGCCAAAGTGACTGATCTGAAAAATGCACATTAATTTATAGTGTGTGCGTGTTTCCCAGGGCGAGCCACACAGAGCGAGATGTGACCATGAAGAGGCAGCTGGTGGAGGACTTGAAGACAAGACTGAAGTTCCTGCAGGAGATGGAGAAAAGTTACCGTGGACAGGTGGAGGAGCTGGAGAAGAAGGTACACACAATACAGCTTACACCACTATCATGTCATCCAATTTGTTTGATGCTCCTTCGTAGAACGACAAAGAATGAGGTATTGCAATGCTCGGTATTCCTCATATCCCCGATATTACGTTTCCTAGATTACTTCAAAGGAAAACAATAAATTGTGATTACTCTTACTTCAACTAATAGAATAGATACTTTAATGATTTGAGTAAAATAAATTACTATAAATGACTCAAGTACCTCCATCACAACAGAACTGCAGTGCCTCCCACACCATTGCTCAGCTTCATTTTCTACCTTCCTGTTTCCCATTTGTTCCAACTTTCCACAGGGGAAGACTTTATTAGAGGAGGCCACCAACAGGAAGGCCTTCGTTGATTCTCTGAAGAGGAGACTGAATGTTGCAACCACAGAGAAAAGCCAGTATGAAACCTGCTGTAAAAAACTGAAGGAGGACCTGGAAAAAAAGGTAGGAAACAGCTAGTTCTCACTAGAATAATATAATAAATGTTTTAGAAATATGAACTTTAGTTACTTCAAAGTGGGCAAAATGCTTTTCATGGGCACATGTATGTTATTTTTTTGTGTTAATATTATCTTTAAAATTACGGTAATCTAATGGCAGTTGAAAAATTATATAATCCTGTTGAATATCGCTGCAGCCTACACACGTGCTGGCTTAGTTTGTTGTTATATTTGCAGCTTGTAGCCTGTTTTTCCCGCTCTGCATTATTAGTAGTCTTGCTTCTATTGAAATACAGCCACTAACAAAGCTCTGCAAATCTGGTGATGAACACATTTAATTTTCTATAGTCACCTGTTATTTTCTTACTGTTCATTATGAAACAGCAAAATTAGGAAATGTTGGGTTGGCAGCAATTTAATGCAACTATATCTATACAGCTGAGAAGCAAAACGGTAAAATAAAACATGAAGTACAAACAGGAACGCAGGAAAGAAAGTAAACTTCAAACCACAGAGATTCTGTGAGTAGCTACAAATGTACTGAAAACACAACATCACACACACACAACGTACATCTTTCTCTCTGGTCTGCTGCTCAGACCAGGGTCGACCAGGGTCGTCACCGGTTAACACAACACGCTAAAACTGATAATGGAACAGAAAATCAAGTAGCATGGTTTTATATGGCAAAGTGTCAATGGAAAAACACTCTGTTGTTTTCATTACACACTACCAGTAGGAGTCTGCAAATTCTACAATCGCCACAAATGTCTCACAGACCTATGCAGACTCTCTACATTCTTCAAAAGATTGTTTGCCTTCAGCTCACCAGTTCTGCCTGCAATGTTTCTTTACAGGAGCAGCGCATGCATGCCTTGCAGGCTCGAGTGGGAGCCAGTGAGCAGGCTTTGGCTGCACTGGAACAGACAGCCACTGAGCAAATGGAGGGGTTGACCCAGCAGAGCTCCCATGCCTTGGACAGGATTCAGAGACAGCTAAGCCAAGCCTTCTCCCAGCTGGAGCAGCTTCATTCTTTCATCAAGGTACGGTACCAAAGGGGCAACGGGTTGCAAAAAGAAGTCTGAATGTATAGATCTCTGTGAGAAAAATCACTCTACTTCTCACTTGATTTATTACCTCAGTGAACATTTCAATCATGAGTTTATGGTCTTAATTGTTAGTTTCAAGTATTCTTCAATACAGCATTATGTTCATTTAGCAAATTATGGTCCCATTTAAAGTAAAATAGGCAATACATCAGGGTATGCTTTAGGACGAGGCTACCTTGTGATTGACAGGTTGCTACCACGGTGTTGTCCGGTCCGTGTCCTCGCTTAAAACTTGAACCCTTTAACAGGACAGTACGGAGGACACAGAAGTTAGGGCAGCGCAGCAATCACAGGCAGTCAGTTCTGCAGGTTTTAAACACAAAATAACTGAAAACATAGCTCAGTCCAGAGCTCTATCAATTCACTACACCAACTAAACTATAGCAGCCGGGCCGCTAGCCGATTTACCGGCTTAATCTCCTTCATGTCGCATGTCTCTCTGCTCCGTTCCCCCTCCTTGACTTTTGTTCACCTCTCTGATGAGGAGATCAGGATCAGGTGTGTCTTGTCCCACACCTGATCTCAATGCTCTCCTGACGAGTGGGTGGAGCCTTCTGGCTGGCACGTAGATGCCAGCCACTACCCTTCCCCTGAGGCCCTTACACCTTTCACAGTGTGTTTTCACTTCACAAAAATTAACTGTAACATTTTGGTCTTATAGCGTCAGGTTTTCGGTCTTAGGTCCACTCTCTTGGGCACTTCTGGTTGCACAAAACTAAGATGGTGACGGCCAGAATGCCAAGTGAGTGCCAATTTTCCCCAGAGAATGAGGGAGTTGCTTAAATGAGAATGTGTCATGGAGAGGAAGTTATCTGGCTGTTGTTTAAGCCCATGTGGTAAAAAACAGTTAAAGGTATCTTGCAGTCTCAAGGTGGAGTCCTGATGAACTTCAACATTAACTTGTCGTAGAAACATAGATTGGGATGAACAGCCTGCCTCGTTTTAGTGGTCTAGAGTGGTCTTTAGTTTTTTGGGGAAAGTTTGAATGAGGCCGACTGCAGCCACAGCTCTGTTTTTATTCCAAGGAGTGGAACGTGTCCGGTTGGATGGCCTTAGGGTTTCTTTTATAGAGGATGTATTTTCTTAGACAGTGAGCTTCAGTACAGTGGTTAGAATGAGGATCAGCACCTATATGTCCGAGGTAATGGTTCAGTGGATCGGCCCCTGTGCCCGGGAGCGAGTCACTGTCTCTCGAAGAAGTTCCAAGTTCCTCAGAGGGTTGTTCATAAGTGGAAGTAAATGGATTGCTTTACAGTTTGCCTCTCATTCACCCATGCCAGGCACAAGCTTAACCATCAGGATAAATTGGAGCTTGTTATGTTGCTCCAGGACGCTTTGACATCTAATTGAGCCACCAACCAACCCTGCAATTTGTAATCCTCTTTACTTCTTGATAGTGCTTTGCAATATGGAGAAAATCGAATATCACAATATTTCTTCCCGAATCCCTCAATTTTGTAGGCTTGACCATTGGTGCTGTCACAAAATATTTACACAATGAGATTTTTGATGAATAATCATTAGTAATGTGGATATAATAACAAAATGGGTAAAGGCTAATAATAGAACCGCTAGAACAGTATAGTAAATTCAGAAAATTACAAAACTTTACTATAATGCAGGTTTTAAAACCAGGAAAAGACAACACTATCCAAAATCAAAGACAATACCTAGTCACATAGTACAATATTAATAAAATATAGATATAATCACCAGCACTTTCTCCAGCACTTTCGCAGCCATTCGAGATGGAGAGTGAAACCAACAAGTAAACTACCGTGGTGTCGCCAATGGTGCGAGTGTTGTACCAGACCGTCGTGGTGCAGAGGGAACTTAACCTCAAGACGAAGCTCTCGCGGGGGGTGCGCCACAATCAGCTGTTAAACTAAACAGACAGAGCAGGCGTAGGTACCAAGTCCACGGCCCGCCACTGCATTTCAGCCACATTAGTTTTAGGGAGTGATCAAAAGAAGAAGCGCTGATCATTTAATTAACAGAAGGAGCCCAGATTAGGACCTTTGCTACGTTGCATTAAAAGGAACCAGTTGAGAGAATTCCAGCTCCAGATAAATTCTGGGAATGTCCAACTGGGAGGAAACCCAGACCCATCACACACTGGTGAGATTACACATCCCACTTGGCCTGGGAGCGGCTTGGAGATGTGGTTAGGGGGGAAGGACGTCAGCACTGCCTTGCTCGGTCTGCTCTGCAGACACCAGAACCGGATCCCCCATAAATGTCAGCAGATGGATGGATTGATTTGTAACAATGTGTGTATGTGCCATTATGCATTTTCACTTTCTTCTAACACGTATGGAGACACAGGCCACCACTATGAGAATACTGTGTGCCCAACAGGGAATGGGCACTATTGTTTTTGTCTAGGCCTAATCCATCACCTTGAGGTGTGTTTGTGTGTCTGTGTCAGTCTGCGTGTGTGTCTGGCAGAGACTGATAAAGACTGTCCATCAACTCGGTTGAGCTGACACCTGTCTATCAAAGGAGCAAACAGCTCGGCAGAGATAGATAGTGATGGCAGTGTATTTGCACACACACATAAATCAAGTGGCAGATCACAGGCACAGTTGCATGGCAATTATCTTTAGTCCTCACAAGCTTAAAGAAATTACTGACACTATTCTTGTCCTTGTATGGCTCACTTACATATAAGGGTAATTGGAGGTGGATAGGATGTGTTTTATCTTGGTTCTTTCTTCTTAACCTCTGATTTCTTTCACACAGTATAACCGTACGCATTTATGAAAAAACACATGCATGAAACCTATAAATAACCTATAAATAGAGGCTGTATTGCATGTGAAAGCACATGTGCCTAAAAATGCATAGAAATACAGTTCACGCTCTTATAACTGCTTTCCTCCATTCCCATAACCCAAGGCTGGTGGGGCCATTGTGTTGTTGTTGTTGAGGATTCACATCATTGTTTGCCTCCCCCTGGCTCCTGTGATTCCCTATAAGAACACCAAGCCCTTTGATTGGACTGCCTGACGTCCGGAGGAGATTTACTCTTGTCATGTATTGATCAGGACCGGAGGGCTGCGCGCGTGTGTGTATAGATGTTTCTGTGTGTGTCTTTATGAGCTTGGTTTTTTTTGTCCTTTGTGCCTGTATGTGCTGCTGTGTGTGGAGTTTTTTTTTTTTATTGTGTGCCAGCAAACCCTTTTGGCCCCTGCACACGCCTCAGGCTGTAAGCACTGCTATTGAACTGCTAAACAGTGGCCCTGCATGTAGTGACTACTTCTCAACACACACACACACACACACACACACACACACACACACACACACACACACACACACACACACACACACACACACACACACACATATGCTAAAGGTCCCAGTAGTTCTCTTGTAAATAATATTTTGGCATGTCATCCCTGCTGAAAAGTAGGGCATTGTGCAGAGTTTTCTTTTTCTTTTTTTCTTTTTGTGATTACTGGAATTGGATATGAAGTAACCTATACAACAATGAAGTCACAACACATCTACCTGCGATTACCTTACAGTATACCTTCCATATACCTGTACATAATTAAAGATATTACTGAAGGTTGTAGGATATGTGAACAACAGTAAACAGCTTCTCTTTTTTTTTTTTTTTTTTTACAGCCATGCCTGCCTAATCTAACAAAATAAAAGCTTCTTTTTTTTTTTTTCTCCCGCTCTGCTCTTTATGTTTTCGAATAGCCCTTTGTGTCCTCATGTGTGTGAAGAGGTTCAGAGGTAGCTAGTTATTAAAGAGGATATATTTTTGCTGCTCATTTGATCCCCATCTCTTTGCCCTAATCCTCGTCCTGTCTAAATTGCTCCTCTGGCAATTGTGATTGTGTACTAGTCGAGCTAAGAGCTCTTGGCAAACGCACACAGACACAACACCTTCCATGTATGTATTTGAATAGCCTGTGTGAGTCTGTGCGTGTGTGTTTGTGTGTGTGAATGCTTGCATATCCCCCTCCCACCCTTTGTCTCTCCCAGGGCTCAGAATGAGTGATAAATTCACCCCTTAATCTCTTTCTGGATTCTTCCACATGCAGGGTTTAGGTCAATTGAATGTAACCCTTGAATAGTGACAGTGAATATCTATTATGCTGTAAATAAAAGAATAGGATCTCCGACTGTTAGTTAATGAGCTGCGTATTCCTTGCGGGTAAACACAGCTCTCAGATCACCAAAAAAGAGCTGAAGCTGCCTTCCTTCATTAGGAGGTTGACGATGGTTATGATTTTTGTACGTCCTGTTCAATTAGTGCTATTCTGATTTCTTTACACCAGCATAGTCGGAGTAGGCCACCTATGAAACTGGATTTGAAATTAAATGGAATTAAACTGCTCCCCCTTCTGTTATTTAGAAGGAGCAAGTCAAAAGCATCTGGAATAGAAAATTCCAACTTTTCTTTTTTTTTTAAGTATTTATACATTAGACTTGAGATCAAAAGTTGAAAAAACGGTGTTAGCTCTATGAGTCGATTTATGTAACCTATATTTTATCTGTATGGCCGTTATATAATGTGATCCTGTTGGTTTTCCTACATGTCTCCTTTGCATTTCTGAATGTCTCTGCTTGTGTATATTTCATGTTGCTAACGGACAAATAGCAACACTCCACATACTCCAGCTGCGAGCCTCCGACCACTCATTCACTTCTCTCCTGTGAGAACCACCGCTTGCTTTGTAAACAGCACCTGGTCCACCTGTGTGAAATTAAGAGAGTGGAGTGGAGATGTTTGCCTCAATTCCACATTGTTCATGTGATTACCCTTGTTACTGTAATGCACTTGAGTGTTTTCGTATGTTTGTGCTTGTGTGCACACACTGTACTTCTCTCTTGCTTGGCTATATTGTGTACTGTCCAAGAGTAAGTTGTACTTTATTAATTTTTTTTTATTTTGTTTTTGTGTACAGCGAGTTCTTCTGTCTCTAGCTTTCTCTCATCTGACCATCTATTCCAAGGTCAGCTTTTCAGCAGGCTTACAAGGGAATGATACAGAAGATTATTGCCTCGATCAATAAGCTCAAAATGAAGCAAAGGGGAGTTTACTTTATTGACTTTCTCGTGTACAGTGGCAGTTTTAACATTTAATTGTCTCTCTGTATTTAGAGCAAACTCCCATTTAGTGCCCGACAACTGTGTCATCCCAGGCCTTCCTCGTCTCGCTTGCCATTCACTCGGGCACCATTTGAAACAGCCCCTCATAGCTTAATTATTAACAGTGTTATGCTGCGCTGTTGTACTGAGAGACATTCAGAAAGCAAATAAATAAATGAATGGCTGTATTTTCAGTAGCTCACTGTCTCTCTCCTTCTGATGCATGATTCTCTGTCTTTGGAGATTTTAGCAAAACTTGGGGTACGTTTGGTATCAAAGCTGTGTTCCCTCAGCTTTCAATCGACAGGGCAACAAACCCTCAGGTCCACATTCCTACAAGGGGAGCGTGAGGCGAAACTGAAGAGAATCTGAGTGTGTCAAACTCAATATTCCTCCATAATGTACTAGGCCTCTCTGGCGCATGCTTGATCAATTTCATTTATTCATCGGCCAGCCAGAGCTATCCCTCTTGTTTTTCTATATCCATTTCATCATCTCTCTTCTTTTTTTATTTCTTCTTCTCCTCCTCCCCCCCTTCAGGCCCTGGCCAGTGAAATACTTTTAGACGTTCAAGAGGTCAAGCAGCAGTTGATGAAGAGGAGGAGGTTGAGGCAGGCCAATGCTGTGGCCGCACAGGGCCGCCTCTCAGCCAAGTCTATGATCAAAGCCAAGTCCATTGCTGCCTCCATCCTCAATATGTCAGAGTATGATCTGGCGGACATAATGGACACTGACCAGGTAAGGCAAGGGATAGTGGGTCAACATTTTATACAAACGCTAACTTGAGGATCTATATCAGGTCTAGATTATGCCCAGAGCACTCAACATACCTATAATAGATTTTCTGTGCGGTAACATTTCAAAACACGCTAAAAGTTTTCAGGGGGTTTGACTTAATGATTGCACCACAGGACTGACAAAGACATTATATCATCAATATTGCCTTGTAGCTTTGGGTATCTTTTGGGTCAATTGAGACTGAATGAGGTGCTGCAGTCACTGTGGCCATCATCTGGCAACAGATGCAGGATTTTCACCAGAAGGGTTGTAAGGCCCGGTGCCAAGTATCTTTTGACGAGGGTCAGGTGGTGGACAGAACGCTTGAAGTCTCTGCTTCTGTCTCACCTTCTTTAATCGATGGGTAGGTGGATCATGGAAAGTTAGCCAGGTCCAACACTTTAAAGGTCACACCAACACATTCTCACACCAATGCGTCAAATCATGTAGCTCAATCAGAGCTCCAATGCTTCAAACACACCAAGAAATGTCGCTAATAAATTGGGAAATAAGTTGCAGTGCAACAGAGGAGGATGTGGCTTCATGTTCAGACAAGATCAAAAACCCATCAACACCTGCAGCACCAATCAACTTGATATGAGATTTAATACAGCACAAGTTGAGTAAGTACAACTCTTTTCTTCCGGCTGAAAGCAGTCATTGAACTGAAAATCTTTGCTATTGACGGTCGGCTGCTTGCCAAAGTCAGAGTTTCACACTTTTTTCCAACTTGGTGGGGCCTTTCTCTACCATAGATCATACCCAGCTATGTCATCAATTAGCAATACCATGTTACAATCAACCACCCACCCCTGGGGACTTCCTCCCATCTATCACAAGATGAGAGAGGGCGCTCCAGGCACTTACTCACACTTGAAACCAATTTTAGCCCTTTGCAGCCCAGCTCCACCCAGGAGATGACAGGGAACAGTTTCTCACTTGACAAAAAGTCCCCCTCATTGGAGCTGAAACATCTGCCTGTAAAACACTCTGTACACCACTTGTGTTCTCTCTCATATTAATGGTGGTTAATGGCGTGCTGCTTGGTGCTGTGTTCTTCCTGTTTCGTTAATTGAACATTCATAGCATAGATGCATCGATAGTAATACTGATATCGTTCTGATACTGACGCAAATAGTTGGATTGAGTATCGTGACAATGGGGCGATCTGGTATCAGATACTATTATATTGTGTTTTAAAGAGTTCAGAAAGTGTTTTTAAGTAAAGAGTGATGAAACATTATCTCAGTCGCCTACAGCTTATCAATTAAACACTGGTATCGGATTGGTACTCAGTATCAGGCGATACCCAAATCCCAGGTATCGGTATCAGGACCGAATAAATCAGATCGTCAATCCCTAATTCATAAATCACAGCACTGTCGAAGAGGCACACATCCACCAGAAGTTTTTTGTCACAGTGAGGTTAATAGTTTAGTTGTGTTACTCTAAAATGTATACGTGGATGTTTAGGTGGGTGTCATTGAGAAATGTTGGCTATTTCACATGTGCACTAATTGAAATGCTTGCTTGACATATTCAAATATCTGTATGGAATTGTGTGTCTATAGAGAAAATCAAGTGCGCCCTATTGAAACCCGCCTGAACTCTAACTTTTCTTTAGCTGTGCACACGGTGCTCGTCTAGTTGTGAGTATTGAGAACTGGATATACTGTATGGCCTACAACTCTTTTGGCACAGAGCTGAAGTTTCCTGATACTTGTTTCAGAATTGTGATATCTTTTCTCCCCTCAGTCAAAGAAATGTTCGGAGCTTTTGCAAAACCCTTGTCGATTTCTATGTATTTCTTTTGGACTTGAGGACGTCACGAGACACGAGGTTATCAGGATGTCCCAGCAGTCTTCAACAGGTCCAACACATAGCAAGTGTATTCATTTATTCACTTGGTTGTGCGATGCCAGTGTGCTGAATTAGAACCCACGGCTTAATAGGGTTTGGTTTCAGTCTTCTTCACTTTTACTTTAAATGAGAATACCATTGGCAACATAGCTACGTTTCTTTAGTTCGGCAGATTTCGCTTGCCAACAATGTGAGCAGAAGTTGTTAACATTGTAGTGCACTGGTGCTTGGTTTTGAAGCCGATAAAACCTTTCTTTTATGAACGATTCCTTGTTGTGGTTTTATTTTTGGAGAATTTTGGGAACAGATGACCTTTTCGTGTTTGATTTTTTTCATTTGCTTTTTGTATTTTTAATATATTGATTGATTTTCAAAGCTTTCTAAGGGTCATACATAAACTTACAGCTGCTCCCTTACGCACACGCACATATGCAGACCCACAAAATCAATGTGATGTATGTATATAGATTAGTGCTGTCATATTAGCGCGCTATTAACGGCGTTAACGCAAACCAATTTTAACGCCGTCAATTTTATTAACGGCGTTAACGCATTTTAAGTTTTCAATTTTTTTTCTCGCAAGCACCACGCCGGATGTAGGTCAACCGGAAGCAAAACAATAGGCACGCCGTTTGGTGTGGAAGCTAGGCTAACGTAGGGTGACCAACGTCCTCTTATTCAGGGATTCCAAATGCAGGGATTCCAAAAACGTCCGGGATTTTGCCTCGGCGGGGCGCCCCCTGAAGAAACCCCCCGCCCCCCTGTACTTTTCTCTGTAGCGCCAGATCACAAGTCGTCATTTAAGTTTCTCTTTCCTATAGAACAGGTCTACACCTCGTTCTGTTATTAAACTAAACGGCCGTATTTTATTGATCTTATCTACACGACAGCTTGTCACGTCGGTCTCTAAATGATCGCGTTAACACTTCTCCTCTGCTCTGCGTCGCGCACAGCAGAGTTCCGCCTGATGCGCACACACACGTGCGCGCGCACACACACGTGAGCGCTGGTCGCACACACAGCAGTGGACAGAGAGCGTCGAAAAATATGTCGCGTGAAAAGCAGACCGCTATATCTGCGTTTTGAACGCTCCCAGGGTGGAGATGGCAACAGCAGCTCTCATGTGAGGAGCACCAGAGCAGCTCTCTGAACCCAGAGCAGCTCTCCTGCTCAGGTGAAGTCTCCGTGACGTCCTTTCTGCTGCTGCGTGTCTCAAAACAGAAAACAGATCTCAGATCAACGTTGAACATGAATTGTATGAAATCTACAACCCGTTCATAAAGATGTGTAGAGGCTCACTGCTCCACTAATACTGATGCAACCTGATGCTCACATCTCACTCATTCTGTTTTGTTTGGCAAAAAAATAAAATAGCTTATTGTTTTCCACAATGTAAATTTCAGGTAAACCCTTGTTTACCTGAAATGTGCACTTTATAATTTTATTTTGTAAACCCTTGTTTACCTGAAATGTGCACTTTATAATTTTATTTTGTAAACCCTTGTTTACCTGAAATGTGCAGTTTTTTGTACCGCCCTCTTTGGCAGTTGTTTTTCAATAAAATAAAGCAAGCCAATCCACTTTTTCATGTTGATAAGAGCATTAAAATGCAACAAAAAAAAATGCGATTAATCGCGAGTTAACTATGACATAAATTCGATTAATCGCGATTAAATATTTTAATCGTTTGACAGCACTAATATAGATGCAAAGAAGGCATCAAAGTGGGCTCAAACTTAAGTGCTGCACACATGTAGCGCGCTGCTCACTGTTATTTGCCTCTGTCCATTCCATAGCGGGTAACAGAGGACCAGAGAGGGCCGAGCAGCTCCGTGCTCCCCTGGCAACTTGTTGTGGAGTTAATGATCCAGATGTAATAAGCCTGTAATTGCCAGACCAGTTTGTTTTGCACCTAATGTTTGATGGAGGGTCAGTGCTTTGTTATATATCTACCAAGGGTGGGCTAGCACACTCCCTCTCAAGCACATGCACTGTTTCATACACCGTGTTCACCCCTGCGGGAGGCTTGAAGGCAGTAGTCACAAGGAGGGCCCACTCTCTCAACCTCTTTTTCTCGTTTGCTAATATAACCACACACTCCCCGCCCCCGATCACTACCTACTTTCTCAGTTATTTAGAGCACCAGGCACAATTAGGCATGCACTGAAATTAGCCGAGACCAACTGCTACCACCAAGGATAACACATAAAGGGTTCCAGGAAGCTGGGGGACACAAGGGCGAAATACATCCTTAATCCAAACATTAACCCTCCAGTCCTTACTAATTTGCCATGGATACAAGATGCCCACATCTTGTTTTGAGCTTTGTTCAGAAGAAAGGGCACATTGCTTTGTGTAGTACAAAACACCTTTATTGTGGCTGTAGAGTAAAAATAGGACAAATGAGCATCAAATACACCAGATAGTGAACATAAATAGAGAGATGTATTTTATATTTCCTTTTATGGTGCTGAATTTTCTTCTCATTTGAGACATTTGTGTCATCGTCAGCTGCTTTTAGATGAAATAATAGATATAATATAATGATTAATAGGCACTGTCGCACTTCCCATGACTGTGAAAAGCTCAGCATTAACATTGCAAATAATTTAATCAGCTGAAAGTCCTAAAAAAAAAAGCGTAGGTGGTCAAATTTGTGTTGTTTTTGTTGCATGAGTTGTCAACATTTCCCTGTCGGACTCGCATTACTATTGCTATGAATATTGGGTGAGATTCAGAGCACACTCTGGTGAGGTCGCCACCCGTAAGGGAACTCTATCAAAGTTCACATAAGTCTGCATGAGCCCCCTTGTGGACTTTTGGCATTGGACAGCCCTTGCCGTCCCAGACGTCACGAGCTGCCTGTTAGGTCAGCCAGTCTGCGAGTGCAGGGAGTTTTAGATTCTGCCACACACACACTTTTGTTCCCCCTCCTGCCCTCCCCGCTTCCCTGTGAGGCAGTACAAGGCTCGTCACATCATTTCCAGCAGCTACACCTGGGGTTTGAAGTGAAGAGGTAACGCATTAGTGCTGAGGTGTACATGGCCACGCCGTCGCTCTTCTTTCTGTTCATTAGCAGTAACAAGGCTACCACTCTGTTCGGTCTTTATACATGAGTAGCATGCAAACGTATTCCGGCGTACCTCGCCACTGAGTCTCCAGAGAGCTGCTTCAAGGTCCTGGCTGGTGTGATGCTACAATTTTGCCCTTAAGCAGGATACTCACAGAGGCCAATCTAAAGATACAGCAGCAGGCTCTCTCTGGAAACGTCAAGTGACTCTTGTCTGATTCACTTGAAATGTTACATTTGCTCTATGTACGAAACACTAACATTCTTAGGATTTATTGACGGTATTCTCTCTCAACGTCGGCATGATTTTCTGTGCATCCTCCATCCTGTCATTGAATTGTATGTTTTTGCTGTTGTGTTTGCAGGGAGCAGAGACCCGTTTACAGAGTCCAAGAGACCAGGAGTGGCTGGACCACCTCAACCACATCCTCCAGCAGAAGGTCAGGCTCACAAATCTGCAACGATGATCACAAAAGTTACTCATTCCTTCACACACTAGAATCTAGTGTGTGAAGGAATAAAACAAACTAGGTATTAGCTGCCTCCCTTCGGTTCAGTTTATTTGTTAGCAAGATTACGGGGCTACTAACTAAATTTTCATAAAACTTGGTGAAAGGCCCCAAGGAATAATCAAGGGGCAGATACAGAAATATTTTTTCACTTAATTTACATTGCAAGACAGGGCATTGGCCTAGCAAGCTCTTTGTTGGTTTGTTGTAGATTTGTAGAACAACTGTTGTCTGGAGTGTCAAAGGGTAACATAAAACTCGCAGAAAGGTTTTTCTTTTTAAAGTTTCTGGTACCAAGAATGATTTGAAATCAAGCAGAAATATTATCAAAATCAACAAATTCTCAAAAGTGTGCAAGAAAACTTGGTTTCATATCCAAAAGAATTTAAGTGAAAGTATAATCATATGTGCTTTATACAAGTAAAAAGGATAATGGTTAGGTTATCACGCCACTATTTCATGATTTTCTCTTCTCTCTTTCGAAGGGCAAATCAATTATTTGCAATATATTTCTTTATTATTCTATCATTCATCTATTTTTGTAATTAATGGGTAGTTTCTCTTGATTGTTTTACAAATTGTCAGATGTTAAGATTTATATATTAATAAACTATACAGTATAATTTTAAAGATGCAAGAACCAAGATTGGGAGCTTTTTGATTGTCTCTGTATGGCTCTCAACATGTTGACGGCAAGCCGGCGGACTCATAGCTGCTGAAATTAATATTCATCTTTTTAGATACAGCTCCTTTAAAAGTTATTGTTACCAAGGTCAAGTTTTATGTTTTCCAGAGCAAGACATTGTTTGTTTGATAATTTAGTTGAAGAATAATTAATTTACTTAAACGGAAATAGTTTAATTTCCACTATCTTTGCATTTCCATAATTATGTGGATGTTATTTTAGCCCAACATTAAAGATGTGTTGCTTTGTCAGTCGAGAAAATGTTAGGCACCAGTTTCACCCATTTTTCATTCCCAGACCAATGTGTCCTGCTCCAGGCTCTGAAAAAAAAAGCAATGATGCAAAAGATAAAACAAAGAAAAGGAACTACATCCTGTGTGTGTGTGTGTGTGTGTGTGTGTGTGTGTGTGTGTGTGTGTGTGTGTGTGTGTGTGTGCGCGCGCGCAGCCACTCATCTGTGAGTGCTCTGCTGGAGCTTTACTCGAGTGCTGTCAACGTCTGCTCGCTGTGATATGTGTATGATTGAGAGTGTCGACTGTGTGTATGTGTGTCTTGTCTGTGTTCTTGTCAGCGGCTGCCGCAGGCACTCATGCGTCGCCTCCGCACCACGACACACACCAGACACTGTTCTCTTGTTCCCCAGATCTTCTTCTGACCTTTCCACCTTCCTCTTCCCCTCCCACACACACACACACACACACACACACACACACACACACACACACACACACACACACTCTACTGAATCCATGTTTTTCCCTTCTAGCTGGACAGCTCTCAGTCCCTGTTCTCTGTCTCTCTCTGCCATCCTACACTGTCCTGCATTGCTCCATCTCTCTCTCTCTCTCTCTCTCTCTCTCTCTCTCTCTCTGGCTCAGACCCCGAGGCAGCTTGTTAGTGGGGAACTAAATATTGATTTGGCGGGCCTGTCGATGCCGGGAGAATGAGCTAGTGTCCACCAGAGACCTCGGCACCAGCAGCCTGCTATCGACGTTTTCCGTGGGCAGAACAGGGGTGGTGGAAGGGGAGGGAGTGGAGGAGCTGATGTGGGGAGTGGAGGAGAAGAGTGGAGTATGACAAGGCTGAGACTCGCCCCTAGGTCTCTGTGGGGACCGCTGGGACCACCGCAGTCATCCCCCCCTCCCTGCAACAGACTTTTTCTATCCCCTTTCAAGTCCATCTTATTCTGTTTTTTGTTCATTTATTTATTTTTAATTTTTCATCTTCTCTCTATCTCTTCTGGTTTTTAAAAGCATGCTGTCGTATCAAGGGGACAACAGACTCTGTGTCTGCATGTGTCTCTCGTTTTTCTGTCTTTTTTTTTCTGACTGGTGTGGTATCTCACATACTAAGAGGGAGACCAGGCAAAGGGTCTATGAAGACGCTCTTAGTGCCTGTCTGTTGGTTGATTACGGTAGATCTCCTAATTTGAAGCTTTGAAGACCCCTATGATAACGTGCCTGAACTACACATGTCTGCTGATGCTGAGAAGCGAGCGTCTTCATAGTGAGGAAATATACTTCAAGAACTCTCATACTGGACCCCCTTTGCCTCTCTACTCTCTGTCATAGCGTATGAAAGGCTCACCAAGCAGAACATCTGTGAGTGGAATGGCCTGGCCTGTCACCCTGCCTGTGACACTAATAACACACTCCCCTAATAGTGATATGATCCTACCCCTGAGCTGCACTCACACACACTTCTTCGGTTAAAAAGACACAGCGACAGAAATAGACCCAGTGAAAGAAAAGATGAGAGAGAGATCCATGTCCTTAACTGGCTGGCTGTCACTGAAAGAGGATGAGGATGTGTCCATCGGCGTGTATGTCTGGGAATGTGTACGTATTCGTGTGTGCATGTGCACTCTCACGACAGCCTCATCTTGTCACTGTCAGTGCCTAATGGAGCTGCCAGTGGGACAGCACTTTATTATCTCAGTGGCCCTGTCAATAGAAAACCCATCACTCACTCTGCGCGTGTGCGTGTGTGTGTGCAGATGTGAAAGAGCTGAGGAGTGGAATGCATGTGTGCATCTGCGTCTCCGTGTGCGGGCTGTTGCTCGCCATCACTGTTGTGCACTGCCACATGTCAACGTAACAAGAAAGAGAGACATCCACAACACATTGGCAAACGGTGTGTGTGAATGCGTTGAATTACTGCTCCCTTCATGCTGAAGCAGTGGCAAATGAAACATTGCATTCATTTCCTCGTCTCTCACCTCTACTGGTGAGTTAATGAAATCAAACCCTACGCCTCTCAGTGGAGAGCCACCATAAGCGGCGCTCCATAGTCAGGATCGAGGGACGGCGCTATCTAATAATCATGAGCAGGCCAGGGGGTGTGCTGTATGGCTCCACCGCAACCCACCATGAATAAGGCCAGCGGAGAAGATGGAGTGTCCATGTGGGCCATGGGGTCCAGGCACCGGCCCGGGGAAGCATTGATTTAATTGCCTTTGGTTTATTTGTGGAGTCCTAATTATTGACTGGAGGTAGAATTTAATGGGCCAAGTCTTTATGAAGACAGGGAAATGACTGGCTTCTGCTGCTGGCCAATAATGAACTGGAGGAGCATGTGCATGCAAGCGTGTGCACATGCATGCAAACACACACACACACGTTCCCTCCTGATCATTTTTCAGACTCATTTTGTACACACACACGGACCCATCTCAAGCCTCATGACAGCATAATAACATTTAAAAAGTCATTGACTCTGTTGATTTCTTTATGAGAGGACAGTGGTTTGGGGTGGTGCTGAGGGCCTGCTAATATTTACTTCACAATCACACCCCAGGGAGACGTACAAGCATCACTTCTTATCAGCCTCCAAACTATAACAAGCAGGTGAACATTACATTAAGACAGTAGTAGAGACAGGCCAGACCCATCTGGACTGGACTTGTTATAAAACATGAAAGGCGTTTATGGATGGACTACAGGGCTGAACATTTTCCTGTAATTTCAAAACCTTATTGAACTTTGGGGAGGGGTTGCTGCTGCTTATTGCTACGATGTTAATGGCACCATTTATCTAAATTCAAATAACAGACTTTATTCATGTCACCTCTTGTCAAAGCCTCTCATCATGTTGGTGGTTCCCCGGGGTATTACATCATTAAACCGTGGTATTAAAGATATCAAAGGCTCCATGCCTTACAGTGCTAATGCAGTGGGAAAGTTTTCTATTGTTGCGATGCTGTGAGGGTGATGGGTAGTGTGTTGTGTTGTGTGGCTCATTATGCCGCCGTAATGACAAGGAACAGCTCCGAGTCCCACACTTCTCTCTGAAGGAAAGTGACTCTAATTAAGCCTTATTTAATGATTGGGCTAATTAAATCAGCCAGTCTTTTTCTGTCTCTGTGAGTGTGTTTGTATGTGTGTGTAGGGGACTGAGGACGAGCCTTTGTACTGTAAATATGTCACTGGAACAGTGGCAGGGATTAGGGGGAGGGACCCCCCGGAGGAGACTTTACTAATACCAGAGCACACTGTGTTCATTAACAGTGAACACAACTTGCATTTCACATAAATAGAAACAGCGGATGCAGCCTTTTGCGACTGTTGCTAAACTGTTGGGGCGATTACTTAACCAGGCAAGCCAGAAAATATCAAACGGCACATTTCAGGAGATGAGTTCAAATGGGCCGGGTGAATAATCTCTATTATTCTTGAGTCATGATGCTATTTCGGAGCTTTAAGGTTACTGCTAGTCTGATTGTACCCGAGGGTCATCCTTTGGAGCAAAGTGGACTTTCGCTCTTTATGTTACTACAGGAAGAGAATGAATGATGAAAGTAGACATTTCCTCATTAGATAGATGACTAGATGTGTTAAATTCCCTTATGTCAGTGAACAAACATTGAGAGGCAACAATTCTTAGCACCTTCTTGTTTTATATGTGACAGTTTGCTGCAGGCACAGACACTTTTGTTGATTGTAACTGCTTCCCAGTACATTACCTCGGCCAATGAGCCATACTGTTAATCACGGGTGTGTTCTTGATTGCTGAATCCACCTAAAGATTGCTCCTGTTTTGTATGGATATCACCTTTCTATATTTATACCTCAATCGTGCCTGAATCATCTCATTTTCACACCTAATGAGTAGGAACCTGAAACAAAGACCCGGTGCGTTCCTGTGTTTAATCTAGGGTGTATTTAGGTCAGATCCCTAACAAATGCATGTTGCACACTGAAATGATGTTTCCAAACAACGTATCAAGAAAAGGAGAGATTTTTAATTACAGTATTTGTGGCCCCAAGTGTCCAATTCCCTTTCATATCAGTCTCTAGTGACCTTAAGGGGAGAAAAGAGAGGGATCTGCTCCACTGCAGGAGTAGGTAATTACGAAGGAGAGGGAGAGAATAGGCTTACCGGTGCTTTCGTGATTTTCTTACCTGAGCCCCTCTTTGCAAATGTGACATATTCATTATCAGAGATAATCAAATGCAAGACTTTTTACTATGGTGCCTTTGTGCTTGGGCTTTTAATCTATTTATCATGCTGTTGTTGTTGTTATTCCCCCGTTTGATAAATTTGATTTTCAAACAAAAGTGAGAAGATCAAAGATCAAAGAGCTGGGTTTTTTCCCCCCACTGTAATAAAACTACTGTAACTACTTCTCCCTTACCTTGAGTAGTAGCCTAGATTGGAGACGGCTCACCAGCCAGGGACAAAGATTTATAGCGAGAATCCGTCACCACTCTGATAATGCTCCTGTCATACCAGTTACATCCTAAACTTAACTTTTTTATGGTTATGATCAAATTTACCAGTAGTGTACATTGTGCTACAGTAAAAATATACACTGTAGGGTATTCTGTTGTTACAGGTATACAGTTAGTCACTCATGAAGGACATTTGAAGGAGCCAAATGTCGCTTATCTGCAACATCTGCCTAATTATACATGGCTGTCACATTTATATTGATAAGCTGGTAAACTAGTGAATAACTGAGAAAAAACATTCGGTAGTCACATGCTGACTGCCTGCAGAAATTTGAATGAAGTACCCCCTTCTGTCACTTTTAGGCTCTCTGATTCCCCCTCCTCCTTCATTTGGACCCACTTAGATACCCAACAGCCTGACACAATCTTTACATCTACTCACAAATTGGGCCCTTGGAAATAATTGCTCTAACCTGTTCTGAGGGAGAAGACAAAAGAGCTGGGATGATCGATCTTTTAAGAAAAAAGAAAAGTTGATGTGCGTAATGCCACTACCAGACAATGGTCACTGGAGTGCTGCAACTTTGAGCTGCTCCTCGCCTTGAGGTGTGCCCCAGGCTATAGAATAGCAATGTCATTTAATTGGCTCATAAAAACACCTTTTGCTTGCAGCTCTTGTTCTTGTCTTCACGCACGCACACACACACACACACACACACACACACACACACACACACACACACACACACACACACACACACACACACACACACACACACACACACTTGTCAGTGTCAGTGGCTTTACTTGTCAGTTCACTTCTGAAACATGTTCATGAAATCACACCTAGACAAAAGGTCTGCTCTGCAGGGCCTGTTGAATAGTAATGATGTGAGTTAGCATGGCTTATTGCTACAGTAGCTTTTTTAGTGTTGCCATAGGGGACAGGGCCTCTTGCAAAACAGCGGCAGCGTTGCTTAGCGCTGGTGTTGGCTAGCTCTGCCAAAGGGGACAGGGGCCCAGCTAAATCAACTGTAGCATAACATTAGTGCCAGTTCCTAACACTGCCTTAAGCAGCCCAGGGGATCCAGCAGAGCAGCTGCATTACAGCTTACCCCCAACCATCCTGCAGGGTATCGGTCCCCAGCAAATGTGGCTGTTGGATGAATGGAAAGGATGGAAAGGATGGAAAGGATGGAAAGGATGGAAAGGATGGAAAGGATGGTCCTGCTGCTTGTCCTGTCCGTGAGCCCGTGTGTGAGCGCTTGTGTTTCCCTGTGCCAAAAGCTGCTGATGTAAGACACACACCAATAGGGAGATGAATCGGAATAAGATGTAAAATATATTTGTATCAAACCCAAGAGAATAATGTATCAACCAAGACACAGAAAAGAAGTTTTCTCAATGTACCTGTCATAAATCAACTTTAATGAAGTTTTATGAAGATGGGGATGATCTTACGCCGACCATAATAATGTCTCGTCGTCTCTGACTGAGATAAAAAAAAATTGTGAATGCCCAGTTTATACTTAAAAATAAAGGGATTACAAGTATATAGGGTTTAATCTGTTTCAGACTTAAATTTCACTCCATTTGGTTTATCTAGATCATGTTTACCTGTTAGTGTTGTTTACCCATATTCCCATATCAGTACTTTTAATGATCCAGTCTCCCTCTTTGCTGTCCCATAGAGCCTTGTGTTGTGCCTGTGTCTCTATTTTAGTTAGTTTGTTTGCATAGTTAGTGGCTCTAAGTGCAATTAGCTGATTGGGAGATTGTGCGTGCCGATGTGAATGTGTGCGTGAGACACGGAGGGTGAATTCTCCCTGAAGGACGGAGGCAGAGGGAGATGTCTCAGCAGTTACTTCAGTGTAGTGGTTCTCTGAGGAATAGCGCTGTGTGTTTGATGCATCCAGTGCTGTTGGAACTGACTCCCCATTGCACACACACACACACATGCGCGCACACATGCACACACACACCCCGGCACACGGGACCTCGTGCTCCCTGCTCCTGTTACCTTTAATGAAGAGGAGAGATGTGTCAAGGGGCATGGGGACCGCCTGTGTTTTAGTTTCTGAGCTTCTTACTCTCCGGACGCATTTGAAATTGATAAGACGATAGTTTAAAATGTCCTTAAAACATGTCAGCTGCAGACCTAATTCCAATATGTGTTTGTGTTAATCACTTCAAAGCAACAATACCTTGTATTCCCAGATGCAGATGTTATTCAGTGAAGTTTGTTACGGCATTTCAGACTTGAGTCTCTGTGTATGGTTCAGTAGCTTATGTTTTCACATTCTCTTTCAAGAGATAAAAAGCAAAAGATTTTATGATATAGAAGTCACTATTTTCAGCTTGGCCAGTCCACATCTCATCTCACGCCATGTGACTTACAAAAATTGCTCAGGGAATGAGTTTGTCTCCCTTGCATGGAAAAGGCGCTTGTAAAAGGCTGCACATAACTTGAAGTGAATATTTATGGGTGATACAGTATGAATGCCTGCCTTTGAATGCCTGCCTTTGATCAGGTGCCCTAATGACCATAAAATCCTTGTGTTGATTCGGAGGAAAAACTAAATTAGCCAGAACTCAGAGGAGAAGCCTGCCAAACACATATAGGTCCTTCATACTCAACCTTTGTAAAGCTGTATGATTAAGTGGACATCAGTTCCCATCCTCTCACATTCCCAGCATAAACACAGTCCAATAAAAACACAACAATGCTGTAAATGTCCCCGGTGACGTTCTTGATGTTTTAATTATGCCTTGAGGCGTTTCTGCTGAAGAGTGATCAACGTATCCCTCTGGAGAGAGAGGACTGTGTCGTCAGTCCACCAGAAAAGGGGAACGATTGCCATTTTCTTGTGCTTCGGTCACAGAACAATACTCACGGTACCCACATGTACATTGAAAGACGCCGTAATCATTCCCCTTGTCTGTAATGGCCAAGAAGAGACATCGCGCCCTCCGACACGATTACAATGTAAGATGATAGACAAACTCCACAGACCTTTTTCAATGCAAAATTAATTCTCAAATTTTGCTGACGCTCATATGAGATTTGTTAAATTGAGTGGGGATCCAACGTTATAGCCATTTTTGACCACATTTCCCCTTTTGTTTCTTCCTTAAAGGAATACTTCAACCACAAACTGACCATTTGTATGTCTGTAATTCATCCCATGTTACCTTTTTAGTTCTGGAAGAAAATGTTTTTCTCGGATGTCTCCGCGGTGAACGAAGCATCAAAACGAGAAAAGTCTTGATGATTTTAAATAAATGGGAGCCACCTTTAACAACAGCAAAACTACATCAAAACATTCGTATACAAACTCTCACACAACTCGTGCAGCATAATCAAAGCCTCATTTATCCAGTCATACGCTAAGTACCACCAAACACATGCATCTTCCCTAAAACCTTACTGTTTAAAACCCTTTAGACACTGCACACCGACGAGTGTTTTAAATAGTGCCGTGGAGGGGAGGTAACAGAATGAGGGAATTTAGTTTTTAAATAATTTTTTCCTTAAAAGATGAATTTGGCAGATGCTCCCTGACTACCGTTAGCTTGAACCTAAGAATGTATTTTTGCACGGAACTAAGACTCTGGATTTTGTCTTACATAATTGAAATTCGATCATTAAGGGATGTCTTCACTGCAACTATGAGCAAGAGAAACAACTATATACTACTATATCAAACAATAACTGTTTAGATGTACATATGAGCATGCAAGTGTTTTGAAAAAAAAAACAGATTTGAACAAACGTGAACCTATGTTTAATATTTAAGAATCTTACATTACTGTACCACCGATTGGGAAGAGAATCTAAGGGGAAAAAGTAAAGTGTGGGATTAGGTGTTGAAGCTACTGCTGTGTAGCCTGTTTTGTGAATTGCTTTGTCAAAACACTCAACATGGACGGTCCCTCAAAAGTTTCACAAGTCCTCAGGCCCAATTTGAGGTTCTGTTGTTTCACAAAACAGCACAAAGGCTCTCTGAAAAGCTGCCAGGTGTCAAAAATCTGACTCTTTTTTTAATAGCGGTGCATTTGTGTGTTTTCCCCATTTTCTCTAACCCCTACTACCACCGCCCCCACACCCTTTCTCTATCCTTTCCCTCCCCTGCAGATCCCCTCTGCCGGCCAGCTAATGGAGGCTGTGCGCGTGAAGATGAAGGAGAGGAAAGTGCTGACAGAAGAGCTGGCCACGCTCGTAACACCAGTCAGCGAAAAAGCCTGACTCCCTGGGCTGAGGCTGGGAAAACTGTCATCCTCTTCTTTTTCTCCCTCCCTTCTTCTCTCCCTCCCCAGTTCTTACTCAGTGGGAGCTGGGCTGAGCCAAGCTGAGCCGGGGTAGCAGAACCAATATTTGTAAGAAAAGCGCTGTCGACTCACTCTGGTCCACTGGCTCAACTCAGCAGCCTGGCTTTTGTAAATGAGCCCTCGACATCTGTGTTAGCGCTCAGTGCACTATGTCTATCAGACAGGGCCCTTTAGCGCCAAGCTAATTTACAATGCAGCCACTCTCAACGCAGACCTGGGGTGATAAGGCAAATGCTTACTTTAATGTTTAAGTTAGACTTTTTTTTTTTTTGCTCTCTTTTACCTCTCTACCTAATTTATTTGGCACCTGAAGGACCTCGGGATGCTGGGACTTGACCTAGCAATGCCAAGTCGACACTCTGAGAAAGTCAAGAGTGCAGCACAGAGCAGAATATTCACCGTAAAGTTGGATCCATTTATCAGACCTGATACTGCACTGCTCTGAGAGAACATATGCAATGAATGATATTCATCATATGCACTGAAGGAAATGATCTGTTTGTGGATGTATACGATTTGTTATAGCTTCTGATCCAGTATTACAAGTATTCGTTGATAATGTATTGCTTAATTATGTTAAATATCAATGATGTCTGCTGAAAAGCTTTTCCTAATTTCAAAATAAAACCCCATTTCTCTTCTTTTTTTTGTATATTTTGTTCTTCAAAGACTGCATAATTTTTCTGAATTTCATGGCCGTATTTATAAATGGTCTCTCTTATTTTTCCCATCAGTTCAAAGGACTGTCAGTCAATGTGTGTGATGGTAACTGAAGGTGCTCTGGTGGACAGCAGGGTGCTCACACCTCTCATGATTGACAGCTGAGTGTTGGCATGGTTCCTGCCTGTAACAAGTGACCCCTGCTGTTGACATCATTAACAAGGGTCCACATGAGCACACACACACACAGCCCAGTACAGGGGTGTATGAGAGGAGTGGTTACATCCTTGACATAACTACCTCCAACCCCTTTTATCTGTTTCCCTTTTCCTCCCACTCTTATTATTCATTTTGAATATTAAACCATAATCCTGGTCTCTTCTGTCCTTGAGTTGGCATTTTACACAAGAGACCACACACACCTCCCTTCAAGTCATGCTTTTTTCATTTTTTTTAAGTCCTTCTATACCTCTCCTAGCTTTTGTTTTCCTCTTCATCACAGTCCTCCTTTTCTTTCTGTTATGTATAATTAACAATGGTGTGAAGAATCCTCCGTTCAGGAATTAAAAAGAAATAATTCCACTTTTTAATCCCCCCTCCCTTCTCAAATATATGCTAATGATGTCGTTTTCCTTTATCTTTTTATAATAAAGGATTAGGCCAGGACTGTCTCTAGCTGCAACTCGGGGACCAATTTAGCTGGGATCCAGGAGAGACAAACCCTTGTGGTTAATTACCATTCATTAACATAGTTTGCATCTTTTCTTCCTCTCCAATACCCAGGAGCCAGCTATTGTCAATATTTGTCCCATATAAATTTCTGCAGTTTTTTCCCCCAGTCACTGTCCTCCAGGGTAATGTGGCTAATGACAAACATTAATAACTCAGAGAAATCCGGTGGCGCAGTGGGTATAAAAGAGTAAAGCATTGGTGCCACGCAAATTATGTCGGCGCCCCCACCCTTTGCTGTCTGACTCTCTCCAATTCTCTCTCTTCCTTTTAGCGTGTAATGCATAGTCAACATGTTTGCTCGCCGAGCCCCGGCCTCGGCTGACACACTCGTGCTATTTCTATGACATATTCAAATGTGGGCCCCCTCAGCTGGTACTCCCTTGGGTTTAATTAACCTGGCCTTGCCTCTGACGCTCCCTCAGTGAAGACGTTAAAACGATCTTGAAAACACCCTTCAAACAACCCCCCTCCCAACACACACACACACACCATGTCTTCCACTAGGCGCTGTATATGATTCATCTCTTTATTTTCTGTGTAGGAATGGCATACTGTTCCCTTCTTTTCTTCTCTTTCACACTCCTTGTCTTCCACCCTTCTTTTTTTTGTACAGCTCTCATTAAGAGTGGTTTCCTGTGGGAATTACTTTGATCAGTTGTTCCAAATGCAAAGTTTTCCTCTCTTCCCCTTTTATTCATTCCAACACAATCAACTTGGTGTCATTTTTTTCTCTTCTCTCTCTGTCTTTATCTCTTTCTCTCACCCCGACTTCTTTTCAAATCTAACTTTCTTGTATTTTTTTCCTCTTCACGGATTCCTGCAGGAGATTGTTCCTGGAGGGGTAGAGGAGGTCAGGGTCACGGGTTGACTTTGGGGTCGATCGATGATTTGTGTATGTGTGTGTGTTTTGTCTTGTGTGTGTTTGTGTCCCAAGGCTTCTCTGTGGTACTTTTAAGTTCCCTCAGTCTGGTGTGAGTGCGTGCCACTTGGGTGGGAAGGCGGGAAGCCCACAGTACAAAGAACAGTCAAAGCCCAAACCGAGAATCTCTGCAGTCTCCATCTGATGCACAATTAGTCCTTGCAGATCTCGTCAACCAGCTGCGGAGTGAGTAGAAAACAGCCTCTGGTGATCTCCCTTACTTCACTGACACAGTTTCACATCCGACTATTGATGCCAATGTACCAATCTGCTTTGATTTCACACAGGCAGACACTTGGCACTAAATAACAAGGTACTTGTAACGTACAGCCAAATGTGTTTTTGACAAATGTATAATGCAGCATGTTTACTGTTTTCATTGTGTCTATCTTTCATGTTTGATCCACAGGGAGAAGGTTCAAAAACAAAAAGTAGATGCTGAGTTTATGACAGAAATCTCCCCACGCTTTTGTATTTATCTCTGACATGTTGTGTGGAATTTTAGTCAAGAACCTAATTATTGTTTTCACTTTTAGATCACAGAAACGGTACGACTCCTCAACGCATCCATGTATTATTTTCTTTTTCATTATATCAGATGCCACCTTAAAAAGAAAAAAGGATCACACTCTCCTGATGCACATATGCTATGTATACAACCTCATTGATCTTCACTTCAACAAGTCCCTTATCCTCCTCTACAGCACTCCAGACATGAAACAGCAGCAGATTATGGGTGGATGCGGCCCGCCGTGGGAAGCTAGGGAGCAGATAAAAAGGCCAGCCACTCAGGGGACTAAAGCTATGTTTTGATGCTGTGTGATAAAGCAGAGGCATAGGGCAAGAGGAAGGGGAAAGTTACAGGATCTATACACACATATCTATAAAGATGTATCTATGTATCACCTCTATGTACCACCTTCCTTTTTTGGATGTCTCTCCCCTCCCTCTCACCTCTTTGTCTTGTCCATCGTAACCGAGCTGTTCTTGCACTTTTCTTGTTCTTTGACACTCACACTTTCTCCGTCCCCGTGGACTGTCCTAAGCCTTGCTCATGGCGGCTGTCTCTCTAAAGCCATGGCCTGAGCTCCTGGGGAGAGGAAAAAAGAATGGGAGAGAGGTTGATCTTGGTCTCTAATCCACATTCTCTTACAGCATAGAGGGAAGCTACAGTCCACAACATCACCTCCGAGAGAAGCGACTCTTTGGATGTGACTAGCTAAACCCTCTGGTGTCCTCACGCCTAATCTGGGATGTTGTCTCAAGCGGTGTAGAAGATGTGTCGCCTAATACCACAGGTCAGTCCCACTGTCATCCTTGGGAGTACTATATTGCTATCAGAGATTTCACGCTGTCAGATATGCCAAGCTTCGAAGCCGGGGATTTTTTTGTGAGGCTCTGAGTTCATCAATTGGCACACTATCCAGAGGACCGTTTTGTTATGTGCATTCAGAATCACAATAAACAGCTCAAACTCTTCATTGGTCCTAGCTGTTTTAATATAGAGAGCATCCTTTGTTTTCTGCTCCAGCATATATAATAACACCTTAGTCTGTGGTGTATAGCTCCTCAAAGCACCTCTCCACCTTGGCTAACTTTTCCAAGCGCTCATTAGCGGACTGGCTGAAGTTTGGAGGGTATGAAGCGGGCTGGCAGATTACCCCCTGTAAAGTAGCACACCTCAGGTAATCACACTAATGAATTCAAGCACCCCCCCCATTCACCCACCCCTTATTCCTTTCTCCTTTTCCCTTTACTTACTTTCTCCCTTTCTTCCACAGTGGCGGGCCGGTGCAAAGAGTGCCAAACAACAAAGACGTGTTTGTTTGCATAATATTAGCACTGCACGCTCGCACACAGTGGCGGGGGCCTGACTGCAGGACTGACTGGAGGCTTCCCATGAACACAGGTGGAGCAGGGCGAGCATCACTGGGACCAATTAGAGCAGAGCACAGGTACATTAGCATGTTTGAGTGGAGTGGGATGGCGTGGGGATTGGTAGGCATTACGAAACACATGAACACACGACCATGGCCTGGTGTGTGTTAGTGGTTTGTCTCCAGTGACACGACTGGCATATGTGTGACAAATGACCCCTGGTCTGCGGCCCCGGCCCATCCTGGCTTTTCCATCTGGTCACACACATTTTCCTCACGGATACAATTGCAGCTTTTGTGTGATGAAGTATAAACATGACAATTTGCTAATGTTTGCAAGATAATTTAAAGGAGTGAAAGCAGACATTTAATATAATTGACTGAGTGCAAGAGCAGGTGCTCCTGACCATTTAAAGGGACATTAGCGAAACTACTATGGTCAAATTAAAGCAAACAATTAATGAGGGTGCTCTGTGTCTGCCCGGTCTCCTCACAGTTGGTTGACCCCAGAAAACTGCTACAAAGAGGATTCTTGATTTCTGAACTCACCTCCTAAGCGTGATCCCAGTCGCCCTCAAAGGAGACTTGTACCTCTGGACTGTCCTGAGCGCTCATGATCATACGCGAGGGTTGGAACTGGAAGGCAGTGGCGTAAGGTTGTTACGACGGACTCCATTGCACAATATTATGATGGGACCTTGTGCACACTAGTTACTGGTTATGAAGCTCACAAAAACTGACGCTTTCATGTTTCTACGGCATGACTGCTCGCTCGGCTTGCAGATTTTGCGCCTAAACCGTATTGTCCGTAATGAAAGTTGACATTTGATAACATTAATATTATCCAATAATCATCATTACATATCTGTATATGCTTTATTTATTTTCATACCAAACAAACTAAGACATTTTTTAATTAAATTTAAAGATTTTATAATTTTTTTTAGAGTTTATATATAATAACCACAGAATTGTGTCATGGATTGCTACTGACTGCTGCTGAAAAAAAAGAAAACCAAGATAGAGATATATAGCAAATGACACTATTTTTGGTTTAACCTTCTTCTTTGAACACTAAGGCCCATGTTCCGCCTTACACATTGTTCGAGGTCCCGCTCTCTTTATGGGTCCCGCCCCCACCCAACAGGCAGGCAGTGCAGCCACACTGCCTGCACTGTCTGTATGTACGCCCATGATGGATGATGGCTGGCCTGAAAGAGGTTCTGGCGACTCACGATGGGCACTCGTGGTGGTGGAGAACCGTTGACCTCAACCAGGAATATTAGAATGTTGGTAACAGTGTCCTGTGGACAAGAAGAGTTGATAAAGCTGCTGTTGGTAGAGCTCTTAATTTAGTGTTGCTGTCTTGATTTACATGCCTTGTCCACATCAGGCAGAGGTCATGATCAGTGCTTGTTGATGGGCATATCTGTTTTGTTTTTTTAAAGTAGAGGGAAGTGTGGAACCCAATAATCGTGATCGTCACTCTGCTCAGCCTCCCCACGAAGATGATATACCAGGATGCAGGAGGGGATGACCTGGCCAATCGCAGATTCCATCATAGTCGAGACAAAGGAGACCAGCTCTTCACTTTTGCAGAGAGAGGCCTATCCAGTCTACATATCAGTGGTTTAAATGAACGCACAGTCTAGGCTGCAGTTTGGTGAGGCCTCATGGGACCATTGACCTCAAGCTTCACGTCTGCGGACACAAAAGATGTGGTTCATCAGGTATCTCTGGGCCTCGTTCCCATGTGAGTAAGTTTGAACATGAATTTGATATATATTGTTATGATATCCTTTTAATAGGTTCTGAAAGTAAAGGATTTTTTTTTACATCAGTTAGCGTTGAAAATGTAGAAAAACGTAAAAATGAAGTAAGATTTTAAAAGTACAAATATTGTGTCAGTAATGTGATAATCAGAAACTTCATACTGTTCCAACTTTCAGTCGGAGATGATGACAAAAAAGGAGACCAGTGGTCAGTGTAATAAAGTTAATGGCAACAATCTCGTATTTCTTTTGAGCTCAGCCTCCATCTGTCTATTCAGTGCAGGTGAGATTTATCGCCTCATGAGTTAAGACAAATGGACACTCACCTCAGGCCACACACGCACATACAGATCACTGAGCCCTGGGACCAAGCACTTTATCAGAGCTGCCCGTCGAGGCCAGCGAGCAGGAAAACTGAGCAAAGAACTCCACTCAGGTCACTGTCAGCCGGTTTGATGTATCGCTCCTAATTCCTCTGTTAGAGAGCGACTCACACAAAACAGGCGCTCAGGGTGCTCCTGTAATATATATGAGACATGCCCTCATGCATATGCAGCTTTCACTGTGGAGCTGGTCTGATCTGATACATGCAACATACTGTAATCATATGTGTTGCATGGCAGTTTACACCCTCTTACACACGCATGCATCATAATTGCTGCATCATTTCCTACCACCAGGTGGGAGCAAAGCATCATAGATTGTGAACCTTTTGGCAGTGGGCAGAGCTGCATAGTGTATAAAAACAGGACCCTGTAGTAGCATCTTACATAGATTATATATCATTTTAATGTGGACATCCTCAGTGATTATCTAGATAAACATAGCTTTATGATTAGTGATTGTTTTAACCCTTGAAATCATGTATTTTTGTGACATAGACTGGTGGTATTTTAAGTAAGATGGACTCATACATCAGTGATTTATAAATGATTGAATTGCCTTTGCAACTCATTTTCAGGATTACCTTACCTTACCCGGCATTTAATTTAAAGCACAAGTTTTGTTTGGTGTCTTTGTATGAGCAACAGACAGAGAGACGGATAGATGGATACATAGATGGATAATTGCTTTTTTCTTCCACAAGATGGCGCCACTAACATAACACATGTTTGTCCCACTTTAACCAGAACAGCTCCCTTAATTAAATCATCCGTTGTGGTGGAGTTTGGTCCTTACACAAGTAAATAATTATACACACTATTTGAGAACAAAAGCAAAGTAAGATGGCTCAATCAAACCACAGTGTAGATAATGATAGAGTTGTGGAACAACAAATAAATCGTTAAATAGATACAAAGAATGTGTAATGAACTGTTTAATATTTAACATACGGACATCTCGTGTGGCTTGGCCCCACAGTTCATAGCGTGTGTGTGTCTTTGCATTCCTTACCAGTTTGTGGGCTAATGGTGTGGACTATGTACACTGCACACATTAATTACAGCAGTTTATTTGGCCTGTTGTTTGCTCTTCAATTACACATCGAGATCAAGAGACAAGCTGTATTTGAACTCTTTAGAAAGGAAGAGGTACAAGATGATGGTAATAATTGCCACAACTCTGCTATATCCTAAAGGTTGCATCTCTTGACTGCATAGAGTGTATTTCCGCCACGGAAGCAGCTTCGAACAGCTTAATACTTTATTTAGACATTTCACAGCCGCAGACTTGGCCATATTTAGGATAGCCCATTTAGTGATCGTCCCTCCGAGTCCTATTCCAGGGCTGTAACAGTGGCCATATGGGATCCGTCTCTGACTGTCTAACAAGGAGTCTTGCCTCAATCGACCGGCCATCTGGCGTCGAGGGGGCTTCCTCTGAGCTGATGCGTGTGTGCAGGTGACTTCTTAGCTTTAATTCAGAGCAATTATTCACATTAGTGCCGCTGATCCGTGCAGGATTTTAATCCTGTCAGCCAAATGATGTTGTGATGACTCGGGTTTAGTTTGGGTGGTCGTAGCTGATCGGTACAGTGCGGTTTCTGCATTAGCAGAAATGTGCTACACAATATCTTTTAGTTCTCATACGCATTACATGATACTTAAAAGCCCACGGCCACTATTATCTCTAAATTAATGTTGACACGTCACTGCCATGATACAAGAGCAGTTCTGTGCCTTTACGCACCAGTAGGCGCTATCTGACTGATCGATGGCACCAGCAGGAGATGGCACAAGTTCGTGATTAATCGTGTTGATGTACTCGTTCACACATATGATTTGGAGTTAGTTGGCAAATGTTTTGTCCACAACGTGGAAAGCTGTCAATAGCTGACAAAACAATGTAACCACAAGGTCCTTTAAGTCAGTGTTTTTCTACTTTTTTTTTAGACTCGGCACATTTTCTACAATAAAATAATCCACACCAACAACCAAAAAACTTAAAAATTGTCACATTGTAGCTTAATACAGCGTATATGGTAGGTAAGTCTTGCGCTACCTACTGGCATGGAAGATCATTTAATTCCTAGACCAGCCATTATATTGCAGGCTTAGACGCTCAACAATGGAACATTATTTGTGGCAACTAAATAATATTTTTTTGGACCGATTAAGTGAAATTGGACATTTGCCCACGGCACACCTGACGATCTCTCACGGCACACTGGTTGAAAATCGCTGCTTTAAGTCTTCTGAAAAATGGAAATATGATCGTACAATGCCAATCACAACTGGGTAAATTATTGAAAGTTCCAGAACATCTACTCATGGACCTTGCAGTGAGACTGAAAACCGCTAATTGGCAACTTCTGTTTGGTCAAACATGAACTTTCGATATCAGCATAAATTCAGTAATTAACAATTGATCTCAATAAACTTCCTCAAGCAGTAAGTATATGTAAATACTGTCTTAATAATTAAGAATAAAAAAATTATATATATATATATATATATATATATATATATATATATATATATATATATATATATATATATATTCTTGTTTGACCACACTGTTGTATTTCTCTCAAAAAGTCAAAGTCAGCTTTATTGTCAATTCCTCAACATGGACCAAACATACAGGAACTTATTGGCCTTGGCTCATTTTCTGCGAAGAACATATATCAGACAAAATTTTCATCGACCGCACACCGTAACCCCCCCCCCCCCCCCTACACATTTATATTACATACAGGGTGTTCGGGTCTGGACCCGGGCTAATAAAAGTGTGGAAATTGTAGGTCCTGTGTACCTTCAGTCTGTCCTCCTCATGTCTGGGCCTGGTGTGTGTGTGTGTGTGTGTGTGTGTGTGTGTGTGTGTGTGTGTGTGTGTGTGTGTGTGTGTGTGTGTGTGTGGCCTGCTGTAAGTGTGTGTGTGTGTGTGTGTGTGTGTGTGTGTGTGTGTGTGTGTGTGTGTGTGTGTGTGTGTGTGTTCACGCACACGTGCGTGCATGTGTGTGTTTGTGGGCCTGCTCTAAATCAGTGTGTGTGTGTGTGTGCGCGCGCGCCACACAAGTTTGTGTGGCGCGCCCCCCCTGTCTCACGGGAACCAATCCTTATTTTCTAACCCAACTGAAAGTTTGGGGTGCGACACTATAAATATAGCTTTGCCAGTGTGGTTCCTTATCACAACTGATCAAGATGGCCAAATGATTCTCTGCTGAGAGGGCCTTGGAATTGATTTTTGAAGAGAGAGAAGATGGTGATGAGGTAGATGAAGAAGTGTCAGAATATGAAGATCATATTTCTGAAAATTCAGTACATTGAACACATTGAACACATTACATTGTTGTGTTCAACAATGTAATGTGTTCAATGTAAACGGTGTGTTGTGCTATGTAAAATGACCTCATTACTAATGAAATTCAATGAAATTCAAATAAATAAAAGTCAATAGTTATGAACAATCTTGCTTCATTTGTAAATTTGTTGAATTTTGTCCACTCATATCTTGATTATAATTGATTTTATTGATTTTATAAAAAAAAAAAACTTTAATTCGTAAATGTGTTATAACAAAGTTAAAGGGCAAATATTAACCATATTTGCTGTTTATATTTCTTCTAATTGGGATGAAGAAAACATCTGTTGAGTACATAAAATTGTTTGATTGTGTCAAAAATACAGCGGGTCCAACAGACCCACAACACCTGCTGAGTAACAAAAAAATGAACACCATACAAGGGTTAAGAAAAACTATCATTCTGTATTTTAGCAGCAGCCAGACATAGGAGTCTAAAAGAGAGCTTCCTACAGCCTGGTGGACGAAGCTGTTTGAAAGCTCTCAGCTCACTTAAGTGTGTGAAAGTGTGCACATGCTCATACCTTATGTTTTTCTTTGATAAGTGACCATGTATACGTGTGTAAATAAGCATTTTGCACCTTGACATGGGGAGTGTTCATTAATTATTCTATTTTTACAAAAATCGGTTTCACTGATGGAGGAAAGTTACTAAGTCGTCTCTCTGTTGATGGGTGCTGTCCAGGGTGCTGGAGCAGTGGTGCCTGTTAAAACTGCCAGGTTTCTCTTCACAAGTCATTGAGTCTCATCAAAAGTGTGAACACTGAAACTAATTGTATATCCAAGTGTTTCTCTCTTCATTTCTCAGGTGATGGTAGTGTAAAGCCACTCCATCTGATTTGAAGTAAAGATAACAACAACTACAGTAAAGCACATCACAACCAAAACTTGATCTATCAACGCTGATGCTGAGGTTAGGTCATGTTTTACTCTTCATTTCATCCTGATGTCAAAAACTGAGTCTAAACCAGTGGTGGAAGAAGGATTCAGATAATTTACCGAAGTACAACTACTAATACTCAAATACAAGTAAAAGCCCTGCATTCAGAAACCTTACTGAAGTAAAAATATGGAAGTGGTATCAGTAAAATGCATTTTACTGCTGTAAATGAAGTAGATCATTTTGACTACGGTTGGGTAGTTTAATATACAGCATTGCACAATATTCTATACTCTAAGATCAGAATCATGTATATCTAAAAATTCGACTTTTCATATCAGAAAAATAGCCCTGTGTTCAGCATTTCCCAGTTTAAATCATTTGCTTATTTTTCTTAACACAAAGGAACACTTAGTCCTTCAGTTCATCAGAACAATTAAAAAATCACGACATTTGGAGTTACATGGTTTTCATTGGACAGGAAGTGAGTGAAAAAAAAATGGCTGAAAATTAACTAAACCTGTAAGATAAATGAAGTGGAGTAGAAAGTCTCTACATCTCCTGCCGCAAACTAAAAACACATAGTTTTCCAACAATACCTTAAATAAGGAAAGTAGCACTTTAGTATAATTGAAATGGCACTTGCATATAGCACTTTGTAGTTGTGCTTTCTTGAAGAAATTGTACTTTCATGATTCTTGTTGTTCTGAGTTTGTACTTGAATGTACTTATTGTAAGTCGCTTTGGATGAAAGAGTCAGCTAAATGAAATGTAACGTAATGTAAAAGTGCAAGTAGGTACCAGATGTAGTGGCGTGTCATTATTCATCATAACTATTACATTGCATAACATGGAAATACATGTACAAGCACCTCGTCTTTGTACGCGCAGTATTGAGTAAATGTACTTGGTTACAGTCCAGCACGGGTCTCATCATATTGCCCCCGTCCCCAAGTGTGTCCTCGCCCATCTCCTCCACCAGTTTAGCTCAGAAACAGCTCAGCCTCCCTGCTAGTGTCGCCTACTCAGCCGCGGCGAGGAGGCGGCCGCTTTAAGAGGAGCTGGCTCCGACGTCAGCGAACGTTTTCGACATGTGGGTCTGACGTCCAATAGCCTGACCGGGGCTTTAGTCAGCCCCTTTCTCACAGGAGATCCCTCTGCTCAAGAACCAGCGTAGACGGGGGTTAGTCACGGTTGCAAGATCATCACCAGATACAATTAGGGCCGAGATTTCCCGCAGCTTCAAGTCCATAATTACTGCCAGCTAGAACCACCGTGCAGCAACCATGTCTGTAGCGGGGTTTAAGAAGCAATTCCACAAAGCCACTCAGGTAAGAGGCACGCGACGCTCCGAGCACCAGACCTCCTCGGATCGTCATGTTGGGAGTGTGTTATTGTTAAAGAGCAGTGGAGTGGCGTTTGGATAGCAGAGATTTGTCTTAATTGAACCCCTCGCGTTGCACTCGTACAGTGTAGCCCGCTTGCTGTCGTCGTTCTCCATCGGTTCCCTCGAAATCACTTTGCTTTCCTGGTGCTGAAATCCACTGAAAAGATGGTGCAGCGTTGCACCAGTAGAATAATGTATTAGGGTGCTCGTGTTTTTGCGCTGCATTCGCCGTTGTAATTCAGCGAGTTTGTATTTATTTGATGCATAAAGGCGAAGGCGCACACGTTCGCACAACATTCGGGCGTGTTCCTGCGCGGCCGCCTGGGAGGCAGGTGGCACGACTATATGTGATGATGATGATGATGATGATGATGATGATGATGATGGTGGTGGTAGTGATGTCGGGGGATGTCTGTTCCTCTCGGTACCCTTCAGATGACATTCCGCACAGAAAAGCACCAGAGCTGCAGCTCATGGCAGCCAGCTCGCACTGATGCGCAGGTTGTTGCCCTCAAACGGAGGGCGGTTTAAATCGGTGTTTCTTTCCAGCCAACCACAGTGGGAACTCCGACGCGCACGATGTTATGCAATCGTTAAGTGCGCCTTGGCGGAAATCCGCTCCTATCAGCATCGACACGCCATGACCTCGGCGCCCTCTAAACGCACTTATCTTTTATTGCGGGACACAGTGCTGAATTCAATCAAGTTTTCCCTTTCTAATGCTGAATCACGTGCTGTTTCTGGACACAGGCCTAATGCATGATAAGTATCCTGCTCAAGGTTACTCAGAGGCTTCCTCAACCCATCCCTGTATAGTTGTTTTGGACTCAGACTCCCAGTAACGTCGGAGGCCATCAGAGTCGTGGCCTCAGGTCACCACTGGGATCTTGATGGCCAAAGACTTGATGCGTCCCTGCAGCCTTCAGTGACTTCAGGGCTTTGAGTTGACTTTTATTTCCGGTGATAGCTGGGAGCTCCAGCGTCTGAGGAAGGTTGTTTCTCGGCGGTGAGTCACAGTAACACTGAGAGTCGGCTTTAGGCCTCACACAGCAGGACACCAGGAGCCTGGTGGAGTCACACACACTCACACGCTGCTTGATCCTGTCCTTGTTCTCCAGTTCACCCAGTCGCCAAATGGGCCTTAGTTACAGCTCCCAGTTTGCTTCATTCCTCCACTGTGACGCAAGTAATAGTGTATATCTTGAAGGCCAGCGTCTGTAGATATTACAACTCTATTAATTACGTGTTGGACCTGAAGAAATGAGACTAATGCAGCAGTTTGTGAGAACAGGAGTTAATTTACACATTTAACAGCTGGGATCCAATATGGCGATACACTGGGGTCTAGTGTTGTATTTTTAGTTAATTTATGCTGCCATTAGTTATTTATATTTTTGCTTATGTCATATGACATTTGAGAGGCTTGTGATGATGATTAAAGCCAGACACAAGGATGTTGCTATTCTCCAAGAGCAGCACTTGCAGATCAGAATAACATGGTATCTGAAAGATTCATCATATTGAAGGATTAAATAAAAAGAACAGTTGAAAATGCTTGTGTTCTGCTGTTAACACACTTCTCAGTTTTTAAAGCTATTTTGATCAGATTGGAAGCAGACAGCAGCTCACACAGGACATTAGATGGCTGCACAGATTGTGTTAATTCAGTCTGATGAGAGTATGGCCACCCATTACGAGAGCCCCGTCTCTCCCTGCAGAGGTTCTTTAACAGCCCAAATGCGTGTGTGTGAGGCGAGTGTGCGTCAGAGCATTTATATCTGTAAATATGCATACAGTTATGTGGCTCTGTGTGCATAAAGAGATGCGGTTGAGTGTGTAAATATGCAGGAAATGCACCTGAATTTATTTCTTCTGTCTTTATTTCTGAGTTTTACTTCCAATGCGATGCAGGCAGCTCGAGGCTCAGAGTTAGCTGTCTCTGTGGTCTCCTATTGTCTGTACCTCAGCTTTACACACACCCCCAACACACACACACACACACACACACACACACACACACACACACACACACACACACACACACACACACAGAAGGCAGAAGGCTCCTATCAACCCCTCTGTTTCGGTGCCACAGCCTTGTAATCCAGGCCCAGACTCACCAAGGCAGCGACCAGGCAATCTGGCTACTTACACACACACACACACACACATCCTCCAACTAGACTACAGAGCCCCCACCCCAACACATAAAGAGGAGGGTCAGAGGGATTAATGGGATGGGATTTAAAAAAAGAATCAGACAGGAGTTTGGCAGAATCGTTATCAGCATTAATTAAAGGAATAGTTAGAATTTTTTGTAAATATGCTTATTTGCTTTCTTGCCGAGAAGATCGATGCCACTCGCATGTCTGTAAAGTAAATATGAAGCTACCACCTACACCACTCTCTTAGTGTAGCATAAATAATGGAAACAGAGGAACAGCTAGTTGGTTCTGTCCAAAGGGAACCAAATCTGTTTCACTAGGGGTGTTATGTGCTGCTGGACCATGTCTTGGTTGGGACCAGTATCCTGGAGTCTCTGGATTCAAACTGGTCCCAGCCAAGACATTGTCCACCATATAATCCACTGTCAAACGGTGAATGTTGTGGTTTCTGTGTGGAATGAGCAAGCAAGATATGACGTGGTAATTTTCGAGCTGTAGAGATATGAAATGTAAGTTGAATACATAACAAACTAGGGCTTATGGAGAAAATTATCTATCACAATATGTTTAACCAAATACCTCGATATTGATATTATAGGGTTGACCGTTGGTGCTTTGACAAAATAGTTATGATATTTGTGTTAGATAATCAGCAGTAACGTGGATATAAGTGGGTCACGGTGAATAATAGAACAGCAAATGTCATCACTTTACTGTAATGTAGCCTTTAAAACCAGGAAAAGGAAAGTATGCTATATTACAATATCCAAAATGTACCTATATATTACCTAGCCTTAAAAAGAAAAAAAATCAAGGTTCTATATCAAATTGATGCAAATCCTATACAAATCAAATATTGGCTTGAAGCAGTTGTGCTTATTGGTTTAACATGTAATGTGTCTCAAGCTATGGAAAGCAGAGCCTTGTGGACAGCAGAGGACAGGACAATGTAGGCCTAATATCTGTGACGACATAAAATTTCAACACAAAACATAAGTGGAGCTGCAATATTGTCAACTGGTTTATTTGTAGATTGGAGCACTTCCTAAAACGCAGCATTGACCTTCTAACCCCATGCATCACTAATTGCTAATTAGCTGCGCGTCTTTGTCTGACATTAAGTGAACAGCATCTCCTTTGTGAGAGATGGAAAATCCTCATTCTTGTGCATTTCTTCTGGCAGCATTTCTTCTTCATAGACTTTATGCATTCTGCAGAGTCAAACGGCCCATGAAAGGCCGAATGCATACTGCACCTGTCAGTCACAGGAGTTTTATGAGATTAATACAAACACACACACACATGCTCACACAACCTCAGCTTCACTTTCTTAAATACATCACTGGGTGATTTATTATTTATTTAATGGCAAAACAATAATTTATGTCACACAATCACACTTTTCCCCGATGTGAGACGTCTCTCTCTCTCTGTCACCCAAGGACATCCGGGCTCATAGTGGTGCATTAATCATGGTGGCCATTTTAAATAGAAAGGAAGCACGGGGCATGAAGGGGAAACCCCAGCAGGTCCACTACAAATTGCCCTTTTTTAATTTATTTATTTTGATTTATTTATCCAGCCGTCCATTACTCATTCTTTCTGTGGATTGTGTTCTTCTTCATACACTGTAATAGATTTGAATACCTCGAGACTATTTGCACTTAAGAAAATAACATCAGCCTGCAGTAAAGAATGACACCTTGCACTCTCCTTATCATTTTAAGATAAGACACAATCTTTCTGTCTGACATCTTTATAAAGGTGGCGATTGCTGGCTTTCTACGTCACAAGTCAACTTCTCCTCTGAGTCAAATGAGTCATGCTTTGAGCAGATGCCACTTTCATGATGGCGCTGTTCCCATGGAGAAGGTCACGTATGCGTGCTAATGTGATAATGTGGTGAGGCATTTTTTTTTTTGGGCTGTTATATCCTCAACTCATGGAGAAAGAGTGTAAACTGCATTGTGCGTCTCCTGCAGTTCTGCCTGTTATTATATTTCAATTTTTTAAATGTGTCTTAAGGTTGCAGAGAGAATACTTTATCTCTGCATAGTGAGTGTGTGTTGCCAGCAGGAAGACAAAAATATGTTCATTAAATAGAAACTGCATGAGAGAGATGAAGAGGACGGCAAGGAAGCTAGATGCAATGTGCCAGAGTGAGTGAGAGGAGGGAAACAAAAGGAAGTGTCTTTGGGGGAGTTGGTCTTGTAGCTTTTCCAGATAAAATGGTTGCTTTGCTTCTGGTCGATGTCAGAAAGATGCCATTAAGTTTCCTCACGGATTCGGCATCTCACATGCACGTCATGTTTAAATCCATGGAGTCTGAATCTCTTTAAGAGTTAGCTGAACACTACATCCCTACATCTTGTACTGCATCCTTTTGTCTGTCTAAATTTGACCGTAGAGTCCCACTTTGAGACCCGGCATCTCAAATAAAGAGGAATCCTTCGCTCTTAATCAGGTCCACAATAGTCCTACCTGTAAGGGATTATTGTGTGCTGAATATACCTCTAGTATTTTGCAGCTATAATTATTATTCTATATCCCTATTCCACATACAGTCCATTTCCTTCAACATAATAATCATAATCATTAAATGAATTAATTAAATCTAATAACGGTAAATGCATTCAGTGTATCATCCTTAACACCAGATTTGAGTCAATACCATGTACATTTCTTTCCAAATTTAAATACTTGGTGTTTAAAATTTAAAACAAAAAAATACACAGGTACATTTTCTAAGCAGCACAAAAAAACATCTGCAGACTGCAAAGACACATCACATGGTGAACCCCAGGTAGCAATTTCAACGTGAGCCTGAGAAAAGTCTAAGATCCTGGCCAAGACACCATTGCTGTACCGCTGTGGAAACAGCATGCAGTGTTATGTAACCCATGTTCTGACGATCAGTCAAGGTATTGTAGCTACAGAACATAATAAATCTGTATGGCTCCTTTTAGGTTTTAAGAAACACCGATCCCATTTGGATGGTGCACATTTCTTACAGTAGGTAACAGAGCAGTAATCCTGTATTTTGCAGTCAGCTCTTGTTCGACTCGAGGTTTCCCAGTGTGTGCGCAGAATACTAATGAGTACTACTACACGTCTTGCTCTCATAGTATTGTGTGTCGCATTATGATTTGGCAATTGGTAACAGTCCTGTTTTAGTTTGGTGCTTCAAGGCAAATAATTAAGGAATTTCTTGGTCCATTTAAAGTGAATTCTTCATGTATGTGAGGGCAGATAGAGGCTTTTCCAGCTTTACTTTCCTCAGAAAAGGGTATGTGCGCGCGTGCATGCGAGTGTGCATAGCTGTACATCCGTGAGGGCCCGTGGACAGCGATGGGGTCTTTGGATGGGACTGACGCCTGCAGGGCTTTTAGGGCAGCAGATTGTGAGTGGGTGACTCATGCAGCCTGGATCCTCGCTGGGGCCTACTGCAGTGCAGCGTAAAACAGATCCAGCTGGGAGATAACAGATGGGTCGGGAGGGGCAACGAGAGTGGAGCGAGGAAAGAGGAATAAGAGAAGACAAGAAAGGGGAAAGAGAAGTAGATTGAAAGCGGCCTTGTGCAGTAATAAGGAGTGGTAGAGAAATAAAGGGAGAATTCAAGCCAAGAGATACTGAAGGCGAGAGCAGGAGTAATGACTGCCAAGTCAAACAGGAGGAGAACGTGCGATCTGCAGGGATTTCTGGGATGTATGTTCTTGCAGGCTTTAGAAATTGAATTTGATCAGTTGTTGTTGGTACTATGCTAGTTTATTATTTACTCAGAATTCCCGGTAGGGCTGCAACTAACAATTGCTTTCACCAAATATTGTGCCGATAATTTTTTCAATTATTCTATTCGACTAAAAAAAGAATGAAATGACCATCAAAATCCCACAAAGCTCTTCAAATTAACGTTGTCAGTCCAAATCCCCATATATTCAGTTTACTACAATCTTTGACAAAAAACAATTTTCTTAAGAAGCTAAAACAATAATTTGTTTGCCCTTTTGTTTGGCAATTTTGGGTTTCTGATAAATGTTTTTTAGATCAACGAAGATTGAGACGCTTTGTGATGTCCACGAAGAATGGTAACCCATTAACCATGTTGGTTTCAAAGAGAGAAAGTAGCAGAATTGTTTTTACTTGAGTACAACAGGCAACTTACTTAGTACTTAGTTTCCACCCCTGATGGCAACTACAGCAGTTAAAACTGGGGTCCGCAACTTTGGATAAAGTTAGACTTTAAAAGTATTCAACCGAAAACCTCAGCTCAGTGTTGCCAAATATTTTCTAAGGAAAGTTGCGAGCAGCACAAACCCCAAAGGTTTCTAAATCTAGAGAGGTATTTGCCAAATTGGCAACCCTGACAACCCGTCACTTCATGCCTCCCTCCAAAGCCCCACACCCACAATGGTCATAATGAACGGAAACAACAAAAATGATAGTATTGGTAGTATTCACAGCTTTTAACCTAGCAGCTTGTGGGAGACTCTGGTGACGGGCAGAGGCCGTGCAGGCAAGACGGTAGACGAGCAGGTATATCCTTTCATTCAGCCATTTCTGCCAATTATTTAATTCGTCCTCGACACCCTCACGCCGCGCCTCACTACATATGTTGCAGTGGCGCTGAATCTTGGCGTTTGATGTCAATCGTGCAGAATTGACCAACATGGGTGTGACGCAGAGGGATACTGGGCTGAGTATCAAGCGTAGATGCTGCGTCATGTCTGTTATTTGCCCATGAGTCAGAGGACAAGAGACTTATTGTTGAAATGATCACTTAAGAGCTGAATGCATTCGTCCTAACCGACCCAGTGCTTCCAGTTTTGGCCAAGTGTGGATCAGCAATGCAGCAAAAGTGATGCTGCACTGGATCCAGTCCAGCAGTACAGTCCCCTGCAGCATTATACATCCCATATTTTTTATCTTGATTTATTTACTTCCCTCCTAGTGCCTCTTTTACTTTTATTTGACAAGTGTTTTCTCACCACAGTAGAGCCCTTTCTCCATCGGGACACTCTGCTGTCCTTTGCTTGGGCTTGCTAAGCAGGCATACATTTACTGTGTGTGCTACTCTAAATAAATCCTTTGGCGAGCATTGCAAAATGTTTGTCTGTTGATTCTTGAACCTGTGATAAGCAAGGCTCGCCATCTCCAGAGTTGCTACTACACGTTAGAGGTGTGGCCAGACACAATAGAGTAAGTCCATTAATCTAAGAAACTTTGAATAGACTGTCAACAGTATTGCTTTTGACAGGACTGCACATGCCAGAGGGTTGAAAAACTGGACTGTGGAGTCCTCCGTGTTCTGACGTCAGCTCCGTTCTGGAGGTTAACGACAGTCGGACACCAGTCCTATTCTTGGCTAGTCCTCTGGTCAGATGCTAGCAGCACATTTTCAATAAGAGCACTGCAGAGGTAAACTCATTGAATGTCCTCGTGTAGAAGAAATGTGAATGAACAATGCTTAGCCAGTTTAAACTCTGTAAAAGAGAAGATTTTCTGAGTGAAGGAAACATTGGTGTCCTGCAGATTCAGTCATTATTGTTTCGACGGTCATGGTCGCTTTTAGTGTTTTTGTCTATAGAAAGGGAGCTGCTGTTCGTCACTGTGCGGGGTTTCTTTCTGCTCTTTCCACTCCCTTATTTCTCATCCTACCTCCAACATCAGTATTCAGGCCATGGTTGATGTTTTATTCAGGACTGGCATATTATATATTCTGAGCATCAACCACTGCAGGAGAGACGGCCGTTGGCTTAAGGCTGGAAAAGGGAAATTCCTGAGACCTGTTATGGGTAAAGGTTTGTCTTATCAAACATGATGAATGAGCTTTGGTACTTTAGTATGCTGCATATTTCCCCTTAAACTTTTAATGGTATTGACCATTAAATGGCTAAAAGTTCAGTAATATTACACAACAAAATGATACCATTAGGTTTTTCATTAAATGATTATTCCACAGTTAATTTGTAGCGAGAGAGGAAACCAATTTCCTTTTTAATTTTATTTATTTAATCCTAATTTAATTAGGCAGTCTCTTTGAGAGAGAAAGAGAAAGAGAGTCCTGAGAACAAGAAGGATTCACAAGATCACGATCAGCAAAACAGAAGGAACAAAACTAAACAAAAAACAGGAATTCAAACCTGATTAATGCATGGAAATGGTTTGGACATTGATGAGACTAAATTCAACCATCTCCATACTCATAAACACAAACACACTTCTGCTTCAGGGACATTCAGGTCACATAATTATGAGAAAAGTCTATAACCCAGAAGTCTTCACATAAACTCATTTCTGTCACACATTCACCGTGTTGATTATTGGCTTTTGTTGTAACTGCCAAGGTTGTGGATACCAAGAGTGTACAACCACTCTAGCTAGCTGTGAGGCTGTCATGCATATTGCATTAAAAAACAAATATATCTTTATATATATAATATATATATATACTATATATTTGTTGTGTTTTTGTTATGGCTGCAGGGATAATGTAATGATTGGCCAGAGGGTGGTGTCAGAATAAAGGGGCATCATATATCAGGCTGGGAGAGGAGATGTGTGTGGCAGTAGTACATTATTATTAGTGTTATGAAGGCCATAGCTGGTAATTTAAATTGTAACTACTTCTAATATTTATGGGACTTGTTGTCATTGCTGCGTAAACATCATCAGCATTTGAATCATTGCAAAGTATCAGTAAGCACAGGGTACACTTACTGTGTACTTTGATTGATAACAAAGTTATGGGATAAATATCAATTTGGAACATCAGAGGATAACCAAAGTTCACAACATACATAGATAAATAATTCATTTCATGGCAGTTATAAGATATTTCACTTAAAATGAAAATGTCAACCTGCTGTAAGAAGGGATCATCTTCTTGGGACTATGAATGTATGCACAACATTTAACAGCAGAATGACCTATAACCTATCGTTAGCATTGCTAAAAACATGAAGAAGCACAAGAGAATGACTTATATTGTAGATGACTTTGGTGGGAATTATGTAAAGGTGACATGTGTGCAAGGAAAGTGTGGAACAGAAAAGAAGAAAGCGGGAGGAAACATGAGATAAAGAGGGGATGAAGGGAGGAAGTAATGGAGAGAGGAGGATGATGTTGGGAACAAAAAAGAAGAGGAGGCTTTGCTTTCAGGCAGCTGCAGCATCATGCGCTCAGTCTAATGTCTAATTTGGCTCATGGGAGGACCGTAATGAGGGGTGGGGGGGAACAGAACATGCTTTATTGTATAGACATGTTTGCTAAAGTGAGTGTCCAGCAAGTTTTGGGGAGACAGCATGTATCCTGTTGTGCTTGTATGCTTCCCTTTGTCAAGAAAAAGCCATGTTAGTTGATGTAGCTGTATTAACCATATTAACTCCATGCACACGGCGTCCTCCCACCAACTGCAGAGCCGAGACTGAATGGCTTGTCAGGGATTATACTGAGATTAATCAGAGCACGGTGACTTTGCATCCTATATTGGACCTGTGTGTGAGTCAGAATCAGAGCGCTGCAGCCGATAATCTGTGAAACGTGGTGCATGTGCCGGACCAGGCCGCCAAATGTACCATGTGCCGGGGTCAGAGATTCACGAATCCTCCTTGCTGGTCCTATTTCCACATTATAAATCACTACTTCCCCTTTCCACTGAAAAACACTCAAACATGTTACAGGATTATCATGTGAAGAGGCAGGTACAGCATGTAGCTTCAATTTCAAGTCCTATATTTGATCAATAATTATCACTAAACTCGTACAATTATGTGTAATTGCTTTATCGTTTTTGTTTACCGGGCTGTTGAGTCATGAATAATTTAATCACGCGGGGGCTTTGTGTAAACAAGCCTCTTCATCCTCTTCCAGACTTGGGTAAGCAAAGTTATTTTTCTGCTGTTCAGACTTAATGTGACAAAGACCACCCACAGTGGATTAGACACCTTGAATGAAATGCAAATGCAAAATATATTTTTAATTGGATGGTCTCCAGTATGCATGTAGGTGTGTTTGCACAGCCATGTAAGCAAGTGTTTGCAATGTATATGCATTCATTTGAACAGATGATTGTTATGTTTTGCATGGGACTGAATTAAAGGAAGTATGACAATACTCTGAGAAAATTAGTCCTTATAGAAATTTAAATTGATGAGTTGTTTCTTCTGCATAAAACACATCTAAATAATATAAAACACGTACAATATATATAATGATTTTCTTTACACCTATAAAATGATGTTCCAACAAACTATTATTTTGAACATTCGAATATTTGATATATCATTTGGGCAAAACGTTACCATCAAATTCACTTTTTTAGAACTCATAACGTATAAAAAGACGTAGTTAATATGTTATAATACACTGTAATGCAGCAGATATATTATTGATATATTTGTCAACAACAGTAAGTGTTGGCTGGTGTAAATGATAATAGTAAAACACAGTTGTAACGATGTAAAGTATTTTTCCCAGAGGATCGATTATGATTGTTAGCAGATAGGGACCAATAATATATACTGTTTGCTTAAAATGTTCTTGATTTTTGTTCTTCTTTTTGGCATAGTCCCACTAATAATAAATAAATAATAATAATAGATAAAAGCAACCGTTGTTTACTGAGTTTGTATAATTCCAGTTTGCAAACTGCACGCTGGCGGCTTTGGGGAGACTTCATCCCAGCAGAGCTTCCAATATGAAATACATTCAAGCCTCCACACAGTAAATACAAAAGTCATGTAAAATAAACACACACACACACACACACACACACACACACACACACACACACACACACACACACACACACACACACACACACACACACACACAGGGTGTCTTGGCTTGAATCCATAAATGATTGATCCTCAACCTACTTTCTTAGCATGGGCACAAACAGACAGACTTCTTTTTATGCATTTCGTTTTCTGAAGCACTGTGTGCTGACCAGCTCCACTCAGTTGCCAGATTATTAAATACACCTCGCTATAACCAATGCAGTTAAAGTCCTTCAATGAATCCTACGTTCATGAAGGTTATAATGCTCAGTTTGTGTTGAAGCTGTTTCAGAGAGGTGTTGACTCAACTGTGTGGTCACTTAGACACCATAATGTGTGTTGAATTGTATTGCATTTCTATTATTTATGCCAGGAGGTTAAATAGAAGAAACACCTCCTGCCCACAAGCTGCAAACAACAATTGTAATGCACTGATGTCCAGGCAGTAATATATCATATACAAGGTCACAAGTATTGATCCCTCACAGACAATCTATTGAGCCAATATCTGTACTTTATTTTTGAATTTACTGATTTTGTTGACCTGTATTTAACATCTATGTTGTCTTTAGAGTGTTTTCACTGCTGACTTTTATGGGGGCTTCAACTAACAATAATTCTAACTATGGATTAACTTGCTGATTATTTCGCCTTTTTACGTTTTTGTTGATAAAAAGATGAAGTATGTCCATGATGATTTTTGAGAGCGCAAGATGACATCTTTATATTGCAAATAATCCAAAACCTAAAGAGATTAGGTTTACAATCATGAAAGAAGAAAAACTTCAAATCAGCACATTTGAGAAAATATTTGCCTTTTTGTTGCTTGAAAGATTACAATAATCAAAGTAGTTGTCACTTAACGTTCTGTCGGTAGAGAAATCACTTAATCAACTAATCATTTCAGCTCTTAATATTTTATTATTTATTAACAATATTTGTGTTGAAACACATTTTCCTCAGTGCATGTCTCTATGAATTTAAACCATCAGTATTCTGGGTATCATTTTATTCTTGGTCCCCTCCAGACGTGATCTTCTTTATGGAGTGGAAATCAAATCAAATCAGACCACTGTTGAATATCAGATAGTCAATATCAAATATAGAGGATGTTGGTCTGCTGAAGCTTTTCAATTTTCTCCTCTTTTAATGGGTCATGCTGGTCTCTGGATGTATTAATATGATTGTTTATTTTGGGAGGAATCGGTGCAGCATGATTGAAAGTCTGTGGTCGTGTTTGAAAGGTACAAATCTGTTTGTTTGTTTTTTTCCTTATTTTTTATCGATTGTTGTGTAAAAGCACAGCTGCTTGCAGGATCCATTATTGTGCCGCTAGTTGGTTTAGCTCGAAGCTAGAAGTGAAAGACATTTATCTTCATCAACAATGATAATGAATCTTCTTTCAGGCCTGGCAGCATTTAGTCCAGTCCAGTCTGGTGTTGTATGAAAAGCTTGTGTGAAACGATGTGTTGAGTTCAGGGAGCGTTGGTGTCTCCTGCGCTGTCACAGACAACAGGGACGATCTGTCCACTCCTGGTGAACGATATTCTCCCCTAATGGTGCAAACACAGTTTCTCTGCTGGCATGTTGTCACAGAATAAACAGCCTGACTCTATCTTCTTTATCTTATTTGTTCTGTTGCTCTACCTCGCTCTATATCTCTTACCTATCATCTCTCTTGTCTAATGTATACACTATATTTATATTAATCATTTTTATATCACATAATACATTATGAACCGGCCTTGATGTTTGCTGTATTGTATGTGTGGGCTTGCACTTGAATATAACAAAGGTAAATGATACAAAAAACACATTTCTTACATTTGCATTATAATTATAATATATATATATATATGTTTTGCATTATGTTACATGATATTTTGTACCTTTTTATACTGAGCTAATATGCAATATAAGATGTACAGATACACAAAAGAAAAAGAAAAAAAAACACAATCTTTTGATGCAGATAAAGTATGTCATTTCACAATATAATCTACCTTCTTGAATTATCATACAATGTGGCTGCTACTAATTATTATTTCCATTATCAATTAATCCACAGTGAGTTTTTGGTTTATGAAATGTCAGAAAATACAACTTTGCAAACGCATCAAGCAAAGAAAAGCATCAATGAAGCTGCAACAAGGACATTTCTGTCCTTTTTTCTGGTTGGTTTCAGCTCTACTATAAAATATATGGTATCTCATAAAATGTGGATATATCAGTTATTAAAGCTAACTATTCCACTTTCTTTGTATATTTTTGCTTCTAACACATTTTCTGTCTTCTCTTTGTCTCACTTAACTTGGAACTTGGTTGGAACCTCCAGAAATAGTTAGTAGAGTCAGGATTATTTTATCAAATGAGTCACTGCTGTGTTGGCTCTTTGATTAGCTGTATTGCAATGGACCTCATGAAGACTTTAATTATATCTTGTGTTTGGCATACAACAAAACTGCATTGTGAATTACATTCCGAGCAAAGCTTATGCTCTTGAAGTATCACAAATAAGTTTAAAATGAGTCAGCGACAGGAAATCGGGTTGTCTCGCATGAACCAAGTACTTCTCATGCCCAAACATAACCACGTAGTCCTCTTTGTTTTCTATGTGAAATCATACATTTGAAACGGGTAAAAAAAAAAAGACTGTTCAGTCCAAAGAAGAACGTTTTCCTCAAAACATATTTCAGAGTGCATGTCTAGTTGTATGAGAATGTTGTGGGAGACAGGGTTGGAATTTCAGTGAGTTTCACTTGTTCTATTTCATCCTTACTGACCGCCAGAGGCAGTGTTTCACACTGGATATGTTCAATATCGCGCTTGCGCAGTTCGAGTAATTATAACAACAAAGTCACGTGTGTGACCTCGGGTGACCCCCAGCCGGGTATAACTTCCGGCATCATCCCGAGCTCGGTTCTCTTTCATCTTCTCGCTGCGCAGGCTAACTAGTTTGTTAGCATCAGCTGGAGCTGAACTTGTAGAAAGAGCTCGTCGCCTGTAGCCTTGCGACCACCGGTCGGAGCCGCGGGTCCCTCGCCCTCCAAAGGCTGCGACAGCTACAACCTCCTAAGAGGAAACGGGACGCTTCCACGCTCGGACCATCGAGCCGGGCGGCGTTCCTACCTTCGGTCATCGCTGGGTTTGCAGTCTTCACACCGCCTCTCGCCACAGGACCGTCCTCCACAGTAGCACAGTGCTAAAAAAGCCCACTGTAGCTCGCTGCTAGGACGCCAGGAGCCACAGCTACTGTACTGGTGAGGAGAGTGCTCGAAGAGCTCCCCCCCACTAGACAGACTGTCTGTCCTGTTGCCACAGGACCGGTCTCCACAGAGGCAATAATTGCAGAGCGCCTGGTGGCTAAGCGCTGGTTATGTTTAACCCTGCCGGCTGTAGGACCTGTATGGCTCCTCTTCAGCCTGAAGACGGCCATGACCTTTGCCCCTCCTGCCTCGGCCTCGAGCACCTGAGGGAGGGTCTCTCGGAGAACCCATGTATGAACTGCGGCATTATGCCTTACGCAGTAAGGGCCGCTAGATTGGCCATGGTAGGGCACCTGAGGGGTGGGGCGGACCTCCCCCCATCAGGGCAGCCGGAGCCAGCCCAACCTACCCGGGGCAGACGCCGGCCGACGGGAGCCGCAGGGGCTGCCCCCAAGAGGGCTAAATCTGCAAAGTTAGCGTCGAAGGTGGATCTGTTAGCCGCCGAGCTAGCTCAGGTGAAGTCGCTTCTCCTGGCCCTCCACCCTAGTGCGGAGGAGACTGGGGGATCAGATCCATCTGCGGCTGAGCCGGTCCCGGAGGAGGACATGATGTCACTGGCGGCGTCCGCCAATTTCTTTACCGAGTACGGTGACGAGCGGTCCTCCCATGCTTCCGGGCCTAGTTCCCGGGCCTCAGGCCATACTCCGTCGGAGGGGGCAGTCGACGGCTCTATGGGGTCCGTCATTCGCATGGCACTTGCACGCCTGCAGTTGGAGATGCAGCAGCCGGACCCCCCACCTGCTAGTGCCTTCTTCAGGCACGTTCCCACCCCTGCCACCTTCTCTGTCCCTCCCTCTGAGGAGTATCTGAGGGAGTTGCATGCGTGCTGGAGAGACACCAGTACTCTCTCCCGTCTCCCAGCGGATGGCCGAACCCTGGCGTCCATGCAGGACGCGGCAAAATGGGGCCTGGAGGGCATGCCACCCATCGAGCCGGCTATTGCGTCCCTCATAGTTTCTCCCGAGGAGAATCTGAGGCCGAGTGCTAGGTGCCCTCGACCCCAATGTCGGGTCACAGATGACCTGCTCTCCCAGGCTTACAAGACGGCGGCACGCATGGGTCGTATTGGTAACTCACTCTCCCATCTCATGCTTGGTCTCTCAGTGTCTCTGCAGCAGGCTACAGTCGACGCTTCTACCACCAGCCTCAGTGATGCGTCACTGCAGGCGTTTGCACTCATGTCACGGGAACTCGGGCGCCTGATGTCCACCCTAGTTCAGACCAGCCGCCAGGTCTGGCTGGCGCAGTCACCCCTGTCGGAGACATGTAGGAGGACCCTCCGTGCTGTCCCAGTTGAACCCGGGGAGCTGTTCGGCTCAGCTGCTCTACAGGCGCTTCAGCGGACTGTGCAGGCCGTTCAGACCAGGCAGCAGTTCTCTGGCCTTCGCAGGGACATAACCGCACCCCGCAGAACCAGGGCGGCCTCCCGTGGCCATTTTCGGCCCCCAGCTCGCCCCAGTAGCCACCAACGGGCTCAGCACCCCGTGGAGAGGCCGATCCGCTCCCAACGCGACTATTCCCGCGTTCCCCCCAGGCAACCCCCGGGCCGGGGGACTAGTGGTCGCCCCCCCAGAGCCTCAAGGGGCAGGGGGGGCAGGGCCTGAGATCCCCGGGCCGGCTGTCGGTTATTTCTCCCAGCAGCAGGTCAGCTACTGGGCAGCTCATGCCCCAGACCCCTGGGTGGTTTCCACCCTAACCCAGGGGTACAGGCTGCAATTCCGACGCCGGCCCCCAACCTTCAGCTGGGTCAAGATGACTACCATCACCGACCCGGCGAAGGCCCTAGCCCTGAGCCAGGAGTTAGCCGTGCTCCTGACCAAGGGCGCAATCGAGGTGGTGGACCCCCAGCTACAACCCGGGGGGTTCTACTCAACCTACTTCCTCGTAAGGAAGAAGAACGGCGGACTGCGCCCAGTCCTAGACCTGAGGGGACTAAACAAGTTCCTGAAGGTCTTACCATTTCACATGCTGAGCACAGCAGGTGTCCTTCGTGCTGTCTCCAGGGGAGACTGGTTCACGTCGGTCGACTTGAGGGATGCTTATTTTCATGTCCCCATTGTGCCTCACCACAGACAGTACCTTCGTTTTGCCTTTCAGGGCCGCTGTTTTCAGTTCAGGGTACTTCCATTCGGACTCTCCCTCTCCCCACGAGTGTTTACGAGGTGTGTCGCCGCTGCCCTTCTTCCCCTGCAATCGCAGGGCATGAAGATATTGCCGTACCTGGACGATTGGCTGATCTGCGCGCCATCCCGGGTTCAGGCTGCACAGGACACCGCTCGCCTTCTGTCTCATGTGGCCCTGTGGGGCCTCAGGGTAAACAGGGAGAAGAGCTCTCTGAGCCCTTCTCAGAGCATAACCTTTATCGGGCTAGCTCTGGACGCGGCCACTATGAGAGCCTGTCCGTCGCCCCAGCGTGTGGACGACATCCTCTGCAGCCTTCCCCTCTTCCGAGGGGGCAGGCGTTTGCCCTACATCCGTTTTCTTTGCCTATTAGGCAAATTGACAGCAGCCTCGGCTGTCGTTCCCTTGGGCCTGCTGTCGTTGCGCCCCTTGCAGAGATGGCTGAACAGCTTTCGCTTGGACGCCAGGCGCCACAGGAACAGAGCAATAGAGGTGTCACAACAGTGCCTTCTCGCGCTCTCCCCATGGAGGAGGAGAGCATACCTGTCAGGGGGTGTTCCCATGGGCGTGGTCCCATCCCGTCGGGAGGTCGTCACGACAGACGCCTGCCTCTCAGGGTGGGGCGCAGTGTGGCAGAACAGGACTGCTCATGGGCAGTGGTCCGCTCAGGACCACATGGAGCATATCAATGTTCTGGAGCTGCAGGCAGTGCACCTAGCGCTCAAACACTTCTTGCCTCACTTGAGAGGGAGACATGTACTTGTTCGGTCGGACAACACCTCGACCGTGTTCCACATAAACCACCAGGGGGGCACCAGGTCAGCAGGACTGCTACGGGTTTCCCGAGCCCTTCTGACCTGGGCAGCCCCTCGCTTGACCAGCCTTCGGGCGATGTATCTACCGGGAGAACGGAACCAGGTCGCAGACTCCCTCTCCCGTCACAAGCCCCCACCGGGGGAGTGGCGTCTCCATCCAGAGGTCGTGCAGAGCATCTGGGGCCTCTTCGGCAGAGCACAGGTGGATCTCTTTGCCTCAGAGATATCAACCCACTGCCCCCACTGGTTCTCCCTGATGGAGAGGACCAGTCCTCTGGGTCAAGATGCCCTGGCTCACACATGGCCAGAGGGCCTCCTTTATGCTTTCCCTCCATTTCCCCTGATCTTGCCAACGCTCCTCAGGGTTCTTCAGCAGGGCCACAGGCTGGTGCTGGTGGCCCCCTTATGGCCCGCCAGGACTTGGTTTCCTCTGCTGCACAGACTCTGCTGCGGGACGCCATGGCGCCTCCCCGACAGGAGGGATCTCCTATCGCAGCTAGGGGGTCGGATCTGGCATCCCGACCCCAGCCGCCTGCAACTATGGGCCTGGCCGTTGCAGGGCCCGACCGGCTGCTAAGCAGCTGCACAGAACCAGTCAGGAGGACTATTCTGAATGCCAGAGCGCCATCTACCCGTCTACAGTACGAGTGTAGATGGAGACTATTTTCTGACTGGTGTGGGGTTCACAACATGGACCCAGTACAGTGCCCAGTGCAGACTGTACTCGAGTTCCTGCAGTCCCTCCTGGATAAGGGCCGGTCTCCCTCTACCCTAAGGGTCTACGTGGCTGCTGTCTCATGCCAGCATGCTAAAATCGACAACGGCACTGTAGGGAGCCACAAGCTTGTGTCCCTCTTCTTAAAGGGGGCTCGGCGACTGCGACCTCCGAGCACCCCGAGGGCTCCTCCATGGGACTTGTCCGTGGTGCTGGACACCCTATGTTCACCTCCCTTTGAGCCCCTGACAGAGGCAAAGCTGCGATGGCTGTCAGCAAAGACAGTCTTTCTCCTTGCCATCACTTCGGCAAAACGAGTAGGCGAGCTACACGCCCTGTCGGTGAGCGAATCCTGTCTAAGGTGGAACCCAGACGGCTCTGGCGTCACACTGTGGCCTAATACAGCATTCCTTCCAAAGGTGCTGACACGCTCGTACCTCAACCAACCTATCCAGCTCGCACAGTTTGACCCTCCAGTGGGGGAGGAGAGGTCGGGGCTGCTGTGCCCGGTGCGGGCCCTAAGAGCCTACGTCGAGGCCACCGCAGGCATACGGCGGTCGGAGCAGCTTTTCGTCTGCTATGGTGGACCTAGGAAGGGCCGTGCCCTTTCTAAACAGCGCCTGTCCCACTGGATAGTGGAGGCCATTGCCTGTGCCTACAGAGCTAGTGGCCGTGCGCTGCCATCCGGAGTGAGGGGCCACTCTACCAGGAGTGTCTCCACGTCATGGGCAACCATGAGAGGTGTGCCCATGGAGGATATATGTGCTGCTGCCTCATGGGCATCACCGAGCACGTTCACCAGATACTACAGGGTGAACGTTGCCACCCCTCACCCACTGGGGGTGGTTCTTCGTCCAACTTCCTCCGCATGAGTCAGACGAGGTAGGTTCCTTGACGTTCCTCGTGACTTTGTTGGTATAAGTCATCCAGTGTGAAACACTGCCTCTGGCGGTCAGTAAGGATGAAATAGAACGAAAGTTACGAAGGTAACTACGGTTCTATGAATCCTGGATGACCGCCAGAGTTCTTGGTCACTCGGAATCTCGTGATTTCGCGAGAAGATTCCGTAGAACCGAGCTCGGGATGATGCCGGAAGTTATACCCGGCTGGGGGTCACCCGAGGTCACACACGTGACTTTGTTGTTATAATTACTCGAACTGCGCAAGCGCGATATTGAACATATCCAGTGTGAAACACTGCCTCTGGCGGTCATCCAGGATTCATAGAACCGTAGTTACCTTCGTAACTTTCGTTTTTGTTGGGCTCTGTGGGAGGATTGGTTCGACTTAGACTGATGGAGTGAAGCTACGCTTTTGTGCTCAGTGAGAATGTTGCTAAGTTTTTGATACCAGCGCAAATTGTGTGTGTGTGTGTGTGTGTGTGTGTGTGTGTGTGTGTGTGTGTGTGTGTGTGTGTGTGTGTGTGTGTGTGTGTGTGTGTGAATGAGACGGAGCAGTTGGTGTGAAAGGTCAAACAGCTCATGAGGAGGACAAAGCAGAACGGGTCTTCCTGCTAGGAGACACATGGTTGCATCTTTCCTGAACCTCCCTCACTGTTCCCTTCATAGAGACCGGAATTATAAAAAACTAAAACCAGGACTTCCCACAACAAGTCGAGGAAGCAGCAGAATTATAAAATGGCTGCTGTGTCCACTGAAAAATGATTATATATTTTTTCTTCTGGATTCTCCGTAAGCCTTAATGTAGAGCGAGCTGAATCCCACTGGGTCACTTATGATGAAGATCAATGTGTTTCATGTAAAATCAGCTCAGCTGCTCTCTAACAGCAGTAACTTGTCTCTTGAAATATTATTGATCAGATCGGATATCATTCAAAATTGACAAGTGCATATCAGGTGCACCTTTATATAAAATCAACAAAACTAATACACTAATAAAAACTGAAGCTGCTTCAACGTTTTATGACTAATAAACTGACAGAACTTCAACCCAACAGGCGGCGGGACCATAATCTTAAATATAAATGATGTGGTCATAACACATCTGTGGATTATAGATAGACACACACACACTCACACTCTATCTCTCTCTCACACACACACACACACACACACACACACACACACACACAGTGCAGGCAGCAGCCTGAGCTTTAATAACTATCATCAATACAGATTTTCAGCATTCATGATCCTAGATAACTCCGTCATTACACCCACGAGATCGAGCTTGTGACACTGATGGGTAAACATTAAAATGATATTACTATGGACATGCTGTATGAATGTCACATGTTTCCCTTTTCAGTTAAGTGCTGGGAAAAGTTGAGTTCTCTACAGGCCTCAAAGCTCTGTTATTATTTCTTCAGAGAGACACTTTGTGTTTGAAATGTAAATTCAAAGTGGCAATCGAGTCCAGAGAACGAGAGAAGTGTGTTGTGTATGTCTGTGCTTCTGCAGTATGTTTGTCCAGGAGTGTGTTTGAGTGATGGTGAGTCACTCGATGGGAGGGTAAAGTGTCATTTATTAATCATCGTTTCAGGGTCATGCTCCTCTCTCTGTCTGCTAGTGATGAATGGAATTGAGAGACATTTACTTTTTTTATGTGTATGCTAATAGCTGGTATTTTGTGCAAATAGTCATTATTTTATAATGGTCTCTTTTCATGTCAAGTACTCCGTTCCTTGGCTGTCTTCAGAGAAAAGCCTCTCAAGCTTTATTTTAAGATTAACATTCAATCAGCAATAATGGATTTTTTCTGCAGCGTCCTGCTATACCCGAAGTCAAACCTGGTGCTGCCCAGGACAACCAGTACAACCAGTACAACCACAGTCTTGACCCATTTGCAACTTAATGTTACTTTCTGGAGTATTTCCTCTTTTTTGCTTAAATGTCTTGCGCTTATTGCTCCATCCTTGTTTCAGATTTCTGAATCTGGGAAGAATCATATGTTAGATTTTTTTCTGAGATTCCAATATATATCTTGTGGTGTGCCTGTTGACGGTTGTTTAGGCAGTTTAAAAAAAAACATTAGAGCAGCTTTGGGTAAAATGATTTGTAGGAATAAAAACTCTTAATTGAATTACATGGTACAAAATGGAGATTCAGTCTGATTATCAGGCTATAATTATTCAGTATGAATGTCGAGAGAAAAAGGACAAAGTATGAACAAAATGAGCACGAAAGGTAGTGAGTGTTTTGAAAATGATTCTGAGAGGGAATTAAAAGAGAGAGTTGAACATATTGAGTCTTTCACACCTTCTCATGGATCCTGGGCAAAACTATAGGTGGTCTAGCAGAGTGACTGAGAGTGTGATTGTGCAGAAAAATACAAAGCACGAGCAAAGTAAACTGCAAAGATGAGCACAATGGATGAAGGATTATTTTTATTTACTTACAGTTCTATTAAATTGTACTCTCCTGTGTTACCCGATTCATTTCCCAAAACTGCATACGCAGATCTGCTTTGCTGCTTTGGAAAAAAATGAAAACACACAAATAATTATTGTCTTAACAATAATGTGCAGTAAACGGATTCAGAAACATCGCACAATCAATCCAATAGCTCGACATATCGCTGCCAACGTTCATGTCGTGTGTCATTATTCATCCTCCAGCTTTGTCTCACCACCAACATCGTATATCCCAATGCTCACAATCTCTTCCTCGCTCACACACACACACACACACGCGCGCGCACACAAACACTAACACACACAGTGCCAGCTGGTTTCCCTTCCCCTTTCCTCCCCCGTTCACCGAGCAGTTCATGGATGGATTTGAGTGTGCACACATCTCTCCAGCTACAGACTCATCCCTGCTGCTGTTACATAAGAGCCGTGCAAAGATTTACAAATCAGATTATAATAGCCACAGGCCGCACACTCTGAGAGGATAGAGGTCAGTAAAGCAACATGGAGAGCCAGTGGACTGATGCTGGCATGAAACGCTGGCATCCTGTCCTGTCTGGGTCCAGTCGGTTGGTACTCGATGCCCATCTGTCCTGCAGGTATTGAATTGTCTGATCTGAGCAACCAATTTAGGGTTCCGCTTTTGTTTCCGGGAAAACTGTCCCCGCTTGTTCCTCTGTTTTGTACGACGTTACAACCAGGCTTAGCTTTGAATTTTGTCCCAGCTAATGCCGCCCCAGGCCTTGATGCTCTGTGGGATTTATATCACCCTGAAACAGCTGCAGTTGGAGCAGGAAGCAGCCACCCTCATGTTGGCTTTAACAATAGCAAATGGATTTCCCTTGATTCCACGAGAGCTATGGTGTATTCTCAGTTCAGTCTGTACAATTATACGGTTGATTCTAAATCAAGTATGAATATCCATCCACAGTTTGGTCCCTCTGGTGCTGTGGTGTGTCTAGGTTTAACAGTGGCAATGTAGATTCCCGTTAAGAGGAATGTAGTCCGACATATTGTCGAGTCACAGTCCAGCAGTGAATATACTCGGTGCAGTGTTGTATGAGAAATGTGACAATGAGAACAGCGAGGCCTTGAAGCTGTTCGGAGGTGAGAAGAAAAAAAGGGAGGGTGGAACAAAGAGAGGAAAAACAAGAGAGGCAATCTGGGGAAAAAACAAGACAAAAATCTTCTGGGCGTTATGCAATTGTTTTTGGCTTTTCAAGATTTGGCAGGTTTGTGTTATAATCCCAACTGATCGAAGCTTCCCTGTTTCTCTACCTCTGTCCTCATTCATTATCCTTTTACCCAAACATTTTAAGTGAAAATGGAGAGTTTGAAGGCGAGAAATAGGTGAAATATATACAATTTGAACAAGTAAATGAGAGAAATAAATAAGTTGGGAGATGCTCCCACAGGTGTAAAAACAGGTAGGTGGAGAAAGAGGGGTTTTAATGCTGTCAGGAAGAGTCAGATCCTCCCAGTGTTGTCCAACCGCAGTGAATGTCCTCCTAATAGCCTTACTAATCACTCTTGTCATTTTTAATCTCCCTCTTCCACCCTGGGCGTATTTAAAGCAGCGGCCTCCATGTGCCTGGCCGGGATTAGACTAGTGAGCAGGAGAGGAGGAGGAGGCGTGGGAGGCAGGAGGGGGAGGAGAGCAGCAGCAGCAGCAGCAGCAGCTCACATTGGGCGCCATGTGACTGATGCTAATGCTAACAGTGCAGTTGTGAATGCTAAAAATAACGGCTAGCATAAAGGTGAACTGGCTGTTGTGTTTCAGGTACACAGCAGTAAAAACGCTATTGGGAAAAACACTCAAACTCGATCATTAACGTGTCACTACAGTATGTATGTGTCTCAGTCTCTGTATTCACGTACGTAACTCCCATTCTCGTGAACGTGCAACCTCAGGAGCGCCCCGAGGGAATATTTCTTCACAGTCCACCAGGACTCAAAGATGAACTGACTAGTATTCATTGACCAAAAGTCACTTTGACCTCACAGAACATGCTTTGACATGACTCTAATCATGAAGAGATTTCACACAAATGGCTAATAGGACAGAGTGATGACATTTTATATCCAACAGGTCAAAGGTCAATCTTCACTGTGACATCTTAAATTGGTCTGCAAGAACACTCTTCTGGTCATGTTTCAAAGTCAAATCTATGTTATGTATGTCCCTATATCACCAATCAAAAAATTGCCTCTAGGGGCTTCACAGCATCCTCTATCGTTAGACCCTCGACTCGAATGAGGAACTACTCCCCGGTTTTGATCTTGTCCTTCATCCCTCTCTTCCGCAACTAGCTGCCAATCTGCCACAGCTCATGTAGAGAGGGTGAGAAGGGTTATCCAAGGCGGCTTTGATTTTGTCCCTCGTCGTCCTCTCCACCAACGCCTCCACACTGTCCAATTCCAATCTGATCGCCTTTAGCTTTTTGAGACTGCTGACCTCCAATTCTTGATGCCACCAACCCAGAACGCCACCTTCCTTCAAAGCATGTGCATTCCTTCAAAGTCTTCACTACATGTATTATATGTTTCTGGACTGACACAGAAAAAACTGCAACTTCACTGCTAGATACGTACTGTACGAACGCGAGGCAGTCAGTCTAGTTGTTATCCTGTTTTGACTTACAGTATAAGTCCTTGGCTTTTCCTGTAATTACCCATGCAACTTTTTCCACCAACATAGAGCTTGATGGTACTTTTAACAACTGAGACACAGAAATGACAGATGATTTTAGTCTTTTTTACACAGCAATCGGTTATTTGGCTGGCAAATAGGAAAAATATCTATTCTTTATTTTTATCAAGTAAAGCAAACTAAATGTATTATGTAACGGCTGCTTATATGACCATGTATAATCTATGTACACAACACCAAGGTGGACGTTTACTGCATTTACTGCACCTATTTAAAGAGTGGTGAGAGAGAGCGAGATGAACAATATATGGTTCAGCCCACAAACAAGCACAACTGCTTTTTAGAGTTAAGTTATTAAAATGCAAATGGAAGAGTTTGCTCCCCTTAGATTACTTTTTTTGTAAAGATGGATGGAATCCACAATAGTTTGTAAAAAATGTATGTAAGATTTTTTTTTTTTTAACTCATAAACAGATGAAGACATACAAGAACAAATAAGCCAACATCATAACCTCAGGTGTGTGTGTGTGTGTGTGTGTGTGTGTGTGTGTGTGTGTGTGTGTGTGTGTGTGTGTGTGTATATGATGTTGTAGTATTGATCACAGTGTGTTCTGCTGTTAGTCGTGTAATCTAATCCTGGACTCCCGTTTAAGAGCAGCAGCAGACGCTTTAAGTGTCAGAGTGCGTCGGTTTCCTCTTCAGACATTTAATAGCATTAGCTCAGGGTGTCCTAGAGGTGTAAAACCCTGCTGTTTATACTCTCCTGTTGTGTTTCCAATAATCTCTGTGAGCAGTTCGCTTTATGGAGAAGAAAGTACTGTTGGCCTACTGATTTCATATAACAGAGTGGGATCCAGTAGCTGGTTTGTTAGTTTGGGGACAGAAGGATTAATTACAACATATATCAGTGTTGGCTGAAACCCTAAAAGTCTGGAGCAACACATTCTTTAAATTATTCATACAAAAACAAACGTATTTTCTCCTTTCAGGGACATTTTGGGTAATGTATTTATTCGCTTCCTCGTCGAGAGCTATGAGAAGATTTAATACCACTCTAGATTTCCTCTCATCTCACTCTTCCTGTTAAAATATATCTTTTTTAAATTGCATTTTATTATATACTCATGAGACTGTGAAAGATCAATTGTGTCATAGTATTTAGTTTGACGAACATTTGTAATGTTCTTGTACATACAGAATACAGAACATTTACTTTTGACCTCTGCCCTTATACTTAATGTGGTGTCTACTTAACAAATGCTGTGAACAACGCATCATTTCATTGTTTAGTTCAGTCTTTGTTGCCCTGCATGGGAAATTTCCAGCATGGAAAGACACATCAGACTCCTCCATCTGTATTGAATAAGAAAAAAAGAAAATAAATGATGAGGAAAAAGTAACACAATTGCAGTTAAACATCCATTTAACAAAAAATGTAACCAGGGAGAAGGTGATAAGACAGCTTGTCCTGTTGGTTGTTAAATGTCATCACTTCAGATCAGTCATGACTTGTTGTGAGTAGAGAATCTCTCTCGGCAGGAAATACACTTGAAGTTGACCTGTTTACATCAAGCTGGTTTCCTCACAGCTTGTTTTGTCATTTGAGCCTCTAAATGCTGATGTGCCTTTAAAGAGCCGATGTGAAAGCATGTCAGGACACTCTGCTGTCTGACCCATGCGATGATGCAAGAGATTTTCGGGACAAACAGCCAGGGGAGGATGCCCAGCAGCATCTGGCCAAAATCTCTGGGCTATTTTCTTCTCCACATTTAATCTGGTCCAATTTGGTTTGCATGGATGGCAGTTGGAGAGAAAAAAGGGAGCGTGAGGAGAGCGATCTAATTCATTGGTGAACTAAACGAGGAGGTTTGCCGTGTGTAGTTTTTGTTGTAGTTCTGATCTTGTTACTATTATTATGTCTCGTCTGCTTAATATTTATGATGGCCGGTCCACCGCTTTGGTCCAGAGTGAAACATCGTATGACGATGAATCCTGAGGACTTTGGTTTATGACCACATACCTGTGATGACATTTCCAATCGGCCTCTGAAAAGCTGCACTTTGTTTTAGTGCTAATTAGCAAACGCTAGCATGCTAACACACAAACCTAAGATGGTGAACGTGGTTAACATTACACTTGCTCAATATCAGCATATTCATGTTGCCTCTGCGCTGTGCCTGTGTCAAGCTTCACAGAGCTGCTGTCGTCTTGATCTAAGTTCTACATTTAGCTCTACTTACTGTTGCCAGCTGCGACGGCAACGCTGCTTTTGTTTTTCACCTTGACGTGTACTACGCTTTGTTTATGATAATATTTCATTCAATTTGAGATGTATGTACCGGTGTACATAAACAGTGTGTATATATATCTTTGAACAAGTGAGGACTTTGTTTATGTCCCTTCGGCTTCCTTCACATTAGTGTTAAAGTTCCCCTCCAGTCAGACTTGTGTTATTGTCGCTTGTCCTGTGCACATACTGTACAATGAGAATGGACTCACCAGTGAACTCGGAGACATTTTGTGTTTTTGAAATGAACAATATTTGCATGTATATATATATATCGATGGCCGAAGAGCAAAACCTCTTATCTGAAATGTTCACTTTTTTTGTGAATAAACAAAACAAAACTTGTTGTTTTCTTGCAGAGTGCTATTTGTTAAGGATACCCAATAAAATAAAAACACACAAGGTGCAGACAGGAGGGTTTTCCCCACTTTTCCTAGATCATTTTGAAGATGGGAGGTTTTGCACTTTGGCCATCGATATTCTGGACTTTTCAAAGAGGAAGAAGAGGTTTTATCAAGGTATTTGATAGATTTTTTGAAAAAAAAATTAATAAAATGAGGGCAGAAATTATTAACCAAAGCTGAGTATGTGTTATACATCTTAAAACATAAGGGAGTCTTTGAATTACATCATAATAGAATACAATTGCTGCAACGTATTTGGAATAGCCCTCGCCCTGCAGTGAAACCTTATCCCTGTACTGCCTCTTTGTCTGGAGGCATCACAAATCAGCTGCATGTGCATTCACTCGCACTATCGGCACCGCGCATGACAGCCTTTACTACTACGAGTGCTTTGCATGTGACGTAGCAGCCTGTGCCGTCCCGGGTTACGCATCATCTCTGCCACTGCTGTTGTTTCCCAGCAGCCAACTGCGCATTTTCCCTCATCTCTGTAAGGTTCACTTCACACTGCCTCTACTGCTGCGTAGTTCACCTTGCCGTGTCCTTCCCCTGCAGGGAGAATAAGGAATGCAAGCTTAAAGAGAGAGAGAGAGAGTGATGGGTGGAGAAATAAAAGGGTGAGGTTGGTTGTGGAATAAGGGACAGATAATGGGGTCGAAAAAGAGATTGGTTGTGTCGTGGTGCTGCTTCCCCGGGAGGAATTAGATTGCTGGTTTCTAGTGGCTTGGTTCACATTTACTTAGCGTGTAGGAACTCACTGCGAGTAAAGGATCAGTCATCAGTTCCGTGGTTATTATCTGTGGCACACTATACAGTCCTTGAGCGTCTCTGAGTGTGTGCACGTTCGTCCTGGCATGCATTCCTCATCGCTGTACTAAAAATGATGTCTCCTCAGCTTGCAGCCATGAAAGCACAACACCGGCTCCGTCTTTTGCTCTCCACTTTGCAAGTGTCTGGGGGTTGAACATGCGTTGACAGCCACCATGAGCAGCAGCTTGCACAGCAGCACTGTTCCACTTACTCCAAACAGCCACCAACAGCTCATTTTTATTCATTCAGTTGCTCTTCCCCTGCCAATCTATACGCATGTCCCTCCAGGCACCGCTTGACAGAGTTGTTTTTCATCAATTTAGCTTTAGAAATAACTGACTTCCTCTGACTCCGACACCCTCGACTCTCTCTACCTCTGAGCCAAATCAATCTTCGATGTGGGGGACACACAGACTCATGCACAAAAATGAAGTCCATCTGAATTTAGACCTTTGAAATGCTGTTTATTCATCGGTATTGATCCTCAGAAATTCTGCTGGTGCTCTTCCACGTACCACTGACTTGCTTATTACTTAATATTTCAACTTTCTGTTGAATTTAAGTGTTCATGGTGTATTGAAGTTCTTCCTGCTCCATCAAGCTGTGAGAAGAGGAAGTAATATTGAATTTTTTTTAGTTGTCATTATTCAGTTTGTTTATAAGCTGAATGACGGGTATTTGATTGCAGTTATTTTCATATTTGATTAATCGTCATTTTTCATACACATTTCAAACATTCCCTAGTTTTAGTTCCTCAATAATGAGAATTTGTTGCATTTATTTGTCTTATTAAACTGACCAAGAGCTTCTTTATCTTTTACAATTTTAATGGACCAATGGATTCCTCAATTAACTTAAAAAAACACGAGTGTCAGTCATAGACCTATATGTACACATTAAGTACTGTCAGTATAGAACAAATTAGTCATTTATAGCCTCAAATAAACAATATTTTAGTTGTATGTCCCTTTTTAAATCCTGCATGTAAATACTACAGTATGCAGGCTGCTGATTTGCTGAGTATCTTATCTTTCCAGTTCAAGTACTAATGGAAAGAAATAATGGATAAGTGTAAGCTTATGGACACAAAATAATAATTCTCTCTGTACAAACAGAATATTTGGTAATATCCTGCAAAATGGCGACTGTGAGCCACAGCTGTGACTCACTGCTACATATCATGAAGAGAAATATGAGAGTGTCCTCCTTTCGATGCTATCCTCCTCTTTGTCAATACGTGTATCTCAGCTCCAATGATTCATTAGTGTGTGTGTGTTTGGTGTAATGCGTATGTGCCTCAGTTTTCTATCTAAAAGGAGGCCATCTTTTTTTGTATATCCATGTCACATATGTGTCTGAAACCAGGTAGAAATCTCATGTACTGTAACTCCTGTCGCACTGTGTCAGGTGTCCTCTCGGGTCAGTACAGGAAGCGATTGGACGGCTTGGTTGAACACCAGAAGTGTCACCACGTGCATCGCTTTTGGTGGCACAGCTGCGGCTCACAAGCGCACACACGCACCTAAACATGGACCATGGTCAGACATTTACACGACACGATTGCTATTTTACAGACATTTTTCCGACACGTACGCCTCCATCTCTCACAGCTCAGTTTGTCGAAGTCTTCCAAGCAGTGCCGTCGTTTCCATCGTACGGCTTTGTCTCTGATCATCAGGTTCAAACAGTGAGAGAAATAACAGGAAGTTGCCGATGCTGAGACGCACAGCACGCACTGTACCAGGTAATCCAAGCCCGGGCAGGTATCTGTCTCCATGGCAACCAACTCCAGGAGGATTTGAAGGCAGCGTAGTGATGTGTAGGTGAGGCTAATGACAGGGAAAGTGTGTGTGTGTGTGTGTGTGTGTGTGTGTGTGTGTGTGTGTGTGTGTGTGTGAGGCATTGCTGTCAGTATATTGAGCTTTTTCACAAGTGGGATCAGAGGACACTTTTGCTCAGATGACTCAGAGCACCGATCCTCAAAAAGTCTTGTGCTGTCAGAGACTAAGTCTTATAACTACCTTCCTTCACTCCTTCCTTCACTCCTTCCCTGCTCTGTCACAGATCACCCCTCGTGTTTTTTACACATTTAACTCGCTTAATTGCATCTACTTCTTTATTTCAGGGTCTTTGATTTGTTTGAAATTAGATGATTCACTCCAAGAACAGAATAATAAACTTGATTTATAGAGCACGTATTAAAACAAAGTGCAAAGTGCTTCACAGAGAGAAATAAAATAAATACAAAATAAAAATAAAATATCCACAATGATTAATGAAATACATGAAGGGCAATATTCTAAATAATAAACAAGAAATTCGAGGCCAATAGCTCAGATAAAATCAGGATATGCTTTCTAATAGAGACTTAAAAGAAGACGCAGCTTTATTACCTCGGGCAGGTCCTTCCAGAGCCTCAGAGCCGGATCACAAAAGCTCCTATATGTCGCCTTTAGTTTTCAGCCTGGACTATGGAAGAGACATCTCATACTATGCAAAGGTTCATAAGGGATTTAGAGGTCTAAAATATAGTCTGGAGCTAGGTCATGAAGAGCCTTAAAGGTGATCACTAAGATCTTAATCAACCTTAAAGCAAACGGGGAGCCAATGTAAAGAGGCTAAAACAGATGGGATGTGCTCGTATTGGTTCTTGTTAAAAGACTAGCAGCTCAGATCCGTACAATCTGTAGTCGATTCAAAGTGTTTTTGATGAAGACGAGAGGAGATAAAAGCATGAACAATAGTTCCTGCGTCCTTAAAAGTCCAAATAGACTTCGTTTTTGCAATATTGCTGAGGTAATTGGACAAGCATTGTGATTTGATGCTGAATAGAGCTAAATCAATAATTTGTATTATTATTATATATGAAAGAAGTAAATGTATCGTGTGGTTTGTCAGTCTTATACTCGAGGAAAGACTTCGTCCACTGACCTTAGCTTTCATGGTTTCTTTAGTCACGCGCTGTGACTATCTTTTCCCCCCTCCCTCAGTCCGTCCTCTGAGGGCCTCGTCTGACCTCGTTGTGTCAGATTGCTGGCCCCTCGAGCCATCTGGTTACATCACCGACTGGAGCTGGATGGTTGCAGAGCTGGAAATATTATGCGAGAGGGGACAGGAGCCCAAAGGCGTTGTTTATGTCTGTGCACGTGGCTCTGTGCCATGTCTGAAGCTATAAGAGCCAATGCTTTTAGCTTGTTGCTGCCCATACTTTATCTCTTCCTCTCTGCTGCAGTGATGGAGAGTCTCTGCATTGGTTGTCAGTGAGCCTGACACTGTCATGGCTAAGGCCGGAGCCAACAAACTGCCTGTTGACTAGATTGAGTGAGACGGGTGTATTATTATTATTATTATTATTATTATTATTATTATGTGCATGAAAAATGTAGGTACAAATATGTGTGCCTCTTTGTGTGAACTACCCAACATTTTAAAGAAGCCTTGCAACAAGAGAGCAGACACTGTTTACTTTAAAGTGTGGGCACCTAAAGCTATCCGAATTTTTTTTGTCAGTTCTACAGACACGTGACAGCCGTTTATAACACGTTAATACTCAATTCTAATCCGTTTAAGATGTTTAACACTGATGGGAAGATTAGTAACAAACTCCTGACATTGTTACCCATGAGCACCGGTGTTGCTGCAGCGAGGTGAGGCTCACGTCGCTGTGTGATCATTAATGAAATGGGTTTTCTGTTATGTGAGGCCCAAGGTCAAGCCGATATATTTGCTTTTATTGTTTGACTTTATCTTCATAGAGACATTGTGACCCTGATGTTGCAGAAATCAAATTACAGAACATGTAATTTACTGCAGATAAGCGTCTGAATATCCTGATAGACCTATGAGGCAGGCTGCAGTTTATTATATAACGATGTGAACATCTCCATTTTGACGAATGCAGGCTGAGAAAGAAAATCATACCATTTCTAATCTGTGGGATTTCCTTAATTACTTCTGTGCAACATATCCCTGTGCAATGCTTGTGGTACTTTTGAAGATGCTCTCGCTCGACCAATCACCAATATGCTTTTGCAGAGGTTTTTATTTTGTGTCATTTCAATTATGAGCTTCACATCAGTATTGAGCATTGCCGAAATGGACTGACCTTTCTGGCATTTGCAGCATTTCCTATGTTCACATTTTCAATCAATGCACCATAATTCTTTCAAGCTGACAAAAGCTTTAAACCTCAACATGTTTGTCTTTGTATGTTTTGCAGAAAGTGAGTGAGAAAGTTGGAGGAGCAGAAGGAACAAAGCTTGACGATGACTTCACTGAAATGGAAAAGGCGAGTCTGAACTCTTTTAATTATCCCCTTGATGAAAATGAGTGCTTTGTTTTATTATCAGTTTACCAGAAGCTTATTGAAATGTTTTTTGGATTTCAACAGACTTGTGTCTTGGATATCTCACTATAACCATATCTGCTGTATTATTGGAAAACTACTGTCAAGTTATTAGAACATCAGAAATAACAAAGTTCCACCAGAAATATTTCTTAGTTTCAGATCTAAAATGGGAAACATTTTGTGACTCTGGGTGCTAAACATGGTTAGAGTTACCAACTCTTTGGTGAGAAAATATATAGCAGATATATATGTTTAAATTGAAATGAGTCCTCTGGAGTTATTAGTCATACCACTCATGCTTTCCCAGCTAGAGGATTTCCCCCATACTCATATATTTAGTCTTAGTAGCTGTGCTTTCTTTTAAACATAATAAATTATGTTTTTTCTCCATAAATCCCTCCTACGATAACGTGCGTGCGTGCGTGCGTGCGTGCGTGCGTACATTCCTCTCTGAAAACATTGGTGCCCTGAATAACATATTTCTGTTTTTTCATGATGTGAACAATAATAAATACATGCATGTACATGTGAGGGCTTATGTATTTTGAGCATCAGCGCATTATAGTGCATGTGTGTATTTACATGCCATCGTGTGTGTTCATGTGTTAGTGGTTCCTGTGCAGAAAGAGAAGCAGAGCGGTGGGGAGCTGGCGAGTCTCATCCCACTAATGAAGGATATCTTGACCAGCTCTCAGCTCTGCACGTCTCTCTCTCACCACACTGAAGAACAAAGCAACACTTTCTTTTATCTGTTTTTTCTCTCTGTAACGGATGCATAAATTATTATATCACTGTTATATTCATCTCATACTCTCCCACAATCTTTTAGTCATTACCTATTTTTGTTTCTATCCACATCTTTTCTGAACCGTTAATGTCTGTCTCCCTCTATATGTTGCTTTACGTTGTGGTTTACAGAAGATGGACACCACTGCTCGGGCAGTGCTGGACATCATGACCAAGACGACTGAGTATCTGCAGCCAAACCCAGGTGACATAAACCAGCTGTGAAGGACCATAATGTGACGTATTATTTACTTGCAGGCTTGTTTCCCAGCAGTCAATATTAAAATATTTAAAGAATATTAAAACAACATATACTATGTAGCTTTTATGCACCCACTTTTATTGTATATACATGGTAACATACATATTGTACACCTATACATACATACATACATACATACATACATACATACATACACACACACACTTTATATGATCAACAATGCCACGTTGAATCAATACAACCACTATGTGAATATTTTCTTTCAAGTACGTTATTGTGAAGCATTCGATTTCTTTTTCTCTGGGATATAATTCTTGTCTCTAATATATACGTTGACATGATGTTTATCTCGCACTAGTAACAGGGTTTCCCCGCATTAATTAAAGAGCACCTCTGCTAACGTCAGAGGAAATGTTTCAGGACCTGCCTAATTCAGCTCAGCAGGTGTAATTGATTGATCGATCAATTACACTGTGATCACTTCATACTTCATACTTTAATTTAAACTTAATTTATACTTTAATTTAAAGTAAAACGTTGGACAGCTGGACTAGTTTTGCCTCATGGTTTTGCATGTGATGACTGAAATCCACACTAGTGTGTTATGGGTGCTCATTGGCCGTTTAAACCTTTGAATGTCTCCAAGTAGAGCAACTGAATATTTGATCATACTCTACTTCCGCAGCCCATCCAGTCACTCTGGAACCTGTTTCGAAGAAATGAAATGAAACATTTTCCACAAAAAAAACTCTACATCATCTGTAAACAACAAATTACAGTCAGGCATTGTTTTAAAACGAGGCCAAACCTTCGGCCCAGTGGTGCTTGTTGTCATTAGTGCTTTGTCTTCCCAGCAACCAGAGCCAAGATGAGCATGATAAACTCCATGTCACGCATGCGGGGCCAGGAGAAGGGACCGGGCTACACGCAGACCGAAACCATCCTGGGAGAGTCCATGCAGAGGTTTGGCAGGGAGCTCGGAGAGGAGTCTAACTTTGGTGAGCAGCATTGAAGCTCCTCGCAGAAACAGAAGAACGCTTTTGTTATGTATGCTTCAAAAGAACAAAGTGGAATCATTGTATTCCCTCAAGGACGCAATGCTATGAAAAATGCATGGGCCTATTTTTCAGACAGTGAAGGTATTAAAGAGAAAACCCTTCAAAATCTGTTGTGGATTCTAATGAGATAATGTTCATGCAGATGAACCTTTTTATTTTTCATATTTTACGCTGACATTGAGCTTGTATGCTATTAGTGTTTTTTGTTTTAGTGTCTAAATGTGTCTTTACCTTTCCAGGCATTGCTCTGATTGATGCTGGGGAAGCCATGCGTGAGCTTGGAGAGGTGAAGGACGCTCTGGACATAGAGGTCAAGCAGAACTTTATTGATCCAATGCAGAACCTCCATGAAAAAGATCTCAAGGAGATTCAGGTACGAGTGCAGAACGCTGATGAACAACCATGAAAAGACAAATGCAACCAGTAATCTAGAAGTGATTTATTGGACAAAGATTCAGCTTCCCGCTGTGGTCTTCTTTTGCAGCATCACCTGAAGAAAATGGAGGGTCGTCGTCTGGACTTTGATTATAAGAAGAAACGTCAGGGCAAAGTGACGGAAGACGAGATCAAACAGGCACTCGAGAAATTTGACGACTCCAAGGAGATTGCCGAGCTGAGCATGTTCAACCTGTTGGAGAGTGATGTAAGGATTATGTTTATCACTTGTCCCTGAGTTAATCGCATAATTTGCATTCAACGTTGACACAGCTGGCTTTTTTTTTGTGTTGAGTTTGTCAACACAATAATTTACTATTCTGTCTTAAACGTTCTGCTGTCGCGATGGCCACGATCTCCACTATTCCTTTTTGTCTTCTGCAAATCATGTTAATCACGGGGTCATCACCCTATTCTTATTTTCTATACAAACAATTGATCAAAGGGTTACATGTAACCTACTACATGTAATCATTTTATCAAAAGGAAATGGAGCACGAAATGGACTAAATGACTGAAACATGATTGTGTGTCTACTGGATCTGGCAATAGCTGTTTACTTCAATTTGTCTGCATAATGTGGGACATTTGATGTCATAACAATAATTTATAAACTGACATTGTAAAGTTGTTGGACCCCAAGTGGCCATTAAAAAATGAATACAGTTTTAAAACCATCAGGAATATTAGTTGAGCCAGCTTACCACGAGGTCCGTTAATATCTGCTCTGGAGCTTTCTATCAAATCACACAATCTACTTCAGCACATGATATTTGTCCAGTTTGTAGAGGTTCAAATCGCCATTTTAAAGAGTATCTCAAGGACTTCTTGTCCATGTTGGCTTACAAACAGACAATTCCATCATAACAACTCAAAGGAGGTGGCATTGGAAGCTCCAGAACAGCTGCTAATGCTCCTTGCTGCAAGATTGTTTTGTCCGACTGCTGTTTCCAAGGTCAGAAATGAACTGCTCTCCATCCTGTGGTTGTGCTTTCAACATTCCTACCAGACATCCTGTAAATCCCCAAAGAGCACACTGTTTATTACTTTTAGCACCTGAGTTTGAGGGAATCTGAGTCCAGGTCTCAGTAACAATCATCATCATAAGTGATGTGCACTAGCAGCCATTGTGTCGATGAGTAACCGGAGACCTCTTCAACAGATCGAACAGGTGAGCCAGCTCGCTGCACTGGTACACGCTCAGGTGGAGTACCACAGTCGCGCTGCTGAGATCCTCACACAGCTCTCCAGTAAGATCGACGAACGGTCAGTACTCACTCTTCCTGCTTCACTGATTTTTTTAATTTTATCGTACATTATTGGATGTACAACAACATGTAGTATTCATTGCAGCATTGCTTCAGAAATACACTGTGGTCATTTTAATCTGTATTATTTGTTAATGGGGGGATTCTGTTGTGTCGCAGGATAAGGGACACTACTGTCAAACCGAGGAAAGAGTTCGCTCCTAAACCACGTACGTCTCTGGACTTCTCCTCCATCAGTGAGAACCACAATGGAGGCATCCACAGTGCCCGCTCCCCAGGTGAGACCCGGAGTGCATTTTCTCAGAAACATCTGTAAATTCACTGTAGCGTCTCACCAGCAAATCTCATGAGTTTCTGTTTCGACTGATGTGACGTAAGAACAATAACATTTGTTGATTAATTTTTTTTGTAAAGGAAGGTTTCTGGGCTATTTTCTAATACTTGTTATTTCCTTTAACAACCCTTTCTTTGTTTTTAATTTGTACAGTAAATTCTCAAATATCAGCCTAAACTGATGCTGGTGGGTGAGGAAAACATGTATGTGATGCATTGCAGAGGCACACAGTTATACACGACCGAACACATAACCTCTCCTCATTGCTTACAGCTGGCGGAGATAATAACAAATCTTACTAAAATATGATTTAAAAAAAATATATATATATATATATATATATATATATATATATATATATATATATATATATATTATCCTTTATTTAAACAGTCTCATTGAGATCTGTTTTTTAGAAATATTTGTGCACAATAACAAATATAATTCGTATGAGACAAACACCTAAATACATAACACATCATTTTCATACAAAATACATTAGTTCCACTACAGAAGACAAATCCAAATGCGCTTCTAAATAGCAGAAGAGATGCATGATTTTTTTAAATACAAAAAGTAAAAAAACGCAGTGCTTTCATTAATTAAGTAAAAAGGCAGATATTTGAGGATTTACGATGTTTGCTAATTGCTTTCTTTTTCCCAGCTCTTTCAGTTCCCAACGTTTCAGTTATTACGTGTACTGAACAGAATATCCCTCAAACCAGAACTAATCAACACAACTATGCACTCTTCTCTTTCCCCTTTATGATTTGTGTTCATTCTTCCAGGGGCGAGGTCTCCAGGTGAGCCAGGTCAAACTTATCTGTTAACCCGTTTCTCTGTCTGTATTCTCATCAGTTTGTTTCTTCAACATCATCCTTCATTTACACAAAAAGTAAAACCCTCAAGACTACTTCTCCTGCTGCTTTCCCTCCCCCGCCTCCACTGGTGTTGTTTTCTCCTCCTTCTTTGCAGCAAGGTCTCCAGTTGAGACAAAAGTGAATCCCCAGAGAGATACAACAATATCTCTTCTATCACTTTGTCATTTTTTGTCCATCTCTCATTGTGTTTTTCTTCGCCATAAGAAAATTGTTGCAGTCAATAATACAAATTAACAACAGAAAAACAAGTGCTGTCTGCTCACTGTTCAAAGAATGCCCGACCTGCAGTAACAAAGAAAAGCTTAGCAGCGGACGAGCATTTGCTTTTTCTGTTTTGTTCTCGTCAGTCTTCTGATCGGTCTTATCCTCCTGTTTCTTTGTCTGTCGGCCTCTCTTTCCGTTCATTCTCCAACTTGTATTTCTTCTCATTTTGTTTATTGACCTTTTCATTCCTCCGCCTGCTGCACATGCCCATCAGTTCATCGTTTATCCATCTCGAGAAATGCAAGTTTCTGCTCTTTGTTCACCTTTGTTTTCTCCTTTCCCCTTTGCAGCAAGATCTCCAGGTGAGCAAGGGTGACTTGGGAAGAGATGCAAAATTGCTCTATCCCTCTTATTTTTATCCTTCCTTCTTGACTTTTTTGCAAGTGTATTTTTGTTCGCAGTGCAGCTCGTCTGCAGTGCTGTTTCTGTACTGTTTAACCCTTGGTTTCTATTTTGTCCCTTTTTTTTTCTCCAATCTTTCTTATATTGTGAAAGGAATTGTTTGGCATTATGGAAATGTGTTTACTAGCTCATTCTCTCTTGAGTTTGATAAGGTTATTAATACTGGACGCTAAATATGAAGCTGCAGCCAGTTAGCTTAGCATAAAGACTGGGAAAAGGGACTAAAGCACCTAAAGCTCACAAATTGATGTGGGTGTTATGTGCTGCACATTTTTTTTTTTTTTACATTTTTACAATCTAGTTAAATGAAGACAAATGTTATTATGTAGACGCATGTAGTGAGCTTTAGAAAAGCTGGTAACGGGGTTTGTTACAGTTGGACAGAGCCCCCTAGCCCTGTTGGTGACGGTCTCATCCACTGCGTGCTGCTTGATAGTTGGTGAGAAACGCATCTGCGTAGCTGTTTTCCCCCCAACGGCCACAAGGGGCAGCAATGAGTCGACCACCCACTCATAAAACAAACTTAGACAAGCAACAGTAAGGAAAAATGTGTGTTTTATCAAAGAATCATTTTTGAGAGAGAAAGCTTGAAGGATGAAGACGAACCGGTTGGTAAAGAGCAGCGCAGAGCCACTTCACTGCGTCTCCCACACAGTGCATGACACATGTTTTCTCCTCATTCCAGTCTTTATGCTACGCTAGCTCGCTGGCTGTAACCTTAACAGATATGAGAGTTGTATCAATCCAGTTATCTGCCTATAAGCGAGAAAGAGGATAAGCATCAATCTCAAATGTATAACTATTCCTATGACTACTTATTATTTTCTGGTAACTGATGGTCCTGTTTTGTGTTTCTCTCTTTGGATTCGTCTACTCTGCATCTTCCTCTGCTTTCCCGCTTCCAGCCAGATCTCCAGGTGAGCCTTTCTCAATCAATCATTATGTCTCTAATCTATATGCAGCATCTTATCTCTTACCTCTAGTCTCAGATCCATCTTTGTTGTTTTTCTCTTATCTCCTCAACTCTTTTCTCCAGCCCCCATGGACCAGCCCTGCTGCCGTGCACTGTACGATTTTGACCCAGAGAACGAAGGTGAGCTAGGCTTCAAGGAAGGCGACATCATCACCCTGACTAACAAGATCGATGACAACTGGTACGAGGGGATGCTGCACGGCAACTCTGGCTTCTTCCCCATCAACTATGTGGATATCCTGGTGCCGCTGCCCTAGGACGTCACCACAACCAGCTGAGTCTGCGAAGGTGACTAAACAGAGCCCCTCCCCCACCTACCCCACCCCAGTATTCCCAGTAGCCTTTTCCTTAACATTCCCACCAACCACCAGTACTCCGCTTTAAAGGAGTCAAAACAGCAACAACACAATAACAAACGAAGATTGATGACGAATTAAAGCAAGTATGCACCAATTGAGCGTAAAAACTTTAAATGAGGAAAAATCTGCGTGTATGTCGTTGCTTCCCCCTTAATCCCAGGAGGTGCATTCAGGCTTCCATAGTCATTTTATCCATTACTGTCCCGGCTTCTGTCTTGGTTTGAGTTGGCTGTCAGTCCGTCATAATTTTGTGAGTTTATCAGAGCAACTTTGCAAAATCACGCTTTTCTCTCATTCACTGTACTTTGTGGAAACCTCTACAGTAGATAGAAACTTTTCTCTCACATACTAGGAAAAAAAAATTGGTCCACGTGCTTCATGTTTGTTAGAGACCCTAGGTCAAGCATGGTTTCAAATGTTTAACGTTTTAACTTATACAAAAAATATGTTGAGCTGATTTTGTTTTTGTTTGAATATTCCTCTTTTTTAATGGTTGTCGTCTCTCGGCGTCCACAATTCTGTCCAAAGGATGTCCTCACCATTTTAACTCATCATAGTTTTGACAAAAATTGTAGACTAGTTTCATCTAGTTGATAACTAACAACCAAGATTACCCATCCTATATTTATTTTATACATATCAACATGTGCACGTAATTGGTCATATGTGATTTAAATACCAAAATGACCTGCAAAAACCAGAGTCAACTCCAATTTTAGCTTCAAGGTTTTCAGACAGCACGGTGTCAGTTAATCTGTTCTACGCAACCGGACGAAGCTTTGCAATCTGTAGTTCTTTGGTATTTTAATCAGGACGGGTGAAACTGTATTCTTAATATGTGACATTACCTATCTGAGCCAGTGATTAGTGGAGTGATGAAATGATTTGCAAAAACAAGTTGTGCAGTTTAAACTGTTTGAAGTGATGTAAGAAAACTATGGTGCATACGTTTCAATCCTCCAACGTGTATTTTATCAGCAGCTTGTGTGAAAAAATGGTTGATGTATTGTGATATAATAACTTGTAGGACTTAACTGCTCATTGGGGCAACTGTTTCTTCTGCAGCCAAAGGTTTAGCTTTTATTGCTGCATCCCTACTAGTCCGATTAGTATTCTGTAATTTAGCTGTCTATAAGCTATTGATTGAGGAGCAATTAGGCCTAGCCAGGAGTGCACAAATGGCTGAATGGAATGAGATTTTGTTTTTCATCTTGGTGGAAATGTTTTATTCATTGGAATGATGCAACCTACATAAAAAAAAAGAACCTTTTCTCCAACATAATATAGACTAAAAGCTGCAGGTTTACCCTTTTTATGTAATTTAAGTCCTCAGAAAAAATGCAAGATTATATACATTGTTTCATTATCTCTCACCAGCTATATGGTTGTATGCAGTATTGTGTGGGATGTAATGTTTAATTTATGTACTGATAATGAGTTATTACAGTACGTTTTACTCCGCTGAGCAGTGAGGTGCTGTCAGGTACACGTTATCCCTGAGGTTTTATTCTCTGTGATGTCGATAAAGTATTAACCCTACTGCAAAATAATCTGTGCAGCAGTTGACACTATTTTCCACCCATCTTGTAGTAATGTTGTGCGTGTACTTTGGGGGCGTGGTCTGGGTTTGCATACAATACATGTTATGCACAGGGACGGGGTTGCAGAGGACCTCTGATGCTGAGGTATTTAAGATATACTGTCTCTGACAGTGTTCCACATTAAAACAAACATGGCTGTATCTTTAATCAAAGGACCAATTCATTATATTGACTAGAATTACAATAAATGATGCAATATCAACTGATATCCACATTATTAAGTGTTTTTTTTTTTAAGGGAAGCACAACTTTACGGACAGTATACTTGTTGGCTGACGCAGAATAACGATAAAGGTCATGAATTTATTTTTTAATAGCGAAACAATTCCTTTTCTCACTTTTTTTTAACAATTGTGTGTATCTTTGCCCTCAATGAGGACTGTACAGCTTTTCTGTGTTTTGTTTTCACCTTGTGTGTATAATCGCGCATCCACAGTAACGTATCTTATTTTTGTAACTGTGACAAGAGTATACACATACAGTATAGATGTATATACACAGTATATTATCCAAAAGCAATGTGAAAGGAGGGATTCTCTGTGCTGCACATGATTGTCTTTGGATTGTTTTTGTTTTATTTGTTTTTGTTTTATTTTATTCTTGCACTGGATTCTAAGACTGTATGCTTGATGTAAAGAAAAAATGTGATAAGTCAATGTAATTTATTCAAATAAATACAAAGAAATATATATTGCCCTGCCAACTTTCTGTTCATAGATACACACACCTCTTGATTTTAACTCGATCGCAGGCACAAATCTGTTATGAAAAATAACGACTTTTCTCAATGATTTAGCTACATGTGAAATAATTTGATATATTGCTTATGAACTATTTTCCTTTACCTTTATCTAGCGGTTTTTAGAATATATAGAGAGAACACACGGCACAAAATAGAGGAAGAGGATAGGTTTCTTTCATGCCCTTTTGCAAGAATCTAAAAAAAAGTTCAGGTCAGAAAATCTCTCCCAAGAACATCGAAGATGACTGAAATGTTTTAATTATCCTGTTACTGCAACACTATCAAAGTCACTACAACTCCAAGCATTAATGACAACAAAAGATATGAACATATGCATGTGTTAGCTGGGATTTACATCCAAACTTTGTTCAAATAAATAGTTCAATTAAATCATTTAAAGTAGCAAAACAATATGTTAAACCCAAATTATTAACTAACTCAGCTCTCAGGTAAAAGGAAAATAAATAGTAAACATGAAAATTTACTTTTACTTGTTAAAATATTTGCAGCAGATTAAAACCCTAACTCTTACAATCGGTTTAGTTACAATGATTATTTCACATATCTTGTCACACAAGTTTTTTATTTTGTGAAATCTCAGTAACTGTACTGAGATTTCACAAAATAAAAAACATTTCATTTAAAAGTCAGTATTTATCTTTCAACTGAGTATTGGTCAAGACATACATAATGGAAAACACAGTCATCTTGAGTTTACCCATTACTATCCAAGATCTAAGAAAATCTTATTTGGTGCGTTATTGGATTTCATTGGATTATTATAATAATCAAAAAGTATAAATGAGTCCCAAAATGTTTTTATTAAACAATAAAAACTCACCAAACTAATTAATGTGAATTGATCAAATTTAATGAATCATCTAGTATCTTGTCGTGTGTGAAAATGTCTCTGAAATCATTGCTTTCAAAGATAGTTCAAATCTATCTCAGGCAATAGGTAAATCATTAGAGTTTGTACTGGTAGAGGATCACAGTGTTCCATTTTTATTCCCACGTTAGACTCCCACCCAATCTAAAAGCGCTTTAAACTCTTTTACGGAGTCTTTTGGTCTTTGGAAATACAAAATTACAACAATAAAATCAACTGTTTGTCTCGCACTGTGATTTATAGCAACCTTGGATATTGCTAATATGTGTCTCTGGCTGTTTCTGTAGCCCAGGTACCTTTAATAATACTTATAGGAATTAAGAAAATGTGTTTAACATCAGGCCATTTCCCTTTTTGTTAAGTCAGCAGCCTTTTTGGGCACCCTTTTTAGTGTGAAGCCAATCATGAAATTCTTTATGTCCAATCCAAAGTATTTGTGCATTTTCTATTATTTCAGAAAGCTTTCCCTGAGTCCAGGGTTTCAAAAGGACATGTGGTCCTACCATTAGAACAGCTATTTACATTAGCACTAGTTCAATTGCAGAAGCATTTTCAACAGATGGTAATAGGCTTTCAGTGCAAAGTAGAAGTGGTTTCAGGTATAGGCCAGAAAATGGTCTCATAACATCTGAAACCATTAAAGCATGCACAGCTGAAGCTTGTTTTTCGGTCTGTTTTGGGACTTTTAATCAGCAGGGCAGTTGCGAGTTTTCACACTTTTATTGTTACTTTCTCAATCTCTGAGCACAAAGCTTTGTCTTGCTGTAGATCTTTTGGAAAGAATCCTAGAATATCTTACTCTATAAATAATAGTACAATTACCAGTATACAATTGCACTCAGATAAAAGCAAGAAGTCGGGCAATTCAATTCAACTGTGATACTATAATATATTCTGCCTTTAATGCATCAGATATGAGGAACTGTGAGTCAAATAACAAGCCATCTCATAACTGTATGACAGTTGTGAATGTCAAACCTGGGATGACACCTTTGGGTCCCCACCCATTATCTGTCACCACCAGTCAATCTGGCTACACCCTGTCTTTGTGCTTACAGTTGAACTCTGAGCTCCCCTACACACACACACACACACACACACATTAAAAACACACACACACACACACACACACACACACACACACACACACACACACACACACACACACACACACACACACACACACTAATATGGCACTCTGGTCCAGTTTAGGGGGTCGTGCAGCAGACTAAGTGATCCAGCTCTTTTTTAACCGCATCAGAGCATGTCACCCTCACGGTCACACACCCTGAGCCTGTCGCTCGACTGATAAGTGTAAATAGACACAGCCCTCGTTTTGTTTGACATTCTGCAAGTTAAACAAGTCTACAAACACTTGTGCCAACCACAAGGTACAGTGGCAGCCATTGTCATGTGTGTACAGGTGGATACTATGAATATAGGGCGTCTCCTTTTAAATGCTGTGTATGAAATGGTGCCAGCTATCTTTTAGAGTCGCTCTGCTGCTGTGTAAACATTTAACTAGAAGTAAAGCGCCCTCTAGTGGTGGAAAACGTACTGCGCTCAGTGTGTGTGTGGGGTTACACGCACAGGATCACGGATTATGATTGAATCTTTAGGCAGTTTTGCCTTTTTACATTGTGGACCCTTTTTTATAGATATATTCACAATAATGATAGTAAGCTAGGGAGGAGTAAGAGAATTAAAAAGGGGATAACCGATCCATAACACAGTTAGGACTTTTTTTTTTTTTTGAAAGTATGTATTACACTTCCTCAATTACTGATATGTACAGGCAAACTCCCACTGTACTAAACATACAGTATTTCAGGCCCTCTTCCTGTTGATTAGGTCACTTGCAGTAGATCACTTAACAAGTGCTGAATCAGAGGCTGGGATATATAAAACTGTTATTTCCTTTAATTTTGGGAAACAAAAATATTGAATTTAAGTGAGCGGTATAATGTATTTTTGTATGTTAAGAAAATTAATTTGTTCAGGAACTTAGAAATAGTTGCTATTCTGTATATGTTATGGTAGAAGAAAAAAACACTCTCAATTGAAGCATAAAAAAGGTTTGAGTAAAAATAAAATAAAAAAAAGTCATCACTAGCAGTGGTATCAAAAGAAAAACAAGTATGATTTCAGAACATCTTGCCTTGTTCCACTGCTTAATAAAAAAATACCCAGATGTTTCCACCCTTTGTGTTTTTTCAGGGCGGTAACATATAGTCCATTATTTGATGAACAGATATTTTCAATCAATTTTTCAACAGAAAATTCATCTGCAAGTTGTTGTTTTTTTATTGATGAACCATTTATTAGCTTTTATTAACATTTCCAACATTACAAAATAGTTGCAGCTTTTCTTCGTCTTATTTGATTGTAAATTAAATATACTTAGATTTCAGACTGTTGACAAGCAATTTGATGACATCACCTTGCACTCTGGGAAATTGTGTCTGGCATTTTGCACTATTTTCTAACATTCTATAGACAAAGATTAATTCATTAATCTGGAAGAAAGAAATGAGCAGCCCTACTCTTGATTTTTAAAGGTTATTGCCTCTTGGTGTCGTTATGCTTGGCATTTTTCTTTTTTCTTAGCTTGTCCAGCACCTGATTTAATTTGCAACTGTAATTTGTTTGACAACAAAACTCTCTTGATCCCTGATTTGATGAATTATAGTTTGACTTTGACTTTATAGGATGTTGAAAATACTAAAACTAATACTAAAAAAAAAGAGCTGCAACTAATCGTTATCTATTATTTTATCGATTAATTGTTTAGTCTATTTTAGTCAGAAAATAATTATGCAATTGTTATTATGCAAAAGTGAGTCACGTGCCCAAAGATATGAACTTTACAATCATAAAACCATGAAGAAAACCAGCAAATATTTGCACATAATCTTGTGAATTTTCTGTTTACAAATTAATTTAAAGAGCTCTTAAAGATTTAAAATGGCACTTTTCTAGATTGTTAGAGTTGCGTTTTTTTTTTAAAGGATAAAAACTGATGCAGCACAACAAAAGATATTGTATTTTGTATTCTCCCTTGTTAAAACCTGCGCTTAGATTGCCCACAATGCATCTTGACTGTGGACAGTTTGATCGGAGCATCATGTATGGTATGCTAGCAGCACCTTATAGACATCACTTGAGCACAAAAGGCTTGATACAACTTATCAAAGTATCAACATTGTTGCAACATAATTCTCTGTCCATTGACTAATAGTTTCAGGTTGGTTTTAACTGTAAGAAAAATAAAGCCCTCTTGTGCAGTCTTTCCTCAAACACTCTGTCAGCGAGATGGATAAAAGAGAAAAATAAACCACCAACTTAAAACCACAACACTGGTGGTCACAGTGCATGGGGAAAATCCATGTCCAGGCAAACAAAAACACACTGACTACACGCACAAACACAGACTCCTCTCTTCCAGGTAATGTATGTAATGGTGCATCTGACACACACACACACACACACACACACACACACACACACACACACACACACACACACACACACACACACACACACACACACACACTGTAGATCTGAGGAGAAGGGGGGGCAAGACAAGCAATCCAGTAAAAAGCATTCCTCAGGCCCTCTCTCCTGGTGGGTGGCCTGCTTGGACGCTGCCCCACAGAGAGACAGCAGCTCGTCTTCACAGCCATTATGTCTGCGCCCTTCATCCAACGTAAGAGCCACTGACTCACTTACGTAGCTGCTGAACATTTCTAACAACTGCCAAATGATCCTTGACCACCACTGAGACAGATTTGTTTTTAAAGACGTAACGACTGAATGGTTGTTTACTTATATTTACTATAAAATAAAGATAATAATAAAGGTGTTTTCAGCTATTTTGATCTACGTTGTAAAAGTCCTTCCTTTCCAAAATCTCTGTAAGTTGCATGGCCCATCTGCAGGAGTTGGCTTCAACGATTCATTTAGTGTGCGTGTAAAGGGGAGTGACGCGGCCCACTCAGTCAGCCGCCCAGCTAGCCAACCATGGCGAGCTTAAACTAGCAGACACTCCATCATATCTGACACTTGAATCAGCCGCAGCTCTTAATGCATGAATGGCAGGCTGCATGTGTTTCATGGCCAACCCCAAACCGCAACCGACCGCAAGACACCCACACCAGTTACAGACATGTTCCACATATTCACGGAGGCAGAGGGAACAATAAGTATCAAACTCGGGTGACTCCCACAACGTGAAAAGTAGTTCTACGAGTTAATCGCAGGTGCAATAGGATGTGTGAATTCTTGAAAAGTATTTAGAGAAACCCAAAACTCCCTCATCAAACTCTAAATGACTCCAAAACTCACATTGGACAAAAAATCCATTTAATCACTGTAGATCTTGTAGAGCTATTAAATCTACACAACATATCAAGGTTTCCACCAAATAGTTTCAGTTGCCAGTTTATTATATATGCCTACGCCTAGCTAAAACGTAGGCAGTCTAATTAGTTAGTAGAATTTTTTTTTGTTTCTGTTTGTATTGATTGATCTTAATACTAATCTTTGAGGCTGTAGTTTATAGTTGAGGCTGTTGAACAGCATTGTGTTCTACTGAGAGGTGTTTTCAGTATGTACCCTTATTTGATACAAATGGGATGGACAGTTTTCTTTTTAATGGCAGCCTTCCATGTGAGCTGTTGTCTTCTCAGCTACAACGTTTTAATATAGTGATACATTTTGATACATATGAAAATTAAAAGCTGTACAAAATGTAGAATATTGACCCCCCCCCTACACCTACATTGCATCTTTCTCTCCCTCACTTTCAGTCATCTATACGACTAACTGTATTAAAGCCATAACAATTCACCAGAAATACTTGTAATAAAATGTACAGTAAATAAAATGAAAATAAAATATTATCTTACTAAAGGCACTAAACTTTGGGTCGGACAGTATTAGACTGTAATAGTTTTAGTTAGGTGTACCTAATAAACTGGCAGCTGAGACCAATTCATTGAGGAAATGCTAAAGTGATTATAATCCTCAGATGAACTGGTGTAGCCATAGAAATGTACACCTTAGGTTGGCATACTTTACTCAATATTAACATGGTGGTAGAAAGACGTTTAAAAGTACACAGGTATAGATAGCCAAATACACTTACAGGAATAAAAGTAAAAGCCCTCATTATGTACGTATAAATAAACAGAAGTATTTAAATGCTGCAGCTGGTTGAGGTGGCGCTAGCTTTAACTGCTTTGTGAGACACTGAGCAGTTTGATTTAATCATGGCATCATTATTTACAAATTATTTCTTAAATATTTTGTATGTAAAAGTATAAAGAAGCAGTAAATGGATACAGTCACGTAAAGTATAGGTACCTCAAAATAGTAGTACAGTTCTTGAGTAATTGACCCTTTGCTAACCCTGTCAACCGCTGTTCCTCCATCAGGTTACCATTAACCGCACTCCCTGAATAAATACTATTCCATTTCTGGGAAAACCCGAAAAGGGATTTCAGAGAGAAGCAGATAGAAGGGTCTGCAATGTGCGTTTAAATGGAAATTGGCCTCATAGGATAGGCCATGTTCTTCATTCATTGAAACTATCTGGAAAGTTTGATAATAATTGCATATTTTTACTTCAACCACATTTTCAATGTAAAATGTTTACTTGTAATGGAGCGTTTCTATAATGTGCTATTGATACTTTGACATATGTAAAGTATGAGTACGTCCTCCACTTACACACACCTAACACCACACACCTTAGAAGAGGATGCAGAAAATAGTATAAGTAAATTCAATTAAACAAAATAAACCAAGACAGGAGTTAAGACTGCTGAGACACACACTCACGCACACGCTCTGAGGAGCAGCTGTTGGTGGGAGTGTGCCAGTGTGTGTCATTACATGTTTTCCTGTGGCGTTCATACATAGTTTCTCTATTCAGCAAGAAAGCCCAGCTCTCAACACCACACAGAAGCAGCTAATACCCCTGTCTGTCAGGGCCGCTCAAAGAGCAAGTGATTGGTGATGACAAATGAGGCAGTAAGACAGGTCGAGCAGCTACACGGCAGCGGCGAGAGGGAGCAAAAAGAGAGGAGGCGGGGACTGGAAGGAGCATAAGTGCCAACAGGGAGGAGGTATTTCAGGTGTGTGTGTGTGTGTGTGTGTGTGTGTGTGTGTGTGTGTGTGTGTGTGTGTGTGTGTTCTTGCATATTTGTTAATAATACTGTGAGGGTCTGTGGGGGTCTGACGCCACGCTTGTCCATCAGTCTGAAAGAAGGTGAAGTTTGTTTCCGGCTCGGGATTCACTTCCAACACCAGCTCCCCATGAGGACCTCTGTCACTCAAGCCTCTTTTAGATTCCAGTGTGTAAACACTGGAATCTAAAACAGGGTGAAAAAGTGTGTGTGTGTGTGTGTGTGTGTGTGTCCACAAACTTGTCCATTTGTAATAATGATAGAAAGACATCATAACCTTGGTGTGTCAGGCCTGACCTCTTCGCTTCGTCTTGGTGCCGTTCTTTAAAGGAAGAACACTTTTACTCACTGTATGCTCATGCTCAGACTAAGACAAACTAGCACACATAGTTTATTGTAAGCCTCATTTACACTTTATTTCTTTATCCATTATTATCGCGATAAAATACAAATTATCTTCATTCCACTGGGGAAGCTTGTATTCTTCTGTTTGGGAGGAACATATTGATGATACACAGAATGTGGCAGATGTGAACACATCTGTTAACTTTTCAATAACTTGTAACCTTGTAATGTGTGGGTGGTTTGTAAAAAAAAATATATATATATATTATTATTTAACCTCTCCATTAAAAGCCCAAATGATGTAGGTTAGAGGTTGTTCAATGATGTTAAGATAAGTTTAATTCGATAATGAATTTAAATGAGACAAATTAAACTAATTCACAACATGTAATATAGCTTTCTACACTATTCCTCCAAACATAAACCTTATATGACCTTCTTTTCCTTTTTGGAAGCTTTGACCTTTTTCACAGTTCCATTATGATCTTGTGGTGACAAAAGGAATACGTTGTATCATCCGTCCTCTTCACCTGTCACTCAACGCAAGAGTACACAATGATATACAAACAAAAGATGGCATATATCTTCCGTGGAAATTAATTGAAAAGAAAACGGAAGGATTAAAGGTTTGACTTAAATTGTCAAATGTATTAGAAAAAGGTAAATCAAGACGTGCCCAAACCAAGGTGCAACAAAGTCCCAAATGTAACTGTAATGATAGATAAAATGATACACAACAACAAAAACAATACCAATAATAGTTATCATAAAACATCTATAGGGTTTAAATCAGGGGTCTCAAACTCGCGGCCCGCGGGCCAATTGCGGCCCGCGAGCCGATATTGTGTGGCCCCCTACTTGACATCAAAGTTTAGTGTTAGTGCGGCCCGCGCGTTTTTCTGAGGTCCGCGCGCGCGGCCCCATAAGATAACGTTTACTGGACGTTTCTATTAATAGCTCCGTGAAAAAACGGAGTAGAAAAAAGATTCAGATGCTGCTAGATGCGCCAAAGTCCGGAGGTTCCGCCCCACTCCTCTGTGTGATCATACGCCTCTCATAGGAGCACACAGCCTGAGGCGTCTGTGTCGAGCTCCGCCTTTCAACGTGATTTGTTGATTCAGGTGTCAGTAGACATTTTTTGTGAAACTACCCAATGACCTACTACCCAATGACCTACCCAAACTACCCAATGACCTACATACGCTGCAAAGATACACTGGTTTTTATTCAGACAGACAAACACACTACCACCTGAGAGAGAAAAAAAAACTTGCAGTGTACTAAAAAAATCCACACTGGCCACAGAGAGACGGCAGCTCTGCTCTGCTCAGCTGTTCAGTTTTACTCTGTGCGACTCCACACACGACCATGCGCTGGTAAAGAGTACACAGTACACACATACATTCAGAGTACATAGTACACACATAGATACAGAGTACATATGTTGTTCTTGTTCTGAAAACTGTACTGAAACATGCACAATGGGTAAACATTGTAAAAAGTTCGTTTTTCTATAGAACATATTTTGACTCAAATATATAGTAAATATTTTTTTTGAAAACAAAAACTGTTGTAATATTAATGTTTCATGTGCACACACCCCATGGAGCTTGATCTGTAGTATGAAGTCATTTCTCAGTCCCGAGTATGTTTCCTTCCCTGAGCAGACAAAAGTGATCAGTCGGGTAATGTACCTTTTTGGAAGCTGTGAGAAACCTTTCTCGACTATGAACTTTAATAAATGCAAGTACAGGTCCAGGCTTAGTGATGCCTATCGTGAAGCTGTACTCAGGGTTTCCACTGTGACCTCGATCAGTGCTTCTACTGTGACCTACATCAGGGTTTCCACGGTGACCTCCATCAGGGTCAATGTGGCTCAGCTGTGAGCAAAAGCGCTGCCAGGTGTCTGGCAAGAAATAGAATGAAGTACAAATGTATTCAGGGATTGCATTTGTTGGTTCGGTGCAGTTTCAATAAGTTATTTAAATATATATATATATATATATATATATATATATTTTCACTGTAAAAACTATTATAAAAATGTACAGAAACTGCTGGTTGCCTTTTGTATGACGAAAATATGTTATGAATGTAAACAATATATATTGAGCTTTCTGTGTGGCCCTCCGATGAGATCACAATACCAGCGGTGGCCCCAAGCCAAATTGAGTTTGAGACCCCTGGTTTAAATAGTTACATTAACAAATAATATCAGTATCTTCATAAAAGCTGATAAAACACCTGCAGACAGGATGCTGCTGCTGTTCGGTGATATCTTATGTACACTAAACAATGTGTTTACCCTGCACTACACCAGGCTAAACAACTGGGGTTTTAATCATTTATGTATTTGGCAGAACTGAACTAATTAACTTCAGTGTAGCTTATTCCTGGTCATAAAGTGATCACAATGCTTTAGCTTGTAAAATGTTTTAAAGTGTGAGCCAACAGTGAATCATCATGACAAATGGAGCCAGGCCGAGGGCCGGCCGCACAGCATGCAAAACAGGACAATGGAACAACATTTGGTGTGCAAATCCACCAGTCCATTCAAATAGTGTCCAAAACTAAAAGTTGATACACAAACAAATCAATTAACCTGAGGGAGGGGAGGGGGGAGGTGGAGGTGGAGGGGCGCACATGGCACCTTTCAAAGAATAATTTAACATTTAACGACTCTGACTTAAACAAACGAAATGTAACTCTGACTGCTGTGGATACTGTGTCATTAAAGAGCATGAGGATTTCTTTGAACGGTGTTAAGGAGGAGTCTCAAGGCGGTGGAACCTGTCTGTTTCTGGATCTATTCTCCTGCTTTAATCCCGGAGACAGTCACACCCATCACACTGCCATTGTGCAGCTGAAACCGCTCTATGCATGACAGAAAGTGGGTGCTTGAGTTGATCACCCTACAAGCACAGCCCAAATCACACACATAAATGTACATGCACATAGGCGTGTAAACTCAACGCCACACACGTGATTCAAACACTTGGCTTTTAGTAATACTATTATAACTGTATTCCTGCAGATGTAGGGCCTCCACCTGAATCTAGGCGTTAAACAGTCTCTCTCACTTCTCTTTATGGAGAAGTTAAAGATCAAGACATGAAAATAAATATTATTTTCTGACAGAATCCAGAGTAACTTGTCTGGCAGCAAAGCCTCAACTTCCTGAACAACATTGTTTTATAACAGTGTTACACGTAGAGATACAGTGTTTTTCTTTATCCGGACTAAATCCGTATGTTTTCAGGTTTGCTGATACAACATGTTAACTCCCTTTGTGGCAGCTTCTCTTTACATCCTCTGTTACGGTTGCCTCCTAGATTTAGTTATTTTTGGCCTCTTTGTCTCCAATTGTTCCCTTTAAAGGACAATTCTTGTTGACTACAACTTGGATCTTGTTTTTGTTAATTAATGAATTGATTGTTGAGCTCTGGAAACTGTGGAACATCACTAGAATGCAGTCGGCAGGGCAAGAAATGTGAGCATTCAGTCAATCTTTTAGCCAGATTACGAATCACTTTCTTTGGAGGTAAAACCAAAAGTCAGCACACACAAAATGTGTGTAATATTCGCACATTGCACAACACTGTGGATGCAAAACTACAGTGAGCAGAGGAGGTCAAATTTAAACCAAGCGCTCGATCTGTAAACTGTGATGGCTGTCGATAACAGACAGTTTGTGAGATAATTTAATTTAATTGTGTTCTTAAAAGTGTTCTCCTCTGAATAAGTTTGGCTAAAATAGAGGTGTATCATCTGACTGCTTTTTTCTTGCCCAGACAGACTTCTTGTCATTTCAGCAATTAGATCTCAACAATTAACTAAAACTTAAATAGTAAATGGACTTTTTTGTATTTCTATAGCGCCTTCCTAGTATTCCGACCACTCATGCAAGGTGCCAATCAGCAATTTGGGATTCAGTATCTTGCCCAAGGACACTTTGGCATGTGTCGCAAACTAAAAACACATAGTTTTCGACTACACCTTGAATAAGGAAGGTAGCGCCGTATTAGCACTTTAGTAGCACTTAGATGGCACTTACTGATAGCACTTTGTAGTTTAACTTTATTGAAATTGTACTTTCTTGATTCTTGTTGTTCTGAGTTTGTACTCATGGTGGAATTGCACTTATTGTAAGTTGCTTTGGATAAAAGCGTCAGCTAAATGAAATGTAATGTAATGTAATGTCATGGAGGAGCCAGGGATCTATCTTTATACATGTGACCTATAGGAGCTTTAAATGTATTTAATTTGTTGATATTTGGATTGATGTGCGATGTTGCCTATCAGCAAAAAGGTTCTGGCTTCAAGCATCCTGCCAGGCAGCTGTGGCTGTACTTTGTGGAGTTAACATGCTCCCCTGGTGCCTGCGTGGGTGATGTGGTTTCCTCCCACAGTCTAAAGACATCCAGCAGGTTTTGGTTAATTGGAGACTGTGTGTTGCCTCTAGGTGTGAACGTGGGCTTGAATAGTTTTTCTCTACTGTATGTGTCGCCCTGTGACCCTCAAGGATAAGCGGGTATAGCTAATAGATGGATGGAGGTTGAGGCATTAAATCTTTGTGAACGCAAAGTTTCCCACCGACACACTATTAGTATGAACCTTTTCGATGACCTCCCTACTTCTGCCCTACTTATTCCATACACGGCATTGATAATAATAGACAGTTGATTATGTCAGTTAATATAACCCCCTGACAGCATAGATGATGAACAGACCATGACAACACCTGTGAAAGCTAAACAAAGAAAAGGAAAGTGTCTGCTTTGGGACAGACTTCCCACCTGCAGCTGCACAGAGATAAATCCAGGTGAGTAGGTTTCTAATGAGGGAGATTATCAGCATTGTTCAACAGTATTTCCTCTCATCTCTCTCTGGCTTACTCACTTGTTCGTAATGTTACCTGAACAGTTGACCCACCTTCAACCTGTGTTTGCACCTGCATTTGGCTATCTTTGCCAAGCACAAGCCCAGGGCCGCTCATGACAAAACCACAAAGACCATTTATTATCCGATGTGTTAAATATGAGGAGAATAAATCCTTATTATGTCACATATGGCATCAATCTGAAACAGTTTTAGGACAAAATTGCTTCTGTGTTTGTTTTGGTTTTGTTAATGTGTTAGATTTACAATTGGGAAGAGTTACATGTAAATAACATTCTTTTAAATGTATAATTGCAGCAATTATACTGGTAGCAGATCTTTAAAAGACTCTGCCCACAAAGGGAAAGATATGTTGTGTTCGAGTGCCTGATTGCTTGCACACAAGATGTGGCTTGTATTAGCTTTTTCCTCTAAGTATAGATAATCCACATGTGTCAGTGATTGAGGAGGTACAAATCCCACTGTAACAGACACACAGGTGGCACTGGAAAGAAAGAGCATACCAGTCTAGATTTCTCTCTCCCTTTGGCCAATTGCCATGCAAGGCTGAGTCAAAAGGACAACCTCCCTCCGCACAACCTAGATACAGGTATGCATGAGATCTACAACACCCAAAACACTGCTACCTCGCTTTTCTCTTCTAGACACACACACACACACACACACACACACACACACACGCACGCGCACACTGATACAAGTGGACCGCTCTGCATTGCATCCTGTTTGAGTGGTCATGCTCAAGTCTCTCAGTCAACTCATGCACAAAGGTGCGGTGCCACCGATACCATTCATGTGTGTTGTCTTTCGTGGTTGGAAAGAGCTTTAATTATCTGGTCATAAATTGTTACAAGTCAATTACCAGACAACTAATACCCCATAATTATTAATAACAACAATGGACTTAACTTTCAAAGAACCGAAGCAATCATCCAGCTCATCCTATAAAAGATAGTTGAGGTCTAAACAAACTCACACAGAAGTATAAAGAACACTTTACAAGTGGCTCTTAATTTTTTGGGCCGTAAGATGATCAAGAAGTTCGGAAAGGTGTTATTCAGCTTGTGATAAAGAATCACAAACAGTCTTTGCTTGGCAGCTATGCTTAACATGAAGCACTGAAAGTAACATGTAACAAACACATTGGCGGTCCCCAGAGGATGAATCATTATGGCTGACAATACCCGAACATGTAAGGGCTTCTGCCGGTGTACTGTGACCCACTGGGCCTTAGCAAGGAGGATTTTATTTCAATGTACTTTTGTGTGTGTGTTTTGAAGATGTTTTTTAAAATGAGTTACAGTCCGGCGGCACAGTTGCAAGCTTGGAGAGCCCACCAACCATCTGTTGGATAAATTGTGAACGCACGTTAGGAAACAGCAGGTCTGAGATTCGTCTTTTTTACCCTTACGCTATTGTTATCTAGCAACCTTAGCTAGCTAGCAAAACTGTCAGTAACTGATGGAAGCGGTCATCACAGAAACGTTTTGGCCCGACCTTAATGACGCCTTCAGGCTGACGAAGGCCCCATCATTTTTCGTCTGATATCTTACAGAGAAAATATTTCTCAAGGGTTCTCATCTGAATATCTAGCAACACGAACGATCAGTGCACAAGGCCTTGCAGTGCAGAACCGCTTTAGGAAAGGTTTAGGAAAAGATTTGAGTTCAAATAAGTGTGTTTGCTACGTAACTTAAGTATGTGGTGCTATTTAAGTACCTAAGTTACCTTAAGTTAACAAAAGTAAGTCTCCTGGGGGAAAGTTTGTATTTTTTATCTCGACCTCCTCTCTATGTGAGAGCACGTCCTGGCTCCTCATGACTACATGCGTTTTATACGAGTGAGTTTTATATGGCTAAGTATAATACAAACAGATAATACAAACAGGGAATGAGAACAGCTTACATCATTTGAGGAGGTATTACCAATTCTTTTACAAAATCTACTTACTGTTTATGATTCATTTATATACAAATCAATCATCTCTTCATATAAAAAAATCAACAGGTTCAATATCATACAATAACAAACATGCATTTTCAGAGCCAAGGCCCTTTCTACAAATGCTTCATCTGCCAGGCTTAAAAAGACATGTCAGGAGTTTGACAGCTGAGAAAACACAACACTGTGCTCAAGGACATGGGAGGAAGCTGGATGAATACCTGTATCTTCCTGCTTAGGCATCAGAGGATTTAGGCGGCGGTGAAAGCCTGTCAGCAATGACACACACTAAAACCTTGTTGTGCATCAATGAAAAATCGCACTGCCTGTGACCAAAGCAGTGATTAGGATGGAGTTAAGATAAAAGATGTTGAAAAAGAACTGTCCGTTATTGCTGCAGGATGGAGATACATGTTACAATTTGGGCAGGGTGCCTTTCTCACACAGGAAAGACAGACAAGGGAGACCATGTAACGAATCAAGTTTATCTCTCTACATATAAGATACACAGTTTGGGGTTGAGAATTCTGTGTGTGACATTTGGGAAAATGCACATGTCGAGAGTTGCCGTGAGACACTATCATGTCTTTGTGGTAAAAAAAAGAGCTGGGCTAGCTGTTTCCCCGTTTCCTTTCTTTGTGCTAAGCTACGCTACGCGTCTGTTGGCAGTAGCTTTATATTAAAGAGAGTGGTATCACTCTTCTCATCTAACTCTCAGCACGAAAGAACTTAAGCATGTAGAATGTAATGTAGAATAACCTGCTTTTGAAGCTAAGGTAGAAATTAAGACACAACGTGGTAACTTGCAATTTAAACCTTGAAAACAGGATGCTGGATCCTTATTGCCAGACTACATACTGACGAAGGGCATCTTGCCCAAAACGTCCATGTGGCAATATAACAAAATTGAATTGGTGTGCTGTCCTAGTCGTTCCTTTTAAATCTTAGGTTGGCATATGATCTAAGAAGCATGGGAAGTTGCCTACCCCAGCTTTTTGCGTGCCATTACGCGCCCACAGACAGAAGGCGATGCATCGCACAACTCAAGGGGAAAGACAGCAAAAGCTTTACTTCATGGTAAATACTTTGCCAAAAGCCACAAGTGCTCTGTGTGGTAACAACTCATCTCCTCTGACTCTTCCCCTTCCCCCTTTCCTCTCTACCTCGCTGTCAGACAGCACACACACACAGACACACACACACACACACACACAGAAATGAATCTGTGTAAATGAAGTAGAACAAAATGAGGAGAGTGCTAGACTTCTATATCCATCCTAACGTGCGATCCTGTTGTGCAACTGAGGTTCCTTTCAGGTGCAGGCACGGGTAAAAATGCTCATGTGCAGCCGCCTGGACCCTGTGCAGGCTGAGACATCTATGAGGCGTTGACACACAGATCCTAACAGAGCCCAACTGACATAGATGCACTGGCATTTGCAACCAGGCATGACTATAATTGTGTGCTCTGTTACAGTGCAGGAGAGAGATACTGTCTCTACTGTAAGCGGTGAGTCATTCTGTGTGTGAATCATACAAAGTAAACCTGATCCACAACTGACTATGAATCACGATTTAAAAGGACTATAATTTGATTATCTACTGATAAATGAACAGCCCAAATCTATAAATGAATAAATATGGTTCATCTTGGTCAAGACATTTTCCTCAGCTTTAGAATCGCACCTCTCAACTTCCAGCATGAATAGGTGTTGATTTTTTCAGTGATAATTAGTTGACAAGTGCTGATTAAAGTGTCACTGATTCATGGAGCTGGTCTTTGTCTTTGTCTTTGATTCTTTGTAGCAGTACAAATTAATCTAAACATGTTCAAATGATGCAGTGCTTGTCCAAGCTGTTTGGTGTTGGCATGTGGCATGATATATATGCATTGAAGTGAAGTGAGGTTTTAGACAGAGAGGACAGATGATTTTAGTTAGGAAAGAGCTGTATTTACAAGCTGCTGTAACTTCACTGCCTATGAATTTCTCCAGCAAAACCATCGACCAATCCTCCAAAGAATAGGACGTGGACCATCTGACCTTCACCCTCACTTACTTCATGGTGTGATTGGCACACAGCTACCGCCGTCACTTTTTGTGTGCAGGATTAAGTGCAATATTATGAATGCCTTCCAGGAGCAATTTTCCAAATGATTATTTCATCTTCCTCCTCTCAGTTTTGCCTTCTGTGATGTTCAGGCGACATGTCGTATACAAACTATCTCTAAATTGGCATTAAGGCTAAAAATGCCTGACAACGCTTTATTGCCATCCTGACACCTTAACACCTGACACCACCTTAAACCTGCAACCTTTACACCACTTAGAGGGACTACCTACTACTAAGTGGAAACCAATTGAGAACAGATATAACATATAACTTTATAAGATGCTATGGCAAACTTGATAGGACACAATTGATTATTTACACATCCAGCAACTTTGTGATTAATTTGGAGTTGTGTTTGTGTCAACCTGATGAATGTAAAGCCAGTATCCCCTCTGCTTTTGGCTCTGTTTTTGGTCTCTATCAACGCCTGAGGAATATATCTGTCTTTTTAGCTGTTACATTTTCTACAATGTTTACCAGCCAGTTGCTAAATGTCTTCTTTTTTGTTGAGAGCTTTAAAAGTCAAAAATGAAGCCACTAGACTGAACCAAAACAGGGAAGTTGTGGGTCGGACTGATATACAATAAGCTGAAACTCTCTAGATTCAGGTCATATTTCACACTCTTCACATTTCCATCTGATAGAATGTTATTAGAAAAGTATTGATTATAGTTTTAAAGTTTATATTTTGTAGTTTAAAAGAAGACCAAAATATATTCCTATAAATCAGTGGCGGGCCGTGCGTTTTCGACTTAGGCCTTCGCCGTCAGAAGAGTCATAGCGCACAGTCACATTTAGTTATAACAAAACAATCCAACAAAACCACGGCACTGAAACCCTGCGCCTGCGATGTCTTGTCATCGCAGGCGCAGCTGCGCACCTTGGCGCGGGGAGAGGTGCGGGACCAGTAGCCCCAGTCCAGCAACAAGAACAGCACTGTGGCTTGTTTATGATTAAATACGACTGCAAATGTAAAAAACAGTAACACAACCAGCATTTCACTCACCAGATGCACATAACCCTCCGTAACCCTCTGTGGGAAAGGGGTCATCAGTAAATCCAGTAAATCCTGAGATTCTAGGTTCTAGGTTCACTGACCAATCACAGCACATGTTAATGGTCACGCGGGCCCTGTAACAAATCAGACGTCCAGACCCTCTAGAAGCTTTTTCATGTATTTTAACCAGGCTACTCTTCCATAGATAAAGAGAGGTGAAATGTGATTGGATAAAGATGCTGTTAACCAGCTCCCAAGCAAGGCATACCAGAGGCCTGAAGGAGCAGAGGAACAGATGAAGACAGCTGTGCAATGAGAAAATGAGCTAATAGGGGAAAATTATTATAATGCATGTAGTGTATTTGTGAACAAAAATTACATTATAAAATAGCTATAACTTTTAATTATAAAAATAAAAAATTATTATAATCATAAAATAGCTATAACTTTGTGATTCTGTTTAGGCCAGCAGAGAAGGCTTAGAAGGCCCTGACCGCCTGCCACTGCTATAAATGCATAATATTCATTTTCAAGCAAGATGGAGCTTTTTATGTCTGTTTGAATTTGAGTCTCCTGCTGTTGTGTGCGTGTGCGTGTGCGTGTGCGTGTGCGCGTGCGTGCGTGCGTGCGTGCGTGTGTGTGTATGCTGATGGAGTCAGGCCACTGTGAAGCAAGTGAGAGTTTCTTGTTTGCATTAGCAGCTGCAGGGGCTTGGTGAAGATGCAAAATCCTGACGGTTGACTTGATCCAAACCCGGGCCAGTTTACATAACTGAAGCACTGCACTGCCCGGGGAGCCTGCCGTTAAATCAGTGTGTGTGTGTGTGTGTGTGTGTGTGTGTGTGTGTGTGTGTGTGTGTGTGTGTGTGTGTGTGTGTGTGTGTGTGTGTGTGTGTGTGTGTGTCGTGTACACATTTCCAAAGAGGAATAAACATGTGGGTACAGTATAAGAAAAGGTGTAAAGTAGATTTATCTCATAGTTGGTGCTCATAGTGATGAACCTACAGAGAATTATCAACTTAATCTCCCCTCAGCTTTAAGGAGCTGACTTTTAAGCTCATTGTTTAGCTGTCTGGTCAATTTCTTCCATATACACCGCCATATTAAAAGTGACATCTGAAATTGAGCAATACGTTTCTAAAGATTTCCACTGTCTGCTCTTTTCACCTACTTTGCCCTGTTTTCATCTAGTATCGGCCTTAAAGTCCTCCACCACTTGTATACGTGCAACCATCAAATGGTTAAAGTCAAAAGTGTTCAAATTCAAATGTCTAATTTGTTTGTCTTTGTTTGGAGAGAGCCGTTTCTCTCTGGCACAGCCAGAAGTATATGTGGGACACAAAGTGAAGAGCTCTTCATTTGCCTTGGCTGCAGCCGTGCTCTCCTGTGCAGCTGTCCCAGCCTCCAGCAGTCATTTGCGTCTCCACGCCAGGGTGTGATGGACAGGTGGAGGCCTCTCATGGCGGCATCAATGCATGGCTCCAGGGCCCTTATCTACGGAGGCCCTAGCGTATACTCAGTGATGCCAAACCCAAAGTATTTTATGCCAAAGTACACTTCAACAGGAAGACTCTCTTTGTGTGCACGCCAAGTCGCAGTGTAGAGAGAAAAGGGTATACAACATTTCTGAAAAATGTACTAAAAATATTAAGGTAATTAAAAATCCATTTAAAGTACAACAACAAAAGTGAGTTATTAATGCATTAATATCCATGCATTCAATTTGTCCACTTTCATACAAACTAACAGTCTGTAATACCCTCTAGCTATGTATTGGTCTCTTATATATATATATGTCTGTTTAGTTGGTAAATGTTCTAGCTAGTTGCTAAAATTGTCTTTCTGCAGTTTGGTGCAAAGCAGGTAGTGTACAGGTGGTTTATCTGAGTTCCTTTTATTTTTTTTTACTAAAAAGAGTGTTGAGTGGGAAGAGTAAAGTTCCAAAATAATGTGCTGAAAAAGATAACAAAAATGCTCTAGAGATTTGAAGGCAACTTTTGAATGAAATGCTAATGTCCTGTTGGTTTGACATTAGGAGTGTAATTTCATTAATTCTAAATACTTAAATAATGATTGGTTTCAGAGTAAAAGAAACAAGCAATTAAAAGAATAATTGAAGATTTGTATTCATTGTTAGCCAGTATAAATATTGGCTTTGAGTGGAAGTTTGTTTTCTTTCTTTCTGAGAACTATCCTTCCAAGTTACACAACACAAACCATTTGGCAAGAACAAAGACTCATTAAAGTCTCGGAAGCACATCAACTGGTTTTAAAATGTTCTTGATCACAACTGTTGACAGTAGTCACCTCTCTGCAGCACACCTTATATTTTTTGATCTACTAGCACGAACACTGAGATAAAAGGCCCATGGACAAATATTAACAATAAGTGCTGAGCGAGTGCCAGATTGTGATGCATAATCAAACTATGGCAACTATGAGCCTGAGCTCCCATAACAACGACTGCCTGAGAAATTACTCACCACTAATTGTTCGTTGCCATGAAGCATAAGAAGCTGTCTTAAGTAAAGGGTGAGGTCCATCACATCTGTCAGAAGTTGAAGTGAAGAAACCACACAATCAAACACATTATTACAGCCATTTGGATTAGAGTGCATTCATTGAATAAAATATTCCCAGTGTTTTCATTGTGTCTTAAGACCACAAGTGTACTGTTTAACCTGTGTTGCAACCAGTTTCTCCTTTAAACTTGTTTCTAGTTTGTCTTGTTTTTATTTATGTCCTTGCACATGTACTGTATGTCTCAATGCTTGTATGTGTAAGCTTATATATATATATATATATATGTATATATACATATATATATATATATATATATATATAAGCTTACACATACAAGCATTGAGACTATCCTTCTCAATGCGAATTGCTTCGGTGTCTTCTTATATATATATATATATATATATATATATATATATATATATATATATATATAAGCTTACACATACAAGCATTGAGACATACAGTACATGTGCAAGGACATAAATAAAAACAAGACAAACTAGAAACAAGTTTAAAGGAGAAACTGGTTGCAAACCTGTTTGCTTTTAAAGTGGTATATACATTCAATTAAATATTATACATGAATTACTGTATGCACTTATTAGAATAAAACAAGTGCCTCTTCATCCTTATTCCTACTCTATGTAATACTTTGTACTGTGTGTCATATATTTGCACTTTCTACTGTCTTCTTTGATTTATAAACTATAAATGATAAACTCTTATTGTTTTGAAAAAATTGTGCATCTCCAAGAGTCACTTCATAAATTTGATATTTCATCTCTAATATAAGTATATTTACATCTTTTTAAATTAGAATTTAGTCATATTTGGATATGAGAACCAAATTGAAACCCACACACAATTTTTTTTCTTTCAAGTTTTAAGATTCCAGCCAAATAATAGTATTAACATTAGGGTTGTAACTAACCTTTATTTTTTATATATATATATATATATATATATATATATATATATATATATATATATATATATATATATATATATATATATATATATATATATATATATATATATATGTTGATCATTCATTTAATTAATTGCTTCGGTGACATATGTCCAACACAATTTTCCGAGCCCAGAACATGTTTTAAAGTTACAACACTATAAAATCTTCACATTTAAGGTGAAACTACGGAATCTTTGGTAGTTTTGCTTGAACAAGATTAAAACGATAATCAAAATAGATACATTATTTGTCCATCGACTAATCGATTGATCAACTAATGATATCAGCAATAATGTACATGTATTTACATTTTGGTGGTGAATTGTCATAAAATAATTAAATCCACTGTGATCCAGTAGCGTGTGTATCTGCCTCTCCTTTCACTGACGGAGGTGTGAGGAAGCTTTGCATGACACACACACACACACACACACACACAAACACACATGATATGCCTGCTACATTATATATGTACAACCATAGACAAATAGCAGGGTACTTATAGGTTAGTAATAAACACATAGTTTCTTAATTCAACATTTGTGATCCAATAAAAATATATATTTCAAAATCAAACAGTAAAAGAAGACTCAGAAAATAGTTTGTCTCTGTGCACTAAAAAGTGAAGTGCATGCTTTAAATAAAATAAAGGAATAAATACGGACAAATTATAAAGATAATTAAGATTTATGATATCCTGAAATACCTGGATATTTCAGTGTAAATTTACTTTCTTTAGTTTTTCCCTGTTATTAGGAACATGCACATCTTGGAATGACAATACTTTGTTTTGTTGTTGACAAGTATAATTACAAAGTTGAATTCAAACTAACAGGTGTGTGTGTGCATTCTCATGTTCACCCATCATACAGCCCATCCCGTCTTATCCCAGGGTGCTGCAGGTCCAGCCCCAAGGAGCCCAGCAGAGCCACAGGACTAGAGCTTTCATCAGGCGGTTTGTCTGAGCGAACCACGCTCCCGCTCCGACACATGGCCGCTGTGCTAACCCAGCCTGGTGATGAGTGGTGGGAGTGCGCTGCCATGTTTTTCTCTGTTTGTTTAAAAGATTAAGGTGGTGAACCCGAGCGTTGTGGAGTCGCCGGACTTCATACCACCTGAGCTGCTCAGAGGGTCAGCATTGTCTTTCCCACTGGGGAAATTGAATAGTGTTTAAAGTCAGCCTAAAAGCAGATCTTTTAGATTAGACTTGCCAACAATGGGCTTGGTCATTTAAAATTGCATGAATCAGCACTTAGAAATATAACTAATGTAGAGAAAACAATTGTCTAAAACATGTGCAGCACATATCACCACCAATTCCTTGAAGACACTCATAATCGAAATCAATCGATGTTGAAAGTTTGTTATTCTTCTCTCTCAGGTTGCGTCCAGGGTTTGTGATCATGGCCTATATTTTTGCATGCTGAAATCACAGGACGGCCTTTGTCTAGAAAACATTTACATCTCTTAACACAGCTGGCTCGTCCAACCACTGGCGCAAAACCAACAAGGAAGCAAAGTAGAAAAACAACACGTAGGTTTAGTTACCACTAAAGAGTTCTTTTAGTGTTAAACGTCAAAACAACGTTGACCATTTTGGACTTTTTTAAGTAAACTGAGGTTGACTTTAAAGGGACATTTGAATATCAAAAGGAAACAATGTTTGTTTGGACAGTTTTGGTCTATGAAACTAAAAAAAGGACTTGCATAGAATAAATATGAAGTCAATACATACTATGTAATCAAAAGTGAACACTAAATATGTGTTTAGTTTTTAATAAACAAGAGTTAAAACCTCATTCGAAAAAGAAGATCCAGATTTGGATGCAAGGTATTTTTTGCCATTTAAGGACATTAGAAATGTATTACAGCGATTTAAAATAAAATAAACATCCTTGAAATAAACATTTCCACCACAAAGTATGCAGACTTTGTTGAACGTGAACAATAGACCCTTATTTAGCTGAGGTATGTCAAGAGCATGTGATGCCCAGGGGGGTGTGGCCCCTCAGGTGCTCCATAGAGGTAATACACTCCAACTCTGAGTGACTCATTCTCACACACACCTTAAACATCACACACTCTCACACCATAACTCGTCAACTTCACCTGCAACAAACTGTGGGAATACGCTAAATGAGCACAGCGCTCATTGTAATCGGATCTCTTTTAAAAAGCTAATTACTTCAACTGCATTTGAAGAGCTGCTGGATTTTGGACTTTTAAGACAGTGAGTTGTTATATACAATTGTGATCTTTGATTGTGATTGCGTGCTGGGGCTGATCTCTTGTTTTGATTACCACTACCCAGGATTTAATCAGAGGGAACTTCTTCTAAACTGTGGAAGTAATTATACAGTGCAGCATTTGCATTTGCAGTTATATTCTGTCTTTTAAGGGACATTTCTGAACCGTTCATGACAATGCCGGTGGTCAAAGTGGAGAAAGACTCTCCAGGAGACAACACTTTCTCTGCCTCCAACCTTCCACTGCAGTCAGAGGAGCAGCCCAGAGGTCGGCGAAGGAAGAGACCTCTACAGCGAGGGAAACCTCCTTACAGCTACATCGCACTCATTTCCATGGCCATAGCCAACTCTCCGGACCGCAAGCTGACTTTGGGGGGAATCTACAAGTTCATCACAGAGCGCTTCCCCTTCTACAGAGACAATTCCAAGAAATGGCAGAACTCCATCCGTCATAATTTGACTCTCAATGATTGCTTTATCAAGATCCCCAGAGAGCCGGGGCGGCCGGGGAAGGGCAACTACTGGGCCTTGGACCCGAACGCAGAAGACATGTTTGAGAGCGGCAGCTTCCTGAGGCGCAGGAAGAGGTTTAAGCGCTGTGACTTGAGCACTTACACCTCATATGTCCACGAGACACCCATTTTCTCTCCCGTCCAGATTGCCAGGTCAGCCGCGTACACCAACTCAGTTTACAACAACATGACAGTGAGTCCGGCCTACGGGCAGCAGCTGAGCTCTGCTTATTACCCCTCTCCCTCTCCACCCGGGTTTGGACCTGCTCAGAACCGCATGTTCAGCATCAATAACCTCATAGGACACCAGACTTCAGCCAGCATGCTGGGAGGTCAAGGGCCAGAGGTGATGCAGCAGCCCGGCCGGAACTTCAGTCCCGAGGGGCTCCCGAACGGATCCAGCGCCTGCAGCCTGGGAGCCCCAACTTTCCAGAGCCAACCATGCGGAGGGTCTGTATCTTCACGCTCCTCTACGCATCCCGGGTTCACCTACTCCGGGCCAAACGGCCACCCGCACCACCACACACACCAGAGCTCGTACGCACAGGGCCACACCCAGGGGTATGCGGCGACGGGGCGCCTCCATTCCTCAGCCCACGGGTCAATGGAGGCCATGGACCATTACGGCAGGGTCTCCCCAGTGCAGTTGGGCTCTTTCTCCCAGTATAACAGTGCTGCAGGTCCTATCGCCAACACTGGAGGCTATCTGAAACACCCAACGTACCCAGGGAATATGGACAGGTTTGTGTCCGCTATCTGAGCTCCTGAGAATCGAGAACCGAGCATCTCACGACCTCGTTCACAGAACATCCGAGACTTGAGCAGCACCCAGTGAGCCAGACATTTCTGAACGCAAATGTGATTGTGTTTCTTTGTACATGACATTTGTTACGGATAAAACCGAGGAAACTGATGAAAATAAAAAATTAAATCCTGACACAACTGTGATTTACCACATTAACCCTGCAACCCATTTTCTATATTGTTGATGGTAATTTACTTTGAGATGCACGCTATGAATTTGGATTTTAAAGTCAAGGCCTCCTCACAGCATGTGAGTGTAAAGATCGTTGAATAATGTGTGTGGTTGCAAGCTTCTTTTTGTTTCATGAACTGAATGTGCAAGTTTAATATTTACAAGACTAGTGAGTTTAAATGACAGACTTTGAAATATTAGTATAAATTATTATGCTTCATGGTCGTCGGCTATGCAATAAGTGGCTTGTATGAAGAATGTCAGATTTAGTACATTTGCATGTAATGTAATGCATATTAGGTTGCCTTTTTTGGAAATAAACAGAATTATTTAGCACTTTGGTTCTTCAAGAATAAAATATTTAAAATATTGATGTATAATTGCTGTTCCAATTTAAGCATGTGTGCCAAAATATTACACTAGAATTGCATTTTTTTTATAATGTGGTTTGCCAAATATTTAATTGATATCACTTTTATTTGCAATAGTTAGAAAAAATAAACACATTTTAAAGGGACGAACAGATCAAGACATTTGGCTCCGGGAACCCCCCAAAAAAAAGCCCTCACACATCTTTTTATTTTGTGCTCACATTGTTTTCTTCAGTGTTTCAGCTCAGCTGGTTTGAAGTGTTGTCTGGAGCCACAGTATTATCAGTCACCGTGACCGGCCTCAATTATCATGTCCAGACATCAACAACGCACTTAGACAGACGCACAGTTAATCTACCACACAGATCCACTAATCAAGAAAATGAATTGACTTGTAACTCGATATGTCAGCCTATAAAGTGAAGTAGCGGGAGTCCTTTATCTCAACACGAGAGACCACCCTTACAAAAAGTCTGCATATCTGACAAGATGAGACTCGTAAGGAAACGCTTCATTATTGTGAAAACACTTGATTTTCCTATCAGAAAAGAAGCTTTGCTGATAGATGCGTTGGGGGGTTTCCGTAGTTGAAAGGGTCCTAGTTTTTCTTGAGTGCCACTGAATTAAATGTGGATCTCTGTGGATTAAATGAGGATTGCAGTAATCAGCAAGTGTCAAATTAAAATTTCAGAAGGACAATGATATCTGTTAAGACCTGCACTCAAGATAAAAGTGACAAGGCTGATAAGCAACGAAGATTTGTTTGATAAACATCAGCCTGGGTTATGGTCTAAATGGTAGACTAGAAAGCATTAGGTTGATATTCACAGTGCTCCCATTAAATACTATAACATTATACGAGCAATATCTAAAACAAAGAGCACAGGTATTTAAACTAACTCAGGTATAGTCTATAGGTCATACCTGATATAAATAGCAACAGAAAACTGCTGTGAACGGTCACATGAAGATATCAACCTATCCCTCCACATTTTGAAGATAAACTCATTAGTACATTAGAAACACCTGTGCCAAAAGTTACTGGTGATTGCTGAACTTTTGTGGGGTGGGGAAGGTGCTTTTCTTTGCAAAAGAAATATAGATTTAATTTTCAACGCAGCAGACGGACGAGACAAATCTTCTGAATCAAGTGGTGTTTTTTGCATATTGCTCGTCACGACCAAGAACCAAACATAATAATCTGAAGGGCGTGTGGTCCAGGTATCATTATACTTTAAACCAATCATCTGATGGATCGAAGGAAATACTGGGCCAAGATATTGAACTCAACCGCTTTGGTATGCCAATACATTAAATTAAAACAAAAACACAAAAGCAGGTGTAGAACACAATTGTAACACCTAACAAAAAAAAAGAAAAACTGTCTTTTTTGTTTATTATATCAATGCAATTGTCTTTGAAATAAAAAAATAATAAGGAGCAACAACAATGCATAAGATCATTTTCTTTTATTTAATTCATACTAAAAATAGGAACACTTACAGTGAGGAAAAGGTCAAACATTAGACATAAATACAATGGTGACCATAACAAACAAGTCAACCGATATATTCAATAAGCTGTTGGAGTTGTACACAATTCTTCACGACCACCGGCAAAGACAGCAGAGTCTGTGTGGAGGAAACGAAAACAATCAGTACCTCAAATATTCATATATAAATTCTGTATTTATAGTATAGTCTGAACAGAAGAAGGCACACAAGCAATATATAAAGCAATATATAAAAGCATCTCTCACCTCTCTGACTTTAATGAGGATTTTGTTTAACATCTGAAGCTCATTCTCACTCTTCTGCTGGTTGGTCTGGTGGATGATTTGCTGCGAGACATTACAACATCATGAACACACTGGATCACATCCTAATTTGTATGACACTTTTCAGCTCTTTTATAACATAAATATACTCTTAATGTATTCCAAGAAGTTAAACAACGATGCTGGCATGTAGTGAGCAATATCAGTACATCAAGCTGACACTTACGTGTCGTTTTGCTCGGTCAAGGAGTTTAACTCTGGCCTGCTCCGCCTCTTGAAGACTCAACTTCAGTCGTTCCACCTACAGATAAAACGATCAAAGAAGAGTTCACTCAATTATTGTTTTTTTTTAAGTATTATAACTACACAGTATCTGGCAACTCTCACACTATAAGTGACAGGAACATACTTCTCTCAATAACTGGATCTTCTCTTCCATGAAAAGTGCCGGGTTAGCTGATTGGCTACCAGCTTTTCTCAACTCCTCATGCAGGAATTGAATCTCCACCTTTGACTGATGGAGAGAACGACGAAGCTCAACCAGCTCCTTTCGCGATCCCTGTGAAAATGTAACAAATAAAAACTGTTACATTTGGCCAAGTGTATTCAGATTGTTTAAAAAAATGTTTTATAGATATGGATTTTGTGTCTTACGTTGCTGTCAATCTTGTGTTTATTTAGAATTTCCTGGGTCTCTTGTATTTCTGCCATCAGCTTTGTCACAGTCTTCTCATCCTATGTAAAGAGACACATTTTTATCAGCGCTTCTTCGGCTCAACAAGATAATTCCCATTATTCTGCGCTCTTTTCTAACCCATTTTCAATGTTGTTAGGTATCATAGATGAAGTCAACAGCGTGTACAGTAGTTCTTACCTGAGCTCTCTGCTGCAGCGCCTGATTTCCCCTCTCAAACAGGCTGCTCAGACTGCTGAGTTGGTGCTTCAGCTCAAACACCTCTGCCTCATGTCTGTTGTTTGCAACCTGCTGCTCCACCTGCAGGCCAGAGCTGGAACAATGCATTAGATCACATTGGAATAGAAGAACATACTGTACATGCACCGCCTTTAAATTTCACATTAACCAGTTTTTCTAAAACAAAAAGGACAGGACTTACATGGTGTTGTGCAGCTCCTCCAACTGGGCATCTTTACGTTGCTGCAGCAGCTTCACGGCACTGGTGAGCTCTGAGACGGTGCCGCCCAGGTCAGCCAACAGCTCTGCCACGCTGCTCTGCTCGTCCTCTCCTGGATTAAACTCCACAGAGTTCAAATTCTTTTTCGGGGTTGCAATGCGTGTGAAGGCACTCGTCGCACTGAACACATTTTCACACGGTGGCCCGGGCGAGTCTGAGGGGACAGTGAACGACAACTTGGATATTTAAGCCCCATTTGAACTGTATTAAAGATGTGTAATTAGATGTGGATGCACAATTTTGGATTTCCATCAATTATTGTCCACAACTAAGATGCTTTCTCTGCAAATCAGAAACAATTTTCAAAAATACTTAGACATGTTAATTCAAAATACAGTAGGCAATTTTAGCATTACATTATCTGTGGCCATGCTTATTATCCCTGGGAGAAATCTGATCACTTCACCAGCAAACAATATACATAAGTATCATATAATATTGAAGAAAAGGTCATTTAGAGAACACGCCAGTCACTCATAACCCTCCTTCACGGGATGATATTTATAGCCACATTAATAAAAGGGGGGCGGTTCGGCTGAACACACATTCAACCCATGTTTGAGCCATTCAAATCTAACAGCTGTCACAAGAAAATCTCTGGGTGTCACTGTTCAGAGACACTTGTTTGCTAAAGAATACAACTGCATTGCACCATAATAAATAAAATGTTTATATCAAGTCAGCGATCGGAGTTTGACCCAGGTTGGGAGGAGGATCATGGAGCATGGTTGGATGATGCACCATCCAGACTGACCCCCAGCTTGTGTTTAACTGGCATAAGTGTCAGAAAGTTGCTAATTGTGTTTAAGGTTAAAAACTAAACACAACCTAAATAACTGGCAAATAAAATCTGTCAAGTTTCATCCTTGTCTTAAAGATCCGAGCCAGCCCTTTTAAGGCATAAGCTTCCCTTTAAGTCACATGCGGGGTGCACTACAGTACCTGATCCAGGAGCTGCGTCTGTGGCGACGTCTTCCTCCTTCTCAGCAGTTAATGCAACCATGATACTGTCGACAAAGTTGCTGGAGGGGTGACGACGTTGAGACTCCTTTTGTGGTTCTGATTTCTGAAAACATATAAGCCTGTATGAAAAAAACGTTTTTCTCCACAGTGCATGCTGTATCCAAGTATAAGTACAAGTGTTTCATGACATGTATGAAAGTGAGACAAGGTGTTGAAATCAGGCAGTCCTTCTGTGTTACCTGGTCATTGAGAGCTGTCTGTAGTCCATTGGTCAGTCCTCTCAGTGTATGATGCAGCAAAGTAATTTCAGTGACCGCCTGCGCCAGTTTCTGTCCAAGCTCAAGCTGGGTTGCATCGGCTCTGGACCTCGTAGTTTCCAACTCCTCCTGCAAACTCCTGTTCTCAAGCCTACGTCACACATACAGACAAGTTATCAATTAGCATACAAACACTTTCATTTGGTGAAAGCTAAGCACCAGGGCTGTTACGTTGGAATATAGATAGATGTATGCACACCGAGAGGCTGAGTGTTACAGTTTTTATTTAAATAAACCATCATTTACTTTTGTTTCATATTTGCAAGAAGAAAAAAGTTTGCAACCCTTTATTTAATCAATATTTCTCACTAGCACATTGATATAATAACAGCATATAAGATCATTACATGGGTGTTGTTAACTTAAACCTACTGAAGTTGGCCACGTTCTGCTTTTAGGTCCTCACACTGGATGTTCCTCTCCCTGAGGCCCTGCAGGTTGGCCCTCACCATATGCTCACTCTCAGCCATCTGCTCCCTCGCAAACTCATTCTCCACCTGTAAGAACTGAGACACACAATAAAAAAAAGATTAAGTCACATACTATGACAACATCTTACTTGGAACTCCGCTTCATGTTGGCTCATAGCACAAGTGTATAAGGAGTAAGAACCAGCCCGGGTATATAAACTTAAATAAATAATGTTATGCTAAAGAATATAAATCCCAAAGCTTACTTCGTTCATCTCCCGCACACCATTGAGCTGTGTGCAAACGTCCTGGAGCTCCTGGATCTGCGTCTGTTGGGATCGTGAGAGGACCTGCAGCTGACTGAGCTGCTCCTCCCTTTGAGCCAGAACCTGACTGAACTCAAACGCACGCTGCTCTGAATGACCCAGTGACCTCTCCAAGCTGAAAACAAGCAGACAACACATAGGCCACTAGCTGCAGTACGTCATGGATGTGTGGCAGTGAGCAACTTTTGCTCTCAGAGAACAATGTTGCCCCATTCTTCTGTCAAAACTCAAGTAATTTTAAATACTATACATGTCTCTTTATATACTGCATACGGACAACTGTGAGGACAACTTTTTCGCAGCAGAAGGTTTGTTACTTGTGAAATAGAGTATATATGAAAAACAGAAAGAAGTGTGAATACCCAAATACATCATTTTACTAAATGGGCCTCTGGATGCATTTAGAAACAATTGTTAAGTTAAGAAGAGGTATGAAGAAGTCTGTAAAAAAACTTTTTACAGGTATAAACTGTTCTTCAATCATGTTTGTCTTCATTGTGATTTAACTCAACATATGTCATATTAAACCATTACAACCTGAAAGTTATTGTGTCATCTCTATGAGTAGATATTTTTTATTTAATTAAACTTTTAAAGTAACCACTTACTCATTTGCTCTGTCCGTGGTTATCTGGATGTCCTTCCATGACTGCTGCAACCTGAAACAACAAAATGTTCAGGCACCATGCTGTAATTCAGTGAGTTTTTTTATTGATTTAGATATAGATCTATATCATTTCAGTATGAGCTTTCTTTTACACAGATTTAAATTGTTGTAGATCATACTTTGTGTTCTGAGCAGCAAGGGCCTGCTCCAGGAAGGTGGAGGACGCCAAGGTGGAGGAAACTGTGGCAGACAGCTGCGTGACCTTCATCTCCAGCTGACCGCGCTCTTCCTCTCTTTCTGTTAGCTTCTGACGAAGCACCCCCATTTCTGAAATTCAATGAAAAGAAAAGACATGCAAGCAATTGGATAGGCTGATTAAGAGGACAAATTGTTTTGATAGTTTAAAAAGAGAAGAAATTAAATAAACAAAGTAAGTGTTTACCTGAGTTCAGAATTGTCACCTGCAGATTTAAATCACTAATCTGTTCTGTGGCCGTTTGGAGATTCATATTAGCTTCTTTAAATTCCTCTTCAATCTGTTGGGTACAAGTTCATTTAAATACATTACAAATCATCTTAATGATTTGCAGATATAGTGGCTTTGAGGCAAGTAGAGTTGCAAGGCAGTGCGTGTCTGTATTAACATAAAGACATTATCGTCATTGGACCTGCTCTCTCTCTTCCTCAGCTTGGTCTCTTGCAGCAAGATGTTCGTCCCTCTCGCTCAAAGCAGAAGCTGCCTTCTCATTCAGCTGCAGGAGCATGGGAGCGGTTTTCTGCAGAAGGGCTCTGACTGTGCGGAGCTGTGGTAAGAGCACACAAAAGCATGAGACATCGGAGCATTAATGCTTTTAAAACAAAAAGGAAATGGTGCCACCATTCAAACGCCACATCAAAGAGCAACAATTATATGAAGGTACAAACAATTGTGTCGTCAATAAATCAGATCAAGCTACAATTTAAACAAAATACTGCGGATGCCGTTATTAATACTTTGTCATCAGTTTATTTCTGCTCACTTAGAAAAATTGCTACATACTGTGCATGTGTGAGATTGTATTGTTATTTTCAGTATGTGTGTGTATATATATATATATAACAGTATTTTATTATATTAAAATATACATTAAAACATACTTCTTTCATCAAAGTACATTGTTCATCCATGGTTGTGGACAGAACATCAGAAGCAGAGTTCAGAATCCCAGTGTAGGCCTGGTTTAATGCAACCTGCATTAGTAATAGAAAGAATATAAATTAAAAACTTTCTGATGAATGTTATGCTGAAAAGATTAAAAAACAGCCGTTTGTTTTTGCCGGTTTCTGTACCTGTTCCGGGTAGGTCTGGTCTAGGGCAGCTGATAGTTCTTGGTGAGACCCCACCATCCTCTCCAGCTCAATAATTTCGGTGGCACAGTGTGTCCTCAGCTGTTCCATCACACTAAAGGCCTGGAAGCAGACAAGCGGACACACACTTCAAGCCCCTGGAATAAAGAATGCTACAAAAAAAGCCAACAGCATATCGCTGTAAATAAAGATTAAAAAAAATTGTAAGATGCAGCAATTTATGTTACCATGCTATACTTAGAGAGGATATGAGACTAGGTTTTCTAATAAATTACTTTATTTTTGTTATGTTTGGCCAAAAGACCAAACAGTCACACTCGCAAGGTTTGTGACGGACTCAGAAGCTCATCCAGTGAGCGTCTAATGATGCCTCGGTGTTCTACTGAACAACCTAGAAGGTCTTTCCTTTCAGCAGCAGTCAGATCTTTTCACGAACACTTTTAGATGTAGCATCTTTCAGCCGTTAATCATGTCTCAAATGGCTCTTTATGGTGTTATTTATTTGTGGTACTGTGAAGGTAATGTCCATATTTCTTGTTGTCTGTATGTGTGCTTTGGCAAGCCCAGAGAACACTTCCAAAGGAAAAATTCAGTTGTGGGCACAAATGGGTTAAATGACCATAGCTTGCTCCTAACTCAACAGAAACACATAATTATTGTCTTTTCACAACAAAAAGTATGGCCTTGTTTTCAAAACATACGTTGAACTACTTAAGTCACATTAATGAATTAAAAAAGGTTTGGCCCTGTGCTTACCGCCTCCTTGGCTGTGAAGGCGTCCTCCATCTCTATCCTCATGTCATCTCTTTGGTGAAAAGCATCTTTTACCTTCTGCATTAATGTTGTGTGGGTCTCCTTTGTTTTCTCAAATATAGACTTCATCTGACCGTACTAAACACAAATAAAATAGAGGTCAAACAATTTGTTCCCACTGGATAATTACACAGAAGCATGCAAGACATGTTTACATACATGTAAAACAAGGCTTTCATGGTCCTCTCTGACAACGGCTCCTATTTGCTTCATGGTAGAGAGAGCAGCATCCGTGTCATAACTCAAAGAAGTCTGTTGGGACAAATGCACACATTTCACTGGTATTAAAGAGCTAAATCAGGAGTGTCAATGTATTATTTTCACAATAATGTAAATTGTTACAAAAGCATGTGCCAGAGCCTTTAATGTAAAACTAGTTTGCACATAGATGAACACACATGTTTTGCATCATTTTTTAAGTCTCACCATGGTGCCCCTCATGTCCTGCATACGCTGGATGAGGTTCTGTAGAGAACTTCCATTCAACTCCAACTCACCAATCCTGCTCAGAGCCTCCAAATATAGGTCTCTGTACATTGTGGTCTTATGCAAAATACAAAATAAATAATCAATTAAAAAAACAAATATTCTGCATGAACTAAATGGTATCAGATATATCTTCATAGCGAAATAAACCTACAAAGTACAAACTCTTAATGATTCACATCTCCATTGTCAGCCCCTTAAAAAGATGTCTGAATGTGTCCTCACCTGACTGAGTTCCGAGTGGTCTGTCTGCACTAGTTTCTCCCTGAGGTCTGAAGGTGCAGGGCCTGCAGAAGGACATCCTTTAGCCCTGGATGCATCCAATTGCTGCACAATAGCCTCCACCATGATCATGCTAGATCTTAACCTCTGCTCCAGCTCTTGTCTGGGAAGACACTCTAGGCTGCCTGGAGGTAGGCTGAAAACACAATCAAAAGAAGGAAACCGTGAGAGGCAGACAAAAAAAATAAAACACACACAGAAATCTGAATTAACCATATTCAGAAAACATTGAAAAACAACCAGTCCATAGTCAACACTTACTTCCACAGAAGAGGATCCGTTAGAGTGCAGGAATCAACCACGGAGATATTCCTCTTTCTCTCAAATTGGCCAGATGTATTGACGCTGTGGTCTACCCATTTAACAGGAGTGGTGCCCACACAAACACTGTGGGATTCCGCAGAAGTAGCTTTTGCCGATGGGACCATGACGGCAGCAGGAGGCAGAACGGGTGCAGAGACGGCAGCAGGAGCCATCTTTCCTGATGCCAAGAAAAGAAACTCTGCCATCTGCAGAAGCTGCTGCTGAAGGGGACCATCTGGAATAAAAGGTATATCCAAAACTGGCTTTTCCACTTCAGGATGAGGCACTACACAAGGCTTTGCCACCACATTCCCAACTGGCTCTGACTGAGGCTTGCAACCTAGTGCTGTAGAGTTAAACAGAGGTCGTGGCATGGGGCTCTCTAGGTCCTCTGCCCATAACACAGCGGGGTCGATGTTAAATGGAACAAACATGCTCTTCTCCCCCTCGAGAGCATAATTGTCCAAAGCAGGAGCCCTAAAAGCCTTTAATAAAGCGAGAGAGGCTCTACGAACAGCAGGACTGAGCATCCCAAACTGAAACGCTGATGCTACTGAGGAACACTCTGACAGCACTTTGAAAGCATCAGGGAGGTTTTCTGCTTGAGGTGTTTCTGCAGAGTTGCAAAGATCAGTTTCACTTCCAGTTAAACCCAGAGCGCTGTCCATTGCCTCATTGGATTCACTGCTGATTTGGACTTGAGATACATGTTCCACAAGCACTTCGACAGGTGTAGGGGTTTCTGCTGAAGTCGCAAGATGGCAGCAGTCAGAAAGCTCTGTTCTATGAGGCATTAAAGGCAATGATGCACTGTCCTCAGGCTGCATTGAGTCCTTTGTGGACCTTTCTTGCATTTGACAGTTCACAGATTTATCATCCAAAGCCTTTAAAGATGTATTAGGCAGTGAAGATGTACTGATAGCTGGTGGATCAGTATTGACCACAACTTCATTGTTTTCCACATGGCTGTTAAGTTGTAAATAGTCATCTTGAATGTGTTCCCACGTAACAGAAGTAGGTACACTGTTGTCATCAAGGAGCTGGCAGATCACAGCCTGTTCGTCAGGCACAGGTGACGTCTTCTGAGACAATCCATCGGGTATTTCAACATCACTTCTGGCACTGCTGAAAGAGCTGAATGTAATGCCTTCTTGTCTGCCAGTCTGGCTATCAGGTCCCACCAAGCGTATCTGTTTAACCTCCTCAACGTCGAGGCTGAATGATAATGGTTCCCCCAATGGATCATTTTCCATTTTATAGTAATGGTGATCTAAATGATCATTACTGATTTTCCAATCTTGGTCACTAGCCAACATGCTTGGATCAATACCATAGTTGTATGACTCGCCGCAGGTCGCAGTTTGATCAGCTGGTAGAGGAACAATCTCATCTGCATTTTTGGTGCCATCTGAAATTTCAATCACACCTCCAGTGCAGTTCAATGATTTGAAGGTTACATCACTCAGTCCACCAGGAGGCTTTTCAGAGCCATTTGTGGTCTCAGAAAAGGTGGTGAAGGCACAAACAGCATTTTCACTGCTAAAGTAGGGATGATCTGCATGTTCCGCTTGACTTAGTTGGCTACAGTCAGAGAGATATGTTACATTTACACTGTTCTCTTGTTGTGGCTCAACCAGCTGTGCCTTAGGCAGAGGAATGGTCTCATCTTGTAGTCTGGTGACATCAAAAACGTCCACCTCGCCGCCGTCGCAAACAAAGGTTTTCCAAGTGACATCTTTCTTTCCACAGTAGTCATTCGGAAAATCTCTGAAATCTTGTGTGACTCGTCGATCATCCAAGTCTCCAGAGGCCAGTGTAGCGTTTGAAATTTCACCGAGACGTGCTGTGTCAACGTCAACCAAGGAGGCATCTTTCATCTCAGGGTTATAATAGGGGTGTTCATTGTGGTCACTGCAGGATTGAACTATTGTACTGTCAGAGATTAGTGTATCTTCCATTTCATGCATGTTGTTCATAGCCTGATCCTTGGGCAAAACAATACTCTCTTCTGCACACACCAAGAAGCCTGGAACCTCAACCTCCCCACCAGGACAGATGACGGACTTAAACGTCACATCTCCAAGTCCACAGGCTTCCACAACATTGATTTGATTCACTTTGGTGGTTGGAGGAGATCGCGAGTGTCCCTCAGGGTTACGGAGGGGAACATCGGCCTGTTGATTAGAATAATGGTAGGTAAGGAAAAGTTTTTTTTTTTTTTAAACTAACAGGAGCAATTATAAGTATAACCTTACCTTTGTCGGTTTCTCATCAGCACTGAGCAGTGATTTGAACCTCGATAATGGAGTTGACAGATGCAGCATTTCATTCTGCACACTTCTCAGAGGGGTACGCTGCACACCTCTGCCTGGAGGCTAACATTAACAGAAGTAAAAGTAGTATTAGCTGGTTCAGTGGTGAATTAACAACAAATTGAGCACAAAAAGCACAAACGTCTTACCAAGCCTTCCCCACTAAAACTTGACTTCCTGGAGGACATCACTCTGGAGTGCTGGGACGCTTTTTACAACTGCAAAAGGACGATAAAAGACTTTTCTAATAAACGTGCTTAAAATGTTAATGAAACTGCTTAGTGGACACTAACGTTAAGTCCGTTTCTACAGAGAAATCACGTTAACCACCGAGCTAAGAAGCTACCGATATTACGCTACGTGACGTTATAGAGCAACGGAACTGAATAGCGTTACGTTTAGGCTCACTAGCTCATTCATGAGCGTTAATAACTAAACAAACCTCGCTAGCTGGGCTGTATGGTGTAACGTGGCACTTGAGTATCACGTAATGTAAGAGTAATGTTAGCAAGGGCGTAGGGCTAGCAAACATCTAGTTTAAGAAAGCGTTACCGAAGTCGTTAGCGAACGTAAGTTACGGCATCGGCAGCTAACGGGCATTTTAAGATAAACAAATTATGGACTATGATCTGTGAACTCGAGTTATACACATTACCTTTCAACGTTTATCAGCCACCAACTTCACGCGAATTCGGCAAACAAACGCTGAGCGTCGAGCTGCTGCCGTCAAACCGCGTTTCATTCAAAACACAAATGTCAGCTCCGTTATTGGTCCATTTCTCTTCTTCTGTTGTTGTGTGACGCACTTGGCGGAAGTACCGCCTCCTACCGCACAGTGCTGCCCCCAACAGGACTTTATTGTCATTACTCCATGGGGATTATTTTTTTTATTTTTATTTTTTTCCTAAACTTCAATCTTAATGTTGTGTTTTTTGTGGGTATATACAGGCAACGTTTTTCTTTACAATTGTATGCATAAACATACATACACATGATTTGCCTAGTCATTTCAATGTTTTGAAGATGTAAATGCCTGCATCTAACAGCTTAATCATAAATGTTTTCTTCCTCTATCCAACTAAAAAATACACCACGGTAAAGCCATAACTGGAGAGGGATTTACTGTCACTGTTGGTATGAGCAGTTATACCAGTCATAAACTACCAGAAGAAACTAAAAAAAGTCAATTTGTTCCTGACATAAAAAAGATAAGAATATGTTTATTGTTATGCACTTTTCACAGAGTCAAATTCCTCGTATGTTCAACCTACCTGGCAATAAACACACTGATTCTGAAATAAACTTAACAAAACAAGTCTTAACCGAAGGTAAACGTGCAAACAATAGCATCAAGATGTATGGGAGAAGTGGGCAAGCCTGTTAATACTTCTTGAGAAGAACTAATGTACTACATTTGTACAATCAAACCTATTTCTAGATAATTTGACCTGGACTACGTGCAACCATTTCAGCACTATTATAAAAATAGTGTACAACAAGCCTAAAAAAAAAGAGAAGCATTTATGTTATAAGAAAAACTTTTATTTGATCTACTTATACAAAATTTAATGCATCTTGGCTTTCATGTTTGTAAAATTGTATACAGTTAAAATGATTTTAGCACTTAAACATTTGTCAGGATAGAAATTACCTGGAAATGTTGATTTGAGGCTAATTTTAGAGGCTCTGTTTTTGTTTCTCAACAAACATGAAAACTGAGTCTTTCCAGCTCTGAAGCTCTCCGTGAAAGGGGTTCTCATAATGAAGCAATGTGTTGCTCAACAGGTCGGACCTGCAGTACCTCAGCAAAGCCTTGTCCAAACCAGCAGGTGATGTCCGCCGTGTCCAGGGTGAAGAAGAAGAGTCTGTCTCTGCAGCGTGTCCTCCTGTAGACTGACCGAGGGTCTGCTGACAGCACCCCTCTGATAGCGGCAGCAGCTTCCTCCGGACTGCGAAGAAACTTGAACCTGGGTCTGTCACTTTCAGAGGGCCCTGTGTAACATGTAGGTTGGTGGGGTTTTTTTCCCCAATGGCAGCACTTTGTTATCACACAAATCATCATGCATCCATTATTGTTGAATACTAATCCTGCAAGCTGTATATACTGTATATAGACATACATGCTTATACCATACAGAACCACACACTTTACACCTTTTTGTATCTACATACTAGTTCAATTATTGTTGATAATGTTGATGGTTTAGTTCAGCTTTGTTGTCCTTGATTTTAGCTGTATGTCTATTTCTATGTCTGTAAGGACATTGAGAGCAACCTAAAAAAGGGACAAAATTATTCATGTGTGAACACAAACTTGGCCAATGAAACTGATTCTGAAGGATTGTTTTCATATTCATCTCTTTCACAACAGCATCCTCTTGTGGACAGAAACACAACACCACCCTGTTATTTAGTAATTTGGTTTACCTGACAGGTGGGTGGGAAGGAAGTCTGCTAACTCCCTCTCAGCCTGGGGAGTGAAGCGCACCTCCAAACTGCTAACAGGAGGCTCTCTGATCCAGCCAGCGATGGCACTGTGGGCCTCCTCACCATAGCAAGGGTGGTCCACAGTCGCATCTGGTGCTTTGGTTTTGGGAGCGTCTGAAACTTGATCCTCTCTTGAACAACTCAGCTGGCAAAGGTCCCGTTGGGTCGCATAGGCCTTGACCTCCTCCAGCACATCATGGAGGTCTTTGTGGAGCGAAAACTGAGCACTGACTGATTGAGATGAATCTGTGACTGAAATATCAGCTTCCGATTTGTCTCTTGAGAGGAAACTACAAAAGTCATCATCATAATCACTTCTTTCACTTTTTAGGCCTGACTGATCATCCAAGTCTTTTTGGGGGTTTAATATATCTACTGTCTCATCTGAGCTCATCCTGGAGTCGGGGTTGTCGTACTCTGGGATGTAGGGTTTGATGTCCAGGACTGGGGTTCCAGCGATCATGTCAATGTTTGAAAGATGTATTGTATCACCTAAAATAAAAGGTGGGGCAGCATTAGTTTCTATCAAGCAACTTGTTTCTGTGGCTGAGGATAAATTTGAATGCGGAACATTTAGACTTCTAGTTTATTTAAATAAAGTGCAAGCAGGAAAATATATTCTATCCATTGGTGTAGTCTAGCATTAAGAGTTTTTAAAAAGTGACATGTCTACACAATCTGTACGAAGGTCCTCACAAAGACACAAACAAGGCAATTTGCACACAATCCACAATTGAAGACATTTTTGTTAATCACACTCACCTACTATTTTATCAAGTCTAGCTAGAGTTAGGCCCAAGGCATTTGGTCGGTGGGGACTGCGTGTCGAGTACACGCCGACTCTCTGACCGTTGAGTCTCGGAGGCTTCACTTTGGCTTTGTAACTCAAGTGCCCATTTTTGTGAAAGAGAAAGATGATCCTGAAGAGACCACATGGGGAAAACACATATAGGACATGAAATAAACAGTGGATATAAAAAGTCTGTATGTGTGCAGAGGCGGTTTTGTTGAAACTGGCAGAAGAACATTTACAAAATGGGAAATTAAATCCTAAATCATTAGTACTCAAGTGATAGATAGGTAGGCAACCAAAAGCATATACTGCTTCTGTCAGAGGAATAAAAAAAGCTACTAAATATTACATGAAAAGTGCCAAATATAATGTATTTATACAGCCTTAATACCAGTCTGATATGTCTTTATAGCTCTTATTGGACAGGTAAAAGGACAACTCATTCAAGCAAGGAAAAGTCAGCAGCATTAGACTCAAATGGCTTCAATAAAATGCATTTTAACAAGTTTGCTTTGATGCAATCAAATCATAAAATGGAATGCTTTCACGTAGACTCTTAATATCAACCATATATGTAACTCCTGAAGGTAAAAAAATATATAAAGTGTCCAGACACACCTCAAAAACGCACATTCAGCTAATTTACAGCGTTTTAATAAGGTGATAATCTGAACGTCCCTTTGAGTCATTGTCAGTGGAATGAAAAACATTGCTACAAATCCAGCAGCAACACCTTTTGCTTTTATTTTGTGTATTAAGAACCCCAAACCATGGACTGGACTTTGAAAGATGTGCAGTATAAACACGCAGTACACCAACTGCATGAGACCTACCAGACATGGGAGTATTGCTCCAGACCCACCAGAGCATGCTCAGGGTTATTGAAGACACTCTGCTGGATGCGCAGTTCGGCCCTTGAAGGGCCACAAATGGTGGGCTGTCTGGGTGTCCCATTCTTCACAGAGAAACAGGAAGTGATGTAACCAATTGGGACTGTCTGGATGTTTCCTGGAGTGTTACAGAGATAACAACATTGTTCCCATTTATAACATTTTCTAAATTGTGCAACACAGATGCATCTTTCTGAACTTTTTTTTTTTCACTGCTTGTTATGTATAAGTAACCATACATTTATTGTGTGTTTTTTTTCTCTACTTTTAGTATTATTGAACTGCATAGCTACATCTCATTCATTATTTTTAAGCAACTCACCAATAAGCAACCTTACCGTTTATATTTTTAGCAATTTATATATTTAGAATTTTGGATATCTCTTTATTTATATTTTTATACTTGCACCTTTATTTATATTTCATATTTGCACTCTTTCCTGCTTTGCATTACAACTGTGGCATTATTTCCAAACTCCCATTTGGCTGAACAAATCCTTTGGGATGAAGCAAGTTGTAATTGTTCTTATCGTATATGATGAGATGCAGTAGTATATAGTAGATGCGTTTAATAAAGTAGAAAATATTGTAAATATATATATATATATATATATATATATATATATTTCTTTACATTACTATTGTCAGGGTTCATACACATTTTGACCAATGGATTTCCATGACTTTTCACCAAATTTCCATGACCAAACATTTAGTGAAATCTCGGTGTATACATGGAAAAGTGAGAAAATGTAATATTTAAACTAACATCGAGAATTCCAAAAGCATACAGTATACCTTAAATGACACAAATTAATGAGAGACAATAGTTTGATTAAAAGAATAAACATGTATAGATAGAGCGTATGCCTGTTTATATTTTGAGCATCTTTGAGCATATTCATTATTTCAAACTCAGCTTAAATGAACGACATGAACATAACACATTTCCATGACTTTTCCTAAACTTTGGGGATTTTGTTTTTTTCAAGGACTTTTCCAGGCCTGGAAATAACCATTTTAAAATTCCATGACTTTTCCAGGTTTTCCATGACCGTATAAACCCTGTATTGTGGCTCACTAATGGTAATTACCTTGCTCTAATGCAGCCTGCGGTGATGCTGCTGGTAATGACGGTGGTGGTGTCTGGTCTTTATCAGGTTCACAGACTCCAATCTTTGTCACGGCAGACTGAATGGATATCATATGTTTGCGATGACCTCGAACCGCACTGTCCAACATCTGCCTGTCAAAGAAGAATCAGATGCAAGTAAATATCATGTCAAAATAAATGCAAATATACAATGTAATGAATGGCACGTGAATAAAGAAACGCAAGGAAATGCAATACAACTTAATTTATAAAGATAAAGTAACGGTGTACATCAATAACACGTCAACACGTTTATGTAAAGAGAGTTACAGCAGTTAGAAAGGTGAATGGTTCATTTCTATCTCCACCGACCTCAAGTTCTTCATTTCCTTTCTCATCACAGAAATCTGCTGATTCAGTTTATTAATGTGCTCGCCGCAGCAGTCACACAGAGGACTCATCTTACTGACACAAAGGATGACAAAAATAACTGACTATTCGGAATAAGTTAGCTTTTAGCTAGCAACAGCAACAAACCACGGACGAAACACGTGGGAGTCTCTCAATGCGGAAGCACGAGTTTGACTTCCGGTTGGCCAACCAGGACTCAGAGCGTCCCGGGTGTCAACACAACTGACGGTCTGAGCAGGGGGACTTTCTTCTTTTGGATACCTTATATTGTGTATATTGTATATTGTAACGTAAATGTAGGTAGAAAACTCGACTTGCAGCCAATACATATAAATGACGCATGAATGTTACAGAAGTAATTGATACATTTGCACCAGTTTTGCAGCGCACTGCATGTTTGATTATGCTTTATTTAGTTTTTACAGCACAGTATTGTATTTAATCAATTCATATAAAAATAGGACAGTTTCTTCAAATATAGCCAACAAGGCTAAACATCACATGCTGGTTTGACTGCATGTTTTATATCAGCAGAGGGCAACCAAGAGTAATGTCACCCGCCACGTTTTCTTTTTTCTTTTTTCAATAAGCTTTATTCATGAATACAAGACGAATAGCCAACAGAAAATCGTACAATATATAGTCAATGGTATTTGAATTCACTTTAACTCTGCTACATTTCGGACAGAAATATTGTCCTGCTCTTATCTGCCACCTTTTTACTCTAGAGATAAACAATGTATATAAGAATAAGGTCATCCTATAATAAAGTGTATTAAAATTGTTACAATTGGCTCCACCTTGCCAGCTAAAACATACAAATGTTGCTTGCGTAGTAATGCATCAATAATGATAATAAAATAATTATGTGTAATAAAATTACACTGACAGGGGCCATTCTGCTGTATAATTAACACTTTTATTTTTAATGCTCTGAATACATTTTTTTTATTAATTTTCATTTTTAATGCAGGACTTTGAGTTCTAATGGAGCATTTTTACATTATGGTCTAGTTACTTTAAGTGTAGTAAAGGATCCAAATATATCTAGCTCTGTATATAGGCTAAGTTATACCAGCCAAATAATGAATATATTATAATAATAGTAATAATAGATTAACTAGATTAAATAAAGCCAGTTACACAGGCCTGCACTAACAAGGCACAGATAAAATGCGGACATACATATATTCTGTTCACACTGTAAGCAATAATGAAATATACTTTTTTAATTGATCAGTCAGGGAGAGTATTGGATGTTTGTACTTTATCAGAGTAAAATTTGGACGTAATTGAAAAACAAAATACAAAAACTCCAATATAATCTATTGTATCAATGTATCATTGAACATATATTTCTAATAATAAAGACAATTATGACCACATTCAGATGATTGTAAGCAGGTATTTTATTAGCAATTTTTTACACAATTCTATAATCTCATAATTACAAACACATCATCCCCAATGATTTATACAATTTACTCTTAATTGAAAGCAACCAACATTTGCTGTTTACTGACAAAATAAAAAATAAAATTCATGAGTTTTGCAGTGAAGAACAAACCAGAATAAATAAGCATACAGGTTAGTTTTGAATTGATACATTTGTCAAATAAGCAATGCAAATGCTCAGTATGTTTGTTCTCTTCAACCAAAATAATACTTGGATACAAACTATGATCGGAAAAGAAGGAAGTCTGAGCCGAGGCAGTATCGGAAAAGTGTGTTTTAGAAAATTACAACAAATTATCTGGGAAATATTTTTGTGGAGGAGGCGTCGAGGACAAGGTTGGAATTGAGAACATTTTGTTTTGCTCAGGTACGTTGTTCGACGATGTCCCAATCAAATCTAGAAAAAGAAAAAAAACAGACTACAGTTAATATTAAGACAAATATTGACAAACATTTTCCACACCATTCATTCTCCTTGCAGTCTAATTCTCCTCTTTAATACCTTCATTGGCTCTTTGGTCTTGAGATGAAGCGATGTCCTCCTCCTCATCAGGGCCCAGGTCCTGGTCAAGGGCCTCCCTGCATTGTGACTCTGTGAAGATGGTCTCCTCCTGCAGAGGAGCTGCAGCAGGAGCAGAAGCTTGAGTCAGGACTGGAACTGTGACCGGAACAACATCTGGAGCTGGAACTGAATCTGGAACAGGGACTGGAGCCGTATCTAGAACTTTGACAAGAGATGGAACCGGAGCTGAGGGTGAAAAGGGGGCTGGAGTCGGCTTAACTGATGCTGGAGAAGTCAGAGTAGGAGCAAAGATGGAGCTTTGGATGGATTGAAGCAGTGCAGGGGCAGCAGGGACAGCGGAAGGTTGTGATTCCACATCAAGTAAAGGGGATAGCGAGCCTGGTGTTTGATCTGGGATGATCGCCGCAGGTTCAGGGACCACCACCGCAGGAGTTTCCTGAGGCAGTGCTGCCTCCTCCTGAATGGTAGAGATCTCCGACGTGGGCTCACTCTTCTTGGGCCTCCCTCTCCTCTTTATGCTACTCTCGGCCCTGGGTTTTTTCCTCTGGCTCTCAACCCTGAGAGAGTACAACAAATGCAATCAACCTCATAACAGTGGGCATTGATACAGCTTTTTGGGATACTTTTGCAAAGCTAATAGTACAAAGTCCTTGACCTGAATCTGGGGCGTCAATAGAAACACAAGAGTAACCTTTGGTTTACTCTTGCTTCATGTTCGATATAAAGCAGAGAAGTGATAAGCAGCTGGAGTGCTGATAACGATTTAACCGTGCATTGTGAAGTACAGTGTTGTATAGAAGCAAGTTTTGTTAATAAAGCCTTATTTAACATTTCTGATGCTAAACTTTCTATTTGTACTCTCCATGGTTATGGGGTTATACTCTAGATTTTGTTTGCACTGCTAAATCTATGATGGTTACTCCAAATGAAGATAGCTGTAAATGTAGGTCACTGCACTAACATTGGCTAATCCTTTCTTCAAATTTACCCCAAAACCCACTGGTTAGTCTCCTTTTCTTCTGCTTCTGCTTTTCGCTTCCTGAGAAGATTCCTGTCCCGCAATCGGCGACGAATCCCTCCTACGAAACACAGAAACAACAAGGGCAGCATGAAACCAAAGAACAGTACTTTTTACGCATGACCAGTAAATGTGGAGGGTGACTGATGGTGTATAAAGCTGCGGTTTAGAGACATTTCTAGCTTCACCCGGGTAAGTGATTGACTGAAACATTTTCACACTTGGGTTTAAAATACAGAAAGATTAGTAACAGTAGCTGAGTTGTTGATTAAAGTATTTCTGTCCGACTTGACCAAAATATATCACACACAGTATGCAAATGAATAATATGGCTTACTCAACTGTCTAATGTGGAAATACAGAAATAGGCCTACTTGTTTAAAAAAAAAAAAAGAGAAGTAAATATTGAAAGTTACCTTGGTCCTCATTTGAATGTTTATATTCCGACTCTTGTTTCTCTTGCTGCAACGTCTCCTCCATTCTGAGTCCCGCAATGAATGAATTCAAATCTTTGAAGGCGGGCAAGCGCCGAAAAGAAGACAGAATAACTTCTGACTGTTTTCTTTTCCCACCCCTAAATGAATTATCTGGTTAACCATTACCATAGTGTTGGAAGAGTTCTTGCAGCTTTGGTCTTATCATATTTGTAAAGCTGGAGGAGTTGGCACAGTATTGACAGAGAGAGAGAGAGAGAAAGTTGTGTGAGGGCAGTGTGTGATAGGGATAAAATATGTATGAGGTAAAGGGGGTAAATAATAAAGTATTCATCTCATTAGACTAAAATGTTGTCTTAATTAAACTACTAAACTACTAGGAAAATAAAAAAGGACTCTTCTGTTTTACATGCATGTTTATGTGCAAGCCAGCAGCTGATAGTGAAGCTAAAATATCATTGATGCGTAGCAATGGTATAAATATACTTTGACTGAATTTATATAAACAATTATTCATTGTCTAAATTACCAAATATCGTTGGCAGGCACAATACAGTTCCACAGTTAAATTAAGTTCTGAATAAGAAATAAATGAGCCAACATTTCAAATCCCTGTGTGTTTCTGTCTGCATAAATAACAATAATCACCAATTAACATACTAAAAACTGTCTTTTTCTAATGAAGCAATATGCCATGAAGGACTCTGGGTAGACTGTCCTCAACCGGAGGGGAGGCATACCCATCTTATCTCACAGATGGAGAGCTGCTCAGTTGGGGCGTGTTCTCAATCTTCTGCGAGCACATTGATGTGTGTGTTTGAGCCACTCAGAGAAAGAAGCTGTCCAGCAGAGTAAATAACACTGAACTGCCAATTGCCTCCAGCACTGTAGGGGAAATGTTGAGGGTCTCTTGGTTAAATTCAAGGAGCTTCTTGCAATTCACACTCATAGTAAGAGAACACTTATAGTAGGATAACTGTGTTTAAATCTTAAACTATACTGTCTGTTTTGTGCAAGACTTTCTTTATGGATGAACGTATATGACTGCAGACAAGTTGGCAGCCATACAATGCCAAGTATTATAACCTCCTTCTCTGGGATACACTGACTGAGATGAACAAACTATCCCATTGTTATATTCAAACAGACACTGACACAGACACACACACAGAAATTTAAACTACCTTGAACATTGAGCAGCATCTTCAGTATCAAGGTCAACTGCCAGCTGCATTAAAAAGACCACAGGCTGCACAGTTAACTCTCCAGCTGGTAACAGACACAAGACTGGACTCCTTCCATGTATGCACATCTTCACAATTATTGACAGATTATTATCAGCATTACTGATACAACCACAGGCAGTAAAGGCCGTCACTCACACACAGCCCTAATGTTGCACAATGCAACTTACATTTGAATAATGTCAAAGCAGATATTACAGTGCCATCTTCTGGTGTACATTTTCTACTATACTAAACACTGATTTAAAAACAGTCTATACACATAAATTATGAACACACAACTTGAACAAGGCCAAAGACTATTTGGATACTGTACCCTGTAGACATAGTGGATATACAGCATTGTAGCCTGGATCCATGTTTATTTGTGTTAAATCTTTACTATTCTAAATAACCTTAAAATAATATCAATAGTTCTACCATAAGGCAGAGTATAATTAGTGATTCCTATTTCAATATATAAAGGGCAACAGCTCCTACTCAGTAGACTTCTACTTGAGGGCTCTGGTGTCTCAGGAAGTAAAGGGGGTGTGGTTTGGGGGGTTGCCCTGCTCTCCATGTGCAGATACAATGCTCTCTTTACTGCAAACCAAACACACCCCTCCTTTCTCGCAGTGTGTCCAAACGTTAAAGGAATCTGGCATTTATGAACCAAAAGCACAACACCATTTATCCATTCTGCACTTTATTGATCAAAATGGTCACATGGATCATACATTCACCATTGTCTGGGCTACAGTTACAATTATGCATGTGACAAACAAAGGAAGGCAACAGGTTTCTAATAATACTCAAAACGGGATTTGTTTATGAGGTTAAGATATTCGCCTTATTTACTCATTCAATGTGAAACCATAACAATATAACGCTTAATACATGAAACGCGGGGATGTTTTCAAGCCACGAACCTATAAGTTAGGCAGATAAACAAAGTTGACCATATGACCTACTTTATCGACGTCTAATTGGTTGAATGGTATTCTCCGTAAACTGTGTCCATAATGCGGACTTCGTTCATGTAATAAAACCGACTTTACATACAAAACGCTCTGGACTTCTCTAAACATAGTACAGCACTTTCCTTGCAGAAATAAATTGCACCATAGCACTGTTTGGGGGCAGCGTCATGTTTTGTGACTGCAATGCCTTTATAGGGGCGATGGGCGTTTCTGGACGCAGATGGCGCTGTTGAGCATATATTTTGTTTCAGTCCCGTTTCCCTCCATGGTTTCTCCTCTCTCCGACTAACTTAGCGTTTGGCTCAGTTCATTATACAGTCCTATATTCTCCCTCCATTAGGGCATCTCTGCCTTTGGACTGAAGATCCCACCAAAACCCAAGAGAGAAAAGTTTTACTTTCATAGGGCAAGATGGACATGAAAAAGAGGATCCACTTGGAGCTAAGAAACAGGACACCGTCTGATGTGAGTCGTGCTTTTTAAAAACCAACCCTTAGTTTTCTGGCTAGCCTCGCTAGCCTGCTTGCTACTTTTTTTTTGCTTTGCGAGTGACCTGTGTGGCTAACGTAATGGTGACCACATGGGCTTTAGATGAAATGTTTCTGCTTTATAATGGGGCGGAAAACACTCGCACAACAAGCTTAATCCTTGATACTGCTCTGGATTGGGCGTATAGGGGCAACGAGAGGAGAAAAGCTACAACGTTATTCAATCGTTACTTTGAAACGGCGATTCCTCAGCTCGCTGGCATTATCGCAGTGCTTTAACCGTTTCGCAGCCTCCTTGTCCAGCGATGCACACACACACACACACACGATCCGGCTGGACTCGCACAATTAGTAAACTTCTTTTTACGCTGATATATTAGGAAATGTGCATCCTGCGCCGCGGTCGGCATTCACAGAGCGGTAAATTGTATACCCTGGGAGCCATGTTTGCTGCTAGCATAACTGCTAAAATGGGGCGCTTTTTTTGTTACAAATGCTCTTTACAACTCCCAAGGCGTTTGTGATTACAAAAAACAAAATGAGTTTTTGTTGCATGTAAAACGAGCCATCGGCCATCACGAGTTATGTCTGGAAATGTCTGTAGAGTACGTTAATATCAAATGGCCAGATTCAGCAGCGACAACAAAAAAACAGTCACTTGATTCACGAGTCATCCATACCTTGACCACTTAACGTTAAGCCCCTGTTACAATCACCAAAGCCAGTTGATATTTACACAATCTAGCAAGTTGCCTCCTGTGTCGTGTGATCGCTGATTGTTTAAAGCCACGTTTAAAGCTGCTGCGATTCGTAAGTTGTTGTTTTTTTTTTAAATGGAAAGTGTGCGGTTTATTCCCCCCCAAAAAATAGCGTCCACACTTGTACAGCAAGCTACGTTGACGTTACCCCAACTCTGCTCAGCTAAATGTTGCACTTATTTAATGAAGTCTGGTGATCAGATGATCCCGTCATCCAGATCACAGCCATCTAGCTAAACTTAGTGTTTTTGTTCCCGCCACATTACCCCCAATGTACAAAGACAACAAAATATACCCAGTCGTAAACTTAAAAACGTCAAACGCAACTATTCTTTCGTTCAGTTATTGTAAGCAGAGCTAAACTCGTCGTTGTTTGCAACTAAACGTGTCAATTTGTTGCCCGGCGGATTCGTTAACCGAGCCTGCTTCAATGACACGGAGATCCGGGGCACCGCGCTTGATGCGTGGGCCGCCAGAAACTCGACGGTCGGCGTGTCCTCTCGACTCATGCATAAAATAAAAACTGATTTAACACCGAAAAATAACTTAGGTAACGTGTAAAGTCACGATAATTACTCGTTAAAAGCAGCTGTTTTGCCATTGAAGTGTTCAGAGAACGGCATACTGTATCTCAGGAATCGCCATGTTGTCATTCTGTCGTCTTTGAAGCTCTGGGAGAAAGGAACTGTCTCCATCTTTGTTTTTACTAAATTTCCGTTCTCAGTATATTTCCTTCGCCACTTCGACCTGAAAAACGACGTTGTGCCCTGTAACAAACTGGCAATATGGGTCGTTCGCTCGACGACAAGGAATACTCCGCTTCCCAAATGAAAGCTGGTTTAACGGAGAAAGAAAAAACAGAAACTCTGTACAAAGGGTGTATTCGCAATCCTTTCCGTTGCTGTTGGGTTGGCTAATGGCGGGCAGACAGACCTCTGTAGCTGCTCCTCTGCTGCACGGCAGCGTTTAAAAGGGGCAATGGCTAGCCTGTAGCGAGCTAACCTAGCTCACTAAAAAAAATCATTGCATTTGTCATTAGTGGCTGCATCAGCAGGCCAGGTGGAAGCTACCGTGTTGATTCTTCGTCGTTTCAATTAAATCTGTATATTACCCGACATGCCCGGATACGTTAGGCACACGAGCGATTTTAGACGGAGACATATTATCCGTTTAGGTGGTTTTACTTGAGAAATCCTGATCTTTGACGTTTGCGACCAACTTTTTTTTGCAACGTTTTTCTCCAACATTGAATTGCGCAACCACTGTTAGCTTTAACCGACTCAAACTAACTCCGCCGTCGGGACTTGTTTTGTAACATTTTACATCAACTACAAAATACATTTTAGATGACTTTACACACAGTAAAGGGCCATTTTCCTAAACAACAACACCCCCCTGTTCAACACGTTATGTTGTCTGGCAGCTTGTTTTTTTGAGGATTTTGTCAGAAATAGAATTACATTCCTTTGTTTCAGAAAAGAGTTTGGAAAACATTTTATACTCTGCCTTATGGTATAAATATTGATATTATTTTAAGGTTAGTTAGAATGGTAAATATTTAACACAAATAAACATGGTTCCAGGCTACAATGCTGTATATTCACTGTCTACAGGGTACAGATATTTATATATGGTTTTGTTTTAGAATAAATTATCGTTATGGGATAATAGTAAGTGTTGTTTCACTTAATGCATACAACTTGTTTGTATGTGATATATATTATACTTTTCTTTATTTCAGGTACGAGAACTTGTCCTTGACAATTGTCGATCAGTTGAAGGAAAAATCGAAGGCCTCACAGCTGAGTTTGTCAACTTGGAATTCCTCAGTTTGATAAATGTTGGCTTAATGTCAGTCTCCAACTTGCCCAAACTAGGAAAACTCAAAAAGGTAAAAAAAATAAAATATGTTTCACCTTCTTTACCGCCCATGTAAAAGCCGAATTGTGACAAAATGTCAGCTGGAATAATATTTCTTTCTCCCATCTTTCAGCTTGAGTTGAGTGACAACAGAATCAGCGGTGGCCTCGATGTTTTAGCAGAGAAACTACCCAACCTCACACATCTAAACCTGAGTGGCAACAAATTGAAAGACATTAGCACATTGGAACCGTTGGTATGTGTTTTCAGATATGTTAGAAGCAACACTGACATGCATATAATATCCATCTGTATGCCCACAGAATGTGTATACTCCGTCTTAGGTTTGTGCCAACATTGGACCTTTTGTTATCTTGTATCATGTTCATGCCAAAATCCTTATTAGACAAACCACACACATTTATACACATTCTGGTCACGCACACAATGTATTAATGTAGATGTGATTACAGTAATGAACTGTTCTCAACCAACAGCATACAAATAACATATGCATTTCTAATTTGAGCACGGCTTTCTGTATATTCGGATATAAATATTTAAACTTTTCGTTGTTAGAATCAACATCCACTGCAACTGACCTTTCAAAGGGTTCAGCAGAGATACTCCTTTTACATTTCACACATTTAATAACCACTTACAGTATATGGATTTCAAATATGATTCTTATACAAATTTCCATACGAGTTGAGCAAACTGCATACAGCATTCTTGTAGTTAAGGGTGCAAGAAACTGTAAATTTAGTTAAGAAATTCATTCTCTAATCCAGAGAATGAAGTACCTACAAATCAAGGTAGTGCATCACATTGATGGAAAAATCTTTCAAATCCAGCATTGCGTCCAAGTTATTATGCTAACAGCGTCCTAATACAACCACATATTTAAAAGGATAACCAATTTTGTATAAATGGTATCGCAAAATGTCCACTGGTTGACACATTTTACAGTAAATACAGTATCAACCAACCTCACACACAGCACACCCACAGTTGAGCAACTAGTTGCTTTAGCCCTTAAACTGACATGCAGTATGTGACATGTTTCTCATCACAGTTCTTTGCTAAATTTGATCAACAGAAAAAGCTGGTTAACCTGAAAAGTTTGGACCTGTTCAACTGTGAAGTGACAAACCTGAATGACTACAGAGAGAGTGTGTTCAAGCTGCTGCCACAGCTCACCTACCTGGATGGCTATGACATGGAGGACCGGGAAGCCTCTGACTCTGACGGAGAGGTGGACGGAGACGGCGTAGATGATGATGAAGACGAAGGTAAGAAATCCGTCCAATATCTTCGGTCTTTCCTGCTTTACTGATCCTTAAGTCCACAATAGCTGGAAAGATATCAATATGAGATGAAAATAATGCTCAATAGATGGATGGATGGATGGATATATACTTTATTCATTGCACTTTGTTTTGATTTTCCTTGCAACACAGTTTAATTATCTGTGTTGCTCACTTTGAACATGAAGTCTACAACTGCTAGACTTCGATTACAGCACGATTCCATTTTGTCTGCGGTTGACCGACGGTTGTTGCTTTTGTCATTGCAGAGGGAGAGGAGGAGGAAGATGAGGATGGTGAGGAGGAGGACGAGGAAGAGGATGACGAGGAAGATGAAGAGGAGGTAGAGGGAGAAGGAGAAGCGGAAGCTGAAGGAGAAGAAGACGATGATGAGGTCAGCGGAGAAGATGAGGTAATTAAAGGAAAAATATTTGGCAGAAAATCTTCTTGCAAGGAGTTTGGTTTCATTTTTTATTTGTTAACCTTTTAAAACATTTTTGTTTACCAAGGAGGAAGACTTTGCTCAGGATGGGGAAGTAGATGAAGAAGATGACTTCGATGAGGACGAAGACGGTATGTACCATTTCCATAGTTGAACACCATTCTCTTTACATATCAAAAATGCATTCAAACCCAGAGCACCTCAAACTTATTTCAACACAGTTAACTATTAGTATAAGTACAACACTCACCATCTCTCTTCATATCACAACTCTAAACCCTGCACAAGGCCAAGACCTGGTTTATGTTTTTAATGTCCTGAGAGGTGGGATATTACTGCCAGATTGGGTTAGACCGATGTTTCTTTATTAAATAGTCACATAAGTATTACAATGAATACTGAGACTGTAATCCACTGATAAGCATATGTATACAAAATGTACTAACTTTAAAAGTGAGTCAAAAGTGCATTTACTGTTAAGTCCAAAATATTTCACATCTTCTAAAATGTTCATATTTGTGTGTACTCTTACTTGACTATTTAAAATGAAAGTGCAAAATAATTCTGCATAGTACCATATTCAATTTGTTCTTATTGTGTAGTGAATAGTCAAATGTACTTAAACAGCTGAAGTCCAGTTTTGGAAATGAAGCCGTTTTGCTATTAATGGGAAGGCAGGATGGTCGAGTAAGGACAGCATCCTTCAGATTTTAAAATTGTATTTTTGTACATAAGCTGCAGCTTAAAATAAAAGTAATGTGTGCATAGACTGGTAAGTACATGTACATATGTGGGTGCACTTGATAATGGCTAATACAAATGGGATATCAGGAATAATATGACACCTGCTGGTGGTTCTGTTTACTGACTAAGCTGTACAGGAGAGTTCACAGGCCATTATCAAGTGGCTTCCACAGGGATTGCCCATCACTGATCATTCACAATATAAGTGAAATAAAATGATGCAGTTAGATAAATTATATAAAAGATTTGAGAACGTTAATATGTCTTAAGGCTTAAAAGATAAAACGAGCTTGTCAGTGTAAAACATCTCAGTAGGGTCGGTTAAATCCTGAAAAATGTCAATACGGAAGATACATATCTGACAGTTTATTTCCAGCTCCTTATGGTGTAACATATCATGTAGGGACAGCAACACATGATAGTGCCATTCTTAAGCACTGCTCACCCTCTCCCACTAGATGATTTATAATGCTGAAAGATGCAAGTTGTTTATAATAGTTAACACTGAATATATGTAAAGAACCCTGTGTAAGTATAAGAGATGTAAAACGTAAAGACTATTATCTCTAGAATGTGTTAAAAAAGGGTTATGCCGCGTTCACCGCGGAAGTTTACTCGCGCGAGTGAAACGAGGGTGTTCACACCAAACTCGAAACATCGCGCCGCGAAAGGGGCGTGGCTTATCTCAGTCGCTTGTCTCTGTGAAAGGAGCTTTCATTTCCACTATCGACCATGGAATAAATAACCACTAGTTTTGCTTTATACTTGTTGTGGAAGTTCCAAACATGTCGGAACATGAAACGCCCTCGTGCCTGGGTTCATAACACCATCCGTAGCCGCACACAGCTCGGTGAATTTCTCCGACTCCTCCAGGAACTGCGTCTGGCTTCTCCGTAAAACGGATACCGATTCTGCCATCCACCATGGAGATAACCACTAGTTCTGCTTTATACTTGTTGTGTAAACTCCACATACGTCGGAACATCAAACTCCATGGTGTCTGGGTTCATAATATTATCCGTAGTCCCACAACAGTGTCTGAATGACGGCCGCTGCCAGCGCTGATTCTGGTGAAGCAGCAGCAGTTTCATTCGGGACCGGCAAGACGGCGGTGATGACGGGCGGAGCTTCTCAACGCTGATTGGCTGCCGCAACTTTGCGTCACGCGATTTCTCCGCTGGAGTTGGGATAATTCAACTCACGCGAATTCGCGCCGCGTCCTTCGCTCTGTTCGCCCCTCGTCAAACGTTCTGTATGTAATCTGGTCGCGACGCAAATTCGCGCCTCGTCCGGTGTGAACACGGCATTAGACTGAGTCTTGTCGTTGTGCCTGCAATGGATTATAAAATGTTCACTGTTTTGCTGACATTGAAGTGTGTGTGTGTGGTCTTGGCACATGATGATGACACAGATTGTCTCTTTGCCCCCAGAAGCAGAAACCGCCAAAGGAGAGAAGAGAAAGCGAGACCCAGAGGATGAGGACGACGATGACGACGACGATGAAGACGACGATTAAGAGCAAAACTGAAAATGAGAGCCTACCGAGTTTCCCTTCCTCTCCCACAAACCCGAACGTCAGCCCTCCTACAACTCACACCCGCCTTTGTAATCCATGTCTACCCCCCACCAGCTCTGAGCTCTTTTTATGGGGCAAGACTGTACCGGATGGGTGGGCCGAGTGGAGCTGCCACACCCTTTTTTTCCCTCCTCCCCCTCATGGAACTGAGAGCCACCCAACACCCTCCACCACCTCACCCACCCCACGGCCCAGAGGTTCTCAGGCAGCCCAGCACTCAGCATTCCACAATTTCACTGTCGACCCCTCTTTATGTATTCCCGTGTGAGGACTTTGGGACTGGTATCTAGTTTTGGGTCTGTGCTTTTAATATTTTGTTGGAAGAATAATTTTTTGTTGTTGGGTTTATTATTCCTCAATTTGTTTTGTCTTTTATTATTTTTGTTCTGTTCCTTATTTTTCCCAATAAAATTATTGCTATAGCAGCTGTGCAACCAGCGAGCCATGATTTTTAGTGTGGCCGCCTGTTGCACAAATCAAGGTTGTAGCTACATTTTTACTTTCTGTATGACAAAAAAAAAAAACTTTGTAAATAAAATGTTAACATTTTGTGCTTTTCTCTCTTCCTGCCTTTGTTTTCTGGGGTCCCAAAATTAACGGAAAGTGACAAAATGACATCACCCACCCTTTGCTGTGTATTTTGATGGTGACTTGTAATCCACAGAAAAGCTTATGTCTAGTCTTAAATATAGGTTTTGATTATTTTACGAGTCACCCTTGATACAATACTTTTCTCCAATTTGTAAGTGGAAATAGCCATTAGTCGCTGTAACCATTACTCCTCACCATACTTGTTGTGAGGAGACCCTTTTCTAGTGCGTCCAATGTAAGAGATGGGGGACAAAATCCAGTCTTATTCTGTTTAAAATGCTTTCTGAAATTCACCCATTCCTAATACTCTATAAGGCTTGCACAGTCTGAGTAAATTAGATTAAGTGTTTGTGTTTTTAGTATGAAAACAAGTGATATTTTTTTTAAAGACTCAAGAATATTCACTTAATTTGACACTCTGACTGCCAAAATCTCATATTAGTTTTGGCTGAATGCATTTTTGCACAGAATGAGGACTGAGAATTTTGATCCCCTAACTCTAACATTGGACTTCAAGTAGGACGGGATCATCTCATGGGCATTATGGACAAGGAAAGTGGCTTGATAAGCCCTTAATAAGCCCTTGACAAAGCAATGTCTGCTTGGGGGACTCCTCATCACAGCCTTCATTAGGGCTGTGAGCTGTCAAATCTTTGCTGGGTGTTAAATGTAAGTATCTTTTTAGAGGCTGAATTGTTGAGGATTTCACAAGAATAAAAGATAAGACAAAAAACAAACATTTTCTTATATAAAAATTTAAGTATGCTTTCTTCTTTCGTATCTTGTTAATAAATTAATGACCTTATCTTGTGACTTCTTGGAGAGTAAATTTGAATGATATTGGACAGATTTGAGAACTTATGATAAAGGAATTTCTCCATTAAAGTTAATAGAATATATATATATATATATAACAGAATATAGTTATTATATATTTCAGAAACAATGTTACCCCGAGATCGAGAACACTGGTCTGTAACTCCTTTATTTTAAACATTGAGCCCAACAATAGCAACTACATTTCATTACAGTGCTGATGAGGACCAATTTGCTTCTTAGAGTTTATTATGGCTGTGGATCTTCTCCAGGCTCCTGCTTCATTTAGGGCCCTTTTTATTTTAAACACAATCCAGGCAATCATGTACTGATGAGCAATGTTAGCCGTCTACACACTGAGACTCCAAATAGTCAACCGTTTACTGAGGGAACTCCAGGACCTGCAAGCAGCACTGCTGATTTTGTAAATAGCCAGCTGCTTAAATATTAATGCATTTGAGCCATTGAATTAAATTGTTTGACTTAAATGTATTGTTTTTAGAAGGAACATATGCTCTGTTAGAGAAGAGACAAATAGATCTTTCAGAAATATTAAATTAGATGTATGTGGTACAGTACATATTTTGTTCTTACATTTTGGAAACAATATTTAAAAAAGAAAACGGAATAACATCTCTTTCAGTTTGTACTGAATACATTTAACAGAAAATAAAAGGAAGTCACAATAACTACATTAAAAAGCATCTAGACCAGGCACAGTAAGGTTTATATGAACCCAGCAACGACTCTAATGACCTGGTTTTACTAAATCAGACATCTTCAGACAGTGAATGCTCCAGTCTGCAGCTTATTGCTCCAGTATCACGTAAAAGACTGCCAGTGTGTGCATGCTTTAATACGAAGGCCTCTGGAACAGATTGATACTGTTGTTCTCGTTTGGCTTGTTGAGATGTTTTTTCTGAGGATTTGGTATTGGCCACATTAATAATAAAACCACAGAATGAGGATCCATCTATTACAATTTTTGGTACAGCAAAGTAATCATTACTTCAGCAGAACAATGTGATGATTAATTCAAAAAATAATTTGGAGAAAACAATATTTGTGAAGAAACAACATTTTCCACTCCCAATGCTTATTGTTAATAATTAATTATAATGTATAACAAGTGGAAATAAAAAGTATACTCTAGTTGCACAGGCACAAGGGTGGTACACCACCAATATCAAAATGTGTCATACTGTTTCCTTTCAATTGTGTAATGTACTACTAAAACTACAAATTTTAAATCAAAAGCTATCAAATCAATTTAAAGAAGTACTCCTGCAATTTAGTGCTGCATTTAGTTGAAGCTGGTGAATTTACAAAGAGAATGGTCAAAATATCCAGACTTTTGTTCTCTAATGAGTCAAGCTCTACAACTGTGCCGCCTCATTTCCCTTGATGCAACCAACAGCATCTTCTTTGTATGACCGTCCCTAAGAAGCAAGCGCCCATGTCTTTCAAATTCCACACAACCAGTTTGTCACACAAGCTTACTGTTTAAAGAAGACAGAAGGAATCATTAAACTTGTATCACCGGCTGAGAAGTAAGCTACTATTAGCATCTTTCCTCTTCCAAATGAAAGTTAAAATAATAACAAATAAAACACACCCTTGCCTGATTCAATACAATCAGAGGTTTTGCTTTTACAGCCTGACTTGGTCACGAATGTCAAGGGCCGGTTCACCGACTGGGTCTTGGATCTAACTAATAGCAAAGATGCTCGATAACAAAGATGAGACTTTTGTCTCCGATGTCGGCGCTGTCACGGTGTGTTTGCTTATGCCTCCCAACTGAAACGATAAACAAATGAAAAAGCATTAATCAGCAACTATTTTGAGTAAGAAACACAAACTAGCATTTAAGAAATGCTCAACAAGGCTGCATATGGTACCAACCCAGCTGACTAACTAGGTAGGTGGAGTTGGGACCTTGGTTTAGGACTCAAAATCAAAATGAAGAGAAATTAGTAGTAGCAGCTAGCTAGTTAATATATACTGTACCTCTTCTGTTTTTGTATTAAAAATAAGATCATCAGAGAAAGAACCACTACTCATACAAAAAATAAAAAGACAGACCAACAGGAACTAGCCAACAATGCTTTTCACTGGGCTAGCTGGGCCTGGGTAGGCTGCGTGGCATTAGCCGCCTTGTTAAGCTAAGACCGAAAAGCTACAGAAGTTTAGTGATGTTCTGTGTAATATTTATTTACAGCTGACGCCTCTAGTTCATAGTTGCTCAAATTGCGGCGGCCAATACCAGCAATAAAGAAGTTATTTTGTGTGACCCCCAAACTTGAGATGAAATGCATGCATTAATATTATTTTGTAATTATCCTATAGTGGCCCTTTTCAAGACTTTCCCTTTTAATAGCTTAGCCTACATTTAATGCACTGCCCGGTTGCTGCTTCATACTGTGTCCTAACAAGTGTCGGACACAGGAATTACACTGTCCTAAGTTAGCAATTGTGGTGCATAACTCTGCAGTTTAATGTGGAAGTGAAATGCATTTTGCCTGTCCTCAATCAAATGAGCACTCAATACTTATGTTATGCTATGGTGGTTACTCTTGCTAACAGGCTAAATCTGGTTGCAGTTGTTGAGCTTGTTAGCTTAAAAGACGGGGTAACGCTACATACGTGACATTATGAAATAAAACATAAACCGTGTTATCAGAAGAAAATGCCATCATGAAATAACAAGACTTTTGAGAATTGAACATTTTAAATAAAAGCTTTAATTAAATAAAGATAATAACCAAATAAAATTGAGCCATCATGAAAATGAATGATGAAAAACCTTTTCACAATAATGAGTAAAGTTTTAATAATGATTTCATTTTGATGAAACAACTTATCAATATGATTATTTCATACTGTTTTTGTATTATTAAATATTGAAAAGTGTGAGTGTCCATAGTTTTTGGTCACGCAGGTAGTGAAATGGGCCAGCAGTAAAGACAGTGTATAAGACAAATTCTGCTGTTAACAGTTCAGTCCCTATAAAACAGCGCTGAAGAAATTGGCTTAAAAATGGCAGCTGCTTTGTTATTTAGTGAGAGATATGCAGTATTTATTTGTGGTATAAACTGCATCAAGCATTAAATTCCCGAGATAGCCAATGATTGTTTTTCAAATGCACAATTTTGAAAGACAGTACATCCTTTTTTTAATTCGCATTTCCAGAGAGACTCTTGAGAAGGAGAAATATTATAAAAATACAAATAAAATATTGTTTTGGATGGGGAAAATTCCCATTTGAATACATTCTGAAGGAAACATAGACAGGATTAAGCTGGTTGGAATGGCTCTGGAAGTACAACCTTCAACTGATGTGTTTAAACAACCAAATCAGCCCTTGAGCAAGGCCATGTCAACTGCAAGCACAGCAGTGCACCGTGGGAATGTGTTGAGACTCATCCACCAACGGCATTGGTGGTCAGAGTTTACTACGGCCGGGGCATTGCTGCTCCTGGACAAAAGTCAGCCAGAGATGAAGCTGTGCTAGAACGGTCCTGCCAGAGGTCAAAAGGTCCACAATTGTTTTGAGGCCAGTGTGTCTGTGTGAGCGTGGGTTGGTGTGGCAGTTTCCATGCGTTACATCTTTCACAAGAGGCCATGAAATGCAAGCCAAATCTAGAATATCGTTATGGTGCTTGTGCTTCTGACTACATAAATGCAGGCATGCATGATAATTTGTGCTGTATCCGAGTGGTAATCTTGGGATGAACAGCTATACTGTTTGTGTTGCCTAATATCTGTTAGCGCTTCTGTAACATCTATGTATATTTACATGGCAGATAATTGTTCCTCAACATGGAGAACAAGGGAATGTTTAAAATCCGAAATATATCCAACTAATATGAAAAACTGGTCTGACGTGAGGGCGGCACGAGCTATAAACACAATTCAGAAGTTCCTTGAGGGAAAACACTCAAGGAACTAAGTGCTCAGTGCGACTTTGTGTACATTTTGGTTATTGAAGTCTTTGCAGTTAAATTAACATAACCTCACAGCGAAGCATTTAAAAACAAAACATTGATGTTTTCCTTGTCACATGTAAGTAAAATGTTTATTTTAAGAGATGAAGACCCGTCTGCCTGTTGAGCTAATTTCCCTTCCACTAGCCTCATCCAGACTTTGTAATTTCATACAAAGTTTTTTTTTTTTCAAAACTGAAACATCATACTGGTAACCCTCTGTCATCTTCTAAAAGAAAATTAATATTTACTCATCTACTCATCCGATCAACTTACTTACAAAACTTGATCTGATAATGAAGACCATTCAACCATTTGAAGCTCCAGAACGAGAGTAACATATGAGATGGAGATTGTTTTTCCAGCGCTGCATTCAAGGACAGAAATGAACTGTCAAGCTAAATAATAATTTGGGTTAGCATTTAACAACTACAGGTCTTGCATATAAATGGGTTATATAAATAATAGCCTAATCATACATACAATACAGCAGAGATACTATGTGATATATCTGACAGTAGACACATTTCTATCATCTCAATATATATCATATCTCCCACCTGAACTCCAGCTATCACTCACCAGAGATATGATGTGCTCATATTTTACTATCCACTCAAGAAGCAGATTCTCTTTCATCTTAAAATATGAAAAGAAAATCCCAGTGTCATGTTTCAGATTTTTACAAAGATCAATAAAAGACACCTTATTGAAGAAAATACATTCAGAACTGAAAACTAGTGGAGCACAAACTGACCCAGAAGTAGTGCAGGACCACGGCTCTACAATGGCTTTAAATAGTTTCTTCACAGTGACTCCACCTCAGGAAAAATTAAAGCACGCTTTTTATCCTGTTTGCGTGCTGTATTTAGCTAAATTACAATCGGGAATTAAGTACTTGAACAAATGGTATTTTTTCTTTGCCTGTATTTTAAAATAAATATAAAAATTAAGAACTGCTACATGGCATCAGTTACAGAATTGGCTTACACAATAGCTGCTGTGAAACACATTGATTCATTTTCAATTTTCCAGTCATTAAAAAATAAGAACAAATGCAGCGCAATGGAACGCAGGAACACGGCTGGGATCATGATAGTCATTAATTTAGCCTCGCTCTCATTCAAGCACACATTCAAGCATACATTAAAAACACCACAGCCACCTCCACTTACAGTAGTTTAAATATTGGAAATAAAACAATCACCAAGCATAGAATATAAATTCTGCATTATCGCACAATCACACAGGATGTCTGCTCCTGCCCTGCAACAACTTTCAAACACGCAGTTAGCCACATCATTCAGTCGAGACAGGCACAGACATCCTGTTTTATCTCCAGCTACAAAGAGCATAAAAAGCAAAAAATTACAATTAACTTGCATAGCTTTGAAGCGTACAAAAGAAAGGTCAAGGTCAACAGGTGCAAATAGTTTTAAATCATGTTACAGCTGGGTGAGACTCAGTGTTTGAGTGTATGTACATGAACAAAGAATATGTGCACCGTGTGTGGAACAGACAGAAAACACAAAAGTTGAGGTTTAAATCACCCCTACATGTGCAGTAAGTATGGAGGGCCCATTAAAGGTAAAGAGGTGAGTCGGGAACCTAAGAACAGGTGTCGTGGTTTGAAGATGGGGTTAGTAAGTTTGTACAGAAATGCATGTGTTCCTCGAGGAGGTGAAGGTGACCCCGTGGGTCAGGCAAGTCTTAGAGTGAGCTCTGGTGAGACTGGGAGTTTTTGTTGTTCTTAATCTCCAGCTCCAGCTGTTTGACGCGCACGTCCCTCTGGTTGAGGAGCTCCCTCAACCGTCGGATCTCCTCCTGCTGCTTGTGAAACTTCATTCGCAGCTGTGGACAAAACACACGCACAATATGTTGTGTTATACTGTATATCAAGGGATTTCCACTAGAGACGGGGGAGACATGTTGACTTATTTGCTACTTTTAGGCTTCAGTTTCAGTTTGATTTACTCACTAAAATCTCTCTCTAACTGTCCTCCTGCCATAAACTAGATGATGTTGATATGTTCATCTCGGTCCCCCTCGCAATACTTAAAGGGTAACTTTGGTATTTTTCAAGCTGGACCCTATTTTTCCATGTTTTTGTGGTTAAATGGCTAACAGGGACAACCATTTTTGAAATTGGTCCAGTATCAAGGCAGAAATCTGCAGACGGCTTTAACGGGCTGCAATGTATTCATAGCCATTTCTGGCCACTACAATTGCTTGTTTTTCCCACTGACAGGCTCAGATGTTTCTTCCAAGTGTCTGACAACATTATGGAAATTACCCTACAGAGAAATAAAACATTTGCTTGACCTTTTGCTTGATCTGGTCTGTTTGTTACTCAGAGGAGTCAAAATCAGCTAAATATTCAGTCATGAAAAATATGTATTTTAACACTGGTAAAATAGACTGTACTGTACAGTGTTGTACTGCAACACAAAACTCGCCCCTCCTCACACCAACTCCACTCAAGTTTCCACCGTTGTCCTCCGGCAACAAGTCACATGACATAATAACAAACAGAAAACAAAAAAGGTAAGAAAAGTGATTTATACTCTTTATTTCCTTTCCTTTCCATAATGTTGTCAGATACTTATAATAACAAACAGAGCATGTCAGTAGCAAAAACAAGCACTTTTAGTGGAAGCAAATTGACGTGCACAATTGCCTGATATGATTACATTGCATGCCATTTAGCGTCTGCAGCGTTTTGCCTTAATACTGGACAATAAAAAAACATTGTTGTCCCCATTAGTGTTAGGAAAATTCACCCGACACCACGGAGTAAAATCATTAAATCAAGAACATGTATTCTTCGAAGAAGGAGCAGAGTCAGAGTTACAACATGATATACACATTGCATTTCCTAGACTGCTCGTAGAATGAACGAAGGACTACCTTCTTAAATACATATGGTCATCAATACACAGAGGCCCACATGACGTCTTCATGGCTCTATCATGAACCCTTCCCCGTCATCTGATAATTTGGCCTGCCATGGCCAAAGTCACAAGACAACAAGTCTATACGTTCCCAAACAGAGACATACTGATATGACTATCTCATGACTTATCAGAAAACTCGTCAAGTTCGTGTGCAAGTTTCAACATGAGAGGGAGAGTTCAATGAAGCCACTGGCCTTATTAGTAATACATATAACGAATTAACCTTCTAAATGATTCTGAAGGTAACATTAAAATAATAAAACAAGAGTAAATACGTTTTTCTTCCAACATTTAGTCACTTAGATATATAAACACAGGATGAAAAATACCAGAGTACCTTTAAGGGTAAGGCCGATGATACAAAAAAAAACAAAACCAACAATTTGTTGGTTAGCACCAAGTCAAAAAAACAGGTCTAAAAACAGGTAACAAAGATATATTGTAGAAACCTTATTGCATCCTATTTTATTTATATATATAAATAAAATAGTAGGATTACTTTAATGTTGGTTTTGGTATGTTCATGAGATTTATTGTCAATAACAAACATCAGCAGCTTTTTCCTTGAGCTTTCTCAGCAGCAGCTGTGTGTACTTTTTTTTACCCACAGTTTTGCATTTCTCAGGTCTAATGTGATAGGTGGAGCTTGTTTACGCAGCCTGACAGGACTCAAAAAACTACTCAGCCTTCCCTGCATGTTTCCCTGCATCTTTAAATTCATATTTGTATTACTGTATTTACTGCTGACAGTGCAGTTTTATTATTCTAATAAAAGTTGCCAAATGAACATCAATCAAAGTGACGACTAAGATTTTTTTATTTAAGTTTAAAGTCTTGTGATACTTCATTAATTTTATTCCATTTTAATTGTATGGTTCGAAAACAGCTTTCTTGCAGTCTCTGAATATAATTTTCAGGGTTAATGAATTAACAATACAGAAATTTATGCCACATTTCTAATTCTTTCGTTGGACTTTCTATATAATTTCCCCATTAAGTGTAATTACCTCAGTGGTAAATAAATAGCATTGACATGGTTTTTAGACACATGCTTTTGAAAACAAAACTCGAAGAATGACACAAAAAAAAAATCATCCGGTACCTCATTCTCTGTCCTGGGCGGAGAGCAAAGACCGAGGTCTTCTCCGTTGCTGACGGGTGTCCGACTCCGGACGTCCTCTGTATTGCCGTTGTCCTCCTTGCCGTCTTTGGTTCCCACTTGGTCCTGAATGTAAGACAGCTGCAGCAGGCCTGGTCGGCTGTGAGATCTGCGAGTGTCCAGCGAGTTTTCCCGCCCCTTGCTCATCTCTGAGTATGATTCTGGTACTCGACTTCCAGGCTTCAGAGACATTAGCACCGGACCTGGAGGACAAAGGAAGAGTAGCTGAAAGATCCTAAATCTTTAAATGAGATTAAAATGTTCTCAGAGATTAACCCTAATGAATTGTTATAAATTAAAACTACCTGACAGTTGAAATCAGTCCTACCTTGACCAGCTACAACGTTTTAAAAACAACCTTTTAAATTAAAGTAAGAACTCAGAATATCATTTAGATTTCTATGAATATAGTATATAATCAATGAGTTCATGAAAATTTAAAAAATAACATTTTTGTTTTACATACAATATTTGAAGAGTTTCAATCAGACAATTAAATGTATTTAACATCACTTTGTTTATTTTACATATTGTTATTACTTTTTCATGCATATGTAATCTTAATACCAAATGAATACTCTTGTCAACATTGTGATCTTGATTCCACGAGCCACACTTTCTTTCTTTTCCGGTATATTTGAACCCTGATTATGGTTTAGTTTGGAGCAGTTTACCACCCTAACCTGTAGACCTTGCCAACATTCATAAATGTCTCACACATACGTTATTTCTGACCTTTATCAACGCCGCTGAGCCACTCCTCTGCAGACAAAGCAGGCTTGTTACCAGCAGTCATTGGATAGATGTCTTCTTGGTATGACTCTGACTAGAAACACATGCACAGTACATTTCAGACAGACGTACTTTACGGACACCAAATTAGACCTCATCGGCTTTAAAGTGGATGAATTTCTTTTACATATATCCGGTGGTGTTTGTGGTCTGTGTGAGTGAATGTGCTCTCACCCTGCGGGGTACGATCATGGAAAGAGGCTCGATGAGATTCTTGATTGTCACCAGTTTGTAGAACCTGAACACCTCACAGGAGTTCACATCCAGACCTCTCTTTGGCATCACACCTGAAGGAAGACACACAGGTTTAAAAAGTGAGCAGAAAGTGTGCCGACTGACGGAGATACGGTAGAAATGTAAGAGAACACCAACACAGAACAGAAATATAATGTAGTGTTATCACATCATGGCTTGAAAAGAAAGAGAATAATGCTATTAACTTTGCAATTAGCAAAAGTGTTCAAAAGGCCTTCAACAGGCGCACATGTATGTTCATATTGCAGTGGAAAAATCATGCAGGATCATACCCACAGGACCATGTGCAGTACAGAAAGTACAGGCTTTTTAACACCCACTTTAATTTAATTTAATTTAATTTAATTTAAATGGATTGTTTCTAGACCTTTACAATGACTTTGGCATTCATTTTCTTACATTTTTGGACTGCTTTTAAAGTTTCAAGTTCTTAATTATCATATGCACAATAATTACAGAAAAGCTATCACTGGCCATGACAATCTTAGATCTCAGGCTGTGAAAAAGCATGCAAGTAAAACATTAAAGAATCTAAGACATATAGTAGTACTTTTTTGCAGCAGGACTTTAAATTAGAAAATTGCCTCAATGGCTGAAAATGAGTCTAATGTACACAGTTTCATGTAGAAACTACGGTTGTAAGAAACTGGTAATATTTTTAACTAGGATCTAAACTTCTTTCATTTCACTACATTCTTGCTTTGAGTTTATAGTCTAAAATGAGTGCACGTCTAACTGCATGTCACTTCACGTGCGCTTCACCTTGATCAGCCGGTTTGGCTATGCAAATATTGCAGCATTATTTGCACAGCCGCTTTGCTTACAGGTAAAAGGGAGTCAACACGGCTAGAAGGCAGGCAGAGTTTCCACACATTCACATTATACACACATTTAAGTTAATAAATGGTTACATCCCAAATTTTGGAGCTCGATTAAAAAAAGCATAGTCCCAGTGTATGTGTGTTTGTGTGTGTTCGTTTTTCTTACCCATTCCTTTCTGAGGTAGGTTTGAGCGGTACTCTGTTAGAAAGTAAATATATGGTTTTTCTGAGCTGATCTCATAGTACCTCATATTTCCGTCACCCTGACAGAGACAAGAGAAGACTTTGTCACAATAATATTCAAATTATTTAGTGTATAAAGACTTTCTTGTTGCTTTCAGATACCCACCTTCCCAGCAAGGTAGAGCATGTGTGTGTCGGGGTCGTAGAAAGGAAAGAGGACTCCTGACGAACCATCCAGGTTCTCTTGTGACAAAGGCACAGACAGATCATCCTACAAACACACACCGGGATCAAGAACAAAACACTTCAGCACCAGCAACATGGACAGCATTCCCTCATATCAAAAACACTCAATTATTTAAATCCACTTCTACATAAAAAGCACTCTCCAGCGCTGAATTAAAAACACTGCGTGCTCAATCCCTAATCCCTGTTTTGGCTATAATCTTCCACCCACGATACACTATCACACACCAAAACACACCAAAGTCCACCAGTTTGTCCACTAGGTGGCAGAGTTGTGTTTGTGATAGAGTTTCCTCTTCATATTTAGCACTGTATTAGCCTCCCTGTATCAGCCTCCCTGTATCAGCCTCATTGCATTAGCCTCCCTGTATCAGCCTCCCTGTATCAGCCTCCCTGTATCAGCCTCCCTGTATCAGCCTCCCTGTATCACCCTCCCTGCATTAGCCTCACTGCATTAGCCTCAGGGATCACCCATTTGTATTTGTTTTTTTTAACAGTCCAAGTATCTGATCCATACATAAAACAATTTGGACAAATTCAGATGAACCAATGATTTATTGAACACCCATTCCCAAAGTTAATTCTTTCCAAAATATTTCCTTTCTATACATATTCAAATTTCAATATTCAACTGTCCTTTTATCCTGAATCTCTGCTACTCAGAGGTTTTAATGACGTGGGTCAGGAAATAGGGCCATAGACTCTGGACGGACCTCTCTACCAAATATGAAATATGAATTCTCTACTTAGCATTGTACTTATTTCTGTGTCTTTGCCATTATTATTTTGTTGACATTTTAATGTTCTTCTTATGTGGATTGTCTACATGCACGTCTGTAGTTCAGGGATCTCTATGATCACTATTTATTGTTGCTAAATTTAATAAAACTAGCAGATGAATTATTGAGTTAAGGCCAAAAACTAATTTTATGAGGTCACAGTGAACTTTGACTACCAAAATCGAATCATATAATCTTTGAGTCCAAGTGGATGTTTGTGCCAAATTTGAAGAAAAATGGCCTCTGGGCGTTCCTGAGATGTTGCGTTCACGAGAATACTGCAGGCGTATTTAAAACCCCAAAACATGATACCATTTATGGCATGAGGCAGAAAAATTAATTACAACGACCGTCTTTAGTTGAGCATTTCTAGTGAAGTCACATACACACAGGATGCACTGGTTGTGCCTCCATCCAGACTAAAGGGCGCTGGACTTTTACCATCAGTGCTCACTGTAATTGTGGGTTCCCCTTTCTGAGCAGCCAGAAATGCCAGATGATTAATAGATATTCAAAATAGTTAATGGAAGTGACTAATCGACTCGAGTAGTCATCTAAGCTGCAACGATTAGACAACTACTTGATTACACTTGAAAAGTGATTAAACATTCGCTGATTATCTGATAATAAACTAAACATCTTGGATCATTGATCGAATATAACAAGATATTTGAATACAACGGTCCACCTTTATTATTTTTCAGAGCTTCAGACTACATCTGGTCTTTATTAGTGAGTGGAGCTGGTTCAGGTGTCACCACATGCCCAAAGTGTGGAGCTCCATTCACCTGATAACAAGTGATTGTATGCGTCATCACGTGACAGAAACCTCTACATATTGAAACCAGATCCAGCTGACAATCTGCTGATTAAGACCGTGAAATGTGCATTAAAGCGCAGAAAAAGCAAGTTTGGGGACTTTTGAGGTCAGAGGGTTCTGTCACAAAATACTCCCCGAGCGGTAATTTGCTCTCACCTGATCCCACAGAGCAAATTGTCGGTCGTTGTAACGGGAAGTGCCCGATGTGAAGAGCATCTTCAGGTTACCCAGGAACAGCACCTTGCTGGCTTTGTGTGTCTTGCAGTTGGTTTCCTGCAAACACAATATGCTTAAAACAAAGCACCAAGCATACAAAACATTTGATGCGTACCGTTTTTAAGTAATCTAAAAAGGTATAGGATAATAATAATAGCTCAACATTACAGCATTGTGACGTAATGTTCCTTATTCTTCCACGTGAGCTTGTTTGGCAGGCCGAAGTAGCGAGAGCGGACCGATATAAAGTGTGTGAGTCAGTGGCGGGTGACCTCCAGGTCTGTGGAGCTATGCCACAGGCCGGCTCTGGCCAGAGGTGTCAGTTTTGGCTGTGTGGTGCTGGACCCGGGCTGGGTAAGGGGGAAGAGGCAGGAACTCCTACTTATGCAATATTGGCTGGGATGCTATTGTACAAGACATCTAAGGCTTGTGGTTTTTAGCTTTTATTGATTTTCAGAGGAACATTAATTTAACAGATTTTCACTCGGATTGTATGTCGTCATTTATCCAAAATTGTGTTTTCACCCTAAAAAAGACCTCCAGTTTCTTTATTGCAGTTTAAAGTGCATGAGGTTCTTTTACGAAGAGAGCATTTGAATACAGCTTGCAATAAAAGTTTGAGAGAAAATGTGAATGAGCAACAGTCTATGAAAGCGATTTTTTTTAAAAAATGGTTCAGATAAAAATGGTTTGTGCTAAAAATGGTATTAAAAAATATATAATAATTTTTTTTAATAACTGAAATAAACACAAATAAATTCCTGTGTTTGCTGAAAATAAAAAAATATATAATAATATCCTCAACTACAGGTATTTACAGATATAAGTGCACTCTCAAATGTACCTACAGAATTGTCTGAAAACAGGTAAAGACAACACGCACTCGCACTCAGCACTCACTCTCTCACCTGCTGTAGGTTTCCTGAGCGCGGCTCTATGAGTCGGAGCTTCCTGTCCTTGCAGGTGGTGGCCAGGAGGCTGCCCTCTGTGTTGAAAGACATGGAGAGGACGACATCTGTGTGGTGGCTGATTGTCCGTATGGGGTTTTTAATCACCTGCTCAGGACAGTCCAGGTTCCAGATCATCACCTGGAGGTTTAAATTACACTCACATGTAAACACACACACATAATACAGAAATTCAACAACAAACCACAAGTTAGTAGAAAACTCAAGTCTTAAACTCTAAGCTTTTGTACTTGAGGCTTTGACATTTTGAAGGAAATAAACGTATTGATGTTAAAAAATTCATACCGATAGCAGGTTTCATCCAGCTAAAAAAACATTCCACTAAAAAGTCAAAAATATTTATTTTATTTTATGTAAAAGTGTTTTAAGACTCATAATGGTTCTGACTTGACTTCCCTCGTTTCTCTATATTAAAAGCTGGGTACACTTGAATCAAGTGATGTCTGATTACATCTCAAACTAAACGTGTTTACAGCTGTTCGCACAGTCATTAGACTGGATGCTTGTGAGAAAGGCTGGCTTGGTCCCATCTCTGCTTCTCTTTCTTCTTAAACCGGTGAAAATGATCTGAATGCAGTAACATGTGACGCGCATGTGACGCTGTGCACATATACTCACAAAAGCAGGGGGGTTGCATTGTCATAGTGAGCAATCCCCATCATGATACATGAGCAAGTACTGGGCTGCTGTGACCTGTTTGGCTGCATTGTAATACATAACACGTAATAGCTTGGTAGTTGTGCGTGGCTGTGTTGGGTTTAGTGTGTGTGTGTGTGTGTGTGTGTGTGTGTGTGTGTGTGTGTGTGTGTGTGTGTGTGTGTGTGTGTGTTAGTTACCTGGTAGTCATAGGCAGTACTGAAGAGAATGTTGTTGGCGGTCGGGTGCCACTCAATGAGGCCCACTCTGCGGCTGTGACCCTGAAGCTCCTTCCACGCTGATGTGATGTTCTTCAGCACACCATGAGGAGGGATTTCCCACACTTTCACCTGTAGACACACATACAGGAAACCACATTAACAAACACACAATGCAACTAGAATATTAACTCAATATTGTTGTGTGTTGTACTTGAGTACAAATTTGAGGTAATCAGGGAGGGAAATGTATTTTTTACTTTCATTATATTACAGCTTTAGTTACTAGTTACTTTACACATTTTGACAAAGATTTGTGCATACAAAACATATGAAGCACTTATAAGATATGTACAGCAGACTTTAATAGTCCATTAACCAATTAGTCAATTGACAGAAATCTAATTTGCAACTATTTTCATAGTTAAGTAATTTTTTATGCGAAAACATTTCCTTTGAAATGTTTAAATATTTATCTCATAATTTTAAGGTTTGGACTGTTGGTTGGACAAAACAAAGCATTGTCAAGGTGTCACTTTTGGATTTTGGGCTGCATTGCACTCTATTTTCAGAATTGTTACTAACCAAATGATTTACCAAATGTGTTGCTTGAAAAATAATCTGCACAATGTTTACTGAGGTAATAAATCAAGTGAGAAATTTGGTAATTTGGTCATCGACTATACAATCAGACTTCTTTTTGCAACCAGAGGAGTCGCCCCCTGATGGCCATTTGAAAGAATGCCAGTTTAAGGTACTTCCTCATTGACTCACTTTTCAGACCCGTACGGTTGCTGCCTGCGTGTAACAATGTTTTTACAGTGTGGTATTAGCACTTTTACTTGAGTAAATAATCGGAATACTTTCTCCACCTCTGCAAACACACACAATAAACAAACAGTCTCTTCTCTTAATACCTCTAAACCTATGAAAATAGCCATTAAAGAAATAATCCAGGGTCGACTGAATAGGGAAAATAAATGACACGCTTTACAAAAATAGTCTTAAACCCTGTTGACTCTTCCTTTGTCTTTCTGTGTACAGCGATTTGTTATCTGCCAAGTCAGAGCTGAAGAATGTGTGGAATGACTTTTAGTTCTTCTTGAAGGCTAAACAGCAAGGCAATAAAATGATCTCCATGCTGCCACATGCTCATAACGCAGGGAAATGATAGCAAACCATCAGTAAACATTTTGAAAATGTACTTAATGTGCATGTGCGTGTGTGTGTGTGTGTGCGTACAAACCGTGGTGTCCTCGGAGCAGGAGGCGATGCAGTAGTCGTTGAAGGGATTCCATTTGATGTCTAACACGTTGCCTCTGTGGCCCGATATTTTGGGTTGGAGAGGATCCACTTTACCTGTCTGATATAAAAACAAAGAAAAGTAAAAAGAATGAAAACACAGAGCATATTAACTAAAACATGTGTAATGCTGGGTTGAATGAGTTGTTTGATATTTTGGGATGTATGCTAATTTGTGTTACTGCCAAAAAGATTGACAACACTCTTGTGTCTGAACGTTGAATATGGCTAGTTAGCTTAGCATAAAGACTGGAAGCAGAGGGAAGCAGTAAACCTAGCTCTCTTCAAAAGGTCACAGAGCAGCTCTACAGCTCACTAATTAACACGTTACATCTAATTTGTTGTGGGCCCTTCAATCAAAAATGAGATAAAACATGCTAAAAGACCCTGTGGAAATCAGGGGGACTGCAGAGTCTGATGCAAATGATCTGTGGTTTTACTTTGAACGACCCCCTTCACATGACATGTTGTCATTTAATTCATTGTTCTTTGTAAAACTCCATCAATTTATCATTGCACTCCTATAACATGCTGAGACTTACGGTAAAAAGTAAAAGACTCAACTCAATCACTTCCAGTTCAGGTGGAGATTCAGGTGTGCTATGCTAGTAATGGCTAATGTAGCCTCAAACTGCTAACCTCAAGTAGCGATGAGGAGGTCTGGTAAAATTACTTTTGAACTCCACATTAAGAGATTTTTTTTTCTTTCATTTTCATATTCGACTAAACCATGGCAGCTTTATACGACTGTTTCCACATATGCAGTAGTACTTCCAAAGTCCTGTAGCGGACTTCCCCTTTAATATAAAAAATATCGGTTGGAGCAGCTTTAAAGATAGCTGGATGAAATATAGAACAGGTCCGGTTAATCTCTGGAGGTTGGTGAAAGTGTCCCAGCATGCCTTGCAGTCAGACTCCTGTTGACATTAACATGAAACCCCTCAAACTGAAGGTGGAATTACACAAAACGTTTGTGACACACGCCCTGGTTTTTCCTGATCCTATGGCAAAAGTCTGACTAAAGATTTTCTGCCTCAACAAGACTGCTAATTGTGTCGTTTGTTTGAACAGAACATTCCCTCGACTGACACACTCACACCTGCAGGCTAGATTACTGAGCAGGTAAGGTGTGTGTGTGTGGAACATGGGAATGATGTAACAATTATCTGTGCTTACCTGGAAACCTGACACATGCACGAGTGAGTACACCATAGCTTTTCTGTTCAATGTGTCAACTACTTTCTCCACAGAACAATAGCTTATCTGTGAGCGCACACACATGGATGGTAGGCGAACATAGACTGTATATAATATGAAGTGGAAGGCGTCAGTCGCTTCACCTCCTTGAGACAGTGAAACGAGGCGAAGAGGGGGGGTCAGAAAATGAGTTATGTCATTCCTAAACTCGTATGCAGTTCCTGCCCATGCCAGGACGGTGGTGATAACTCACAGAGACAATTTAAAAGACGGAGACAGACGGAGAAAGTGAAAAAGGAGGGAGAGGTGTTCAGCTTGATGAATGGCTCTGGACTGGAGATATACAGCAGGACCGTAAATTCAACCAGCATGACGAGAGACGAGGTCTGACTCAGGATCACTATTGTTACTGATAACACCAGTGGATGTGATAATGTGCTTAAAGATCATCTAGGAGAGTATTTGATTAATCGTATTTAAGGTGAAGTTTGGGAGTGAGAAAAGATAAGGAGGAAAAGAAGACCACATGCAATGTTTAGGTTAGAGTGAAAGAGCTGCCGGGGGTTTCCTGGTATTTAGAGATTGAGTTTTGGCTCCACTGCCGACGTCCTATATATATATAACCTGAGAGCAGAGCTGTCTTCTCCAGGTGTGCTGTGTGTGTAGGAGCAAAGAGAGGAACAATGGGAGGTATTGAACGGTCAGCAGATTAACCTAATAACATTACTTTTTTACCAGAAACAAAAATAATAATTAAAAGATCTGATCTTCCTAATCACTTCTAACGTGAACTGACACATCTTTTGTAAAACTGCCCAGCTTTTGGGTTGAAGAAAACTTCAGTTATGAGTCAAAGTTTTCGTGCAGATTTTTCCTGATTTCTCCTGTTCTATGTCTGCTAGGTAGCTAGCAGGAAGAAACCTTCAGCAGTATGCTCATTGGCAACAGTATTAACCATCTTTTTATAATAACTATGATGAACTACAAGGATCATTAGCAATCTGGAATCTTCTTTTGTTGTTAGCATTGTTTAAGATGTAAAATCTTTCTACAGTGTTATTTAAACAGTGACCACAGTGCTTTTCTCCAGCCCTTATAATCAGACTGAATTGCCATTTAATTTCACTTAATTATAACTCTGACTGACATTGTGTTCATGTTGTGCTTTTGTTTTGCCTTAACCAGTTATGAGTGATGCCTCTCCTTGAAGCAGTTAATGTTTTTCACAGAATTCAAATAAATATGGGGATTTAAGAGTTTGTTATTAGCCATACAACAACATGTACAGTTGTCATGTCAATCTCACGTTGTTATTCTTGATGCTATTTTTTATCCATGTAGCTACTTTTAAGTACAATGTCAATCTCTTATGAATGGAGAAAAAGTTGAGTTGTGTTTTAGAATGAAAACCCTTTTGAGGGGCATTTTAAGTGGAGAACTGTGGTCAGGATGCAAAGTTATGTGTTTGCAAAGTCATTTTATATGCAAGAAGTTTTTGCCTGACTAGTGTTTCCCCACTGCACCTTTCAAAATACTACAAAAAAAATATAAACTACACAAAATGCATAAGCTGTGTACACAACATCAGACCAAATTTAAATGCTGAAAGAAATGGAGATTAAAAGGTCTGTAGCCAGGCCTTTTCTCCGTTGTAGCAAGAGATATTGTCTCTCTTCAAAGTCCATATCAACAGAATCTATCACAGTATCCATTATCAACATCCTGAGAGAAATACTGCACATGCCCCTTTAAAAAGCTGACATCAGTCTGTAAAATCTGCCATGAGATAGAGATACTCACATGATGGATCGACAGCACAAGGAAGGCCCCTCCCCCGGCACACTCAGTGATGACTGCCAGGAAACGTGGGTTGACTGCACAGAAGTTGTTGTCCTGGACGCTGCATGTGATTGGCACGCCATCATAGCAGCACTCCTTGGTGGCGGCCTTACCAAACACGTGGCGAAACTTGGAGCTGCGGTACTGAGGACGCCATGTCATCTGAGGGAAGAGGACGGGAGGGAGGGAGGGAGGAGGGAGGGAGGGAGGGAGGGAGGAGGAGAGGAGGTCAGTCAAGGAGAATCATCTCTCACAGTTATGGTGATAGTGTATTGTATAGGTGTGGATACTCCTATTCCTTTCTCACAAGTAACTGCAGATGTGATACGTTTTTACAGACATCATGAGCAACCTGGATCGGGACAGGGAACTGGTCCCAAGTTGTCAACAAAAAAAAAAAATATATATATATATATATATATATATATATATATATAACTTTTGAGTGTGTTGGGCATTAATGGATCAGTATTAAACAATAACACAAAAGTTGATGAAGCCTTGAATAATTGTGTTTCATTTGTGAATTACTAAGGGATCTATCGATAGCAACTCATTGTCTTGGTTGAGTATATGCAAGATGTCTATACAGAAGGTTTGGTACACCAGTAATATAAGCATGACACTGTAATTCCTCCATTTAACAATAGTGAGTACAAGTAAATAGAATAGCCAGATTATAACCCGGTGTTAATACTCTGAAACAGAAAGGTGACTTGAAAAACAAATGATAGAAGGCCTTTGACTTAACCCTTAAGCACTCATTGTCCACCTTATATAATTTAGTTTGAAATGGTTTCAAACAATTACATTTGTATTTAAATGCTGATACTGCATTTCCTTTAAAATGACAATTTCTTGTGGTGTTTTTCGGACACAATAAGGAGAAGGAAACATTTGAGACTTCCAAAATCCTGAGTCTCTTTTTAACCACTTTCCTTAAGCTAGTCGATGCATATGTCATTATTGTGAGAGATAAGTGGCTCTGGTCCGCTGGGACGAGGTCTGACCAGCCGGCATGTCTGCTCTGCTACTCTGCCTGCCTGCTGCATGGTCATTACTTATGAATTAAGGGTGGAGGAGGTTGATGGATATTAACGGAGAACATGGACCCAAACAACAACACAGGGAGAGCCAGGAAGTACATGTAAATAGGGCAAAGTAAGACAACACAATGCACAGCCAGCACAAACAAATCACAACACACTGTTTTCTTAGAAATGGGACCTAAAAACAAGTCCTGTCCTTGAAAACAATGACATCATTCTCCTGTGTTATGGTGTTATGTGGGCCACCCGCAGCCTTTCTGATGATGGCTAAATAAATACAACCAAGATACAAACATTGTTATATGAAATACATGATGCAGAGTGTGTGTGGTTGCAGGATTGCTGCCAGGAAAGAAGCTGAGCAGGGAATAAAACTGCCAGACGGAGAAAATGTGGTGAAAGAAAATAAATAAAGAAGGAGAATCTCTGAGTAACAGAAATGCACAGGTGGAGAGTGTGACTCTACACGTCTCGGTTTACTCTTCTCGCCTTCTACCCCGAGGCCACAGAGAGCCTCATGCTGTCACACTGGAATGTCTCGCTACCTGAAGAGACGCTTCATTAAACTCTCAGGTGTTTAAGACTGACTGCCTCTAAGAACCATCAGTCACATCCATATGGCCATCCTGCAGTATTCATACACTTAACCTGTCAGGATACGAACATGTTGACATTGGCAAACGCCAACATGGTGACTTTATTTAATATCTAAAATTGACACTGAGCACTAAACAAAGTACAGCAGGTATTTGATCATAAAGTATTTGACCTGATGGTGGCGCTAGATACAAATTTTGTAAATCACCAAAGTTATTACAATTCACCAAATTCAATAAAAATCCATCAAAACCACAAATATTAACCTTGTGGTGGCACTGGAGGAAAATATACCAAATACCAAGGATTCCTCTATCTATATACGTATATCTCTATTTAAATATATAGGTTTTCTGTATGAAGTAAGTTATTCCCCTTCTGTAAACTCAAACGTCTCTAATAACGCATATTAGGTACTCAAAATACATTCTCGATCATCATCACCTCTCTGTGCGTGAGTTTAAAAGTAGTGTTACCTGCTACAATTACAAAACACAATATTTAAAAGGTGACCTCATTGCAACTTTAATTTGCAAATAAGGCATGAAGGCCTGTGAGAAATCCCTTTTGACCGCAATTAAAGAAACACACCGTTTGTAGCTTGAGCGCATGCTATACACATGCTATGCAATGCACATCTAGGGGGATCTAATCAGCATTCATGTACTGCTGAGGCTTACAAGACCAGAGGGAGAGGCTTCCAGGGCAGAACGCTAAGACATCTTGTCACATCTAAAGCAGGTTGTAATCAGGCCAGCTTCCTCTTGGCTGTATCATGCAGCAGGTACACAGCAGGGCCGCATGGTGGGCGGCCTGTCTCGCAGAACTGATGACGAAAACACTACTCTGAGCTATTTTTACACCAGCTTCTTGCTGATCAAAAGACAGTCAGGCACGTTTCACTGACAGCAGAAAAACGGTTTTATTCACAAGGCTTCTTTGACAGGCTTTGAGTCTGGCAAACTAAAAAGAAATGCAGCTCTTTTTTGTCAGAGGGAAATGTATTTTAGTCCGTGACCAGTGAGTCACAGCAGCAACCGCAATAAGGGGGCTGTAAAAACCTCATAAAACTAAACTGAAAACACAGATATGGCTTTAAAAAAAAGAGATATTGTACATCTGGTTTGCTCTGCCTGAGTTCTTGTGTGGGTCTGTACTTGTATATAGACGTGCAAAGCATGCATATGCACCTATACCTCACCTACAGCCTGTCTTTTAAGGACATCATAACTCATGAACGCATACACTAGCAGCCACTCCTCTCTTTGGCTTGCCAAGGCTTGATGCTGCAGGAGGAGGGGTTCAAAGTTTACTTACTGGTGTCAAGATATCAGTTACTTAAGCAGCGTTGGGCCTAAAGCTATGAGCAGGAAGACAATTTGGACTCAAAGACACAGTGATCTACTATCAAGACCTCCAACTGATTGTCTGCAAGGACTTTCAGCGCTCTCCTGACCCAACAATGAAGACCACACAACCCCGAACCCCACTCCTCATATAACCAAGCACACACCAGCCTCACCTTCTCAATCTGGAGATGTAATGTTTAGTAAACGCTGCAAGTGAAATTCAAGACAGGGAATGTGCAGGCGCGAACACATCTCATGCCAGCATGTTAAATGTACGAGTGTGTCCACATGTTCATTGTGTGCGCCTGAGTGAGCGAGACACACTTCCCTCGGTTTACGGTCTGCTATCATACACAGACGACAGCTTTGTCCTGTAATAGGATAACAGCCACATTGGTAATCCAATAGCTGCTTCATTTCTACAGAGCACACGTGTGAATGAGTATGAAAGGATAAGATAGGCTGTGTGTGTGAGTGTGTCACTGCGTTTGCCTGGAGAATCTTTTAGTTTTGTGTATGCATGCAGCGTGTACACGAGTTGTAAAACAGTTCTGAAAAACAATCCACTATTGGCAAATTTTTTACGCCGTTTGTACAGATAGTCATTCAGTCACGCACACAAACCCGAGCACACATAAAAACATCGTGACTTCCGCTTTGTCAAAAGCATGCCAGTGCATTGGTCCACATCCTTCGCTTTAGTGTAATGATTGTGTCCGTCATGTTTCGAAGCACTTTTGGAAGCCATGGCATCCACGATTGCACATTCAGATGTTCAGATTAGCTCACAATAGTCCATTATTCTAGAAGGCGGTTTTACAACTGATTTTTAATGATTAACGTGTATAGTCTAGCTAGGGTGGGAACAGATGGAGAAAAAAAAAACGTTGCTGTGGTATCTACATTTTGTAATTTCACAATATTGACAGAAATTGGGTTGTTTTGAAGAATCTATTGATTCCTAATCAGACTTTTTCTGGCAGCTTCTTTTTTCTTCTTTCAAGGACAAAATAAGACTGAACATGACAACATGGATCATTCAAATGTTGGCAGTTGAGGTGCATTGTGGGTAATGTAGACACCAGGTTCTAGCAAGGAAGAAATCTGGTAGAATTTATGTTTATGTTAATGGGATGTAGATGCTTAAGTACACCTGAAATGTAACATAATTATAACAGATATCATAATCATAAAATTAACTATTTATTTTCTTGTTTTAACAGATAGAAATAACCTCCAATAACCTGTATAATTTGCAATCTGCAAGATATTAAGTTTCACATCATGGATTCACTTAAACGCAGAGAGTCACTATGAACTGACGCAGGACTCAGAAACTAACACTATCAAAGACATTGGCCAACAGTAAGGCTGTGTGTTAAAATAACAACTCAATAAAGTTGATTTTATAGCACTACTTGAAACCAGTATTAAAAAGTGCTTTAACACAAACAACCATAAAACACACAATAAGGTTTGAAGAACCAGGCACGCATAAGGAAAAAAGAGAAATAACACCTCAACATAAAGTACAATGTAACTCAATAGTTAAAATAGAAAATTTAATTTAAAAAGGACAAATTATCAGAAAGCCTTTCTATAAAGATTGTTCTTTGATACTGATGTAGCAAGCCGGAGTTCCTCAGGCGGGTCATTCCTCAGCCAAGGAGCCAATTTTGAAACATAAACCAAACCATACTTAGCTTTTTAAATAGCGTATTGATGGGAAAATAAATATGTATAACTCTTTTTTTCAAAATGGGCCAGCCTGCACAACGCATCCGGGTTAAAAAGAAAACTTTGCCAAAGTTAGTAAAGAGCAAAAATCTGACCGAGCATTCAATGGCAACTTTTGACACCGATGCCCCACACACACACACACACACACACACACACACACACACACACACACACACACACACACACACACACACACACACACACAAAATTTGGTCAATACTGCAAAAGTCTTGAGGTTGGAGCTCTGAGCTTCACTTCCACAAGTGACGAGGAGCTCTGCATGCTCATAGGTTCATAAACCTCGACGTGAGAAACAGGATATCAGGCTTAATGAAAAGACCTCAAACAGACTGGGATTCAAACCACAAGGCACATATTTCAGTGAATGCCAGTGTTTTGAAGGTTGGATGCCACCATAAATAGACATCTGTGGTGGTGGTGGAGATGACTGGACTGGGACGGTGGATGATGATGTCATTTTCACTGTAGTGGAACGGCTTCAGTTCCATATTGACAATTTTTCTTTTGGTCTGTTTTTTTTTGGGGTTGTCAGCAAAAAATTGAAATACTTCCATACTTATGGAAGCGAATGAGTGGCTGCACTTGTCCAAGTTTGAGCAATAGGATAATTAAACTAAAAGGAGTGCAGGACAAGCATATCGTCAAATAAATCTGTGCAGGCAACATTTAAAAAAAAATATGCACAGATTCAAAGCAAAGAGCTGGTTTGAAGACAGACTTTTGTTTCATCTTGTTCAAGCCTGTCTTCATGCACATCAAATTGGAATCACTGGGGAAAAATGCGAGCGAGTGAGCGCACACACACACACACACACACACACACACACACACACACACACACACACACACACACACACACACATCATTGCATCATATTTTGTAAGATGATGTTTTATATGGAAAATCTACATTCACAACATGCATATTGTAGCTTAAACTTAGTGCTTGGGAAAATGCACTTATCACACACACACACACACACACACACACACACACACACACACACACACACACACACACACACACATCAATAACATAATTGCAGAGGCAGGTCCAGGAGGGCGCAGGACATATCAAGAGACAGACAACACGGAAGAGAAAGAAAGAGTGAGCAATTAAGCAAGACGTAGTGTGAGAAAGTCAAACTGGGAGTTCAGCAGCACTCACCCTGTCGAGTGGGACGACACTGGCACAAGAAGGAGCAGTGGGTCCTTAAGTCAGTGGGAAAAAGTCTCTGCCTCCGAGATGCTAGCCACAAAAAACACCCCAAAAAATTACTTTTATGGTTTTACCTCAAGAACACGGATCAACACTTTCCATCGAAGCACACACACAACATACGCACACACACACCCCAACACATACACACATACATACACACACACACACACACACACACAAAATCTGTCACTGCACTACTGTCCGAGCAGAGTCGTAAGCTTCTTCTTTGATGTGCACAGTCCACACAGACAGTCAGAGGAGACGGTGGGTGTGTGTGTGCCGCATGAAGCCGAGTGCGTGTGTGAACAAGCAGGAGGGGAAAGCGCAGGAGTGTGTACACTCCCTGAGAGGGAGGTGACTACAAGGAGGAAGAGAGAGAGAGAGAGAGAGAGAGAGAGAGAGAGAGAGAGAAGGTAATCACGCTCTCTCCCTCTATCTCTCTCTCTGAGTGCCACTCCCTCTCCTCACTCCTCCACAGTGTTTGCTCAATCAGGATTTCTCAAGTGATCTTTAAGATGAAGAAGAAGGGAAAGAATGGCGGCTAAGACGCATATTCTTTACCCTTGTTGCTCAACAACAACAACATGTAATTTTACTAACTTAGCTGATAAACATTCATAAATATCTTTAGAAAGTCTGATGGAAGTATGATTAACTTAGATGATGAGAAGTATTAGCTTTACTTGTATGGCACCTTTCAAACACAGCAGGAGTCAATTCAAAGTTCTTTCTAAAAGGCATATAAATGCATTTTAACAGTTTTCAAACAATATACAGGACATAACATGACAAAACAGTGTTAAATACACTGTTTTGTCATGTTATGACCTGTATATTGTTTGAAAAAACATGACCTTTATGGGTTTAATGGACTACTCCAGTGATTTAGTATTGTACTTCCACAAAGCGGAGAAACCTGAAAGCAGGGCTGCAACTTACTATTATTTTCATTTAGTGTTTATTCTGCCAATTAGAAGCTAGTTTTTACCAAAGAGTAAACTGACATCCCAGGCTGGCCAGTGACCTTTGATGCATGTCATCCTTACTGTCACCTCCATATGGTATCTCATATAAAAAGACAAAATGTAGTTTTTAGTTCAGATTTGAGCCAGACTGAAGTTGGGACACATCTTTCTTTGCAATCCTGACTATTAGCTGTTTTTAGATTTAAAAAAAAATCCTGATTTACTGTATCATTTACATAAAACAAACTGATATTTACACTTTAAGTCAGAATCCTTGGCAGTCTCTCTCAACCCAATCTCAGACTTAAAAACCTCCGGTTAAAAGCAAAAAGGTGCAAAATGCACTAAAAATGTAATTGTCTGGATGGTTTGGCAACATATCCAGCTGCTACTAAATTCAGTCATCCATTCACATGGCTTCAGCTGGAAAGCGGTGGTAATCACTCTGAGTCAAACCAAAGCCTTATATAATGGTACATTAGCACGAGAGGCTAAGAGAAGCTAACGGGTCAATAACAGCTAAAAAAGTTGGCCTTCACACGGTCAAACGGGAGTGTAGCCAAGGGGGTGATCAATCGTTGTTATTGCACAAACGTGCATGCCTGCACGCCAGTTCTAAAGTGATCATCATTTATTCCTGAACCTGCAACGGTTAGAAGTTAGTAAGGTGCACATATTTAAGTTTAAAAAAGATTTCCATTTTTTTAATTCTGGATTTTTCTCATTGGTACGCCTTTTAGACATAAATGTTAAATTAACTTAATTATCTACACTGTAAAATACTCCATTAAAAAGAAGAAATCCGTCATTTACAATTTTACTTGAATACATCTTTTTTAAATGAAATATTAGTGGCAAACATTTCCACATTAAAAGTAAAAACAACACATTTCTAGTTCAGGACTTTGATAATGTGGTTTGATCAGACTTATCAGAAATAAATGGTATTAAAGTACAAAAATAGAATTAGTAAGATCATCATCATTATACAGCATGACCCTTTTAGAGTGTTGTATATATATTGTTGAATTTCCTACAGGTGAATTAATGATCTCATTTTAACTGCTGTTCAGACTGCGGAATTACTTAAATCTATGGCATTGCATCATATTTTGTAAGATGATGTTTTATATGGAAAATCTACATTCATAACATGCATATTGTAGCTTAAACTTGTACTTAGTGCTTGGGAAAATGCACTTATCACACACACACACACACACACACACACACACACACACACACACACACACACACACACCTGATAGAGCTGGCCACAAACACATCACCCCCCAAATACACAAAGTCCAAGGGTCACAAAATGTCTCTGAGATAAGAAACAGGACACACAAACTAGTAAAGATGTGAGAAGAGTTTGGCTCATCAAAAGCAGGAGTTTGACTCAACAATCTTTTGGGGGAGAAGAACATTGAATGCATCAAATAGACATCAATAGAAAAATGTGACCTTTAAAAGTATACGTGAAATTAACTCACACACACGCACGCACGCCAGAGGTGTGTCCAATGTATCAAGCAGGCAGTCAGACAGTGGAGGGATTGACCCATGCCTCCATGTAACTGCTCTTTATATCAAAGCAAACAGACCGCTTTCATTTATGAACACTTTTCTGACAAAGCTCCGCTTGTATATTGTAAGGATAACTGCTGGTTGGTTACACAATAAGAACTTTGATAAATAATCATCAGTAATGTGGATATCGTTACTAAGTGGGTAAAGGACAATAAGAGAAAAGCTCGAACTGTTTAAAAGTTCAGAAAAGTACATCACTTTAATGTAAGGCAGTTTTTAAAACCAAGAAAATATCCCAAATCTAAGAATATATCTAGTCTCATACCATGATATGGATATAATATAGGGCTGGGCGATATTGTCAAAATCTTCTATAATGATAATTTCATAACTTAATAATGATAAATAGTGAATACTTAAATAGAAAGTACAAAGTATTTTCTCATTTAACTTTAGTACAAAATGAACACGACGTGAAAATCATAAAGAAAATAATAAATATTTCCATATATATACACACACACGTGTTAATCACAGCAAAATTAGTGTTAATATAAAGTGTGATGTAAAAACAAAACCGCAATCTTCAAAAGGATATTCCCTCAACATATTTCATATCAGATGTAGTATGTCAGTCAGTTATATGTGCTGGTTGCTTATTATCAATTCAGACAACGTAGCGGTGTATCACGACATCTCGATACATGATTTAATCACGAAACGACTCCATTAAAAGACGACACAGTCCCATATTGAATGATCGCCCGGCCCTGGTGTGTGTTGTGGTCATTATCAATAAGGACAGGGCATGAGTCCTAAAAGCTTGTGACTCTTTCCAAAGAGCTCTAACCACAAAGGCTCGCTCGCTAATGACAGATCACACTGTGACAGACTAATAGCCGGCTGCTGTGAGAAAAGAGGCCAGAGCCTTTGACACTGCAGACACACAATGACCTTCGCCTCCTCACTTTGTCGTTCCTGATTAGCCGTCTGACTCTGTTGTGACTGTAAAACACCTGGTGTCAGTGCCAAGTGCAATCCCATGTCTCCGTTTGAGGCCTGAGCTGCTGGAGTGAGGTTTAGGCGTTCTGCACTTGAGCTAAACGTTGTTCACCGTGGGCTTTAAATGCTCAAGTGTTTGCACCAACTGAGCAAATAGTCGCATTCAAGTACTTAACTGAGCAGGTGCAGTCAATAATTGAATCCAGTGTACACAGAAACCTTCTTTAAAGACAGATTAATTTACACGAGTCACTCAGCAGGTAAATAAATGCCTAAATGATGGGTTGGGGCAACACCTTTCTAGAAATAAAACCCTTTTGCATCACTTCATATGGCTCTAATACAGTGTGTGGGTACTGAGCACATGAGAAGAGCAGCTTCTATTCAACCTGCATTTGCATGTTGTTTATGCTCTGGTTTTACTGCTTTGTTGTGCAAATGAGGAGCCACACCTTCCCGGAAAGAAACTGATTACATGTATTGGTAAATTATAGTATCATTCAAATTTCAATGAATGGTGTTATTGAGGGTGGTTTAGAGATTCCAAAATGGCATCATAAAATGCAGGTTAAGGTGTATGTAAAATTACTTTTGAAGAGTACATGTTTAACTCAAATGCATTTTTTTAAGGTTGCTCTATTAGAAATGGTGATGTCATCTTCTTGCTCCAACATCTACAGTTATGAATCCTGTACAATAAAGTGTTCAGTGTTGATTGTGACCAAATGGAAAGACAAATGTATTTTGTATTTAGCTGTTGAGATCAATTTTCACGTGAAGGTTGACAATATACATGAATGTACTGTCAGACATTATGCTTGCTCATTTTTTCATCATTTAATTAAATCACTATTTTTTAGATATTCAATTTAGCGGATTTGTCAAAAACTAGACATTTGCATGCGTCGTTTTATTTTCAAACTAGTGATGCACCAAAACTGATATCGGGCCCAAACTGACTCAACGAGCTGGATCGGATATCAGTGACTATGGGGCAAAAGTGGGGCACAAAGTTATGAAAAGCAACGTTTAAGTCAAGCCTGATTTCGCCTTACACATAAATGAATGATCAATGATACAGCTTATAAATTAAAAACTGGTAGGGGATCAATACTCTCTATCGGCCAACACATAAAGCCCAGTTATTACTATCAGGGCTGAAAATGTCGGATTGGTCCATTTCTACTACAAACGCTTTCTAAATAAAATTTCTAGAAAATCTACTAACCCAACAAAAAAATATTGTTACATACATTTACAGTTCCAATGCTCTGACTACACAACGGCAACAAGACTGATATAAAATATAATATAAAAAGAAACTACCAATCATGAGAACAAGCTCAGAAAAAAAAAAGGTAATAAAATAAAGATACAACATGAATGATCAAGTTTGACATCATAATCTACTCATGTGTCTCAACAGGTAAAGAATGTGATACAATCACGGAGTTATATCTTTGTTTGTTTCCAGGTAGTGTAACAAAAAGATGAGCCTTGTTGAGAAAAAGGTGACAACAATCAGCCAACAGGAAATGATGTGCCCAACAAAGTATTTGATAAGACGATCAATAGTCATTTAAAAAAAATGTGCTGTTGATGTCTGTGGTTTCATCACATGGACCACTAAAGTACAACGTGTAATAGTGATCTCACCTCAGGATAACTTGAACGAAACATGAGTCATATATTTTGCATGTCCGTGCAGCGCATCTCATTCTTTCAGATCTGATTCACTCCAAATATCTGCAATAACGCAGCTGTTTCCATTCAGTGATATCACAGCCTCACTCACCTGCTTGCATCAAGTGTTGGCAGTGAAAGACGGTGTGTACAGCCAATAATCCCATCAAAAGAAACACTCACTCAAACTGCATTTTACTCGCTTTTAAAGATCAACACTCACATGGAAGTTTGTATCGGTTATATATATTGAATCATTTGGGCGCACTTTGATGATTGTAGGAACATAGACTGTAATCTTGCAGACAAACACACAAACGTCTGGCATCCTGGAGTACAACTCCAGCAAACATCGGCTGGGTTTGACGAGCTGGAAACCAAATCAATTCCTTTATTGGCTTACAGTAAGAGGGTCCAAGAGGGTTGTATTGCAAAGAACACATACATGATTAAATCACAGACTAGGAGCGCACCAAATACAGTTAAACCCCGGACGTTATTTCAAGTACTTCCCTTTTTTTATTTGTTTTGCTAAATGAAACTAGAACTAAAATGACACTTTGTTGATTGAGTAGTTTCCGTATAATTTTATAGATGGATACAGACAAAACTAAAAGAAGCCATAACTGAATGTGGTGCTGTTTTATTAAGAAATTGAAGGCTACTTAAAATGAAAAAGGAAATCCCCCCCAACACACACACATCATATGAAGTAATTATAATCATGGGTCACGTCACATCGTAGCATCGAGGCAAGAGTGTGTCTCAGGTCGGAGCCTCCAGAGGGTTTGTGTTATCTAGTATTAATTACAACTAAGCCAAGCTGCTCTGCAGACAGCCAGTGGCCTCTGCAGCCAGAGCTCCTGACAATTATACATATTCAGCATCAAAGAGAAGAAGGAAGGGGGGGGGGAGTGCAACAGCACAAAATTAGGTTTGAAGTTCTAAAATTAGCTCAAAATGTGCTGCTCAAGGATTTGATATGTTAAAGAGTTGCATTTTATTGCAGAATGTACCATTTCTAATAAATATTAAATGACAAATAGGCTGAGGGATGATTAATTATTCAGCAAAGGCGATGAGCTTGTTCCTCAGAGCGAACCAAAGAAGTCACAGGAATCCCGATCACTTAAATTAATTCACCGTCAGTGAGCCTCACCAGCCAAGGTCATTCATCACAACCATAGCAACTGTAGTCAAGGTGAGTTTCACTTTCTGTGACTCAAGGGGATTAGCTGGCCTTTATATAGGCACGGCCTCCGTCTATAAACAATACACAGACAGCGTGCTGCAGCAGTGCACGCCGCGCTATCCGGCTAAGGGAGGCCACCGCTAATGAGATCACAGACGAGCTAACTGCATTAACGTGTTGTGATACTCGGCACACAGAAGGAGCAGCGCGCTGTCATGCTCATGCCAAAGTCTTGTGTCTGTGACATCTCATATAAAAGGAGTATGCAACATCAAAATGAGAATACTTGAGGAGTGTACGAACACAACAACTTTATGAATTTGCACTTCATTTGACTTTTATTCGACATGTAGGAAGATCTGATTCTGAGGAGTCGTTAGCAGCTCAGTCGGGCTGCAGCTAAATGCTAACACAAGCACGCCACATGAAAAGTTGTCCAAACATAAGGGTTCACCCTCTGGGGATCATGAATGTCTGTGCAACATTTCTTCTCAATATATCTCAAACTTTCATTCAAAATGCATATCCCTATTTTACCAATAGACCTACAATATGAGCTGCAATAACTTATACATAATATTAGGGATCTTGTACATTTACTTCAGGTTGATTCATTCAGCTGCTCCTGTCGAGTCCAATAAACAAATGTACACACTTCTTGTCAGGGAGCAAACATACATTTGCTCCAACAGCATTTCTCATGAGGTACAACCATTAGGGCTACTTTAGGGCTGTGGAATCAATAACTAACTAACTAACACACACACACACACACACACACACACACACACACACACACACACACACACACACACACACACACACACACACACACACACACACACACACACACACACACACACACACACGTAAGAGGCCATCTACTTCTCTTCATAAATAATGAATCAGACTCTGCTGACCCATCTGCTTCACGATTAAGACCCTCTGACTCTAGAAAACAACAACAGGAGCACACACACTGAAACAGTGCAGCTTAAATAAATACATCCGTTAGCTGCTGATGTACGTCATCACTCGTAGAGCAAAAAAGCAATTTGATCCGGAGAAGGAACCACGCAGAGCTCAACAGAGGTTTGCCTCCCATGTATTATCATTCAAAAACAAATAGCTGGTGAGTTTTGAAAAACCCAGAAGATCTTTAACGAACACTTACTGCTGTTAAGAATGTATTTCCAAATCGCTGAAATATTTTATACCCATCCTAATCCAATGAAAGACGGTTGCCAGAAATGACGTAACTGTTCTTACTCCATCTATACGAAACTAAAATGAAATGTTTTATCATCCGTAATATTTCTCCGTATGGACGTAACTTAGTAATATTTTGAATTTTCATACAAATGTATTTCTATTTTCTTATAAAACGAGCAAAGACCATTTACAGCCACATTAATGTAGCAAATTATTTGGTTAAATATCTTTAAAAAATGTATGTTTTTGGAAAACGGACGCTCAGGAAGTTAGGACACAAGTGGCTTCAGCACATTTTCTAACCAGCAGCGTCAGATTATTGACACTTTAATTAACTCTCTCTCCTAATGGAGCGCTGAGTTTTCCTCTTTCCTTTGGCCTTCACAGAGTCCCCTCCCTGCAGCCTTAAAAAACTGGTACAAGAGCACGGTGAGATTGACATTGCACAAATCCACACTCTCTCTCTCTCTCTCTCAGTTTTTTTAAGTAATCCCCTCCATGTTTGCCCCACGTGGGAGCAGATAATCCTCAAACAGACGGACAGCTGTCATGTCAGAAACGTGCAGGACAACCTGCCACTACTGATCTGAGTACCAGTGATGTAAAGAGAAGACTGGAAATACAAACTTGTCTTTTTACAAACCGTTTCAAAAGGGATTTAACATTGCTGTGTAAATGACCAGGCCCTGTAGAGACAAATAACAGCAGGAGATGGTTTAGCGAGGGGTCGGCTGGTGGTCTTTCCGTTCGTGACAATAGCACTGAGAGGTTCTGTGGTCACGTGCACTCTGTGGTTACATAAGAGCATTTTAGGACTTCCTAAACCATTGTCAGGGCGAGTACAGCAATCATCCTCAACATCCACCAGCAGATTGTTTCCTAATGCCTGAGCACTCAAATATGGCAGTTTTGCTTGAATCAGTTTGATTGCTGCCTTGAGTGCATCAAGTGAATATGAAAATGTATCATCAAAAATTATCACTGTAATTTCAAAGATTATAACAAAGATGATGAATCAGCGCCATTTGAATGATGATACAGATCAGACTTGTATCTTGATGCACTATGGAAGCCCATTCCCACCAGTAAATTTTTTTTTTTTATAGAAAGTCATAATTATGAGATATGAGGCGCTGGCTTTCTATCTCATCATTATGACTTTTTATCTCATAATTTTGTTCTTTTACTGGCGGAAATAGGCTTCCACAAATAGGCTTCAGACAAAACAGAGTTTCTTATTGTTTTTTTTATAAATGAATAATCACAACAATACTTGGCAGAATAATCAGTAATGGAAATAATCTGTATTTGCAGCCATAAAGAAGAATTGATATTGCCACTAGTATGCCCACTAACTCATGATGGGTAAAGTAAATTTATGTTAGTATTGACAAGGCAGAATTGATTGATTGATTGATTTTGTGTCACTCACAATCTAATGTTACACTACATTACCAGTGTTTACCATCATCACGTCATTTTGCTAGAGCGGTCACTGTTCAGCAAATTTACATAATGCGAGTTGAATTACTCAACTGCATTTCAAAGAACGCAATAAAAAACATCATTCGTATTCTAATGGATTTGTGAAGAGAAAATAATAAATTTAACGTATTGTTCGACATGTTTCCCTGACAGTTTGAGAACAGCGGGCACAAACAACATGAAGTCACCTCGGCCTGCTGGACACAGAGGCAGGCCTCCACTTGGTTCAGAGTGGAGAGAACCACATGGGAGTGGTGGTGATGGTGGTGATGGTGCTGGAGGAGTCAGAGACAGGCGGCTCCTGGGGGCTTTGTTCTGGAGGTATAGTCATGTATGAGGCATTTAGTGGCAACATCAGGTTCTCCACCACCTCGGGGCACACCGTGTGGTTTGACTCTTGGTAGTGAAGTAACAGAGGATGTGAGGTGATCTCATGCACCTTCAGGCTGCTTATAACTAGTTACCAAATCAGTGATATAATCCACTAGGAAGGCAAATGGGAACACATTGCACACACACAGATTTAGTTGCTGCAAGAAGACACAAGTCGAGACTTTTATTTTGCTAGTACAGTTAAATAATCAATTAGTTTGTTCCAGCTGCTCAAATCTTCTTTCTATTGTTGTCATTTAATGAGGGTTAGCTGGACAAAACAATTCATTTGTCATGTTCTGTGAGGCTGCACTTAGACACAGTGGGGCTTTGAGCTCAATGCTAATGTCAGCATGCTAACACACTCGCAACTACAATGCTATCTGGCTGATTGATTTACAATGGTTGCCATTTTAGCTCAGTATGCTAACATATGCTAATTAGCGCTAAACACAAAAGTACAGCCGAGGAGATCACCTGATTCAGTCGGCTACATCCTCCTGGAATCTTTACAAAGAATATCAAAACATAAATCAGATAGTTGTTGAGATATTTCAGTCTCGACTTAAGTGGTGAACTGCCCAACATTTGCATTGATCCGTTCAGATAAAGACATCTAGGCCTAAAAATGTCAAATAGTCTCTTGTTGCAGCTTCTCAAAAGGTGGATATCTTTTGATTTATCTAAAGACTAATGATCATACTGAAACAATGATAAGTCGCAGACCTCTTATTGATCATAAAGCTCCAGGTTATTAGCATTTGGTTTTGTATTTAGCATTCTGCACACACACACACTTCAAGTACCACCCTTTTATTGGTTTCTTCACCTCAGTGTGGAGGAACACCCGATGACCCATCAAATGCCACAAACTCAACACATTCTGCAGTCCAAACACTGCTGAGCCGCAGCTCCGTTGGGCTTCCTCTCATCAGCCAATGCCTTTGACTCTAAATCATGTTCTATATTAATTGTTCGTTTATAGAAATGTCCAGTGTGCAAGGCCATGCCTTTAAATGTTGTGCTTTGTCTGACCAACAGTTTCAAAGTTAATTCTTGGACCTTGACAAAACAACCTCACCTCACGTTCCATTGAGTAGCGGTTCCAAAGCTTTCTACCATTTCACATGATCCTCATCAGCAGGCGTTCTGTGCCCATAAGTCAAGGAAATGTGGATTTAAAAATGTCCATTTCAACTGAGCACTTAAAGAGCGTCTCATCCATGTTGGCTTAACAGTCCCAATACCCCCAAATCCCATCTATCAATAAAAAATATTGTGATGTAATGAAAAACCCAAGATCAGCTGTTTAATGGACCCAACAACATTACGTGTGCTATCAAAAGGTTCCATTTGACAACCTGGAACCCAATAATTTGTGATATGTCTTTATTATAAAATGTCTAACAAGTTATCGATTCTCACAATTATCTGTTGATACATTTCTTCCATCTGTTTCAGCTCTCGTAGCTACAACACGTCCAACTAATTCTGTCTTATTTTCCCATAAGAGTAAATAAACACTCTACACTTGCATGCAATCTTAACAATAAATATCAACAGGCGTCTGGGGTAATTAAGGCACACCGACTACGGGTTATACCTTCTGTTATTTGGCAATAACTTTATTGCACAACAATCAAAGAGGCCAATAAGGCCCTCAGGCTCAAGGGCATATTTGTTTAAAAGCACGCCTTCGATTCACAGCAGTAATTACAGCAGGTAGGACTTTGACACGTGTAACTATTTGTGTACCACCTCAGAAACCTGAACTCAACTCTGGTTGCTGTCCTTAATGTGGGTGAGATACAGTACATGATGATCATTAAATAACTCAGTAGAAAAGCAATGGAGCCTCTGCTTCTGAGCTTCTGAATAAGCGCATAGCAAACAGAGAATCTCAGGTATGTGTTCACAGCCTGTGTGATAACATGCCAGAGATAAAAGGCGTTTTATGGCACAAAATTAAAGCGCACAACAGATTTCCCCAGAGACAAAGGAGAATAAAATAGAAAGGAGTACAGTGTCTTCAAATGCCACAAACGCCTCATAAAAAAAATCTGTACAAGGCCGTAAAGATGTGTTGTTCTGCTCGTGAGGTTTATTTCTGGCTGCTGGAGTTTTCTGTTTCCCACAAGTGAAGATGTGATGCAAACTCATTAGTCTAAAGCTCATTTTTCCAGCAGTTTGTCGTTATGGCAGACCTAGTTAGACAGATCTAGAGCTGGCATGACACCTCTTTACTCCACAAGTCATGACTCACAGTGTCACACTTAAACTCAGCATATTTCTGCCTGAAAACACCACTCAGGTTTTGTGAATAAAGAGCTGGGGATCTCACATTACCACACGCAGGTTGCTTTGCGACACCGGCGCGTTGTCTTGTTGAGCGCTATACTTGCATCACACCACAGGAAAACACCTCATACGTCTTTGTACAAGACATCTTCCCAAACATGTTCGCACAAGCCAAAGTGGAACTGAAAAATGCTCAATCTAAAATGCTAAATCCATGGCTTAGACATGGCCAGTGATCTTTAAGGGAAGAGATCAACTTCTTGCCGAGAGTTTGATGAGGAGATCGATACTACTGTGGTGTCGATCTTAAACCTCAGGAAGAAAACATACAAGTTTATTTCCCCAAAATGTTGAGCTCTCTCTCTCTCTCTCTCCAAGTACAGAACTTTCTGAACCGTCCCGAGCCAAATGTAGAAGCTGACTTTCTGTGCGAGCAGTTATGCAAAACATAAATGGAAAAAGAACAACGTTTTTTGCACATGAACTTTCCATGCTGATGTCTAGCCACTCAAATTACAGTTCATTTATAGTATTCCTTATTTTAGTGCGTCTGGAGCCTGCTTGTACCTCGGGTTGTTGGTGAAAATATAAATATCACAAAAATTATATTTTCCAATATCAACATATACAATGGTATGGGAAATAAGAAATAACATTCATATTGCATTATTGGCCTGACCCATGTTAAAACCACTCGAGGCCAAACAAGCGGCAAGTCCTGGAGCTGCCCCTGTGGGAAGTGATGCCACCCTTGATTCACCCTAGAAGAGCCAGTTGGGACTAAATCCTAAATTTCTCCCACTGTTTCCATGTGTGGTGACCATTAGACCCGGGTCATTAAACACAGAGCTCTCAAACTGTTTTTTTCCTTTGTCTCAAGTTTGTTTACGTTCGTCCAGACAAAAATGAGCAAAAACAATGGATCCTAACCATCTGTTTGGCCTGGTGGCCGGATCGAGTACAACCACCCCGAATAATAGATTTCACTTATACTGATGATGGGCTGCAGAAATGGATATGACCTTCACTGAATGTGTACTAAGCAGTATTATCTCGATACATTTGGAGAAGCTGTTGCTGATGGGACATATGAATCAGCAACTCTAACTTTTTTAGGTAATTCAGATCATTTGTTTTGTCAAAAACCCGAATGTGGAAAGAAGCATTCATCAATTATGGAGTATAACTTTTCTTTCAGTTGAATAATCAATAATCATTACGTAGTTTCTGCGAATGACAGAAATGTCCTGATGTACCCCTGAAAACAAATAAAATCTTTTGTTTTCTAAAATCTTCTGCTTTTTGAATTTGAGAAGTGGGGAAACTTCAAGGACCCTTAAGATAAAAACTTATGAATTGTTTCATTTTGAGCTGAAATTATTCTTCAGTTAATCTGTCAATCATTTAATAGAATAATTTTAAACTAATCAACGTTCGTGGATTTAGTCTCTAAAACATGAGGATTTAATGCTTTTCCTACAAAAAAATTATGGAGAAGTGATTTTGTTTTTGTTTTTAGTAGCAGGTGAATCATTAAATAAAAGATCATTAGTTTCAGCCCCAGTTGTTTTTCCCCAACCTATTGTCAAACACCTGAAATAGAGAAAGTCCTCAAATTTAAATAGTTGAAACCAACATATATTTTTTTATTATAAATTGATTAATCAATCATCAGTATTGTTTGGGATTCATTTTCATTAATCAACTAATCAACACTGAGTTGACTCATCTTTTCAGGGCTACATATGAATTAGTTTGTACATTCAGCAGTTTCTAGTCAAATGCTGTATACATTTACATATTTATGTGAACTATAAATACATGCAAAATCATAGTTCCTCCAAACAAAATAAAGAATAAGCTGGTTTTATTTAGAGCTGAAACAATGAACTGATACATTTGTAACTGAAATATAAACAAAATAAACATGAAAATAACAGTTTCAGTGTCATGAGTATTTGGTACTTTTTGGAGTCTATAAGATAGTAAACTGGTCATATTTCGGTTTGGATTGTTGTTATTATATAACAAGACATTTGCAGATTAAACTCTTTTTTTCTCCAGTTTTCTGGCGTTTTGTGGGCACGACAAATAATCTTTAGTTTCATTCAACATTCACCATATTCATCTGAAGATCATTTGGAAATGTGAGTCAGTAGAAAGTATCTGTCAGATCAGAGAACAACATCAAGGTGTGATGCTTTGTATGTTGTTCTTTTCAGAGGCAGTGGGCTTTTAACCCACTGAAGACACAACACAATCAGCTCGCATGCAATGGGAGTCGTGTTGTGTGTCCCGGTCCCTCAGAGGAGGCTGTGAAGCCGCGTGGCAGAGCTGCAAGTGGAAAGAAAGCCCGAAATAAAACTGTCCGGCTCCCAGCAGCTCAGTCCCTTCACAGCGCGGCGCTGCAGAAGCGAAACGTCTGCAACGTGACAAGCGACCGCCAACAAGCTGCAGGAGTTCCGCCTGAAGTAAACTCACCTTTGAGACGGTCATGTGGTGCGAGAGGCGTCGGCAGGTGCTGGTAGTTCCCCTGGAGAGGACTGGGAGAAGTGGTGGTGCTGGTGGTGGAGCAGCCGGGCGGAGACGAGTCGGGTTAAAACACCGGTGTTTGTTGCATGGTGGTCAGTGAAAAGTCATGATGGCTCGACCTTGAGAGTGTCCCCCCACCCACTCCCCACAACAAAATAATAAAAGACAACAGAAAAATAGCTGACTGAATTTTGCTCAAAGCCAGAGCATGTGCCTCCGGAACACACCGCACAGTCACCATGAGGGGTGGGAGAAAACAAGAGCCGGAGGAGGAGGAGAGATGGGAGCAGGATGCGACGAGAGAGGAGGAAGAAGAGGGAGCAGGAAGCGCAGGGAGGGGCGAGGCAATCCAGGTTGATTACAACATATATTGTCTCTTTATTATATTCTGTGCATACATTGTTCCATAGCTGTGTGTGTGAAGTATACGCAGCTTTTTCATTCACAAAACTATTAGAGATGCACAATAGTCATGTGTATTATAATAAAGCATGACTATTATTGTGCATCTTGAGCAGTTTCAGTATTTATTTATTTATTGTCAAGCTACACTAATAATCTAATTTAGGTTTCTACAATTTGTCTCATGAGGGTTTAAAAGTGTCATGATGCTTGAACACAACAGGGTTCAGTTTGGCCTCAGGGCCTCGGTGCAGGTGTAACAGGAGAAGGGTTAACTGATGGTGGAACTCTAAAGGAAGAACACAACATTCAGTCTGAACATGGTGGCTAGAGAGGGATGTTTATGTGATGATCGAATGTGGATTCTCAGCCTTCTGGGGAGAAAAAGTAGATGTTTAAGCACCTGTCTTTGGCTTAAATACAGAATATTGGAGCCTAATTATAACAAAAATAAATTAAGTCATGTCAAATTAATGTTTTAAACCACAAACCTGTTTTAATCCATCTTGCATTACTTATATAATGTTTTAAAGAACACGTTTCCCTTTGCTGTTTGGTGCACATCTGTATTTGAGGGTGTTTGTCGCCCCCTAGTGTTGAAACACCGCCATCTCAAGAGGATTCACGACAGCAGGAAGACTACTTACTGCACGGTCAATCATTTGACTTATTATATCACAAAGAAAAGTGTATATATATATATATATATATATATATATATATATATATATATATATATATAATCAAGTATAAATAAATAAACAATAATAAATGCTAACTTGTCTTCATCAGGCTTCGTGTGTTCACATTAACACTAATAAACAACGAGAATGTACATTTAGCATGTAAAAAATGTTAATAATCTTTGGAATGTGTTTGACGTCATTCACGAGCCGCATTACTTAAATTGCATTGTATGAAAAAACACAAACTGTTGTTCATTGTAGATACATTAAGTGTGAATACATTATATGAATAATTTGTCATATTCGTTGAATGTGCTGTAACTGTTACATTGTTCATTCTGTACACATCTATTGCTTCTGTCCATCCGGGGAGAGGGATCCTCCTCTGTTGCTCTGCTGAAGGTTTCTCCCCTTTCATCCCTGTGAAAGTTTTTTTTGGGGGGAGTTTTTCCTGATCCGATGTGAGGTCCTGGGACAGGGATGTCGTATGTGTACAGAATGTAAAGCCCTCCGAGGCAAACTTGCAATTTGTGAATTTGGGCTATACAAAATAAACTGATTTGAATTATTCACTCAGTAATAAATCCAAATCTAACGAGGAATTTGACAAGCAAAGAACATTCTGTGATCACAAACATGACGTGGAGTTGGTGCCAAACCAGAAACGAGGACACCTTTGACACGCAACATACATTCACTGCCATGAGCGCAACACCTGAGGCTCATGCATTAAGTCTCGACAAACTGGTCGCGCAGGCCAGACAGACGGAGATAAACTCCGGGTGTTTCCCATGAGTTCCCCTCCAGGCAGTTCGTTTGAGGTGTAATTTAAGATGTAATGTATTGATTTCAAAACTTGTTTTTAGGGAAATGAAACAGGATTTCTTGAAGTTAGTGATGAAGACGTGACGTCAGCATGTGATGTGAAGGTGTTGCTCTTTACCGCAGTCACTATGACTTAATGGAGATGCTGCAGTGTGCCTCCTCTTCTGGACAGACCTGTGTGGAAACACGCCGGACAAGATGTTTTTTTTTTCTTCTCTTCAGGCTGCCTCCTCCGCTTGCGGGCGTGGTTAGGGTGCTTCACCCAGAACAAGTGTGACACGTGATCGGTGTCCTCGTCCCCCAGTTGAACTGTTCTGACAAGTGTCCTGGCTTGGAAAGACAAATGTCTTCAGAAACACAGTTGAGGGTTTGTGTCTGCAGCGTCCACGTGAGCTGAAACAATATTAGCTTTTTATGACAACTTCTATTATTATTATTATTATTATTATTATTATAATAATAAACTCATGTGTAGATCTGGGCTCCATTTATGTTCAATTGACTTGGTTTGAAAGTGTCTGTGGCCTTTTGGGAATTAGAGGGTTTAATCCAACAATTCCTGTTGAAGATTTACTGTTAGGTCTTTTAGTTTGTCTAAAACTTCATATTTTAGGAGACTAAAGGTGCTCTCTGTTTTACAGCAATTAAAGAACAACTGGACTCAGATGTATTATTATTAGTTTTAGTGACTAGAGTTCTGAAACGATTTCTGCATATTAAAGTGTCATATTGTAACTAAGCAGCTAAATATGCAAGTTTATTCCATGTATTCTTTTTCTCAGTACTTTCTTTTGATATTTATGTTCAGGAGGCGTGACAATTAGAAATTTGTGAGAATTTCTTCTGGTTTACAGTGTTGTTGTCCAGTAAAGCAGTTTATAGAGACAATCTAATTGCAGGTTTCTGCGTCTTTTTGTCAGCCTATAATTATCATGTATATTATCGGCTCATTAGTCACTAAAGGGCTGCGTATCAAATCACAGATCTTTTTCAGAACAAAGCTAAATGTGGCTGAAGCAGCGAGCATCAGAAGCTATTGCCGTGAATATTAGTGTGAAGACGACCACAACAGTCTCTGGTTCAAATACGAAACCATGGTTGCATCTCTCTTCTTCGCTTCCTGTCGTCTCTTGTGTAACGCGTCTAATAATAGCAACAACAAAAAAGCCTGAAGGTGGCGCTGAACGCTTTATGCTTTACTTGTACTCTGGTTGGATATTTTCTGTTTCCTGAAACATTCCCAGACCTGATTGTTTCACAGATACATTTGAAAATGTTTATAAATCAGAGTTGTTGTTTTTAAAGCATTTTTCTCTGCACATCTCAGAAATTGTCCGAGGTCTTAATAAATGTTTGCCATAATGTGTTTGGAAGCGAGGACATGACAATACCAGACAGATACTGAAACATAGGTAAACATAAGTATTGACACGTTATCGAGCCCTATATTCAGACATGAATGATCCTGAAAAGACAAATACAAAAGTCTCATTGTGGATTTAGTAAAATTTAATTATCTACAACTATCCCTCCGTTCAGGCATACAGACTGATAGATTATTTTTTTCCATTTCAATGTGGCTCATAAACTGATAAGTTACACAATATCATACAGAAGCTTGGTTGCCAGTATTGGACAAAAAGTTGCAAAAATATCTTTTTTGTCTTTACATGTTTTCTGTCAGTGTTTTGCAGCATATTGAAGAGCGGTTAGATTGTGTCGTCAACGTGAAAGGGAACAACCGAGTGTTGAAATACTGCAATACTCGAAACGCAAACTGATTCGGGCGAGAAGAGGAGTTCTCTGTGCCGCACACAGTGACACGTTGCAGGTGACCCGAATGCTGGAGAAACATCATACGTCGTCTTTATGATATAATAAGAATAACAAATATGTTTACAGTTGCATATTTGCTAAATTGTTTCCAGATGTCTTGTGTGTCAATATTAACCTAGTGTTTATTCTTGTGATTACAAACTATATGACAATACAATAAACACGAGACTGATAAAAATCCATCACAAACTGACGGTAAAAGTAGCAGAGATGAATGTACTGGCAATGATCAAATCTTTTTTTGCTGTCACTGAAAACTGAAAGGTTGGAAAGAAAGTCCAAATAACTAACAAGTACATGTGATGTGACAAGAGGGTAAAGAAAAATGAAGATAGCGTGGCAGCCAGAGAGAGAAACTGCATCAATATATTAGTCCTATTCTTCAGTTTCTCAGGTGTGTTTCTGCAAAGTTTTTTTTCTTGCCTGTCGGCAGACAAATATTCCCATCTCTCTTGTTCTTTTCGTTCAGTGTTTCGTCCCTTAGTCCTCGTCTTCATCCTCGTCGTAATCTTCGTCCGTCTGGTCCCTGCCGTCGAGATCGTCTTCATCGTCCACCTGTAAGGAAAGTGCCACAGTCTAACTAAAGCAAACACACAACACACAGCTGAGTGGTCTTTGAAGTTGCAACGCTTACTACTCGAGTCATCTCTACAGCCCAAAACTACCACCACAGGTGACTGGTTAAACTGGGAGCAGAATTTAAGATTACTAAATGCTTCACAGTCTAGTTTTTGCCTCGATAGTAAAAAATTAATGAGTGAATCTGGCAGACAGCACTCTGGTCATCAGGTCGACTGAGTGCTTTACACTCCAGCGGTTTGGTTAAAATAAACTCAGGTCTGTTTTCCGCGTTAGTGCGGTTCTTTTGTGAAACCAGCCACAATAATTTATGATGGCACATCTATCAAAAACAGCTGGACTTGCTCATATTTGATTTTGGTGGCGAAGGCAACTGAACCTCATAAAAAGTGAGGTGAGCTTGAGAGGTAAGCAGGATGTCTTTTGTGGCTCATAGCAGCAGTTTTTGTTTTGCACATTAATCCTTCTGCTTGTTCCCACCTTTAGGAGAGAAAAAAGGCCTAATTCTAATAACCAAAAATCTAAGCCTGTATTTTATCATCTCTATGAATTCTCCATCCTCCACAAGTTTGGAGCACTTATAACACGTGGAGAGTTAAGACCCCTGATGAGAAATGATAACCCTGATTGTCTACCGGCTCTCCCAGGTCTTTGAGTTTCTTTTTGAGGTTGTGGATCTTCTGGTCCTGGTCCGCAAGCAGCATCAGCAGGTCGTCCTGCTCCTTCTTGGAGTCTTGCACCTCCGTTTGCAGCTTCGCTTTCTCCGTCTGCAGGATGGCCACCGTGCTGGTGGCTGCAGCCAGCTGCTGCTCTAGCTCCGCCCGGCTCTCTGACAAACTCTTTGCCTCCTCCTGGAAACCAAAGTAGAGGACGGAGGAGGAAGAGACAGAATGATCCATGAACACATTTTTTTTTTAAAAGAAATCACAGCCGAGTAGTGTATAAATATTGGCGGTACAGATATTCTACACACCTTGAGTCTCTCTGTCTCAGTTGTCTGTGCTGCCAATCTGCTCTCTACTTCGGCCATCTTGGCAGCGTCTACTGAGCAGTCACCGCTGGAGAATGCCTCCGAGGACTGAGACAAACCAGTTGGAGGTTGATTTATTTAGTATCCATCAAGAACAATGCGATATATTTGGCACAAAAATATCGCATTTGCATAAGAATTACCCCAGCTTCAGCTCTTCTGAGCAGTTCCTGTCTCTCTGTCTTCATCTGGTTGATTTCTGCCGACTGGGACTGGACCTGACTCCTCAGACCTTCCAGCTCCTGCAAAAAACAAAAGTAACACTTTAAATGCATGTAATATATAGAACAAGTACCTGAAAATATGAAGAAGAAAAATGAAAGTCATAAATAAATAAATAAATAAATAGGCTCAAGGCTGAGTGTCAGGTGAGGAAGTCTAAAAGTATTAACAGGCCGACCAATTATGTTGGTTTGTCTTGTCATGTGATTTGTTGACAAGAAGAGAAATGTAGAATAATGCCAGCCTCATCCTTTACACATATAATCATTGTTAATTAAATATGAAAGGAGAAATGTATTCGTGAATAATCCTACCTTGAGAAGTTCTGTGTTGTCTGATCCTCCTGCTGAACTTTCTGCTGTCTCTGACTTCTACATACAGTGAAAATAAAACGCATTAGTAATGCACTATAATGTCATGTTGACTGTGACAGGACTCAAGTAAAAATCTAATCTATTATATTCTGATTAAGGCTGCAACTAACGACTATTTAATCTGCTGATTATTTTCTTATTCCTAAAATGGTAAACAACGTCCATAAATGTTTACCAGAGCTGAAAGCGACATCTTTAAATGTTTTGTCAGACCAATAGCCCAAAACACAAATTATTTCAAATGATTTTAAAAAGCAAACAAAGAAAGGCAAATCATCATCACATTAAAGAAGTTTTGCTTAAAAAGTCTCTTAAATTATTAATCAACTATCCAAACAGTCGCCTATTCATTTTCTGAGGATTAGATGGACCAACTGTTGCAGCTCTGATTCTGTCTTACAAACACAGGAGCCTCAAGTCTCCAGAAGTATTTCTCAACCAAATACAGTTGTAAGCTCTGTTGTAAGAATGTATTTGTTGTTTTAAGTAAACTGGCGCTGGTGAGTCATAGTAGTGATTACTATTAGTTCTGTTGTCTGTTGTTGGCTGAAGGCGTGGTTTGAAGTTCAGAGTCTGTCATATGTATTATTTCTGCTGTCTATCATGTGATGTTATGTATGGATCTGACCAGCGAACACAAAACACTATTTTTGTGATGACATGGAAGGCAGTTCTTCTGTGAATCCTTGATATTCTGGTGTTTATATTGCAGTATGTTTGAACAGTGACCGCCGTTGCCGTTTGGGAAACGCTCCCCAGGGTGCTGTGTGTCGTTTTTCATCCAGCTCCACTTGAAGCTTACACAAAAAAACATGTTTGTGCGCAGAAGTCTACTAACCAGGGTGTTGATGAGTGTGTCTTTGTCACCGAGTTGTGTCTGGAGGAGAGCGTGCTGCTTGCGGAGATCCTCCAGCTCCTCTCGGAGCTGCGTGAGCTCCTCCGTCTGCAGCCCGTTCACCTGAGAGCCTTCTGCCTGGCTGCTGGACTGGCTCTCCTTACCTGAAGTTATTCATTATTGTTAAGATGAGGTAATGTGATAGAAATGTTGATTTTACCCCTCTGTTGACATATGCAAACATATTAACAAAACAAATAATTAAAAAACAGTTACTGTGAATGATAAAGGCAGAGCGTTTTTAGGCACATATGGATTTTAATATTTGGGATTTTGAATAAATCTGATAATGTGTCAGTGTGGCTTTAGTACAGTACATTATCACATTAAGGGGAGAGTTTAGCTCGTTTTGAGTTTCTCATTGTTTTTACAGGGAAGTATGTTGAAAGCTTTTTGGTTATACAAACAGTTTTTAGCCATAAAGATAACACTTCCCTCACTATCTTAAACTCTTTAGATAAGTTGTTGTGGACTCTGTTACATTCAGCACGAAGACAGAGAAACGAGCCACATGAGCCATTACAGTTAAACAAATCCAGCTTAACCACATAACATTTAATATGTATTTAGAGGAAAATTACTTCTGAAACAGTTTATCGTCTACATCTATTTCGCTCCTTCCTGGTTTGAGTATCAGTTTTTGTATTAGTTGTACATATACATTTACTCGAGTTAGATAAAAACACCCTGTTTAGTCATAAAAGGGGAAATATTTTTTATATGTTTATTTTTGCTTTAAAGTTGGGCATTCTAACATCGAGGTCTATGGGGATTGACTCGCTTTTGGAGCCAGCCTCAAGTGGCCATTATAGGAACTTTTCAGCACCATAGGTTGTCGCTGTCAAAAATGTTGTACTACTTCTTTAAAACCTCCTGTAGTTGCCCCTGTTGTAAAACTGTGTCGTGCGATGTCTCTGCATATCACTGCATCTCAGCAATGAAGCAGTAAAACGTTATCATCAACAGGGAAGAATGGGAAAATATGAAAACATGACCAGAGTTGTTGAAAATAAATAACTAAATCACACAAAAATAAATATATTCTATATTTTGCCAAAATCCCTATTGTTCATTCAACTAACAAACCAGGCAGAGTTCGTATTTGTAGAGGACACAAAACACTTGTTAATAGTCACCCACCTAATTTCAGCTTGAGGATGTTGTATTGATCCTTGTGCTGCTGGAGCTGGGACAGCTGCTGGGTGACTGTCATCTGCATCTGCTCATTTTTAGACGACGAGGACGCCACCTGCTCCTTCAGCTCCTGGATCTGAGCATCCTGAAGATCGCACAATCAAAATTTAAAAAAAAGTCAACCGGAGAGAACATTAAATATATAAATAACATCAAATACACAGAAATTAAAAACAAAGCACATGCACAACAAGTCTGTTGATTACCTGTTCTCGGATCAGCTCTTTATACTGAGTTACAATGTTGTCATGTTGTTCTAATGTCTTCTTCACCTCCTCTTCCTTCTTCTCCTCCTCATTGGATTTGTGAACCGCTTTAGTGATCACACCTGTTTAAGAGTAGCCGGAGAAATAATGAATGAAAACAACATTTCATTTTGCAACGGCCATGACAAATACACAATTAAATGATGTGGAAGATGTGTCTCCGACTGACCCTCCAGTTCTTTGACCAGCTTGGTGAACTCGTGGTCGAACAGCATCTGCTCCGGAGACGGGAAGACCGGCTGCGGCTTCTGCGCCGCCCGCGAGTACAGCTCATGTTTGGTGATGAAGCCCAGTTTCTCTACAAAGTTTTCCTTTCCAATCCGCTTCTCGATTAGCTGCTTTAGCTTATCTCTGAGGAGACCAGAGACAATGCAGCAGTTTTTTTAAACATGATTTCAGTCGCCTGATCTTTCATTTGCTTTATCAAGTTAGGGCATTTAGATATTATTTTATTACATACAGTAAGTACAGTTCTGGAAAAACTTGAGCACTTATCCATGCATTTTTATATGGTAATATACGTGCACATTAATTGCATGAGAAAGACAGAGAAATATCACTGTAATAAAGTAGAGAAGAAAAATAAAACAATCCTCACACGTAGCTGTGTTTCATACCCAAATAATAAGTATAGTCTTTATTGATATAGCAATTTTCAAAACAAAGTACTTTACAAGACAGAATTGGCTAAAAAAAAACAATAACATTGAGCAAAGGAGCAACATACAATAATAGTGGGATTTAAAAGTGGAAAAGGTGTCGACGTGTGTGCTTTCAGGGAAGTTGTTGTTTAAAACGAAGTCCTACACACTTAATAAGTCGGTTTCTACAACAGAACTGCAGGTCATTTGTATTATTCTCATAGTGCATTTGTTTATAATTGTACATATCAAACTGTGTTCCCACCATAAAGCTTCAGTCATTCCACATTCAGCGACAAAAAACAGCCGTACGTGGTACAACTGCAAGTGAACTGGGGTGTGAGACTAATAAGACGACAGAAGTTCACGTGGATGTGTTTATTGAGGTATTGTCAAGGTTTGTGTGAACCGACACTTACTTGGTGTAGTTTTCCAGCGAGTTGTCATTGTAATAGATGCAGATGCCGAGTAGCAGTGCACACAGGCCCTGCACCAGCCGTTCATCCTCTCCCAAGTTCTCTGAGATCTGGGCAGTCAGCTGCAGGAGTCACAGCGAGTTAAGGATTCATGCAACGGCGGCCAGTTTCACATTTAAAAACATGAAAGTGAAGTACGTTGTTATATAGCACACAGCCGTCCATCTGAAAAAGAGGAAACTGAATTCCTCAAAAGTTATTAATTAAAAATGAAAATATAGGATTTGTTCGAGAGAAGTTAGAAGAATATTGAGAACCAGTTTGTTCACAAAGCTATGACTAATCACAGACATTTGTTGTCATGAAGTTGGTGGATGGCTTGGAGGCTGCTTCAAGGATACAAAGGGAACATTTTCCTGATTGTGTAGAAAGTGAGTGACAGCGATCGGACAGTTGTTGATCCATGTACACAGCAGCATGAGGAGGCCCACCCTGGTCTGCACTTTACTGCCCTGGAGAGGGAAAAGGAAGAAAACAAAACTAATGTCAACGTGTGCTCCTTGAGTCGCAGCAGAAGCTGCTGACAGGAGTTCAAATATGAAATATTCTAGAGAAATCAAAATATTTCAGTTTAGGCAATAAGGGAATCAAATGTAGGGAAGTTATGTATATTGAAGACACGTGATCGCAACCACGGTCAGAAAAGCTAATAATATTTCAAATCAATTAGAATTTGAATCCTGGTCATTGACTATTAAATTAAGTCCAGATTGGGTCATTCGTTAAGTAACATTTATAATATTCAAAAGAAATCCAACAAAATGACTGACAATGCATTAAATTAAAGTATAAAGTACGCAGATAAAATGGCAACATTTCTAACAAGAAGTCAAATTTTCTTCCTATCCTGACATGGATGATTTTCCAATCAACAAAAATAAGGAAGTGTTTAAATAAACTCATCAACGCTTAGTTGGGAGCACTTCAATCACATCAACCATTAGTAGTTAATAAGGTTATCACAAACAAAAAACTGTCAAAATGAACACAACCAGTAAAAAAGGTTTGGTATACAGTATAAAGGAATCAAAGTATGGTAAGCCAAAGAAACCTTTATCTCTACCTCCATCCAGTATTCCACAATTTCCAATTAGTTTGTTGTTTGCAGTTTCAATTCTGCAAATGGTTGATGACGTCAAGAAAAGTATCATGAAATCGTAATTGAAAATCTTACTGTATTTTTTAGCTATCAGCACATGCAAAACCCACTCAATGTTCTTTTTACAAATGAAAAAGAGGAATTAAAAAAAAAAACTCTCATGCATTGCCACGAAAAAAAAAGCTTCACAAAACAGATAAAAGAGGTTTCGGATCTGCAACAGACCTCAACCTTGATTTGATTACATTCTTTTAAAAAAAAGTCTGCTTCACATTTCATTTATAGGAAACGTATGCCAGTAAGTATGTTTCAAATAATTTATCTCAATCAGTTGTAGAAAAAAAAGAAAGCTGATTTTCATGAAGCTGGAATGCAAAATAATCCAAATCAATACCGATTAAAAACACAGTGCAGAGACAAATGTAATCTGTTAACTCTGCACTGTAGGTTCAAAAAGGTGCTCAATGCGAAATTCAGAGCATATCCATTCCCTCCAAACAGCTGTCAACACGACGCCAGCGGAGCCATGAGCTCGATCCTGGGGCACGTAAATGTACTAAAAATGTGCTTCCTTCACATATCAAATTGTTGTTTGCTGCTCTATGAATGCTCTGAATATCGTATAGAGAACCTTTGAATAAGCTGGTGCATTAACACTTAATGCACACCATGCTTTAGGAAGAGCAGACCTCTTTCCTGTAGTGATTTGTCAAAAACTGACATAACGACAGTGTGGGGAAAAAAAAAACTTATCAGCATTACAAACTACAAAAACGTACAAAATCACCTTTTCAGATTTAATCTCCAAATGTGACGTAATGCAAAAATTAAGAGGAAAAAAAAAAAAAGTATTAATTGAACAGGCAGGTGGGTGATTGTAGTGAAACTACAGTCTAAGAGTTCAAATCTGGATCCTTCTGGATGTCTGGCTCCTCACCCGGTCTACAGTCTCATTAGTGAGGGCTTCACCTTCGGGGCCAGAGTCTTCCTTACTACAACAGTCCAGTAAAAAACCTGCACTTCGCCTTCCAACACCGCTTGATGTCCTGTTTTCACTCAGACGCTGTCACCTTCCCAAATGACATTTCATCATCAGGAGTGAGTTGGCAATGATCGCCGCCTTTGCCGACTGCCAATGACTCCTACATCAAGCCGTGGTGCTTTTTCCCGTCAGTGCGTCTCCTGGCTGAACTTGACAAAGTAACGTAGGTGCACAGGACAGGGACCCAGTTTGGCAACTCCACTGGCGGGAGTAATGCAAACTGAGTAACTCCCAGGAAAACTCAAGTATATTTTATAACCCCCTGAATCCACAGTGAAAATTAAATAATCCTCGTACAGAATAAACTATAAAAGCTGCTTGCACCGGCACTGTGCATTCGTAAGCAAGTGCATGTAAGAAAGAGAACCAGACAAACAAGAGTGGAGCTCTCTCACTCTGACAGGAAAAGGCTCAAAAGCTGCTGCTTCCTGAACTCACGGATAAGAGCTTGCAGCGCAGCAAACCAACGTCACAGCTCAAAGCAGGTGTTAGGGTGACAAAACCACAAAAAACAGCTAATGTGTCCCTTTTCTCAGCACCTCTCTTGTGTACTTTCCCACGGTGAGAGCCACTAGAGCCTCCGAACCTGTGGGGACGTGTGCACCCGTGTGTGCCACCCTATTGAGGAAGAATCTGGTCATAGCTCAAAATTAGGACGAAATAGGGGTCAGTAAAGAGTTAAAAAGGGAAGCAAGATCCCCAAACATGTGTGCCAACTAGACGTCCACTACAGATGCCAAGCAAAAATAACCAGCAGAGGTGCCGCCCAAACACTCACAACACACGTTACTTACCCGCCGGACGATCTTATCTCCCTGCAAAACCACAATGACGTGACACTGTTCTAGTCACTGTTGTTGACACTTCAGTATTACATTGCCAAAAAACATCCTTCCTGCCAAGGCACACGTGACCTGTGAAGATCTTCATTCTAGCAGCTACGTGGCACTGTTATCGTCCTACCTGGGAGAGGATGTTGGTGCACTGCTGCAGCAGAGAGACGGGGGGCTTTCCCAGGCTGGTGGCCAGCTGGACCCTCAGCAGCTGTTCCTTCTGAGTGAGGTTGTCCTGCAGGGAGTGAGCCAAGGCCACAGCGGCACACCAGTTGGACAGAGAGTCCACTGAGAAAAGGCCTCCGCACAGCAGCTGGCCCGCTGAGATGGAGTTGGCTAACGGAAAAAAATGTCAACGAGTCAGTTAATGAATAGTTGTAAATATATAAAGCTGACAGCGGAATAAACAATAGTCCATCCATCTCCAAGTGCATTTGGTGATGTGCATTGTCACAGAAACGCCTGAACCCCATTCAGCTCCAGGCTGAATTTCAAAATAACTATTAGAAGAAGTCTTGTTTTTGTGAATTACACTTAACTAGCGATGAGAAATCTGAGCTTTAAAGTGATGATGTGGGTGAGTCACCCAGTAACTCAATGCACCGCACCTCAAAAGCTAAATATCATAATAATACTGATGGATTCACTGGATTCTTCAGTTTCATGACAATTTATGTTTCACCTTTACCTGTGAGCAAGATGCTTCTCCTACACCCAACAGTGGTGCCAATTTTTTAAATGTATTTTGTTTTTTCCTGCATTACATCAACCTGTGAGTGTTTTTAAATGTGTTGAACCCAACACAAATTCACTAATAACATAAAATGTAATTACTGCATGCTGCATACAACCGGAAAACATAATTAAAACATTAAAGAATATTCAAATTTACAGATATAATGAAAGCAGGTAGTCAATATTATACATCTTTAAAGTGAGGGGAAGATTGAAAATAAAAACCACTAAAGTTTTAAACTAAGGGTTGATCTTTAGTACTAATCAAACTTAAACGCTGCTTTCAAAACGTGCTGTATAGAAAGCTGTTTAAAGACTGCTTTTAGACACTATTAAAAAAACTTAACTTACTGGAGAACTGTTTGTACAAATGGAACATATGATGACTCATCAGGAATAATTCCAAATGATAGCAAAACAACTGATGATGCCACTTATAAGTTCTCGACTTGGTGTAACTGACCATCAATGGTGGAAGGCAGCAGCGTAGCCACAATCTCCCCCTGTCCCTTCTGGTTTTTGTACAGGAAACACTGGAAACAGTAGAGGACGGCACAGCGAAGCACAAACGGTTGTCTCTCGTTCACCATGGACATGAGCAGCACCACAATGGCCGGTCTATGGACAAAAGAAGAGAGATCAGAGAGAAAGTTCGGTCAGTTTCCTATCAGATAGATATGGGCGGTTTAATGTCTTGGTTCGTTGGTCTCACCTCGGTGGGTTTGAAGGAGCATTGACAGATGCAAAGTAGTCCTGGTTGACCTGTGAGCCTCTGATGACCTCTGATACAGTGTTGATGGTCTGTAGAAAAGAAAAGAAAGTGTCCCGATCATAGCTTGAATGCAAGGTCTCAAAAGGAGTAAAGCCTTTCTCATCGGGTAGTATTAGTAGTAGTCATTACCTCAGTGAGGATATCAGCAGGCACACCGGTGGCCATGAGGATGGTGCACAGCTGCTGCAGCAGACCACACTGGTACATGGACTTCTGACAGCTGGCTGTCGCTCCAGGAGAGTTCACTGGTGACACCATGACTCGCACCAACTGGGAACACAACATTGTGCAAGATTATAGCAAAACAGCCCATTGTTCCGCTTGTTCAATTTGTAAATACTTGAAAGCATTCAGCATGACCGTTCTGCGTTACCTGCAGCATGAGGTGGAGGTTGGTGACCTTCTGTGCAGACCAGCCAGAGTTGTCATCACCAATTTCAAACCAGGGCTTCATTCTCTGAATGTAGGAGCCCTCCTTGAAGAAGTTCTGATTGGAGCTGTTGTTCTTAAGCAGGTTGAGCAGCAGCAGCAAACAGTCCTCTACCACAATACCTGCAAAGAGGGAAAAGGATCCGCATCAAAGCACGTCTCACAAGAAACACAATAATCTGACCATTTTAATTGGAAGTAAAGAAAAAGGACTGTATTCACATCTTTAGTGACAATTCTGTACTTAAGATAAGAACATTTTCCTTTTACCTCCATCGCTGCTGCCCTCTTCTGTGATGATATCTAGAAGACGCTCAAATGCGTTCTCAAATGCTACAATTTTCTGAATGGCAGCATTGTTTTTGGTCAGCTGTTGAAGCAACAGCAAGCCCTGTTGGAAGTGACAAAAAACAGGTCGTCATGCATCTGACTAGAGCTGTACAACTAAATCAGCCATGCTTTACAACAGTACAGAGGGCCGCGTTGAAGTGGGCGTATTGTTTATGCTACCGGTGAGAGAGGAAATACGATCTAGGAAGTCCAATTTGAATAACAAATCAGTGAGTTTCAAGGCTTCTCAAACGCTAAAACGATTCACAGACAGTCATTCATAACACTATGTACATTCGTAATGAATATGTGGGTCATGTATATGAGCGGTCAACACAGTGCCTTGCCAGATGGAGTCACATAACGCTGCACAGGATACTGAGCTGGAACAACTTTTTTGATAGCAGACTGACGAAATTAATGAGGTCTGCATTTTTCACACTGTGCTAAAGTCGGTCTGAACGTGACAGCAGAGACAAGTACTCACATCGTTGCGAATTACTTCTCTAGAGTCCGCCAATAGGTCCATCAATCTGGAAACACCTGAGAATGGAAATAAAAACAGCTGTTAAAAACTGGTGGAGACCCCCCAAATGAAAAACCGACTCGTCTTTTTGTGTGAATTGTTCAGCTGATGCGGACATAAAACTGAGGGAGAGTAAAACCCAGACACTACAAGACAGGTTTGATCAGATGTGGAGAGGAGAAGCTCACCCATGGGGCTGACCAGAATGATACCCTGGACCGGGACACCCTGGTTCTTCAGGAGAACAGTCAACAGCTTCACACCGGGCCAACGTACATGGAAGTCAAACTCCTAAAAATAATTAATATATCAATAAATCAGGCAGTTTTTTTTACAAACATAATAATACAGAAGTCTTCCCACTGGGGCAGAAACAGTTCAATACCTCCAACAGAGAGAGAAGCAGAGTCACATGTTCAGAATCCTGAACGAACTGGTCTGTGAACTGGGCACCCAGGTCATCCGACTGCTTCTGGGCGGTCTCATCTGTGAAGGAGATTGAAAACTGAAAATAAATATTACAGCACGAGTCTATTGAGGGAACCAGTTGGTTTGTTTCATAGCAATCAGCCCGAGTTAGTGAGCAGTACAAATTGGATCTGCAACTTCTCAAAACGTTCCCACAGTCTTTATCACTGGTGGGGTTTTGGTTATTGAATGATGACTTTATATTTAAAGCCCTTCAAGAAATTTGCACATGCTCAGGGTGATACTTGGGAACATGCCTTCTGGGAAAATGAAAGGGTGACACACAAATGAAGGGACAGCGGCAAGGAAGGGTGAACAGGGTGAGCTCAGTAGTGTGGAATACACACTGAAAATGGGTGGAGAGTGGAGAGCTTCAATGTGACAAACACCACCTCGCTGAGACCAAGAGCATACCCACCTAGTAATCTGATCATAATTCAAAAGGGTTCACTTAAAAAAAAAAAACACACAATTTAAAAAAACTACCTGCATAGTTTTAGATGAATTTCTTCGTGTTTTGATATATACATCTCTAAGATTTGGCAACTTTGCTCACATTTGTAATAACGAGTTTATAACCGGACCAATATAAAAATCAAGCAATGCAGGTTGAAAGGTGACTTTGAAGAAAAACTTTTGCGCTGTTATTAACAATCCAGAGAGCTTAAAGACACACCAAAAAAGATAGATACCACTACAGGAGAGGAATTAGGATTTAGTTTTTGTAATTTAGGTGAACGGATACTGGGCAAAAAACAAACAAACAACAGAAGCAAACTAAAATAACCATATAATTTCACCACAAGAGTGCAAAGACAATCAGGAATTAAAATGTGAGGGAAATAAAGGAGGAATGAGAAATACTGACAGACAGAGGTTTAGGGATGTGACAGTATTAGTGAAGCATTCACCACCCAAACAGCTTCCAGTCACTTCTCCAGTGCCAACTGCTCTTAGTGAAGTTAGTTCAATAGCAGTACTAGAACTAGGGCAGGGGTAGCTTGGTTTAAGTACTGACCAGGCATGGAAACATTCTTATGCTTCCCTGAAGCAGAGACAGGTGTTACTGCGTCTGCAAGGGCAGGAGGGAGATGGAGTTTAAAGCCTCACCCAAAAGCTGTCATTTCAACCACTGAAGAAGTGTAGAATCAGCTGACTGATTCTTGTGAAGATATGCCATGACAACAACCAAAACACAGCCTAGAATATGATCAGCTTTTTACAATATGTGTACTGAACAAGGTGTAAACAAATCAAGTATGGAGCTCTTTTTCCACAACCCAACCAAAAACAACGTATGATTTGAAAGTGCTTCTGGTAGTTAGTGGGGTGGCATCATGCAGTCAAAGAGTTTTACCTTCTGATTCATCTGTAGCATTAAAACATGGAAGAGAAAAGAGAGACGAGAATCTTTACATCACGCAGTCATTGTCAGTGCACAGAGGAGGGGAATGCAAAATCACTGATGTCACTTGACATGAATTCACCGCAATTACACATGCAAAACTAAACAATGGCTCAGTCACTGTTTACAGTAGCCACATAATTAGGAGGAATTATCTTGAAACAACTAATTGAAGGTGAATTTCATATGCTCTAGCAATTGTGCGAGTGTCTAATACCTTGCTCTTCCTCCTCGTCGTTGCAGAGGATGTTGTACAGTGTGTCCAAAGCATAGCCAAGGATTTCAGAGTCAGACCTATTTGGGTAGCAGGAAGAAGGGTGTTAACAAAACACAGGTGTTATTGTTACTTGAGTCAAACTAAAACAAAAAGCTCTTTTTAGGACAACATGACCAAACAAAAACACAAATACGACAACATACCTGTCAGTTTGCAGGATGTTAATCAAGTGATCCATCGCCTGTGTGCCAACTTCTAGGCGATATTTCTACAAAAGATAACAGGTCGAAAGGCAAGTTCATTTGAAAAGCACCACTCAACAACAACGCCAGTAGAAGTGTTGCATATAAGAGATATGAAAGAGAAACAAAGCAGTATAAAAACATTATTAACATATATTCTCCTGTTTCATAGTTGTTGTTTTTAAAGCCGGGCTATAGAACAGTGCAAGATATGAATGACTGGCACCAAATGACATTTCATAAAAAGGTGCAGGCAAACAGAGAGAAAGTGACTTAAAATAACCGTTTTCTGGAGGTTTATTCTGGATATGTTGTGCATTAAAATATGCTTTATAAACTAATACTATGATAAAAGATCCACTGTTGACAGAACAAGACATTAAAAAAAGGACTTTCAATCCATGTTGACATAGAAACATTTTGTATTGTCTTTCTTTTCAAATACAGGAAGTCAACACATCCGTGTCTGTGTTTTTAACCAGCACAGACACCACTGCATGTTAATGTGCAACCCTGTGCCATCTAAACCCCTTATTCATGCCTGATAAACTCATTACTCATGGTTGATGTGGCAGCCAGCAACAAAACTGAGGTGACTGAGAGGTGGCTTTATGTGAATGATGCGTTTATTTTAATCAGCAGAGTTTGACAAAAAAGAGCTTTATCCATGACAGTGTGAATGGGGAGAAGTTGTGACGTTAATACAGCGCAAGAGGGATTTAATTCCACTGCCATGTCCTCCTTGCTGATAGCTACTCCTGTAAATTAAAAAAGTTAATACACTAAACAACTACTCAATAAAAATAAAAAGTACTGGACGGGGCAGCTGTAGCTCAGGGGGATGAGTGGTCATCCCGCAACCACAAGGTAGCCGGTTCGATCCCCAGTCCCCCCATAGCTCACACGTTGAAGTGTCCCTGAGCAAGACACTTAACCCCTAATTGTTCCCCGTTGCTGTGTCTACGGTGTATAGAGCAAAAATGTAAGTCGCTTTGGATAAAAGCGTCAGCTAAATGAAATGTAATGTAATGTAATGTAATGTAATGTGACATGTCACTAATGTGGCTTAACACAAACCCCTTCGTACACTCTGTTATCATTTTTTAAGATAAAAAATAATGCAATCAAAAACAACAGCCCTGAAATAAATACAACCTTTAATAAGGTTACAGCGTTCAGTTGTTACTCAAACTACTTTTTATACTGAGAGGTGTTTCTAGTATGCCGTCCAACCGATTTGCATAAATGATGGTAAGACTAAAATTGAAAACACTTTTGAGTAAAACAAACAGAATTCAGCAGAATGACAGACTAAAGTAACTTTATAAAACACCTCTCTAAGACAGTTTCAGCCAAAATTGAACATTGTAAGCTTCATGAAGGTATGATTATTTAGACTGCATTTACTTAAGCTAGGTTTACCTAATGAGCTGGCAAATAAGTGAATTTCTACTGCACCTGTTTCCAATAACTGTATATTTATACTTTACTGTACCTTAGAGAGAGATTTAAGAGCGCGGACTGCATCTCTGCGGTCTTCTAGGAGCGTCGATGAGGCTACTCGGTCACACAACTTGTGGATCTGTCAAAAGAAGAAGAATTATGTATTTATTATGCCTCATATACATTCAAGAGAAGATATATGTATTTACATGTCCTAATAGTTGGGGCATTTTAACATGGTCACTACGGGTAAAAACATTCAACCGGTAACATTGTTTTAATTTAAGAAGCCTACGTTACTCAATTCTCTCTGGAAAAGAGCAAGAAACTTAAATTGCAGTCAACACTATACCGTGGAATGGGACAAGAATCAAGTGATAATAACGTAAACTGACTGCAAATATGATTCACTGACTCAAAAGGGGGATTTTTTTTTTTTTTTTAAACAGTTGTGAAAGTTCCACACAGATTAATGTACTGTGCATTCTTCAGGAGTGACACGCCTCTCTGAACAGCCATGACAGCAATGTCTACACACCAAGATCTGTGGCTATTGCACTCCAGCAATGCTCTGCATGCATCACATATGCTGCTGTGCATTACAATGGTTATCGTTTCATACTGGGATTATACCCTGTGAAGATTTAGGATAGGACCCTTGTAGGTATGTAATAATCTCTGGGTATGAACAACACAAGCACCTTGAAGAAGTCACCTTGGACTTTGGATGGTACATTTTCACAATTTTATGGACTAACCATTTAATTGAGACGACAATCAGCAATGAAAGTAACCATGAGCTACCGGCTTACATTACAGTACACAGCAAGAACAAGGCCTATTTTGTATGTGCTAATGGCCTTAGTATGTGATCCTATCTATGTTCCCATGGTCCTGTATATTAATTGCATCTTAATATGACACATTAACGAAACCTTTCAAAGGGTTTTATGTTCTCAGCAATATATGTTTCTCTATGTCAAATGTTGAAACCACCCACCTATAGCTAGTAGCTTACACTCCTTGAAACCTACAACCTCAATCTGTCGAAAAGATGGGTTTGCCTTTTCTTTCATTACACATTGATATCTCTCAGTGGCTATAGGGATTTGTACCATTCAAAGTGCATCTGAAACGTTCAACTCCATTCATTCGTCTGCCATTTGACCAGAAGAGATAGCTCTCAAGGTGTTTAGTTATATCAATAACAAAAGGGAAACATAGTGATGACCCCTTATCCCAAATACTGGGTGTAAACATATGTAAGCTACTCCATTGCTATTTGAAAATAAACATATTGTGGACAGCCGATACTCCTAAAAGTCCTTATAGTCAGTCTGTCTTTCATTCATTCATTACATCTCAGCTAGTCGCAGAGAAAACAGCTGGCATGTCAGCCAACTGACAGTTAAGCTACATTAGCTAATGACTAGCTCGTTGCTCTCATTTAAGGAGGCCCGAGCCTCATTCTGGGTGTTTTATCGAGACAAAAACAACTGTCAGTGTGTGAATACACGTTTATATTTTATGTGTATTGCCGTGTGGTCTCAGTTTGGCAGGTACACCTTGTGGTGGTAGTGCTAGCTAGCTAGCCGCAGCTAGCCGCAGCTGGCTTCCTACCGTCTCCGCTCCGGACGGCTGCGGCCCGGCTGCCTGTCCGCCCATCACCCCTCTGAAGAAGTTCATCTCGCTGCCGTAATCAACGCGTCTCTCCTCCCGAAAGAAGCCCCGGACTCCCCCCTTGGTGGTCCGTGTAGAAACTAAGCGAATAGAAAAGGAGAAAAACTACACAATGATGAATTTTCTTTTTTTTCACTGTGTACACTGGCTGGTCGACCCCGGAACACAAATGTGAGGGCACTGCGCATGCGCGCAGACGTGGCGATACGTGGCTGATCAGGAGACGATTGAGTTCACTTATTTAAAGGGCAAGAAAAGTCATTGATTACGGTGCGTGTGAAATATTATGCACAAAAAATGAATACCAGTTCATACAATTGTCGTTGTCAGAAAGATTATGTAAATGCAGCAATGGAAGAATTATGCATAATAATGAAAATAATACAGTGAAAGTACAGGTGTTTTATCAAGAAGGAAAGTACTCAGTCAGTGCGATTTTAGTATACTGTATATTATACAATTATAATATTATTACTGAATTATAAATATGTAGTACCGTTAGATGCATTATAATGTTTTATATGTATTTAAATGCAGTGGGCTTTTATAAGGCCGTGGGTGTCAGATCCTTTACTAAAGTAAAAGTAGAAATAACATGGTCAAAAAAATAATAATAAAGTCCTGAATTATAAATGTTAGGCTGACTGAAAAAGTATTATCAGCTAAATGTACTGAAAGTGTCAAAAATATTTTGCATTTTGCATTATTCTGTTTTAACCACTATAATTACATTCAACATTTAAATGGTCAATGTAATTAGTCAATGTCAATTTTTGGATGGATAGATCGTTATATGTTCTTTCTATATACTGGCTAGATTAGTAGTATCGTAATCTATCATATCATATAAACACATCATATGTGTTTTATGTAAAAAAACTAAATAATAAAAAAAAACCGTATTGTGCTGTTTAGCAGCTTGTACCTGTTTTTTGTTTTGTTTCACTCACAGGGCCAACGGCCTGGGCTGGGCTATGACGGTTTCTCAGTGAACATGCATTTCACCACAAGACAAGCTGATTCATGCATAGTAATTGAAGTAATTTAGATCACGTTGATAAAATGATGCAATCCAGTGTGATTATATACATGATAACTGCATTAAATACAGTGTGATACAACATCTGAGTCACAACACAAATTAATTAACTAAACAAATAAGGTGTCACCCCTTGTTTTAAAAAGCTTCTTGGAGGGTCTTCAGAAAACATCCCAACAGCGATGGACCAGATAACTTCAGCCACTCTGATTTTTCTTCTGATACAAAACAGGTAAGACTTGTTTTCAGCTGAGAGAGAGAGAGATATGTTTTTATGACTCACTGTCAGGACGTTTGGGCTGTAGTTACCTCTGAGGTCATGTCCTCGGATAGAGGGTCTCACATTGTAAAGAGGCAATTCTGGGATTTTGGGCTCTGAATAGTAGAATCCTGCAATGAGTATACATTCTACATATTTTGTGGTCTGACCCCAGTATTTTTAGACTCAATATATAAAAACAAAATGTATACATTTAATTCAGATTTAGAAAATAAATGTTGTATAAATATTGATACAGCATTTAGAGCTTTCATATTGGGAAATAAAAAACTACAGAAAATGACTGAATTTAAGAAATGTCCAGACAAAATCCAAACAATGAAAATAAATGTATCTTTCTTCTGGAGGTCTTATTATTTGGATTATTATTTTTAATGTATTTGGTTAACTGAATAAATATAATATTGAGTTTATCCAAAACCCAAAATGTTCAGAGTTTATGTGTAATGTCTGGCCACCATTTTCTAGTTGAGAGGGGTAATTAGAGTATTGACCTTAGTGTTTCCTCTCTTGGTGATGGCCCTTTATTTAGTAATCCTTCAAAAGAAAAGTGAAATGACTAAACAAATTAACAGACACATCATTTTTTGATCCTAAATCAAGTGAAACATCATCTGAAGAGGATAGTGACAGTGACTTAAGACATGCTGGAGGACCGGTTAAACCCTTTGATCATGAATAACTCCCACGAACGCATGCAAAACAAGGAATCGCTCCTAAATAGCGATCACGAGAACCTTTACAGGGATACTCCAGCAATTCAGTGTCACACTTCATAGGCTGGGTGAAAGGAGCTTAGTATGAGTCAAGCAACGAAACAACTAGATCTGCAGATCCAACTGTTTCCCTCACTGACTGGTAAACATCCATGTATTTCAAAGTTTGTAACATATTCTCCAAATTCTCCAACCAGGATTGTATCAAGACTTGACAAAGCTTTTCCAGAGCAGACGACTTACTACAGAGTAGAACCACTCGACAATGGAACTGTTCTTGAAGTGTCCGTCTGTGGAGTGGCCCTTTAATTAGAAATACCATAAGTGTAACATTCAGGTTATAAACAAAACTTCAGTTGTCAAATCTGCCACACAACACAGCTCTTATACTGCAGAACTTGCCGGGGACAAGTGCCGAGTTGTTGGTTTTGGCAAGCTCATTAACGTGTACCAACAGTTTGTTATTTCAATTATAGTTTAAGAAGGAACCTGTAAACATGACAAACGTTATGAGTGGTGCTGATATCAGTAGTTTATTGTATGTTAAGTCCAACACATTCAAAATAGAGAAAAAAGAACAAAACAAAAAAAGATTCTCCGCCTGCAACACTTTTGTACTAGCAACAAGTAAAGGGTAAACACCGTAAAATGAAGATGGCAGCCAACTGTTTACCACACCTGCTAAAGCCAAGAAGGTACTTCTATTTCCATTCAAAAGGGACTGGAATGATTCACAATGAGGATCCACTCAAATTAACTTTCCACCACGGGAAAAGTCCTTTATACGGTCATTTTATTTTCTCCTATTGAAGATCCTTTAAAGGTTTGGTTTGGAAAAAGGGTGGGAGGGTTGAAAACCTCGGTGAAAAAGAAGAACTATCAAACTCTAAATTTATATACTCAAAACATTTTGCCACCATTACAATGTGAAAAACACAAATTGGTCTGAACGCATGATGGCTCTTCTTCGTCACCCTCTTCATTGACCATTGCTGTAAAAAGTATGATTGCAGTCAAGTGCTTTAGTTAAGCAATTACCGGACAAATAAACATTCGGGGTAGAGGTACCAATCAGAAACTGTCTGTTAAAAACACTCAAGGATCAAAGAGCTGTAATTTCTCTGTAATATTAGGTCAAAGACTGATGGTAACAAATTAAGGTCTCTATTGAAAACTAATCCCACATCTGGAAATATTTAATCTCAACTACAAAGGGCGAGCAGCCGAGCATTACTGTGGAAAACTACATTAAAATGCCATGTCTGTACATCAAATCTCGTTTTAACTGCTAGAGAACAAATATTTTATGCGGATAACAAGATGAGCACTTCATTTGTCTTTTCACTGCCAGATGAGGAATTTGGTGAGTCTGTGTTCAAAATTACAGATTGTCCCAGAAATGTTGTAAATAGTGCAATACCACCAGACAAGGAAGACCTCATTAGTAGATTTATCCAGAAAAAAATGCTACATTGATTTCACTTCCCATATCAGTGCAAGATAAGAAAAAAAATTAAAAGAAAAAATAGATCTCATGTTTTCCTTTTCAGCTGAAACCAAACGGTCTTCCCTCCCTACCGAGTACTGAAAGAAAATGCATTAGAGGACAAAAGAGAGACGACTAGTATGGCATTCAAATTCATTCAAATCAGACTTGCCTTGAATGAAGAAGAAAAAAAATGAACACAAATAAGCACAATGAATAATCAGCATATGAAAATACAAATGCATAAACGGCTAGAAAAGTGAGCACAATTGTTTGCTAGTCGGTAGACTGGAACTACGGCCAGCCCACCCACAGATCTTTACAAAAAAATTGTTGCTGAGAAAAGAACAGTCTGACAATTTTTGAGTCCAGGGATTAACCAAAGTTCTACCATGAGTCTCAAAAACGATACGGTCCGACTGACAGGAAGTATCAACAGAATCTGAACCACATTGTGAGACATTTGCTCTTTCTAAACCGCAAACCTTCCTTCAGTGAAATCATTGTGGAGGAGCCGTGACTTGTTAAACCAAAAGGAGCAAGAATTTTCCTGCATTATCTTTAATGTACCTTTTTTTTTTTAGGGAGGGGGGGATGTTCTTCAGATACACCTCTTAACCATTTAACAACAGAACTGGAGGCACCTATTGTCTCTACAAAACCCAGAACAGACACGATACAAAACAAATGTACAAAACTCACAGCAGCTCATCTTAGGTAGTAAAACAGTATGGAAAAATGAAATATGCAACTGGAAAAAAAAAAAAATGTTACCTAAAACGTGTGAATACTGCAATTTCTTTTTCTATCTGATCCCAAAAACAATAGTTCAAAATGAGCAGCTCCATAACAGAAGGCAGAAAGCCTCAAACTGCTTTACTCTAGTAAGACTGGAAAAGGTGAAATAGAAGGCACCACTCATGCTTTTATCAAGTTGAGAAAATAAAATATACACAGAAAACAAAACATACAGTAAACTATGATTTCTGCTGTACATTTATTCTGTTACTCTGCACTTAAGAGAGAAAGGGAGGGAAGAGGGAGAGAAGGTGTCGTCCATCCCAGTTTTGTGGTCTAGCTGGCAGGAAAAAACAAAACAAAAAGAAAAACAAACTTGGAATCAAAAGAATAAAAACTGAGCGAGCCGCCATCATTACCACCACTCTTCTATTGTTCGACTTTGTTACTTGTGTATCCTTTGTCCCGCCACTCATTTGGTGAAAGTCCAGGATTTTAGCTTTTTCTTTATTTGATTTATAAATGAGGAAAAATATAATGTAGATTTGCTCGTCATCTTGTCCATCCAGCAGTAATTGAAGCTTCTTTTGGGTCAAAAGTGTGAAAAGTACATTGGTCACAGCAGACAGGCTATGAGCGAGGCCTGCCCCGGAAAGTCGTATCGCTTGAGACAAAACAGGTCTCTCCAGCTGCGGTCCAAGCATGGATGTCAATGTAATACGACAAAAGTACCCATTAGTGCATATTGATGAGTGCATTATGCAATTTTGAAGCAGTGGTCTCTCAAAAAGGAAAAAGTAAAAGGCAAGCTTTTCCCCTGGAACTGCACAAATTTTGCATCTCACTCTTTTCCAACAGTAACGGGCAGAAAACTACCATATAAAATGTGCAATAGAGGGATTTCGTGAAGCAGCGCCCCAGTTAAGTCAAGGCATATAATCTCTTTTCCAAATGATGGGCTGTATTATCGTAGTTAAAAGTCTTATCAGTCCCTCCTAATGTGGCAGATTACTCCTGGTTGGTTTGCCTTTTTTTCCACAAATTTACAAATTAAAGTTTGTGAATTCTTGAGATACCCGAAAAGGATGCTCAGCTCACAACTAATAAGCGCATTTTTTTGTTTGCTTATTTTGTTTTGTCTATTTCACAAACAAAGGTTGACAGGCTGTGTCACATTCCAAAGCAAAGAGGGAACAAAAAAATAAAAAAATAAAACAAAAACCAATATATACGTTCATACATGAAGATTTCTTTTCGTTAACGAGAACGGTTGAAGATGAAGAACCCGGTACTACTTCCACACTGCAGGTGGTGCTCTTCTCAGCGGCGCTGGGTCGTGAAGCGACCCTCTCCCTGGCCACCAGAGCCTCTTCCGGAGCCCATGCCAGGTTTGGGGGCCATGCCGCCTCGGGGTGGTGGTCCCCTCCCGTCACGTTCTCGCATCATTCCACTTCCCACGATGCCTCTGGAACCTCCGGCGCCTCGGTCGTTGCGCCTCATGTCCCGGCGCTCGTCTCCACCACGGGTCTCTCGTTCACGCACCGCCCTCGTCTTCTTCTCCTCTACATTCAGACGCACCTCGCCTCGAAACATGATAGGCTGCAGGGAGAAAAGCACGGTCAATTTGGGAGAAACTAGCACAGAACATTTACCCCCCCCCCAAATACATTTCACAGCCTACGTCACTCATTGGTTTGCACAACCAAGTTTGTCAATCTGTCCCAGAGACCATGTAAGCAGTGGTGTCACAACGGTCTGACCTGACAAGTTCTGCGTTGCTGCCGGTCAAACTATTTTGTTCCAAGGCTGTTGTCAGGTTGACTTTAGCCCGGCATGAAAAAATGAAGCGCCTCATTCATTTAAATTAGGCCAGTTTGGCGTCGCAGAGGGCGTAGATTAATCGGTTTACTTTTGCTGCAATTAAAAACATCATATGTCGAACACTGTTGATTAACATGCAAGCACACATTGCTGGTGGATTACTTTGTAAAACTCGATTGTCACAACAAAAAAGACAAAGTCTGGTTATTCACATAACAAAAATCACCCAGGTTATTAGAGAGCAATTACTCTGAATAATGGCTTTTTATAAAAGATTTCTTTAGCGTGGATTACTTTGTGAAGAAATATTACTATTTTCGCATTAAATGTTAAATGACAAAACGCAGCCACCTCATTCATATCAATGAGACCAGTGGGTTTCTACCACAGGTTAAGATGAAAGTGCAGAGTTGTACCACAAAAGTTAATCCTGCTCAACTTTTGCCTCAGCAGAATCCAGGCATCAATGAATGCACTGTGATGGCCAATTAAGTGCAATCAAATGTTAGATTTTGAATATTTTGACAGATGCACAGAAGCATTGTGCCAATATACTCTTGGAGAAACTTGCTAGTGATAGTTTTCCAGGGTTGGAATATCCTGCTGGCCTGTGTGTGTCTTGGTATTTGAGGAGCCTTCAAACTGCACTTCTTGGTCATAACTTATGTCACCTGGAGCAAGACAGCGACAGTGCCTTGCGTTCATTTTTAAACTCAATGCTATAGTTGGTCTGACCATAGCCTTAGATAACCTTCACTGACATGACAATGTGAAATTACATATGTATTATAAAAGACAATGGCTTTTGGAATTTCATGTGTGTTTTTCCTCACTACTGAGTCACATTGTAGAAATGTGCATCACCAAACCACCACCAAATGAAAGTGGGTAAATAAATGTCAATACATGCCCCTTCTACCTTGGCTCCCAGGATTCTTTGCACAGGCTCAGCCTCGTCAAAGACCACAAATCCAAAATTGGGCAGCTTCCCACCAACTCCCTTGGTGTTGATCCGCAGCTCTACAACAGTTCCATATGCTGCAAGAAAAAAAAAAAATAGAGTAATTAAACCAATATTTATTTACACTAATTTTACACGGCATGGAAAATGTATTAACAAAGTGTTCCTTTTTTGTGTGGAGGAAACATACTCATGAAAAAGTCTTTGAGCTCGCTCTCATCAATGTCATGTGGGAGGTTGCCAACAAAAAGCTGGTGACTGTCTGGGAATCGGACAATCCGCCTGTTGTCAATGTCACCAGCATCACCCTCTCCCCGGCCACCTGGAGGTCAGAACACCACATCAGATCAGCTCACATGTATAATCTGCATCGAAATCCAAGAACGCTAAATCCACTGCATCAAGAAAGTGACACTCATAGCACCAGTAGGACGACAATGACTAGATTAATGTTCTCACCGAGTGGTTAAAGAAAATCAAAAACAGGATTATAGATTCATTGAGATGTGACTTAAAGGGTCCTGTTTACCTTTAACAAAACTCAAGTGTGGTTTCCCCGTTTGTGACTCCGAAGGTGCAACACCATCTAATAGTGACAGAGAGGTAGAATATAACAAATGGAAAAAGGAAAGAATAAAGAACTAAACCCTTAATATGGGGAACGAGTGTTGGCATTACCAGGCCTGGGACCCCGCTGAGTAAAGACTGGTCTGTCGCGTGTGCGCTGGTCTCTGGACCGAAGAGGTGTCTGTGTCTCCGTCTTGGCTTCAACTCTGGACTGTGTGCGGCGGCCCACGAAAAAAAAAAAAAAAAAAGACCACATCAACCGTACATCCTTTTCATCATTGCTTTTGCATAGTGCGCCGGAGAATCAGTTATTGTCACCCCACTTGAGCAAGTCATGCGTTTTAGTTTTACGTCTCTCAAAGCACTTTGCTGCTGGTAAAATTGCTTTCAGTAATCAAAACAACTTTTTGAGGACATTTCTTCCCCTCCCCCTTTACCCATTTTATGAGGGAAAGCATACATATGTATAACATATTGCACCATAAAATCAAATTCTGCTGTAGCTGTAGGTTGAGGGTTTGATTAAAATCCATGACTACTCTCCTCAGCCAATCCATATTTGACTTGTCTGCATGTCAATTTGTGCCAACAACTTAACACTTAAGGCTGCCTCTGCTTTGTCCAACATGTGTTGTCGTAATATACCACAGTCTGTGAATGCCCGTCCTCACTAATCTTGGGTTTTAGCAGAAGTCAATTTAAATGTTTTTTTTGCTCAAGTCCGCCATCTCTTGAACAAGGTCATATGGTTGACTATGGAGAGACAGGGTTGGGCAATATGACCATTTAGTATACAACACGTGATGATTTTGATTCGTCAGCCATCAGATAATTTAACCATACTGGTTGTTTATTTTCTTGAGGGACTCTGTTGGAACTCTGCACAAAGAAGCGCTACAAAAATGAACCAGCACACAGTTCTGTCAAAAGGAGCACCTCGCACAAACTTTATTTACTGCTGCCGTTGACCATCATCTAATCTTCAATGCATGATGGAAATAAACACTGTGCTAGTTTCTTATATCGTGAACCATTTCTCACCCTTGGATTTCGTTTCATTTGTAAAATTGTCAATAGTAGGTTACCTGTGAGCTTGGCGCTTTAACAACATGGGGTGAGATTCCAGAGGAGCCGACTGTGCCGCTAGGAGGCAGGTTTTTACTGGTCACCGAGGCCCACGAGAAAGTCTGTGAAGGATGAAAAAGAAATCATGGTTAGCAGCAATATTGACTCAACTTACTTTAACATTAGTAGGTGCATCTTTGGGCATGTTACTAAGATTATGGAAAACTCTGCTGGATTGGATGATATGGTACTGGACTGTGCATCACAAATTACTTTTGATAATTTATGGAACTTGAGATTCTAGTACATAATCTTATACTCGTAATGTAAAATACTGCCTCAAGTTTATCCGTAATAAACAGCTTTTTATTCATTTAAAGTGCATTGGCTGTGACTCCTGGTGCTGTGGTTTGTGCTGGCTGAATTTGAAATTAGGGATCCGACTAACCACTGAGAAGTAAACCACAGAGGTACATTGGGCTTACCTTGGGGGGCTCCTGGGTGTTTGGTGGGGACTCCACAGGGGCCGGTGACGGTGCCTTCTCCTCCATCTCTTCCAGAACCTTCTCATCTACGTCAGGCTTTATCTCCTCTACTTTGGGCTCTGGTTCGGGCTCGGGCTCGGGCTCTGGAGCTGGCTCCTCCATGGGCTCCTCGACACCATTACTACAGAGCACAAATCAGCATGCGGTCACTTACATAGATAAAAGAAGTTTAAAATGGCAAAATCCTTCATGAAACTTCTCTTTTGCTAAAACCAAAACAAATAATAATCTAACACACAAATTTATCTTTTTGAGATATGATGATGTTTTAGCATACGCGACAGGGTGAGGTTCATAATAAGTGGTGCTGTTGGGGCTTTCTTGAAGTGGCTCAGGGGATGCCTGCCTCTCCTCTGGCTCCTCTTCAACTTCCTCCTCTGATTCTAAATTAGAGAAAGAAAAACCATTAGAAATGATTTTCTAAATGTGAGGGTGATTTGAATGATCACCCTCACATTTAAGCATGAACTAAAAAAAAAACAAATTAAAAAAAAAGGTCTGTTTGGGATATGTATTCATATCTTACCTTCATCAAGCTCAGCTTCAGAGTCTCCAAAAACCTCATCCTCGTAACGGAAAATGTCATTGTGGACGTAGAACTTGTTCGCCACAGAACCCTGAGGAAATGTGTCATGCAAACAGTGTCCATTAAAAAAAATGAAAGCCATCTACTTTGAAATTAAAGGACCATAAAATGACAATTTGAGTGAGTATATATATATATATATATATATATATATATATATATAGCAAGAGTAACTGATATCAGCTCTGTCCACAATTTACATTTATATTCATTAAGCCAGAAAAACATTATTTGCCATTGTTATCATCACTCAACCTCGAGGTTTGTTAATAGTACTGAAAAGGTAGAGGGGTACTCACTTCGGGAGCAAGCACGAACGTTTGCATAAACTTCCTCATGGGCTGACCATTGTTTGACAGTTCTCCCAGGACTTGCACCACCACTCCATCACTCAGTGTGGCATGCGCATCCACGTGCCTGATCTTTGTGTGGCACTCGCTGAACTGCAGGGACATGACCTTCTTGTGGATTTCCTAAGAGATGCAGAGACAAGTGGATAACCAGAACAATTTATAAAGAGAAAAAATGTCAAAAAATAAATAAAATGTAATCAAAAGATATTTCCATGCTATAAAATCTGAATATCATTCATGTCAAGAATTTGGCAGTTAGCAACAATCTGAGGTCAGCCAGTGAGTTTACTTTCACATTCATTACTCGGCTCAACCCCAAAAGCAAGGTGATGACTCCATTTTGGTCAGTCAAATCAACAGATACTGATATATGGAAATATAAAAGTGTCACAAAAAGGTAGAAAGTTTCATAAGATTTGACAATCCTGTCAACATAGTTTCTTCCTTTCTAAAATGGTGCCGGTTATTTATTTTTTACCATGCTCAATTTAATTAAAAAAGGAATATTTATTCCCTCACCACAATGAATAATCGTGTACCATACACTTAGTGTTTTCAATGTAAATCTTTATTATTGAAACATAGCACCTACCGCTTGCCCATACACCGCCTCTGCCAGCTTCCCACTTGGGTCAAGTCCGCCATGAACATAGGAAGAGTTCCTCCCATAAAACCTGATGGCATAACAAAAAGAAAGTTAAACAGCGTAACCAAAAGCTACAAACGTTGCGTCTTTCACATCACATTTTGGTAGTTACCTGTGCAGGAAATCTGGTGCCTTGTTTAAGAGTGTGTAATACTGCCTCACAAACTCCCGCCCTACAAGCAGGGGACTTGGCTTCTCCATCACCATTTCTTTGGTAAACAATATTAAGTGCTGAAACAGAAGATAAACAGGTCATTAATTGCAATAATGACCTGTAATGTAAACACACTCAGTTGGCAGTAAATTAGGCACACCATTTTAAAAAAACAAAATAATGCAGTCCGACACTACAGCCATGCTTTCAACACTATGTTCACAAAAGGTTTATTGAGTCTTTCATTAACATGTTTAGTTTTTTGATTGTTTTTGATAGTTGTTGGTCATTTTGGAGGTTGAAGTGTATGGTGCTGGTGAATTGTATTGCATTATATTGAGGAGGTTTCTGAGATTGAATCTTAATATCTTTTAACTTGGTGTAACAATACAACTCAAGTGCACCACATTAACTACAGCCTATAAAAATAAAAAAATACTATATAGTTGAAGAAAAACTTTTCCTAACCAATTTGAACAAAACATTTAAACTTCCATAAAGGTTGACTTTGCTGCAAAGCTTTTGTATAAGACAAAGGCATACATAACGAATTGGCCACCGAGTGTAGGATATGGAAAATAGGCTTAGTGTCAGTTAGACAGCCAACGTTATCTGAAATATTTGAGGTCAAGCAATTTCAAGGAAGACTATTTTAGTAGTCGTGAACGTTTGTTGTAGCTCAGGTAATATTGAGTAGTCATATTGAGTAGCAAGTAACGTTACAGGAAGTACAAAGGTCAATCACATCTCTTTTTAAAAAGAACCACGTTTCACTTTGTAGTCTCATTAAGGCCACGTTTTATCAGATCCACATCAATCATATAGCAGAAGGAAGGCAGCAGACTGTCAAGCTAGCCGGCTAACACACTAGCTAACACACAACTGCGCCATCACGTTCATCCAATGAGACAAAGAGGGAAACCGGCTGTAGATTAAAAAAAAAGGGAAGCGATCGATGCAGTTGTACAAGTTTGGCAGCGGCGAGAACTAACTTTACTACAAATACATCCCACTTTTAAACAGTATATCGTACATCACATACGAGTTACACACATGCGTCCCTTTGTAGATAGGTGGCCTACTGTACGAGTTAGGCCTTTCATGTCCAAGCTAACAACATTTTGGCATTTGTCGCAAATGACAGATTCATAATTTGTATTTTAGATTCCGGTCCTATAAATTGTGCACGTCCACCGTCAGCTAGGTCAACGTTTTCTAGACTACAAAAACAAGGGAAGGAGAGCACACTCTGAACGACTGGCCTCTTTGCTGTCATCCTAAATGCTAACGTTAGCCCGGCAAACTGAAAAGCAATGCAAAGCTTGCGACATGCTAGCTGGCCAGCTATCATTAGCTTGAGCTAACCTGTGGCGTCGTCGCTTTTCTTCAGCTTACATTTTTTTTTAAATTTCCAGGATAAACATATTTCATGAAAACACATAGTTGTTGTGGATAAGCACCGAAAATGGACACTTGACGAGACGTTGTTTTGCTGTGCTATCACACAATCACAACTTGCACGCTGATTCCAAGCGGGGTAAAACCACCACGGCGACATAACGTTGAGCCCGGCGATAGCCATTGTAACTGCACCAATAAACTATATCCGTGGCATGCCAGGGAGGCTCCACAATTGACAGACTAACAATGTCTAAATCAACTGAATCACATTCGATACAACTCGTAGGGGATACAAAGTTGCCTGAAACTTTAAAATAAATTACCCCCCAACTTACATCGACTGTCAAACCATTATCAATGATACAAATTGAGGGCTATGCTAGCTCAAAGAAAACAAAGAAAGGCAGATTTGACCAATTGAATGGACACTAGTGGTCTCTAACTAAATATCTAACGTGGGCCGCTTGTACAGTAGCGGGATGCCGGACTAGATGGCAACGTTGTCCGACTACTGCCCGTCTAGCGAGCGGTCGTGGTTTCGACTAACGTCAGACAATGCAGCTAGCTAACGTTGGCTCGTACAGTTAACGTTAGCTTGTCAACCGCCGTGTAGCTTAGCTTTAGAGGAGGCTCACTTACCGTATGAAAGACCTATCTATGTAGACAGAATTATGTTTAATAAATATCTACGCGTAACCGGCTGAAAACTGTTGTGAAATGTCCCAGGGGTAATAGTGATATTTCCCTCGCTTCACTAACTAACAGTGTATGATCTCTGCTGTCCCAGAGATTGCAGATTTAAAGTGATAGGTTCTATTTATTGTTTTACCCCTGCAATCTGGGGCAGGGAACCCCCATCACAAAGAGTCAGCCAATGGACTGTTTACACTAGGCAACATAAATTATGACGACAGACAAATAGCCCCGCCTCCCAAACTTTCTACTAATGCTGTCCCAAAAATATTTGACTTGACTGTAGTAGTATTGAACACCACACTGTTGTTTCTTCCATCGGAGCTTTTTTTCTTATTTTTTTTTAGAAGTTATTTCTGGCTTCTCTACCATTCTCAATCATTTTCTCGTCTACTTTCACTGAGTCTGCAATTTGGTAACTGTCAATTCTTGTTTTATCAATTGACTGTTGTTGTTAAGAGAGCATGCATGCTCAGCCAACCTACAAACCAAAAAAATACACTAGGTATACAAATCAACAAGAGAAAAGACACAGAACCCACTAAGACGACACAAGGAAGTATGCATACACATATACATAAATCGGTCAATATGCTTTACATTTTCTTTGTTATTTAATTTTCATAAAATAATTATGTTCTGCTCTGCTATTTTATTGTATTGTATATATATATTTAGTATTTGTCATACTTAATATGTGTATGTTTACTCTGTAACTTTGTTTGTTGTTGCAACAAACAAATCCCCCCCTGGGGATGGATAAAGTATCTATCTATCTATCATCTTGTTTGCTATGCAAACAGCTGCTTTAATGCAAATTGGCATACATGCAACAATGGGATTATTCCTGATGTTTTCAATAGCTTGTCACTAGTGTGGGCCCAGTTTGTACAAGTCTGGATATTGAGCGCCACCAAGTGGTCAAAATAACTTTGTGTCTTACACTTTTGTCAATGTTATAAACAAACCATTCATTTGACATCATTTTGGAAACAAAGTTAAAGCGAATGTTTTCTCACAACATTAAATGAAATACAAATATATAATATATAAAATATAACAGACAGACACAGTTTTCCGTGTTTTACTACTCTAATGAAAAGGAAATATGTGGGTGGGTGGAGGGGGGGGGGGGGGGGGGGGGGGGGGCGCAAGATGATCTAATGATTATTTATAACTCAGCAAGTAACTGTGTTTTTATGCGAACAATTTAAACAAGGCGTGGATGCTTTATTAAAAAATAAAACTCTTAACAATCCCACACTTTGTTGTACGATTATTGGATGAATAAAGTATCTATCTATCTATCTAATTTGAAAAACTCGACACATTTGTTGTGAGGAAAATACACAACTTCAAGCTACCCTCATGAAGTTGTGGTTTTATTCTCACAACAGCTGTTACAACATTAAAAAAAGGAGCAAAACCTTCATTGCAAATAATCTCATAAAACCCCTTTTGGATTTTGTTTTAGATGGAGACAGGCGCCTGCATGCGTTGTTGTCATGGCAACCGCAGAGGCAAAACACAGAGGTTATGTAACGTCATCTAACTACTCTATTTAAAAACAAATTAAACATTGAAAGTAAATGCAAGGCTTATTGGTCGTGATAAAATATACAGAAGGCTTTAAAAAAGTTTTTCAAAGAAAACTAAATTATTTTGGGGAACAGAATTATGATCACTACAAATCAACAAAAACAAGCAAAAAAAAAACCCGTGAAGATGTAAATTAAAACCCGTTAATCTAAATGCACTTCATATAAATGAGCCCAAAGCATGTGTCAGAGAAGAAAACTGTTTCTGACTCAGGTGTTTTCCATCCTTTACTGCGACGCCATGACTTCTGATCTGAGTCCTGGACAAACGAGAAAGAGAGTTTTTTTTAGAGTTACAGTTCGAGAACAAGATGGCTGTCCCGGGGAAAGAAAAGTACCTTTCTTCTTCCACATGAAAACGGCATTTTAATGCGACCATCGGCGTCATGTAAATAACTCATTAGGTCATAACGTGTAATAGCTCAGGAGGGAACAACTTTAACCGCTTTAAAGGCATCGCTTTCTAACGGATGACATCGTTTTTTGAGACGGAATTGAAGATCGGAAAGTTTTCTTTCGGGTTGTTGAGAGTGGACATTATTATCTTACTAAACGCTGGCTGTTAGGAGCATGTTTAGCTAAATGTCTCGGTTGTGACTTTTGCAAACTTTTTTTTAGTTATTTGTCTAAACTTTCTCAATCTGTCTGCTTGTGTTTGTATTAGGCGTTCAACGTTGAGTACCTCTGAAACGACTGCCCGAAAATGTTCCAGCCGTAAACATTTATCTGAAGTTTTTCGAGTTTTTGCATAACGGTTAACTTTTTTTTTTTAACTGGACCATGAGTTCATCCCGAGTCAGACCGCAGCAGCCGCCGCAGAGCCAGACTGCCCGGTCGCCGCCCAGACTCGACTCTGGCGAGGGGATAGAGATGGAGAACATCCAGCACCAGGACCTGGGTCTCGGAGGAGTCGCGGGCACCCCGTCCCCTCCGTCCAGACAGGCGTGGAGCCGGGACAACCCGGGCTTTGAGGCCGAGGAGGAGATTATGGAAGCCGACTGGCCTCCGGCGAGCCCCGGGAGGAGGTCGGTGTCCACGGCCTCCAGCAGCAGCTGCAGCAGCGGCCTGGGCAGCTACACCGGCGCGGGCAGCAGCACCCAGATCCCCCGAGGAGGACTCTACCCGACCCCGACTGTGGACGCCCGGCAGCAGGACAGACACGACCACCGCAGCTGTTTGAAGCAGATACTCCAAAGGATCAGAAGTTAGTCATACTCATACTTTATTCTTTGTAAAAAGAATAGTGTATACCATTATTGATGAATACACTATTCCAATGAAGCCATCAAAACAAACGGAGAGTTTATGTGAAACACACAGTATCGTGACCAGAATAACATAGGTCAAACAAAATTCCAGTAATGTAAGATAACAAAATCATTATAAATATACAATTTAAGTACAATCAAGTGAGAACAAATATAAGATATTTAATTAAAGTGTCTTTTTTTCTCGCAATCTCTTCATAAATCACAACACATTTTCTGAGGTATAATATTGTGTGTGAATCCTGAGTGTAGCATGCACTTCTGCTCTCTCAAGCTCCATAGCTGAGTCTATAGCAGAAAATACTGTCAGTTTTATGTAATCATGTCTCCCTATATACTGTACAGTTCATGCTAATGTCCTGTTGAATCTCGTTTTTTTCTTCCTCTGCAGTTCTGTGGGGCACAGAGCTGATGGAGGACAGTGACAGCAGTCGAGAGAGGTACCTCAGGAACGTGCTGAGGGAGATGATAACATATATCACGTTCCTCATTACTATTTGTATCTGTAAGTAACCACTCAAAAATCCTGTAAAATGATGTGAGGTTTATGAACACGGTTGGTTGGCACGTACTTCAGGACAGTCGTCGGTAAAATACACCGGACAGGAATTTGGTTTCTGCGGAGGCATTTTAAAACTTAACTGATGTTTCCTTTATTGCAAAAGTAGGCATTCTCAAATAATTCTTGGAATGCATATTAAATCAGCTTGATTTTTTAAGTGGCAAAACATTTTAATAAAGTGTTCATGATGACGCAACAGCTCCAGGAAGATCTCATGTAACAATAAACAAAATTGTAACCAGTATGTCACTCTGCATCCATTACATCATTTCCTGTTCAGGGCAGTATGATTTATTGTACAGTAACTGAAAAAAGTATGCACTGGGCATTTAAGCATGTGATGTCACATTGTTCAAGGATCATGCCCCAAATATGTGGAACATTTTGGTGACATATCTATAAAGTAAAATATAAAGTAGTGCTCTAAAAGTTAGTCCAGGACTGACAGTTGATCCAAGTGACTCGGAGAAAGCAATTTAAAATATGCCGACATGGGCACCTTTCTTGGAGCTGAAAAGTTATTTTCCAAGCTCCCTGCTTAATGGTTTGGGCAGCTGAAAAACGGAACTCTGACACTCGTCAGGGGGCTTGGATTTCAACAACAGCATAAATTTGATGGCCGCATTTTGGGATGGAAAAAAGTTAATGGAAATCCCAAATTTCAAACGTGTGGTAACGTTTCTCTGCCCTTTTTTTTTTTTTTTTTTTCTGCGATGAAAAATGCCAAACTATGGTTTAGGGTGGATCAGGAAATGATTTCCTGGCAGACTGAATTGAGGCACATTCTGCCAAGCAGACCTTGACTATTAAACATAGTTTCCAGAGCTGCTCCCTGGTGTCTACTGAATGCTACAGGGAATAGCAATGCATAGGTGAAACAAAAATGAAGTCTGACCTCATGTTCTTCAAGACTTTGCATTGTCATACCAGATGTAAATTGCACACAGAAATACACAGAAAGCATTCCCTCTCTATTAAGTCTTCTCTTTGTCATTCTGCAATGTGACAAGGGCTTGTAATGTAGCGTGTGCTAATAGGAATATCACTTTCAGTAATGGTTATGTTATATTGTGATTCGCTCTGCAGTGACCTATGGGATGGTGAGTGCCAATATGTACTACTATACCAAAGTCATGTCTCAGCTTTTTTTGGACACACCGCTGTCTGCCGGGGACCCTTCCTCTTTTAGAAGCCTCTCAACCATGGAGGATTTCTGGAAGGTAAAATGCCAAATTCATCACTATTTTGTCAACTAAAATGACGTCTATTTCAGATATCATTTTTATCATTGTGTTACATCTTGAGAATAGAAGCTTCTGCACATGTAGGTCGGAAGGTCGGATGCAATTATTTAAAGGAGCAGTTAGACGTTTTAGAAAATGAGAATTTGGAACGCACTCTCTTATCAGTTTTTTAAACATAAGGCTACAACCAGCAGCCGGTAAACTGAAATGAACATAAAGATTGGAAACAACAAGCTGTTTCCCCTGATTTCAGTTTATGCTAAGAAAGTGAATCAGTGAAATTCCCCAAAATTCTAAATACTCCTTAAATAAAATAAAAAAGTTATTCTTCAGAACTTCATCAGAGCATAATGTATAATAACGGCATCATCAAATAGAGCACATTGGTGCTTTTTTATGTGAGCAGACATGCAGGTCACACAGAAAAATTAGGAAAGTGAAGGAAATATTGCTCCAACATTGGAAACATGTGCAGCACTTATAACCCTCAAACACATTAGTAAAGTCTGTCTGTAGTCAGATCATAGCAAAATCATTGTGCATACTGTGTATGAAAAATCACCAACTGAACTGTCAGAATTTGAGCTATGCACAATACACATTTGTTTCTGGATTATTTAATAATAAACTTCACAATGTGTAATGTGTTGATGCTACCAGGCATCTTTGGTGATAAACAATCACAATAACAGACATTCAGGGTATCTATCATCTCGTCTGTGTCATAATTCTGACTGTCCTACACTCACAGTTCACAGAGGGACCTTTCCTCAATGGCATGTACTGGGAGGTGTGGTACAACAACAAGAGCCTGCCAGAGAATCAGAGTCTCATCTACTACGAGAACCTCCTCCTTGGGGTGCCACGGCTCCGGCAGGTCAAAGTCCGAAACGAGTCCTGCTCCGTCCACGAAGATCTGAGAGACGAGGTTCTGGACTGCTACAACATGTACACCCCAACCAACGAGGAGACAACCTCCTTTGGCCCCAAGAAGGGAACCGCGTAAGTCCATGCATTTCATTTGATACCTTTCAATTATATTATTTTATCAGTTTTAAAAGGAGGCTAGATCTGTATCAAATGTATTACACTAACAAATGTCTAAATCCTACATCCTTTTCTTTCGGTTGTCTCTTAGGTGGGTGTATATGACAGAGAGGGACATGAACGGGAGTGGTTATGTGGGCCAGATATCTAAATATGGAGGTGGAGGATACTACCAAGACCTGTCTCGAACTAAAGAGGAGTCAGCAACCCAACTGCAGTTTCTCAAAGATCATCTGTGGTTGGACAGAGGCACCAGAGCGGTGTTCCTAGACTTCTCTGTCTACAATGGGAACATCAACCTTTTCTGCATAGCCAGGTAAGACTCTTCAATCACATATCTATTTATATATATATTGATCTGATATTAAATAGAAAGAACATACAGTACAATAATGACAGAACAATGGCACCCGGTAGTGAAAATTGTTGCATCAGATGCAAAACATTCAGATGCAAAACATTCTTCAAAAAGGCATCTAATTTTACATCTAACATTTGGTTTATCCAACGTTGAAAAAGACAAAAGGTTACGCTTTGTGGAGAAAAATGAAGTGTGCTTGCTGCAGATGTACAGTCGAAACATTTGAAATAGTGGGTATCTTCCTAGCTCTTTGTTACACATAAATCAGTTGCTATATTTTGATTTCTTCTCCAATTAATCTCAGGGAAAAACTCTTCACATTGTTTCTTCTGTCTGACAAACATTTCTAAATCCAAAGATATTCAATTTAAGAGAATATGAAACAGAGAAAAGGTATAGAACATTAGTAAATGTTTGCTATTTCTGCTTGATAACCAACTTTAATAACTCATTAGTTATCAGAATGGCTGTCAAATTTCTGTCAGTTGACAAAACAATTATTCAATAGACATTACAGTCTATTTCATTTTCTTGACAATCTTGATTTAGATACCTGTGCTTTTTTATTTATTTATGCATTTGTCAGGTTGTTGGTGGAGTTTCCTGCTACTGGCGGGGTGGTGACCTCCTGGCAGTTCCAAACAGTGCGTCTGATACGATATGTGTCCAGCTGGGACTACTTTGTGGGTCTGTGTGAAGTGGCGTTCTGTCTCTTCATCCTCTACTACATGGTGGAGGAAGTGCTGGAGATCCGCATCCACCGCTTGCATTACTTCAAGAGTCTGTGGAACTGCCTGGATGTTCTCATTGTCGTGGTGCGTATCATCGTTATTCAAGTCATTTGATAATCATTTTAACAAGACTGACTGAGTTTGTTGTTTTCTCGGTCTGCTCCTTCTTCAGTTGAGTGTCGTTGCCATTATTATGAACATAACCAGAACCGCCATGGTTGGCAACCGTCTGAAAGGCCTGTTGGAGAACCACACTGCTCACCCGAGTTTTGAGCCTTTGGCCAACCTGCAGATCCAGTTCAACAACATGGCCGCAGTCATTGTCTTTTTTTCCTGGATCAAGGTACATATCTTTTCCCTTTGGTTCATAATCAGTCCTAAACCACCAGAGTGGAAGAACCCAAATAGTGTCGCGCCGGTTCATCATTTCTCACATTCTTGCAGCTTTTTAAGTTCATCAACTTCAATAAGACCATGAGCCAGCTGTCCGGCACCATGTCTCGCTGTGCCAAGGACCTTGTGGGTTTTGCCATCATGTTCTTCATCATCTTCCTGGCGTATGCTCAACTAGCCTACCTGGTGTTTGGAACCCAAGTCAACGATTTCAGCACTTTCCAAGCCAGCATGTATGTAATTCAGCATTAAGTCCACATACATGTACAAAGCCATCTGAAACAACTGCCGTTTTCCTAAAATGTTGTTTCTGGTTGTGTAGATTTACCCAGTTCCGTATCATTCTGGGAGACTTTGAGTTCTCAGAAATAGAGGAAGCAAATCCAGTGCTTGGACCCATCTACTATACAACCTTTGTCTTTTTCATTTTCTTTATTCTCATGGTGAGTAGTGTGTAGATACCGGCTGTGTTGAAGTTTGTTCATGTTGTTTACATACACCCCCTCACTAACATAAGAACACCTGTTCTCACCCTTTCTGTATAGAACATGTTCCTGGCCATCATCAATGACACATACTCTGAGGTGAAGGCCGACATGTCCCAGCAGAGGACTGAGATGGAAATGACTGATCTCCTTAAGAAGGTATTGAACTACATGCATCATTCCTTTTGGCGAGGCAGATTAAGTCCGTTAAATCAACAGTAGCAGGAATGAAATAACTGCTCTAGAGGCAAAGTAAGTTTCAGGATTCTTCTCTCTCAGGGCTGTAACAAAGCTTTGATGAAGTTGAGACTCAAGAAGACGGCAGTAGACGACATCTCTGACAGTTTGCGTCAGGCCGGGGGAAAACTAAACATTAATGAACTCCGCCAGGATCTTAAAGGGTGAAGAAAGCAACACTAAAAGCTATGAACTATTATGATATGATTTCAATGCTACGTGTCCTGAGATTGTTTTGATTGTTTTCTTTCCTCAGAAAGGGCCACACAGACGCAGAGATTCAGGCAATCTTTGCCAAGTATGATCACGATGGCGACCAGGAGCTGACGGAGCACGAACACCAGCAGATGAGGGACGACCTGGAGAAAGAGAGAGTGAGTGATGACGCCGACAGCGACACGTGGAGAAAACGCATCACACCTGCATGTATGTGGTGTTTTACGCTCAGCCAAAACAGCCCTGCAGATGTTCAGTGTGTCTCTGCTCGCTTGCCAGGAGGACTTGGATCTGGAACGCAATTCGCTGACTCGACCCAGCAGTGGGCGGAGCTTTCCTCGTACACAGGAGGACTCGGAGGAAGACGATGATGAGGATAGCGGCCACAGCTCCCGTCGCCGCGGCAGCAGCTCAGGGGGTGTCTCCTATGAAGAGTTTCAAGTGTATGGAGCTTTTATTATTATATATTAATATAACTTACATGCAGGTTAATGATGAATACATGCTGAATAAAATAATGGCGTCAGTTTGAAAACATATGGGTTTATCTTCAAGGCCCTACCGATACTAGATTTATTTAAAAAAGTCTGATAATAATATCAGTCGATAATCTTTTGTTTCCTTTTTAAACATAAACACATTTTAAGAAGGATTCCTACTGAGCAGGACATTTAACAGCCTATACTTTACAAATATAAACTATTCATATAATGGATATATATATAATGGATTTTGTATTTATTTTTTCTTAATAATACATGATTATGACTGTAGTACGACACATTTAATGAGTAATTATAATAAAGGGAACTTACGTCTCTCTGTTTCTCAGGCTGGTGAGACGTGTGGACCGAATGGAGCACTCAATCGGCAGCATAGTGTCCAAAATAGATGCTGTGATCGTGAAGTTGGAAACTATGGAGAGAGCTGTACTCAAAAGGAGAGACGTGCTGGGCAGACTGCTGGACGGAGTCATGGAGGTGAGATGCTGTGGAGACACAGTCAGAGTTAACTTTAGATTTGGACACATAAGGTGGCCAGAAATAGGACTCTAAATACATGAATTGTGTTGCTCCATATCGGCTGGATCTGTTAATGGGCAACTGATTACTAGTTTGCAATATCAACTTAAAAGGTGATCAGTGGTTTGTTTACAGCTTGTTTCTGCTTCCCCCTAGTGGCCAAATAAATCCGTTATTGCAGGTTTAAGTAACTAGGTTACAGAATGACCCGACTTCTTAAATCTTAAATGCATTACAAGACACAATTTCTGTAATTGAGGAAAATGCAAACCTAATGTCCTAAACCAGATTACTTCTGGAAAAAGCGGATTTCTTCGTAAATCTTACATCATTAATGCAATTAACATAAATAAGCCATGTTCCATAATGAATTATGCAGATCTACAGTAATCAGGTCACAACAGTGCACCGTGTCAGATAAGTTCTGTGACCTGGTTTCTTTTGTGCATGTAAACAAGCCGTGCAACTTAATCTGTTGTTGTCTGTCAGGATGAGCGTCTGGGACGGGACACAGACGTCCACAGTGAGCTGATGGAGCGGCTGGTGAGGGAGGAACTGGAGCGCTGCGAGTCTGACGATGTGGTGTCACAGGTCAGCCACCCACCGCCGGCCACTCCTGTCGGCCCCCGGCCCCGTCCGTCCTCTTCCCTGTCCAGCGACGGCCCCGACATGAGCACTAACGGGAGCAGCCATGTGTGACGACTGGGCCCGGTGAAGAAAACTCTGTACTGGAACTATCCCTGCAGCGGTACAAGTAACCAAGATAATATTTCATGAGGTATTACAAAGGAGGTGACAAAATCAAACGCACTTCACCTCAAATACATAATTGCACTGAAAGTGAGTGAGGTTCTCCTGTAAAGCTTCTTCACTAAAGCTATTATCAAGTATTACTTTAACAGGATGATGAAAGGAAACATTAAAATGTGGAAAGAGGTTGAAGAATAACAACGGATTTAAAGTACAGTGTGTCATCACAGTATACAGTATTGGATATAATACACCAGCCTGCAACCGTACTTGTGTGAATACACAGCATAGGATTTTAGTATTCAATGAGAAATATGCTCACCTGCTTTTGATTACTGTATCCACACATTTAAACAAATACCAAAAATGCATTTCTGTTAACTTTGCTGATTATTTTTGTCACAATTTTAATACACAGTAGGTTCAAGTGTGGCACATTCTGTCACATTTACTTATCCTCTGTACATCAATTAAGCTTCAAATTAAATAGCTTATCATTTTATGATACATATTGTAACTTAAAACAAACTTCGATTTGGAGTGCATCTAGTGTTCATGGGAAACCCATGCATTTACTATTTTTTGTCTGTGCCTTACATTTTTTACAATCTATTTCTTTTTTTAATCTGTTATGCCAAATAAAGTGTTATTAAAATATATAAGTTTGTTTTATTTGTTGCGCTTTCTCTGGCTTGGATTATGATTAATGTGATTGTGACTCATTAACCAACTTTTATAAAACATTATCTTCCTTTACAAACATTTAAACATTATTCATACCACATGCTTTATATATTAGGGATCAGTTACTCATAAAACATAACATTACATTGTAGTAATGTCAAATCAGTATTGTTCTTTGATTTTCTTCAGACTACATCTGCTGTTTATTGAATGTAAATGTTCTTATTCTTATATTTTGATCACATTTCCTTTCTTGTATAAACAAATTTATGCCCCAAGATACCGAGAACTAAGTAAAGCAACAATTAAAATATGAATGCAAATGTACACCAGAGGAATCTCTACTCAAAAATGTGACCTGGTGATGTACAAATACTGTACTAAAAGATTAAAGTATTCAGTAATATGTTATTTTTATGGATAATTCCCTAATAATCTGAAACTAATTATGAAAGAAATGCAGACAACATTTTCTTATTTTAGTTACTGTACTTAGCTGCATTTAGTTTGTAATTAGCTGTTGATTTCCTTGTAAGTAGCTCCATTTAAATCAAGGAAAATATCTATTAATTATTTATGTATTATTGTAAACATTATTCTTTATGTTGATTTGTATGTTAACTTGTAATTAAATATCCCATTTGTGCACTGACTTAAATACTTCAAGTTACACTCACAGTTAATTGGAATCTGATTTGAACTGTACCAATAAACACTGTAATAATACCAAATTATATAGTTCTTTCTGTAAAACTTCCGTGGAAATTACCGCCTTGTAAAAGTATTCTTTTCAATATGATCATGACTGCAAATTCTACCAACAATCACATACACTCAACAGAAAAACTGGAGGTCAACATTAAAACACACTGAAAAAAAAAGAAAAAGAACAATGTAACATAAAAATGTTTATACATGTTTTCAAAAAGCTGTATCATAATATAAATGGGTGGTATTTTGTATTATAGCTGGTGATTTTAATCAAACAAAGCTCAGATCTGTTTGACCTAAATCCCAACAGCATTTCCACATCCCCAACAGAGGAAACAACCTCCTGGACCATGCTGACACAAATATTCCTGGCAGCTACAAAGCACTCCCCTGCTCCAACTTTGGATAATCAGACCATATTTCCCTGCTTCTGCTGCCCACCTACTCCCAACTGATTAGACGAACCAAACCATCAGAAGAAAAAAAACAGTTTAATTGTTGATCGATGAAGCTACAGACTGTACAGACTGGCACATGTTCAGGAACAACATCAATCTTAAGGAATATACATCCACAGTGACATCATATATCAGCAAGTGTGTTGATGACGTGGCGATCACAAAGACACAAAGACAATACAATCAGTCCCCAACCAGAAAGGGGACACTACCCAGATAACAGGTGACAATGAAGCATAAAGCATCGCCTGGAACAAGATTGAAAACTGCCATCGAAGAGGCAAAGTGGAGGCGTCAAGAGACCTCAACACCAACAACACTAAAGATATGTGGCAGGCGATCCAGAATGTGACAGGTTACAAAAGCAGTAGCACCCCGTGGGTGAGGTCACACAGATAACTCAACACCTTTTAAGCGCGCTTTGATCTCCTCAACAAAGAGTCAAGGACCGGCCACTGTCAGTATCCACAGTGGATGTGAGAAAAACCCTGAGGAGAGTCACTATGAGTAAAACTGTTTGGCCTGATAACATCCCTGGTTGTGTAAGAGCCAACTAGCTGGGGTCATCACTGACATTTTCAGCATATCACAGGAGAGTGTTCCCACCTGCCTCTTGAAAATAATAATGCGTACATCAGAAAGATGTTTGTTGATTTCAGCTTAGCGTTCAAGACAATCTCCCCCATGAAACTGATTGGTTAGTTATTCAAAAGGCTTTCTGCCAGAAAGCCCTTTCCATATCCACGTCACTGTTGAACATCTACTCCTATGCATCAAAAACTTAAATACATTGAACCTAAAAATATACATAATACATAATAATACATGAAATGTTGAGACATATGGTTTTCACCAAAGATGACAAAACTGATGTTTGCATTCAGGTTGGTCTTTTAGCCATACTGAATTTCACACTATATATAACGAAAACCATAGACAAAAAAAAAAAAGGGTTTTGGGGGGACTTGCTTATTCACTTTGAGTTAGATGAGAGGATCAATACTGAGAGTTGTTTTAGTTGTCTCATCTACATCTAACATCTAAGCAAATAATGGTGTTCTATTCTTTTACAGGTGAAGTTATTACAGCTATTGGCTTTGTTCATTGAAAACAAAACATTTAAGTAAATTTCTTGATGTAGCGGAGTTTCAGATAGGCGATGATGTGGAAAATGAACATCATAATGATCAGAGCCACTATATTCTCCCACAGTCCCCAGGTGGTGTAGTCTGTTCCCAGGTAGTCCAGATACTGCTCTCCTGTACATCTGTAATAACAATACCAACTTGTCACTTGCACGTTAAATATGAATGTGTAAGCAGATTTAAGAAATGTTTGTCAACTGGAATGATGTTTATGACTGTAAAAATGTCCACTTTTAACATGAAACATGGTGGACTAGCTAGACTGGAGAAGTCCTAATTTGTCCCTGGTGGTATAAACCAGTAAGATACAACCAGATAATTTACAAAGCATGCAGGCCTACTCACATCAGGCCGACGGTGCTCACGCTGCTGTTCGTGTTTCGGATCACATCCTTGTCACAAAACTTCAAACCCACCAACTCATTGATCTGCAAAGCCTAAACATAGAGGACGTGATCAATACAATGATCAGCAGGTCATAGTCAATATAGTAGATTAGACACTAGTCTGAGACGGCGTGCTGATCTGTGTTGATCAATGGAGGAATGAGGTCAGAGAACTATAAACATTTAGTTCTCACTATTAGTTTTATTGCAGACCTTTAATTGTGACTTACTGCAAAGCCGTAGCGAGGAATGCTGAAGTATTGCAACCAAGACAGCCAGCCAACCATGTTGGGTAAGTTCACCAGCAGACCTGAGAAGATCTAAAAACACAACACAAACTTTTTTCTCAGCTGACATTTTGACATCACAAATGTAAAAGGCATTGTAATTGAAACCCATTTGTGTGCATATCTGAGTTTTTCTGTGCGGCTGGGTCTTTCACCATCATGAAGACAAAGGTGATGGACATGTAGATGTTGGCGAGAGCCACGAAGTTCTGGTCAGCTGAGATGGCCATGGCCATGGCCGTGGCTGTGTAGGTCACCAGGGTCACGGTCATCGTGAAAAAGAAAAAGGCTGCAGCTGTGGATTTGAACCCTGAGTGGACGGACACACACACACACACACACACACACACACACACACACACACACACACACACACACAGTTATTATCTCCACCGTAAACTGTGGGGAGTGTCTGTATGTCCACGGCTAATCTGTCCTTTTTGATGGACTTTCCTGGAAACAAATCCTGGACTAATCAGCATGATATTTTCCTTTCCATTTACGACGATGCTGAAGGACCTCACACTTAAAAAACAAACATTTTATTGAATATTTTCTACCATTACTGGCTGCTGACTTCCTTGGAGCCGGTAGCGGCCGCAAATGCCTCAGTTGCAAAAAGGCATTTTCGGCAATCGGCTGGGCAATAAATCAACCCTCACCTAATCTATTGCAGGCCATATTTTAGCTTTTGTCGTGGCTCAAAAACTTGCATCCATATTAAAGTCGAAATTTGAACTGGAGCATCTGCAGTTTAATTTCATGCCTTATATATATGTTACAATCAACGAAAGTGAGGCATGATACGAGATGAATAAATCCCTTTTCATGTTACCTTTGTCGCCATCTTGACTGAAAAGGAGCCGGGAGTGACAACTGAGTGAAATTCAACTCTTCTTTGTTTGGGAGTCAAGAGGGAGAAGCCCCTGGTGGAGATCTGCACTCTGCTGAGAGCACTTCTCTCGTTTCCAGACAGAAATACTGAGCCATCAGCATTTCACACATTAATTAGTTAATGCATCTGTCAATCTTACCAATCATGAAGTAGACAATACAGCAGAAGATAACAGAGATGATGGTGCGCAGAGCCATGTCAGACACGATTTTAGAGATGAAGTAGACAGACACTCTGTAGTAGCCACTGATGTACTCATGCCTGTCACAAGAAAACAGAAGCAGACATCAAATTCTAGCTCTATCCATTTATTCAAAATGTATTTTTGAATTATCCACATAGATAACTTCCTGGCAGATTACATACTAGAGGTCGACCAATAGTGGATTTTGAAAGGCTGATGTTATAACTATAGTTTGGAGCAGGATAAAGCTGACAGCCGATTAATCTGTCCGATACTATACCCCAGCCGTGGATTACACCGTTGGAATATGTTCTATATATTTACAATTGCAGATGTTCCGTTATGTGGTTTATGACTGGCCAGGGTTACTTCCGTTGCACGTCCCGCAGCATTTTAAAATGCCACATTAATGCTCGCATATTTTCCTGGTGGAAGGAGGATCCTAAAGTGTGCAATTTAATTTCATGAATGAATAGATGGCTGGATTATTTGGAAGAGAGAATGCCAAATGGGTAAATGGTTTCGTTCCCCCCTGTTGGCCAGTCTTGTGTCGTGGTCAAAGAGCTCACAGTGTTGCGTTATATATTCGAGAGATAACTTTTGTGTGGAGTGATAAACTGAAATCAGCCTACTGTAAAATCAGCTGTTCCCCTGAATGGCAAAGGTTTAGCTCACATTTTCTAACCCTAATGCCAGAATAATACTTTGACGGTTTAATCATGAAGTGGTAAACTGCTTTCTGGAAAAATAATATCTCAAATTATCGAAATAATAAATATCTAATACATAATCTAAAATCTGTCGTGCATTTAAGCCTGGAACACACTGAGTGACCCCCTACCCCCTCCTTCGACCTCTATTACATACATGAACAGCTTCCTCTCGATGATGAAGAGCTCAGCTGCAGACACGGTGGTGAAACACTGGTTGATTGCGATGAAGAAGAGGACGCCCATCCTGTTAGAACGGAAAAACAAATCAGAATTAGAATCAGAACCATTTATTGCCACGTATTTTTTCACATACAAGGATTTTACGACAAAAGACAAGAAGATTTCCTACGTTTATATGTATAAATTATGCATGGAGAGGGGAAATTGTGGAGTGAATGACAAAATACAACAATAATTACATGAAAACTGTGCTAGCTATCAAAAAATGTCCAATTGGGCAAATAAACTCCAGACTTTTGGTAACGTTTTAAACTTTAAATCATGTCTCTACGTTGAAGTATGGCGAGTCACTATGTTTCTATGCTCTCTTAACGCCGAAACCCCATTCAAGTGAATCGAACACTGTTTTTCACGGCTGGTCGAATCTCTTAGAAAAGTCATAGCACACATGAAAGCCACGCGTTTTCATGTTTTTGACGCATGTGCTGCCAACGCCGCGGAAGGAGATACTCGCCAAAGTTTTGTGTGACTATGATTATTATTAAGCAGGAGTTTTTTTTGCCAGCTATTTAAAGCTCCCTGTGTGTGTGTGTGTGTGTGTGTGTGTGTGTGTGTGTGTGTGTGTGTGTGTGTGTGTGTGTGTCAGTCCACATGTTCTGGGAGATTTAGGAAATCATTTTCACTGGACCTTATGACTGGTGAGTGTGTCCGCTCCACTTACAGGAGGTTATGGGCTGTACTATTTCTCAGCCGGGTGAGTCTTGCTTAAATGAGTGAGTCTTAAATAAGTAAGTAAAATGAAAATAGTTTCTCTTGAGTTTAACTCTAATGATACATGCTCTGTAAATTAAATAGCTTTGCCTATTACACCGACAAGAGTTGACTCTAAAGGGAGAGTTGGCTCGAGATTATGGTATAAATGTGATACATGTACATGCAGGGACTTAAAAGGGGACTGACTCCACTTAGGCCCTGCACCCAGAGAAAAGGAGGGAGGGCTGAATAACTTGAGACATTTAAGCCGTGTACACTGGTGTCTGCTATACTGCCTATGCATTGACCATGAAATATAATGACATTAGGTCCTTATATTTCACTGAACCATACACAGAAAAAAGAAAGAAAGAGGGAGACCATTGAGATTTCTAATGTGCTTCAATGAGTTTTGGAGTACCAGGTTGTGCCCAATAAAACATGGTAAGAGGATTAGCCATGCAGGAACTGCTCTACTTTTCACACTTCTTTATTAAAAGCAAGTGACTGACTTTAAAACAAATCAGACCAGTTGCAGTGAATAAATACAGTTTTAAAATAATATAATTTTCCTGGAAGAGGTATTTGCCAATGGGGGAGACCTTGTGCTTGTGGAAAGTCTTGGTCAACACATTGTGTTTGCTACCTGGCAGTTGAGTGAGTGATGTTTGGGCATGATGGTGTTTTTTTTATGGTTAGCTATTATGTAATGTATTATTTCATATTATAGAATGACTGAAGTCATGGTTTCCACAGGACACGTGCAGTATTTCAGCTGGTTTATCACCTGTTCTGTAGACCACTCTGATCGTCTTTGACCCCGAAGAAAATTATTCCAACAAGGATGCCGAGTAAAATGTAGACCACCACCTGCACAAAAAAAACATTTTAATAGAATCATTGACAACAATCTCGAAAGTCCTGCTTTTAAATTAGCAAACAGGGTCAAAACCCAAACAATGCTTGAAAGAACACATTTACTGTCTGAAAAACGGTTTGGGCTTGTGGCCGTCATTCAGGGCTCCATGCATGAAGCATTGGCTAAAAAATAAATAAATCATGTGAGTGAAACATGTTGCTCTTCCACTTAAAATTAAAACAGAGAGGTTTTTATTATCACCAACGTTTTAGCATTTAAAAATGATATAAAAACTTGGAGCATTCGAAACTTAAACTGGTTCATACATTTATCTAAAGCAGGTTATACTGTTGTAACGCTCTATTTCCAGGAAATTAAAGTCAATAGGGCGGCTCCAGCTTATTCAAAATGCAGCAGCCAGAGGCTGTACATATAAACAAACGTTTTTTAAGATATTATACTCCAGTACTGAAACTACTTCATTGACTCCGAGTACAATACAGAATCACCTTCATAATGGTTCGATTAGGACTCTCGGTCCATCACAACTGTGTCCACATTCGAAAGTTCCTTCTCATATCTTTCTTTGCAATCAGTGAAGGAATTCAGTCCTAAATTAGAATTGTGGACTGTCATGAATTATATTTGAAGAATGAGAATAAGATTTAAGCAGTATCTTCTTTTACAGAAAAGCCAATGATTCTGGGGCTGTGGGGTCAAGTGGACACCCTGCTCCTCCTCCACGCCACTCTCACCAGAACTGCTGGTGGGGGAGGGTGATGTAAAAGAGTGAGAAAAGTGAAAGCGACACAAGTTTTAATCCTAACAATTTACAGATTATGATGGGACTAAGTGGTTCCCAGGGTGAAGGGATAAGCTAAGAAGGTTGAGCCTTTTTCACCTCATTCCCCGCAGTCCCTCATGTGAAAGCGGGGCAGTGGAGTGATAGCTCATGAAGGCATCATGTGATGAGTCCCCGACCAGGGCCAAGGGGCTTTGTCCAGATATGATATCAGTTCAGATCCTGGCCCAAAGAGGCAAGAGTCAGGTCGCAACAGTCACCAAAGCCGATTATCGCGCCCACGCCACCTAGAGCCTCTCTTGTAGGATTATTTTTGACTTATTTAGGGCCAATTAGCTGTTAATAATTCTTAAAGTGAGGAGACTTCTGACGGCATTTTGCCGCCATGGGGTGACTAATGAGAGCATTAAGTCTTAAACCCTCCAAAGTGCTGTCTATGCATCCTGTTGAAGATGATAACAGCACTGAGATAGATTATTTTTCAGCTATTTTAACTCTTTGGAGTGTTTGAACAAAGTAAAAGTGATAGTGGCACAACATCATGTTTAAACCTTGAACCTTAAAACAGAAAACTGAGATGTTAAGAAAAAGTTCAACCGTCAAAGCTTATTTGACTCACTTGAGACGTGATGGCAAAACGCTGAGGACACTTTCCCTAGATCAATAAAAGCAAGAAAATGAAGTGTTCTGGGTAGTTTTTTCTTCTTTTTTTGGCGCGTACATTATTAAACCCGTAATGGGGATGTCATTGTTTAAACATTTGCATTAGCGGTTGCCACCAGAACAAATACAGAGTAGAACTAAATGAACTATCACTTGTTATGTTTTGCCCGTATTTGCTTTTTGTGAAGAACAGTCAATATGAAACTGCAGCTAGCAGCCAGTGAGCTTAGCTGGAAACAGGGCTAAACAGCAAGCTTGCATCTGTCAAAAGGTTATAAAAAAATCTTCCTACAATAGTTGGGGCGAAAATTGGAAACTGCAAGCTGGAACTAAAGCACAACAATTCATCAAGTTTGAGAGAGTCTGTTATTTATTTTGTAATTTTTATGAAAATACGTCCATTGCAATAATAATAAAACAACATATGGCTCCAAGTTCATGACTGCGATATTCTTACCACTGAGTAATAGGGACGTACCTGTGCCACAGATGTCTCTGGGTTCAGCATGAGGTTCTGGAAGGTTCTCATGAGAACCCAACTTAGCTGGTGGAAGAAGGAGCTGTTGTAGGTGACGGTTTCAGATGTTGAATATGAGATGCACTTCTCCTGGACGATGCGCTCCAGCTCAGCTCTCGTGTCGCTGTAGTAGCTGCTGTTCCTGTACTCCTCCACCAGGTTCTCCCGGAATCTCTGCCTGGAACCGATGAGCTCCTCAAAGTCCAAATCTGGCCATGCACAGGAGGAAAATGACAGATATAATATTCTTCTAGACCCTAAAGATCCCATGAAGCATTGGCTAAAAAGAGTCTAATGATGTGTGAGTGAAACATGTTGCTCTTCCACTTGCAAATAAAACAAAAAACAATTTGGTTTTTATTATCACCAACGTTTTAGCATTTAAAAATGACATAAAAACTTGGCGCATTCAAATCTTAAATTGGTTCATACATTTATCTCAAGCAGGTTATACTGTTGTAACGCTCTATTTACAGGAAATTAATAGGGCAGCTGTGTGTGTGTGTGTGTGTGTGTGTGTGTGTGTGTGTGTGTGTGTGTGTGTGTGTGTGTGTGTGTGTGTGTGTAAAATGTGCTATATGAATATTACAGCCATTGCCCGATTGACCAGCAACCGATTGAATTAAACTGCTCGACTTTCTTGTCAGATTCCGATTTGAACTGTAACTTGTATTGCTCTGTTCCGTCTGTTTTATTTCATTTTAGCTTTTTTCTTTTTTCTTCTTTCATTTTTGATATTTCTATATCTAATATATGTGTATTTTTATTCCCTGTGTTTCTTTCATATCTGGCATTAGTGCCTTTTATGTAAAACACTTACAATTCACTTTTTGAAAGGTGCTAAACAAATAAACTAACTCTTGATAACAAAAACACTCATCAAATATCATAAAATGGCATAATAATGCTTTCTAAACTAGTAAATAAAGACCGTTCAAAAGAAATAAAACACAGGAATATTAGACAAACTAGGAGTAGGTAAAAGCCCTACTTCATCTTTTATTAAAACAAAAGAGAGAAAAAAGTATGTTTCAAAGATATTACAAATCTGTCCTATTACATAGACAGACATTTGTTGCTTATGACATCTTCTTAACAATATTCTTTTTTAAATGGCATTACCTTCAGAGCCAAGGTCTTTGTTCATGGTTGTGGTGTTGGAGTCTCCATTAATAACATCCAGAAAGAAGTCAGCCGGGTTGTTGTAGGGCTCACAGATGTAGCCTGCAACACAGATCACAATGATTACTATCTCATATCAATACGTGTCCAGTGTTTTATCAAGGCTGCTTTTTTTACCCTATTGTCTGATTAATTTATTGCCGTATAAGAGTAAAGCTGCACAACCATCTACATGTATTTCCAGGTGACATTAAAAACACCAGGAACAGCGTTAAGATGTTAGATGGTATCTTGTAGTGATAACAGTTACCACAAACTCACCGATGTTGGTGAAGTAGTCCAAAGTGTTTGACGCTGGTCCATGATAAACCATTTTACCAGCGTCCAACAGAGTCAGAGAGTCAAACAGTCTGTAGATGGAGTACCGGGGTTGGTGGATGGACATAATTATGATTCTTCCATGACTGGCCATTCTGAAAAGACACATAGTAAAAAAATATATTAATAGTAAATACAATAAAGATTCCTTCTAATTGCAAAAACACCACAACAAAAAACTCTTACCTCCTTTTTACCTCCTGTTTGTTTCATTATCTTGAATTTATGTTTACAAATAGTATAATCCATGTTTCTTTTTTTTTTAAACTGTATCAATTAATTCATTATAATTTAAGAGAGTAAAAGTCACGAATAAGTGCCACATAGCAGTGCATACACTGTAGCTTTGTGACATTACCGTAGCCATTATTTTTTATATAAAACATATCAGTTTATGAATACAACAGATGTGCCTTATATATGTTTTTTTTTACTTATTGTGATTTGATCTAGCTAACTTTTTTATTCTTGAAGGGTGTTTTCAAGATTTATACTCTTTTCTTCTCTATTACCTTTTCAGCAACAGCAGGACAGAGTTAGCGGTGCTGGCATCCAGTCCTGAGGTCGGTTCATCCAGAAAGAGAACTGAGGGATCGATAATCAGCTCCATACCGATGTTTGTCCTCTTCCTCTCTCCTCCTGAGATCCCCCGCGCTATCGGTGAGCCCACCTGAAGAAAACACCCGCATACGTCTGTCATAACTCTCACCTGATGTCTTAAATAAGAAGATAGGTAACTGTGTGAATCTTTACCTTGGAGTCAGCCACCTTGGTGAGACCCAGTTCTTTGATGAGGTTATTGACTTGAGTGTCCTTCTCACTCGGATGCACAGAGCTGGGTAGCCGCAGCGCTGCAGAAAAACGCAGATTCTCCCTCACAGTCAGGGTGTCCATGACCACATCGTCCTGTTAGAGGAGACAAGAGCTTGAGGTCAAAGGTCAGAGACAGGGAAGATAATTTGTTTTGTATAGTCTAAATTTCACGGGAAATGCAGATAATTGATTATCTAACAGTGTTTCGAAATTAGCAAACTCTGTATTTAAAGCTTCTATAATCATTGTTTTTATATCAACAAGGGCTCAATCACCCAACTCTGTAGTTCTCCTCAGCGTCATGGAGCTTTTTGGTGCCTTTCAGCTCATTGTTTGGGTTTTACAGCCCTTTACTGTTTAGTTTCAAGGCAGCTGTTTTCAGTGAAAAAGCTCTAACATACTGTACACTTCCTGCGCAGCATCAAACACCAGACAATGGACCATTTAGCAGCTGAAGATATTCGTCTCAGGAGTGAGTGAAGACCAAACCAGAGAGTGAACATCAGACCGGCCACAAAAATAAATCTGTTCATGCAGGTTTTAAGTAAATTAAATAATTCAAATGCACCTGAACCACATAGCCAGAAATCCACTTGAAGTTTGGAGGCTGTGGTGCGTTGTCAATGAGTACTTCTCCCAAGAGACCTGAAGGATCCTTTCTCGCGGCCAGAATATCCAACAATCTTTCAAGAAAAACAACCCCAAAATCATACTTAATAAATGCAACAAATGCAGGCGACTATTTTCAATGTATTTTTTCAGATCAATGTGATACTCACGAAGACTTTCCACTTCCAGTAGGGCCAAGAATAGCGTTGAGGCCAGGTCTCATAATCCCACTGCAAGACAATGACACACAACTCTCTGTAAGCAATTCAACATGGATGCATTAATTGAAAGGCAAAGATCACGGCAAACTAAAATAGTTTGCATTCATAGCCCAAGATTTTCACTTCACTCTTTAAGTTTTATGATAAAAGGATTGCGAGGAGTTAAAAAATAAAGTGATTATTGGACATGTGATGAAACACTTCACATGTGATGAAAACACTTTATTTTCAAAAATAAACTGTCCTCCCTGATCCCAAATAAAATAATAAAATAATATCCATGAAAAGATTTAGCAGTTTTGACAGATGTCCAAAACCTGTCTTGAAAGCTGCACATATTTAAAACAATATATACAATCGCGTAAAAAGCTAATTATTTGACTTCAGAGAGTAAAATGGAATTAAAAGAATTGAATAAAACCTAGGCAGCGGCTCACGTGACAGTGTTTAATTCGTTTCCCTGGCAGACTGCTCTTTAGTGCACTAGAGAGATTATATGCAAGAAACCATGCTTAATATCATTTAATTAACCCTGAGGCGGGAAAAGGCCTAAAAACTTGTGTGAAATGAGTCATTCTTCCATGGGAAATGTCAGTTGTATTTAATACCATCAGAAAGAAACCAATGTAAGAGTCTATTCACTATTGTTCTACGTTGGATTAAGACACAATGAGTTATATTGAATTGCAATGAAAAATTAAAATTAAGAATGTTTGCGATAGTCAATGATATTTTTTGTCTTGTTAGCTAAGAACTTGCTAGTAATTAATCTCTTAATTATTAGAGAAAGCAACAACTGTTCAATGTGCCACAGAGCAAACACCTATGGCTCTCTATGAACATTTGGGTCTTGTTTTGCAGCATTTTAGTGTGTGAATGATCAGAAAAAAACTAAAAAAAGAGTACTTAAAGAGACAGATGGAACTGATAAAAGACACAAAACAAAGAATAAAGGTGAAGAAAGAGGGTGTACAATTGTTACAACTGACTTGAGGTCACACAGTATTTCCCTGTGACTGGTTTTCTTTTTGCAAAAGAAGCCGCTCCTCAGCTGAACTTTGTACTGGATGTTATGGAAGCTCATGATGGAGCCGCGCGGCAGCGTCTTCTGGTCCACGGCTGTGACGACCTTTGACCTGCCCACCCCGTTGGTGTCGACATCTTCTTCCATTGCAATGTTGATGTGACCCCTCTCCATCATCTTGTGCAGCAAAAGTCTTACAAAACAATAAAGACATAGTACAAGTAAGGACTGCATCGCAGGGGTTCACACAGAAAACCTCACATGTATATATGGCGGCTGTTAAATTGACCAAAATATGTGATGTGTTAGGATCTGGGTGGCTTACAGTAACACCACCGCTTAAATAAATTCCTGGGGCAATTCCAGGTGATGCACACGCACGGCTGATTATGGCACATAGGTAAATAATGCTACAACAACACACTCAGCTTCCATGAATTATTGCCAATGTTTTGGCACCAAACTAGTTTTCCCCATGTATTTATTTTCAAAAGGGATTAAACTATTGTGTGAGTGTAAAATATGCACATGCTCACACACATCTCCTTAAAGTGTTACCTGTGGTACCACTTTAAAGGGAAATGTATTCTACAAAAGACAATCAGATCAATCAGTTCACATTATGGTAATATCAATCATTTCAAAAATGAATAACACAGATTGAATCGGTGACATTGAGCAACTTAAATGTATGCCTGTACTATTTTTCTTTCATTTAATTGTTTAAATAGACTTCCTAGCTCTCATATCGCTTCAAAAAATAAAAACAGGCATAAATGAAACACTATAATAAATAAAAACACACTGGTTCTTCTTCCTACTCGTTTTATATCATAAGTGATGATTGAATTGAGGAAATGCTATGGTCTTGTGCTTTTGATTCCCTTTTCATTAGAGGAACGTGGCATAATGTTATATAACACAGTTTTTTGTTTTGCTGAAAGAAAATGGCCACAGTTGTCGTATTTGAAAAACAAAATTGAGAACAAATAATATATCATAAGCACCCCATCATGGCTGCTTTTTTTTGTTTCAGGCACTTTTGTCATTTATAAAAATGTTTACTCCTTTTTTGTGTGTGAAAGGCATTAGGACTACTATTACTTCAGGCAAGTAGTACTGCAACTGTAAGCCTCCTGTTCGTTATTTTCTACGCAAACTAAACCAACTAAACTAACAAAAATAATATACATAACAAACAAAAAATACATATTTTAATACTGCCATTCATGATTAATTCATGTAGTTACTAGTCGTTAGTTAAGTATTTTGTGTGACCCCATCTAAAGTGAGGACTATCTATGCTTTACAACGCATTTATAAATTACATTGAAAGGCCAGAAGTGCCTCAAAGCTAACACAAGTCTCAGTTATCTTCTCAACAGAAAAGGGGAATAGACACAACACAAAGTGATAAAGAACATTGATATGTTTACGCTCTAGACCCGACAGGTGTGTCCCACGGTGCCGCCCAAAAAGAACGCCGGCCAGGTGATGGGGACTGAAGCGATGCCGGTCAGTGGCACGAGTGTGTTTATAAACGTTTATAAAGCATACGTTAACCATTAGTGCATCATCATGCAAGTCTTTAACAATTGGTTTGCAATATATATTAAGATAAAATAAAATAAGATAATCCTTTATTAGTCCCACAGTGGGGAAATTGCAGGATTACAGCAGCAGTGCACACAAGAGACACATAGTAAATACAAATCAAGTAATATAAATAAACAGTAAAACAGTAAAGAAAAAAAAATCCACAATAGCAATATTATACAGACGGAATAAAAGTATTTAAAAAAAAGTATTTAAATGTATTTATATTGCACTTCATTGGTTTGCAATATATATTATTTAATTTACAAATGGGGAATCCATCATTTATAAAGTATGAAAACCCAATCATGAAACACTTAATAGTCAAACGTATTAATCAAGAATAAAACATTTATAACTGTGTTTATGAATTGCATACTAATTAGTTACTAATGAGTGTTCATGTTGAAACAATGCTTTATAAATGAAGAGTTACGTGTTTACTCATGATTACTAATGCTAAATAGTGTGTAGTTATTATAAAGTGTTACCGAAAAATATAGTTGCAGTAACTTACCGAGCTGTGAGGGGTCTGCTAGTGTGCAGATCGCTGCTTCAGACTGACAGAGCAGCTCAAGAAAGCAGGGACAGGTGTCTCACCATCCAGCCTTTACACACTCAGCTGAGACCTCCGCGAGCTGAACAGCAGTTTAACCCTTTGTTTACCACAGCTAATGCAAATGCATGGAAACTAAGAATCCTCCATAAAGTCAGTCACAAAGTTCCACAAGGTTCTGTACTTTACTTCACTTTCACCTTATTTATGCTTCATTGTGTAATACTCTTAGAACACACTCCATAAACCTTCATTGTTATGCAGATTGTACCCAATTGTTGATCAATTATATATTAATAGCCTCCAGCTATCATGCTCATATCCTGTGTAACCAGAATTTTCAGTTGAGGCAAGATAACGTTATTTGTATAACATTGTCTTGCCTTGAAAAGATAGAAATACAAGTTGTATAATGTAAAAAGTGCAAACATCCATACATAAAAAACAAGAGTTGCAATCATTTAAAAGGAAACTATATAACAGCAAGTAAAAACAATATATATTTTGTTATTTTCTACGCAAACTAAACCAACTAAACTAACTAACAAAAATAATATACATAACAAACAAAAAATACACAGGACACAATATCAATATTTAAAGATTATTGTTACGCCCCGGATTCTCACACTACTGTAACTCTGGATTTAAACCACTGAAAGGTCTTAAAACTAGGGCAGCAACTAATTTATTACTCGATAATGAAATATTATTTTCTAAATTAACCAATTGATAGTTTGGCTTATGAAATGTCACAAAATAGTGAAGAAATGTTAAATCCAGTTACTCAAGTCAAAAGGTTGCATGTCAGTTCAATATAAATATATTTGAGAAGCTAAAAACAGCCATTTCTGCCATTTTTTGCATGAAAACATAATTCAATAATCAATCGATTATCAAAAAGACAAAACGTTTTTGCACAAAAAAATGACACTATTTAGCAGTAAACACTTAATTCATCATTTATAAAGCATTGTTCCAACATTCACACACTCATTAGTAACTAATTAGTATGCAATTCATAAACACATGTGATGTTTTATGTTTTATTCTTGATTAATAAGCTTGACTATTATGCGTTTCATGATTGGGTTTTCATACTTTATAAATGATGGAAATCAATTTGTAAATTAATATATAATTAATATTAATATATATATTGCAAACCAATTAAGTAATATATATTGCAAACCAATTATTAAGGACTTAGATGATGCACTAATGGTTAACATGTGCTTTATAAACGTATTTTAATACTGTTTTCTGGCACATACATATTATTGATTATTGAGTACGAGTATCTAGCTAGCTAGCTAGATAGCTGTGACTTGTTGGCTAGCTAGCCAGCTAGCAAGTTGCTCGTCACTAGTTAGAGGTCCTGAGACAGCACGCGCCACCTCAGTTGTAAGTAGACCAATCCAACTATAACACATACTCAACGCTCGTGCCACCTGCGACATTATTTCTGACTCGGGACCCGGTGGTGTTTACGCTCTAGGACCCGACAGGTGTGTCCCACGGTGCCGCCCAAAAAGAACGCCGGCCAGGTGATGGGGACTGAAGCATGCAGGTCAGCAGGGCCGGCGATTGCTATAGGCGAACTAGGCGACTGCCTAGGGCGACAAATGGGTTGGGGGCGCCCTCACAGCGCACATTTCAGCAATGTGAGCAATTCGCGACCACGCGACCGGGGGGCGATTCAGCTGTGAGTTTTGTCATCAAGTACAGAGAGACAAGCATATTGAGAAACGGGCGCTGTAAACATCTTAACGCTGATTGGCCAAGAAACGTCACATCAAAGATGTTCTATTACGGAGATGACAATAACTCGGCCAAAAATCTGATTTTTTTTGTCGAGAAAACGGGACGCTGATTGGCCAAGACTCGACACGTCACATCAAAGATCTTCTATTGCAAAGATGGCTCACTCCAAAAAAGAAAATCGTTTGTGCGGTCTGAAAAATGTGCGCGATCTGAAAAATCTATTGCGCGGCCACTTTGACTGGTCTAAACTATCTGGAGCACAGGGACGAAAACGAAAAAAGGAAGAAGAGGAAAAGAAAGTCAAGTATAGAGGTAAGTCTTCTCATCTCAGCCATTACGGTGTCAAACGAAATACATTTAGTATTGTGCATCACCTAATATTGGACGTTGCATTGCTGTCACTATAGCTAGCTAGCAACTGTTACTTTGCTAATTTGCTACGTAGGCTATTACTAGCAAACGTAACTTCACTGATAACCTACATGGATGTACATGTCAAAAGACCAGTATCTGGATAACGTATGCTAGTTATGAAAAGTACAGTTGCTGTCTACATTCATTATAAATGGCATAAGTTCTGTTTAGTGAATTCACAACTAGCAGGTGCATACACACACAGTAACCATTTTGGGGATAGTGGTGGTGTTCACCCTTCTGTACAGTTCCTCCCCAGGAATATACTAAAATGTATATGTGTTTTTTGTTTTGTTTTGTTTTTATTTTTTATTTTTGTTTTATATTGGCCAGATGCACTCAGGCAATTTTTTCAGAGGCCGGCACCTGCTGGAGAAAGGACGCCTGATTCGCCTCCCTCTGAACTTTGTAAGTAGCCTACACAACTAGTACTATTGTTGCTGTTTGTTTTATTGTTATTATTATTATTATTATTATTATCAATTATTACTTTCATAATCACATCACATTAATACTACTAATTGTAATCAGTAGCATTATTTAGCCTTGTAGCAGTGGTGGCAGTAATTGTAATTTATCTACTACAAGTTACATGGTCAGATAAAATGTATTTGTACAATGCAACTATGTGGTGGGATGATAGAAATGACCAAATGCAATTGTGTAACGAACAGCATGGATGAACTCTGTGTTTAAATACAGCTGCAGGAGAAGGGACATCCAGTAGTACTCAAGGGGCCAGGAACACACAGCCTGCATCAGGTGAGTCTATTTAATAGTATTTATTCAAGCCACATCCATACTTTAAAGTACAATAGAAACATGTTAGCATGTATTAAATACAATAGCTTGTTTTCTTAAAGAAGTTCAACCACATTCATGATCATTTCACTTATTATATTAAACACCGCTTGTCTGGCTATACAATTTGCTTGAATACAGGTGAAGGGACATCCAGGGGTTCACACAGAAAGCCACAGGGGGGCGCAAAACTCAATCTCACCTAGGGCAACCAAAGTGCTAGAGCCGGCCCTGCTGGTCAGTGGCACGAGTGTGTTTATAAACGTTTATAAAGCATACGTTAACCATTAGTGCATCATCATGCAAGTCCTTAACAATTGGTTTGCAATATATATTAAGATAAAATAAAATAAGATAATCCTTTATTAGTCCCACAGTGGGGAAATTGCAGGATTACAGCAGCAGTGCACACAAGCGACACATAGTAAATACAAATCAAGTAATATAAATAAACAGTAAAACAGTAAAGAAAAAAAAATCCACAATAGCAATATTATACAGACGGAATAAAAGTATTTAAAAAAAAGTATTTAAATGTATTTATATTGCACTTCATTGGTTTGCAATATATATTATTTAATTTACAAATGGGGAATCCATCATTTATAAAGTATGAAAACCCAATCATGAAACACATAATAGTCAAACGTATTAATCAAGAATAAAACATTTATAACTGTTTATGAATTGCATACTAATTAGTTACTAATGAGTGTTCATGTTGAAACAATGCTTTATAAATGAAGAGTTACGTGTTTACTCATGATTACTAATGCTAAATAGTGTGTAGTTATTATAAAGTGTTACCGAAAAATATAGTTGCAGTAACTTACCGAGCTGTGAGGGGTCTGCTAGTGTGCAGATCGCTGCTTCAGACTGACAGAGCAGCTCAAGAAAGCAGGGACAGGTGTCTCACCATCCAGCCTTTACACACTCAGCTGAGACCTCCCCGAGCTGAACAGCAGTTTAACCCTTTGTTTACCACAGCTAATGCAAATGCATGGAAACTAAGAATCCTCCATAAAGTCAGTCACAAAGTTCCACAAGGTTCTGTACTTTACTTCACTTTCACCTTATTTATGTCTTGCAGAAATACAAGTTGTATAATGTAAAAAGTGCAAACATCCATACATAAAAAACAAGAGTTGCAATCATTTAAAAGGAAACTATATAACAGCAAGTAAAAACAATATATATATATATATATATATATATATATTTTTTTTTTTAAAGCCAAATACTCCTAGATATAGATACACAATTGAATTACATTTAAAAACGAAAATTACCACCACGCGGTAATTTAGAAATGGCGGCTCTGACTTTTTACTGCATTGGCGTCATTTTCAGAGCAGCACCTGGATAAAATGTGTTAAGTACTGTTTTAAACGCATGCCATTTACTTGTAGTGGAGTATTTTCACAATGCAGTACTAATACTTCTACTTAAGTACAGGTTTTTAAAACTTCTTCCAGCAGCTGATGTGTACATAATACATTTTTGGCTACAAAAGTGACAATTAAACATTTCTTGTATATTCCTGGATGAAATGGTCAAGAAGTCAAATGTGTTGATCATTTTTCATGTTATGTATTTTATTGAAGGGACACAATCCAGTCAGACCAGAAATACAGTACTAACAGAGTGTTGTTGAACCGGTCACATTTAGGTCCCAGATACGGGTCCACAGTTAAACAAAATACAGTAAATAAAAACTGAGCACACTGTGATAGAGAACTTTAAAGATAAGGATGTTTGTATGGAGGACGTGTTTATTATAAGTACATGTAATATTTTCTGGTTTCATTCAATATGTGAATGTGGGGGAAAAAAAACTGTATTTACAAAACATCTATAAATGTTGTTTAAGGATAAAACTGATAGCTACACAACATTTGCAAATCTCACAGATAGAACAATGATGATAAATATGAGGTTTTACATTTCTCTAGCTTTAACAACCACAAAACAAAATATCAACAGTGAACAAAAGCAGTAGAGTCGATCTAAAGGTTTAAGCCTGCCACTGTATCTACGCACACGAGGTCCAAGACTACTTACAGTGGAATGACTTCTCTACCCTGCAGGGTTTGAATGATATTTCTTAGTCATGGAGGGCATTGAAGCAAACATTCACATCGTCAAACATGGCTCTGAGCTGAACAATTCTTTAGTGTTGCATTAAGTGTGCTTTGATCTTTCTGAGTGACACAATAATGGTGTAAATGAGGAATTACTGATTGTAAAAAAAGTTACAATCAACATGATCTACCTTTACACAAAATAAACGCCTAAATAAAGTTCTGAGTTTGTGACATTTTCGGACTTTCTGAAGAGGAGTTGTTACGCTACGAGATCTATCAGTTTTCCAGATACATAAATAGATTTATTTACAAAACATACACTGTACATTTCTTTACTCTGAACACTTCTTAATGCACCTACATGACCTGTTTCAAATCAGCACAGACATTAACACTCATACAAGCTCATACAGCAAGAAACATGAATATCTTGTCGCAGCCACTCAAATGCTGTTCATCTAAAAAGCACTGAGCAACTTCATTCACACTAATTCACTAGATCATAGAACATTCAGGGTTGATTTCTCCCAAACTATCAAGACTGTGCAATTAGACATTAACATTGCATTTGGTGCTTAAATAAGTAGAAGTACCTAGAAAACAATAAGTGCATTGTCCATGTGGAAGTCTTTAGAAGTGGAGATATGTTTAGAAGAGAATACTTAAGATGCTTTGACCCAAATGACAATCATGAAGCTGAATTGACAACTCAGTCATTAAAACCTTGATGCTTAGTTGCTTCAGAATTCGTGACGTTTCTCTGTACCGTTAAAGGTGCAGTGTGTAGGATTTGGTGATGTCTGAAAACGGTCAACTGAAACTTCTCCGGATTACCAAGCGTGTCGAACTACGGTGACCGATGCGGAGCCAGTGTTTGATTTGGTGCTGTGCAGCATTTGATTGTCGATTTAGAATTTGAATGTCAATATTATGAATGAAGCTTTAAAAGCTTCGAAGTATTCGGAACAGCCCTACCCGTCTTCCATTCAAACACCTCTCAGCACCTATAAGGTCATTGGCTTGCTAATTGATAAAATCATTTATAAAAGAGGATACGTTTTCATTTAGTGCACATCATGAATCCACTAATATATATCCTAATAATAACATTTTGTAACACTTAGGTATTGTTGTTTGGGCAAACTACTACTGTATCTTTTTAATGTTTCCACAAGGGCACTGTGTTTCGATTGTATTGCACAAAGTAATTAGGTCACAGACCACGACCTTTACGTCCACCGTCCTGATGACTACGCCCAGCGACCGCTGGACACGACACTTCTGCTGAAGGAGAAACTCGTTTCCGAGCTCTTGTGCTTCCCCCAAGCACCGAAGGGCACCACGATAATTGTGCTGTTGTCCTCTGCGCCGTACTGAAGGGACTAAAAGAGAAAATTGAAAAATAGAACAACATTAAATGAATCGAATTTCAGCAGGCTTGCTTTGGTGCGGTAAGAGATGTTGATTGGTGCGACTGGAATTAATAAAAGTGTTTTTTTATGACTAAGCAATAATGGACACTATTTTAATGTTTTTATCTAAAGATGTCTCCCAACTACTAGATGCAGGCTGTGAACAGTAAGCAGGGCTTTCCACAAGGAAGTGGGGGAAAGTAACCAGCTAGGAGGGTCGAACTTTGGCGCAGGGGCGGGCTGACCCTAAATGTGAATCAGCTATTCTCATTTTAGTGACTTCTCCAGTTTAGTGTAGCCAAAGTGCGACACCTAGTGGTGAATAATAAACCACCTCCTTTTGCATTTGGCATAAGGAGGTAAAACCATGGGCATTCAAATTACAAGGATCTCCTACTTTAAAGACATTGTGGGGGTTTCACTCTGGGCATATTAAAAGCAAAGTATGAACGTCCTACCTGGTCGGATATTCTCTGAGCTGCCTCCTTGGGGTCGTGGCACTGGTTGATGACATTGCAGATCTCCTGACTGTTCATGATGAAGTTAATGCCGTCGGTGGTCAGCGCCAGGAACGCGTCGTGGGCATGGTGCAACTGAGGAAAGGCCAGGCAATATTCAGAAACGTTTCTACTTTTTTGAAACTATTGTCCTCCCATGTGCTACATAATTATTGCTGCAGTTTGTAAAGGAAAGGAAAAACCAAAGAACAAAAATGAAATCCTAAAATTATACCTAATATATAATACCCAATTAGGCTGTGTGTTTACAGACATGTTTACACATTGAGACTTGAAAGTGTATACTGGTGGTTATTCAGGTTGGCAGATAGGAGGGGAAGAAAAAATGTATCCAGATGTGCAATATTCATTGTATTATGTACGTCATCACATTTAAGATGGAGGTCAAATGTGCACATAAATGTGAAGAGATGCAGCTTGTAATAATTACACTGTGCACATTTGTATTACAAATCTTTGTTGTCATCATGTTATTGTACCTCCATTATTAACAATAATGTGTTGAGAAGCTGAATTTGTCTCCGGACCATCTCTTAAGTGCGGGCACAAAAAGTGGAGTTACGACTAACTCCACTTTTATAAAACGTACCAATACTCTCTTGGTTTCAGGCTCAGCGATGACCCCCGTGCTCTTCAGGTCAAAGTCTCCAATGCTGCGCGTCATTGCCAACCTGCCGTTGACGTTTGGCTGCCCCAGACTATTCCAGGTGATAAAACCCCCGCTTCTCTTTACCCTTGAGGTACATAAAGAATTGCTTCAGTTGACAGAATTATTATTATTTATTTTTTACAATAAAATGAACCACATCCTTCTCATTACTGCAAATGCAACTCCATCAGAATTGCACTTTTCAGATTTAAACAATTAACAGAGAATACAAACAAAATAAAGCCTTATAACTTTACTGTTGATCTGATACCACTATCTCCCGCTGACAAACGTGGCATCACCCACAACATCTTTGTACCTCTCTTTCTCGTCCTTCCTCTCGGGGGTGTGGTCGACAGTGAGTTTTAGGGCCTTGCCCTTGCGGCACAGCATGGCGCGGCTATCACCCACACTGGCGACCACCAGCTCGATGCCGTCCCTCAGCAGCGCCACAGTGGAGGTGCTTCCTGAATTCATCCCGGGTACTAGAGAGACATAAAAGGAAACATCAGAGCTGGATCGAGCAATAAAAAGTCCACACAAAAAGTCACTGTTCACAACAACAACCAAAGTGCATCTCACACTCTTGCATCCACACAGTAAAACATTAACACAAGGGTGGAAGTCATCTAGTGGATTTACATCAAACTAGAGATTACAGCAGTAAACAATAGAGGAAGTCACACATGCAGGTTGGACTGTTTCAGCAGCGTTGAGGTCCAGAGCTAATTTTACAGCAGAGTTAGGTTTAAGGCTAAAACTAAAAAGAATCAGTGTTAACTGACAAAAACACTCATCAGTGTCCAGCACTGATCTTGAAATTCAAAAACAACACACACACACACACACACAGTCTTATTACTTCCCGAGACGGGTGGTTTGTTTTACTTCTGTGTTTTGCATGTATTTATGTAGAGTTAGGAATGTGAAAAATTCACAACTAAATCAGAAAATCGGGACTAATAAAGGAAAGTGATATAAAAAAATAATGACATGGTAATAATAATTTCTAACAATTCTTATTAATGCAGGCAGTAAGATATTGAATTAACTTTGAACTCTGCAACATGGTTCCAGTCAACTTTGAGTATGGAAAATATTTAACTACACATAAACACTACACTTTAGTTTCTTAAGGGATGACACATTTGATAAAACAGCATCAAATGTCATTATGTGGATTAATCCGCTGGCATTTGTAGACAAGAGTCTGCATTAGACTTTTTGCTTTTCCGGTGAAATAAATGATTTTAAGCCGTGTGTTTTAGCCTAATCGGCACTTGAAACATGCTGCATCTCATGGACTAGATCTGTCAGTGACAACATACAACTCATACAACTTGTCAAACTGAAGCACTCTCTCACAAGAAGCTTTGCATACACTTGGTGAGAGAAGAAAGGGAAGAGAGACAGAAAGAGTGGAGTGAGAGAAAGATAGGGAACCTTCCAGTAGTCCAGGATTTAGGACCCGCTGGACTCTCCTTCAATATCTAGCCTCTCGTCATCCACATTGGTGCCAAGGGCCTCCAGCTCTTAGCTGGGTCAGCAGCTGCCGTAGATAACATGCACACACACACACAGGCATATTGGGACATTTCACACAGCGTGGCCAATGTATGGCCACATTAAAAAGTATACTAGCTTGTATATTAACAGAAAACCGTAATCAGAAAAGTTAACCTAATTGGAAAAGTTTCTATATGACATGGGCAAACAAGTAGACCGCGTGGCTTATTGAGAGAAATGTTTTGCATTCATTTCTTTAAGTGGTGCCTAAATTACCTCTTATATCACCGGTAATACCAATAAACATATACTTTGCAGATTGACAAAATATCAACAGACGGGTGACAAATTAAAGGAAAAACAACTTTAGGTAACTTTGTAAAGTGTCGGGACCACAACAAGACTTCAGAGCAGTTTCAGCATTTGTTTGTATAGAATATACAAGTCCCAGGACCTCTCCTGAAAGATGTGTATGTCATTTCTTTCAAAATATATTCTCTCATGTGGTGCTTCTGGTGGTGGTGAAGTTCACTGTTAAACATGCCAATCCACAATCTCACACTGGTGTTAAACTGAGTTGAGATCTGGTGACGATGAAGACCATAACATATGATTCAGATAAGTGTTACACTCATCAGGAAAAAAAAATAAAAATCAGTGACCCCTCATGCTCTCTTATGGAAAGATCCAGTTTCATTATGGTTATCCACACCACAGACTGACGACATGACAGCCAAAACATCTGGATCGTCCCCTGGTGACCTGCTGCAGTATACATGTAGGTCATAAATCCACCCCTTCTATGTTAGTGGATGGGACATGAGATAAACCAAAAACTAAAGAATCTAAATACATGTGCATAGATGGCTTCTGTCATTTAAGGTAGTTCTTATCACACCAATGTATGTTGGTGTGTTTATTTATTTTTTATGACACAGTAGCTAGGAGGTGCTCACGCTGACAAGCGAGACCTCGATATCACTACCATGCAGGCTCTGACTCTAAATGACGTCAACAGCACAAGGTGGCAGCTCCCGTGTCCGGGTATTTTGGCACATGTTCTCAGGTTTTTCCTTTTATTTGTTGCCTTTCTGTTTGTGTAAATGTGTAATGAAGCAGTAAAGCACTGGTGTTTGCTCTACTTGTAGCTGGGTTATTGTTCCATCAGTTATTGAGTAACTTTGGGTTAAATGACAGACCTCTAACCAAAGTGCTCAGGTCATGACAGTTGTAAAATCCAAGGCATCAAAGCTTAAGTTGGATAAGTAAGTACGGTTTTAAAGAGAGAAGAAAAAAAAGTGTCAATACATGCGTGTGTATATATACACACACACACACACAAGTAGATATATGTGCATGTAACATGAAAGGCTTCCAACCTACCCTTTGGAAAGAAGTGCAAGTGCCTTGCAAGAGCTTTGTCTATTTCAAGGAAGGCCTTCGATAAAACTACTTCCAGATTGGACTCCTTCGCCACAAGGTCCCTGAAACAACCAAAATACTACATTGTTACAACATCGGAATATCAGATACAATAACGAGTGAGGTTTTGTTGTTGCGATCAAACAATTTCACACATTCAAGTTGTTAATCAGCAAATATGGTTCCGGTGGTATAGATATCTGATAACGGCATATATAACGAACTCCTTACTTGATGAATTTCTCCATGTATTTTTCACAAAAGTCAGCTGCTTCTGGCCCGCCATGCCCATCAAACACAGCAAAATAAAGAATGCTGTCGGTCATTTGGGAGACCTGGAAGCGGTCTTCGTTGTCCTTACGTTGACCGATGAGCGAGGAACAGCCTACCCTGGATAAGCTGACTTTGGGAATAGGCTTGCCGTAGCGAATACTGGAAGGCAGATGAATGGGCTCATCAATACGATCGTCCCAGATGCCAAATGAATCCCAAGTAGTGGGGCGGCCACTGCTGTCTGCATCAAAGCGTGTGTTGCTGGCCAGTTTTCCTGAAGGGCTGTAAAGTTGTCTCTGGAAGATTGTAAACTGGGGGTGGCTGACCTGCTGGAATGGGACTAGGGCCATATTTAAAAGACCACTACGTCCCACATGTGGACCACTGCACCTTGCCAGGCGCCCGAGACAGGCTGCTGACATCACCTTGATAGCACAAACACTGGAGAAGCACTGGATGCAGATGTAGAGGGATTTGCTGTCCGGGAAAAAAATAGTTAGTTAGAAAAGATGCAGAATTCTAATGAACATTACAAAAAAACTTTGTTCAGGAGGACCCCATAATACCAGAAAGTTTAAAATGTGTCAGCTATTTCCAACTATTCTTCAAACTAGAAATCCTGAGGCAAAAGCTTTAGTTTCTATATAAAAAGGTAGGATCCAGTTAATATGATACAAGCCCCTTACAAGTAAAGGGTGCTTAAAAAACAAACAAATAAAATAGCCTATAGGTCTTGAGTTCACATCTTTCAAATCCGAATAGATATTTTTCTTAACTATGGAAAACCATCCCAATTATCATAATTCAAATAATATTATAAAAATAAACCTAGTTTTAATTAAGGTATTACCAACACTGCTGATGTATACATAACATGTTCAATCCAATCGGAAATGAATAATGACTATACTCATTTAATCAGCGCACAACCTTTCCATCCAACAACACTCACAAAAGGTATCAGGAGCGTGACAACATCAGGAGGCATTTTAAAGTAAGATTAACTTTGACGTGACATGAATGATGCAACTCTTCAGTCATAAACCTGCTCGCGCTAACAACACAACAATATCCAGATAAATATAAACAAAAGGGGTTTCAGTCAAAATACTTACAATTATCATAGATAACAGATAGTTATTGGAAACATGTTTAAAGTTGTGAGCTTTTTTGTTTCGGCAGCTTTAACGTTGACTAACGTTAGCTAACTAGTGAGGACTAAAGCTAACTAGCTAGCTAACTACCACAACGATAGTTAGCTTTAGCAGACTAGCTAGCTGACGAGCATTAGCTAGAAGTTCACACAACATTACCGGGACAATCCCGTTGACCTTCTGGTGGTGTGTTGGCTAGAAACCGTACCTTTGATGTTTTAGTATCCTTAGCACGCTTCAGACCTCTGCTAGTTATGAAAAGACCTTGTGAATAACTGCCTGAAGACCACCGCCCTCGTCTCGTCCTGCTGTTTGATCCTCAATGTTATCAAACACAACCCGGTGACGTCGGCGCACCAATCAGCAGCCGAGAAGCTTCGACGCCCACCTTGACGCCCACAGGCCGTTTGGTGACGCCCACAGCCCGCGCACAGCGCTAGTGATTGGTTAACGGACCTATTAATAACGTCTGAAGCCGTCGTTCAGAGCCAGAGAATCGTTGCATTTTTTTTTTTACTTAAGTCGTTTGAGGTCAGAATATTTCTGCGGTAAAGCTCCGGATTTCCGGATGACTATCTCACATCCGTGACAACAACAACCATACTCTTTTTTTTTAATAATATTTTTTGCATAATCATTTTTACAGAACACATTTTTTTTCTCGCTTCAATGTGATATGACCCAGTGACTCCAAATACGTCATTATTATGGACTTTCGTGCTTCTTATATTTTAAATGTACTCCTACATCCATACATATTATGTAATTTAATTCACTGAAATGTTGTACAGGTATGAAGAGAATATGTGTTCCTCTCATGCCATCATGCGGTCTAAATTTGAATTAAATTTGAAAGAAGTCAGAGTGGAAAGCAGCCCGTTTATATATTACACAAGTAGATCTCTCTCTCTCTCTCTCTCTCTCTCTCTCTCTCTCTCTCTCTCTCTCTCTCTCTCTCTCTCTCTATATATATATATATATATATATATATATATATATTACAGCAGTATAATACCTTTCATATGTAGTATTATTCTCCAGTTAATCTATATATATATAATATTTTAAATGTACCTTGTGTTTTCAATCCAACAGAGGTCATTCAACTTCCCTCTCCCGTATCCATCCATCAAAATTAAACTGAGCTGCAACATAATAAATAGACCGGTAATAGTCAACAGTCACAAAGTATAATTCAACCCTATGTTGTGTTTTGGTTTAGTGTTTAGAAGTCTTAAATCTGCACTCTAAATCCATATAATTGACGATGTATCACAGACACATATCCCTTCTCCTTATTATTGTGTACCGTTCACTTTATAATGATATGCTCGTTTCATCACCTACGTGCCTACATTCACAAGCCTCAATCTTATATTTATCTTAAAATATATAATATTAATATCTAACTTACTCCATGGCGCAAAAAAAAAAATCCCGTTTAGAAGCCGTTATCCCTTTAATTACACAACTTTTGGATCAAATGTCCTTAAGAAAACTGAAATTCCAAATAGCCCGTTCTTGCCGTAGTTAGTGTTGCTAACTTCATCCAGGATGGTTCATTAGCTTAAACTGTTATCATTCATTTAGTGGTAAAACTGGATACACTCACATGCTTTAATGCACGTGTTCATTTTGATCAGTTGTGTTCATTTTGATCATTTTGATCAGTTGTGCTGATATTATACAATATATTTCTTTAAACGTCTTAGCCGTTTACAACAAAAAGATGGTCCATTGGAGTGAGCGGAGATAACGTGACTCTCAATAAACGGCTCTGGTTGTAATCATGGCTATAACACCAGCACTTCCGGATTAGCCGACCAATTGCTGCTCTCCGGACTTTAACATTCAGTGACGTGGGCAGCTGTGGTACTTCAGACTTCCTCGTTTGTTTTTAGAGCCGAACCGAAACCGTACGCCCCAAAATTCAGAATGCATCTATCCAGGTAAACACCTCTTTTGATTTGGGAACAACCTGCTGTATTACTACACTGCTTCACTCAAAATCGGGACATCGGTTAACCAACCAATCTCATTTCTGTGGATTTAGCCATTACGATGACAGCCAGCGTTGCTGTAGCTTGCTAAGGTTAAACAGCTAACTATGAACTATTACGGCTTGTGTTCGTCATCAAGACGCCTGATTTGGTTCCGTTAATTTACCGCCTAGTCAGATAATGTCAATTCGATATTTTGGGATGTTTAGCTACGCCTGTATATTGTGATTATAATGTATACACAACGCAGGCCACTCCTCTTCACTTTCAAGAGGAGCAAGCTAACGTAACCGTACATATACGTCAGAACAGATCCTGGACCTGTGGACCATCTAAATAATACACCGCGAGCTAACGAGATTTACATTGAGCTCATTGGGATTGCAATGTCATAATTGTAATTATTATAATAATAACAATAACGACAACAATAACAGATTACAGATAGTAAACATATTTAAACAGTCTCCTAGTGTTTCCTAATTGTGATGTTATTGTTAATTGTATTGTCTGGCACTCTTCTCAGTATATTCACCCAATTGACTGGAGGTTAGTAGATCCACTCAATTAAAAATGCAGTCCAATAGTACAACAGCCCACCTTCCCTATTGAAGGTTATAATGTTCATGTTTATGCAGATTGTTGTGCTTTTGCGTTGTATTGCATTAGGTAATACTACTTATTATTACGTTTAATTGCTCTATGCGTTACAAACATAAAATAGTAAGAACAATCAAGGGAGCATTTGAATGAAATAGCAAGAAAATGACTAAAAACACCAAATACTGAGTTGTTTAAAATAATTAGTTTGAACAAAACTAAACATCACAACTAGGGCAACCATTACTTTTTCAATGTATCTTTAGGTCTATAAAATGGAAGAACATGATCAAAAAGGCAACATCTTAGAGCTCAAGTTGACATCTTTATACTGATTGTTTGGTCTGACCAACAGTCTAAAACTTAAAGATATAAGATAAGTATATTAACTTAGAAGGACTAAGAAATCCAGCAACTATTCATGTTAGAGAAGTTAGAACCAGTGAATGTTTAGTTATTTTGCTTTTATTCTTTATATTGTTTTATGTTTATATTATTTTAAATTGATTAATCTATTTATTATTACAACTGTGATTCAAACTTTAGTTTTATTATCACTATATTACTGGATTTATTGCAGGGCTTTTGCATTTGACCCCATTAATGTTTGCTCGGTGTAATAAAAAAATGACAATCGAATGCAGGTAGTACATACAAGAATGACATTTCCGTTCCTAATCAGTGGAAACAAACCGCAAACAACTTTCAAACAGGGACATAACAGTGATCAAATTCAGGTGAGATGTCTGAAGTGTAGCTGTGGTTGTCTTTGCTATGAATGTATTTGGTTATCCTGGTTTTATAGCCTCCAGTACATTTGATCAGGTGACAGATCCTTGAGTTCATTTTCATGCTGTTTTCACCTGTTATCATCTTTCTGTCTCATAATTTATGGCATGTTTGTTTCGTCTTATTGTGTTTGTCTCATTCCCATTTGTTTATTTCCCATGGCACACTCAGTCAGTAACATACATGTATTGCTTGCATGTGGACTGACAGTAAGACAAGACAAGACTGCATGGAGCTGCTTAAGCAGGGATTACACTGAGAGTTTATTTAAACACACTGTCCTGTTCTCCTGTCATGCAGCTTACACCATTCTCACACACACACACCCACATCTCTAAACCCATAGTTTTATTCTTTAAAAAAAACATTAGGGTCTCACACATGGAGCGCAGTGATCAGCATGTGCTCCTAATGAAGACTAATGACATCATTGCAATATTTTTGTTTCTTCCAGGGTTGGACTTTACATGAAGAGGAGAAAGCGGGGATGCTCTAAAGTCTGAACATTTTCTTGTCTTCCTCCATCCGGCCGTCACTCTCTCTGCCTCTTCAGATTGGCGCTCGTCCCCTCTTCCCTCGCCAACATGCTTTGTTGGGGGAATGCAAAAGATGGACAGCTGGGTATTGGTATTGAGAGGAACCCCATGTTTGAGCCGATGAACTGCCATGTGTTCAGTGGCAGGGGACTGAAAGAAGTAGCTTGTGGAGGGCAGCACTCAATGTTCCTGCTGCATGATGGCAGTGTGTACACAAGTGGTTCTAACAGCTGTGGACAGCTGGGCCACAGCAAACCAGGGACTTCCCCAGGTAAACTTCCGCCCTGACCTTTTGATTAATTGTTACACTCTTTAGGCTGTTGCACCACCCTGCTGCACTACTTTCAGGAGGTGCCAGTGGAAAGTTACCCAGAATGTGAGTGAACATGTCACGGTGTGTTTACAAAGGCACTAAATACAGAGCATGCTAATATTAGCATGCTAACACTCCAATCTAAGATAGTGAACATGGTAAACATGGTAAACATTGTACCTGCTAAATAATTAACATAGTTGCATTTTCATGGTGAGCTTCAGATTTGGGCTTAATTTCTATACTTAAAAAAAAAAAGAAGTGACTTGAAGATGTGAATTTTAAAAAGGTTTTACGTAACAGGTGCAACAGGAGTTTCTGTGATAGTTACACCCTTGAGTGAGAATATCTCACGATGTCTTGGTTCCAACATTATGGTTTTTCTAGATAACCCCATCTTTGTGTAAAACTGATGACGGTTTCCGAAAATGCAGTGAAATCTCTTGCAGGTCAGAGCAAGTTTCTCTTGTTTTAAATATTCTAGATTTCACAGGACCGGGATGACTCTTACAAAGCATTCGCAAACATGTTGCATAAACTTAATTTCTCAACTAATGGACTTCATGTAGGTCTTAAATGCATCAGTATCAGTTTTTACACATTTCTGAGACTGTTCATTACCATTTCTAGGAGATGTGAAACACTCTCCTGGCATGTGAAGTGATTGCAGACTGTGTTAGTGTCATGTGGGAGGACATTTGTGTTACTTTGTGTCGGCATGTGGGTGAAGCTTTAACAACAATGAATAAATGCTGAAATCACCGGAACTTGAGCAAATATATCTAAAGGTTCTTGCAAAAAAACGTAGGATAGAAACGTGTGTAGGATAGAAACTGCCTGTATGATATCCCACATATTGACATATTGTATAAGCAAATTGAAATACTTGATCGTGTTACCGTCCTTACTCAGGCACCTTTATTTACTTGTAATATATCTTTTTAATAAGCCTACAATCTGTAGACTACTGGTTAAATGTTTTAAAATCACATTGTAGTATAAGCTCAATTGAAACCACAGTACCAGTTATTGGGTATTTGTAATTATTATAGGCAATTGTAGCTACGAACCCAGTTAACCTTCTATGAACAGTTCTATAACAGGAAACCACAGAGAAAGGTAGTACACCGATCTGCAGCAAACTATGTCCTGCTCATGTGCTTCCTGCTGCATTTCTCTATTTTCTATGGTGTGAAACCAAGTATTTCATGGAGAAAAGTCCAGTGTCCTAAATTAATTTTGAATACCATTTGGAATCTGTAGCTTTGCTAAGTGAAAGGAAAGGTGGTTTAGTTTCTTTCGATAAGGAAAAAAATATTTTTCTATGAACTGGTTAGTGCATACCTCATGAGTTTGTAGCTTGATAAATGAAAATTCAGTACATTTACATCTTCTCTCTCTCCATTGGCTTCATACTAAGATCTGTTTCTGTTTTGGTCATAACGCCGCTGACGTCTTCCTCCTCCTCTCCACAGAGCTTGTAGGAGCTCTGGACACTCAGACGATAACAATGGTGTCGAGTGGTCGGTCCCATTCAATTGCGTTGAATGAGCAGGGTCAAGTGTTTGCGTGGGGAGCTGGTGAAGGGGGCCAGCTCGGCCTGGGGACTGAAGAGGCGGCTGTTCGAATCCCAAGGTGAGTGAGTAGACCATCAGCGAGGAATTCAAGCTTTTAGCCTGACAAGAGAAAAAACACTACAAGAAAATTGGGATTGGAGGTTTGAACATTAGCATTACCGCTGGGTTCAATAAAATAATAACTACTGTATAAATAACTATTCGTATGCAGTGAATTGCCTGCTTTAGTATTCTAGGTTAGTGAAACCTTTAGACTGGGAAGCAGTTTCCTTTCTCGTCTATTATTTGCGTCTCTTACTCCTGGACATGTGACTATGGTAGTGTTTCATTACGACTGGTTTTATTGTTTGATTAACATATGCTTTGTTTTTTTTTCGCCTTAGGTTGGTCAAAAGGCTGTGTGAGCAGCAGATCTCTCAAGTAATGTGTGGGAATCAGCACTGCATTGCACTTTCTAGAGGTATGCAAGACACAACCTCTTCACAGCACACCAGCACTGTTTATGTTCGTAATTTTGAATCCACTTCCTGTTTGTTCTCTATATGTTTGATTTTTGTTTTCTCTATGGCAGACTTTGACCACTGGTTGGGTTAGGGTTTGTGTGAAAGGCTGTCAGTTGAGCAAACATGCCCCCAAAAATACTGTATATGCTGTAATTTGTTCATAATGAAAATAATACCATACCACACCAGCTGTTGAGAAGATTATTTTTTCCTTTTAAATATTTCATTTATCTCAAAATACTTACACTGAATTCAAATGGTAGAAATCAAATGTAGGGCACTAAATAGTCAATTTAAACTAGGACACAGCCATTGACTTTTTCCCTCATTTGTCATTTTCTTATGGCCATTTTTGGCATTTTGCCTTTATTTGACAGTGACACAGAAGAAATGAGAGGGGTACCTGAGAGATGTTGCAGATTCATGTTGTGCATTTTAGCAACCATAGTCCTACATTACCAAACAAATGTATATTTGCCTGTACTGGGAGTAATTGGTGGAGATGAACAGTAACCTACTTTTGCTTCTCTGTTCTTTTCCCTCTCAGACGGCCAGCTGTTCACGTGGGGCCAGAACACCAGCGGCCAGCTCGGTCTCGGGAAAGGAGAACCCAGCAAGCTGTTCCCTCATCCCCTGAAGTCTCTGTCGGGTATTCCTTTGGCACAGATAACCGCTGGGGGAGACCACAGCTTCGCTCTCTCCTTGTCCGGAGCTGTATTTGGATGGGGCAAGAACAGAGCTGGACAACTTGGTCTCAATGACAAACAAGGTAATGATGAGCTGGATAGAAAGAAGCCACTCGAGCACTAGAGTAAAATGCAGAAGTTGCCATGTTCCTCTAAGTCATACCGAAATACATCAAACAGTGTAGAACAGTGTGACCTTTGCTTGTTTATGTTCCCTTTTTCAGATCGAGCTGTCCCGTGCCACATCAAATTTTTGAGATCTCAAAAAGTTTGTTACATCAGCTGTGGAAATGAACATACAGCAGCCCTCACTAAGGTACGCCTACAGTTAAACACCCACCAGCGCTTCTCTGTGAAACAATTCACACAATATGAGAGAATTTATCCACTAAATGTCACGTAGGCCAGTTTTGTTAGGTCCTGTTTGGTCAGCTGTCTTATAATTGGGTTATCAGTTTGAGTATTCTGGCTTTGTAGTAACCCCCTACCTGTTGCATGTGACCTTTTATTGCACAGACAAAATCTAAATCGTATTGCAGACGGACTGCCGAGCTCTAACTAATCTTAATCCAGCATCTCGACACACACTTTCCTGGAGAAAAACTATATTTTACTTTGAATAACTGCATCGCTTTGCCAATACTCTCTGTATCCAACAACAACAGCAGCACCATTCATTCTGTATTGTGTCTCTGTCAGGATGGCGGCTTGTTTACGTTTGGTGAAGGCTCGTGGGGTCAGCTGGGTCATGGATCCACCAATAATGAACTTTTACCCAGACGAGTGCTGGAGCTCATGGGCACTGAAGTGTCCCAGATCACCTGTGGCAGGTATTGTCTCTTTTAAAACCTGCTCAGCGGTTTACTCGGTACACCTGTACAATCTGATGCATCTGGATACCATTAGAAATCTTTGGTGAAGCTTAAACCGTGTCAAAAAGGTGTAGATTAAGCTCTATGGTCATTTTTTTTAGGGTGTAGTTAATGGTGGTGTTTTGTTGTTCTGCTTTAATTTGAAAAGTATTTCAAAGTTGAACACCTTTGTGAAACAGTATCAACAAAAACTAAAGATCAGAAGATCACAAATGAATTGCAGGATGACTGGATTGTCTCAAATTAAAGTGTATCTCATGAACTCTGTGTATTAGAGGCTGGTTCTGTCCCCATGCATCCTAAATCTTTCTTTTCTCCCCCCTTTTGTCAGGCACCACACGTTGGCGTTTGTGCCTTCCTCTGATGTGGTGTATGCATTTGGTTGCAACAGCCATGGCCAGCTGGGCACAGGACTACTGGGGGACGCCAGGAGCCCGCTTCCTGTGAAGGCCAGTTTCCTGACTGGAAATCCACACAGAACAGGTCAGCAGGAGACTCTGTGCTTGCATTACAGGATACATGAGTGTGGCTGAAATAGCTTCTTTTTTTTTTTTTTTAAATCACTCAGGTGGTAGATTGTCACTTGGGTGTGTGAATAATGAAACAGTACTTATGAAATACACTGTAGTTTGTGGTGTTTGAAATATCAGAGTTCAGCTTGTAGTGTTAATGTTTTTGTCACAGGGGAGTCTTTTTCTGGCTGGAAGATGAATATGACTCAGCAGTATACTCATGGTCATGTTTGCAAAGCATCATTTCATACAAATGCAGTTGAAAATGCTCGACTGTATAGTAAAATAGCAGGAAAAACAACTATTCTCTGTAACTATTTGATTAACTGTTAGAAAATGTTGGCCAGTTAACTGTCTTTCCTCTCTTTTTAAGGATCAAACCAAAACCAAGTGACCAAAATCATCTGTGGAGGAGACCATAGCTTCTTATTGTACACTAATGACCAGGTATGTGATCTAATTAAGCAATAAGGTACTTGAGGCAGTACTGTGTCGTGCAATAATGTACTGTTCAAGGGAGTTGTTAGGCCCGACGCGCAGCGGAGGGCCGGCAAACCCTTGAACTGTACATTATTGTAGGATGACACTCAGCCACCGATGTAAAGAAGTGCTCTCGCTGCTTCTGTCCGTCTTTTCTCCGTCATTTTTCTCTTCCATGATGTTTAGAGAAATTACCGACGTAATTATCTCTCACTGGAAATTATCACGATTTTGTGATCAAACCCTTTTCATTCCTCATCTTTAGGTTAGGGAGGAAGTGACGTGTGTGTTGTCGTTCGTTATGCTAGTGTGGGGGACGCTAAGTTAGGGTGACCAGACGTCCTCTTTTTCCCGGACATGTCCTCTTTTCGAGACCTAAAAAAAGCGTCCGGCAGGGATTCCAAAAACGTCCGGGATTTTGCTACGTCGGGGAAAATAGTTATTACCCCCTTACAAGTTTTGGAAATGGTACGTCCGGGATTTTGCAGTATTGTCAGTCGTGACAATATAAAAGTTTACACAAAACATGTTTGGTAACTGTCAAGCTTGAAATGACAACTAACGGTCGCGCAATTTAAATCTACCTGTTATTTTAAGTGCGCACTGATATGGAACGCTCTAAATGTAAACAGGCTGTACAGTACTCTATGGCTGAATAAAATACACCCCGTGACTCACTCTCAACCAATCAGAATGCTTGATTTGATCTACCCGTATTATAATTAAGGTTTTAGTACCCTTCTCTCACTCTCAAATGTGTTACCTGAATAATTATTATTGTTGTGTTTTGCATTGACTTCAAATCGGTCAAAGACAAGTTTGACTTTTAGTCCTGTTGATTGCTGTCACAGTAATTTAATGACATAGTTCAAAGCCTAATTATTAAAATATCATAATTTTTGAAGTATTGCAATTCAACATCTTATTTGGCATTTTACTGCACACCTACTGTATTAACTTAAGGATAAAACATGATGAAATGTGTCATGCAAAATCAAGTGTCTCATGAAGTTAAACTGTAAAAAATATTGAGGTTAAGACACAGCTCCAGTCCACTCAATATATTTCCTCTAACATCACCATCAGCACTAAACCCTCAACACAAACCTTGATTTAATCATAATTATAAGACAAACTATTTCAAAATACGCAGCTTAATAATACATTTTAAAAATAGCCCCACATTTCCATGAAGTCAGTGTCAGTGTTTCACCACAGGGTGGCATTAATGTGTAATCTTTCACCAGTTCTTTATAAATGGGTCATACTGTAGATGGAGAAAGTGTCTGCCACAAATATCCAGCAAGTTGTCAAGACCGTGCTCTGATAAAGACACAACACACATTCAGCCTCTCCTGCACAATATTTAGACTGAAGGTGTGGCCTATTTGTTTTATCTTCAAGCAGGAAAGAGACCCAACGGACCAAAGCCCAAACGCAAACAATCTGCCAAATGTTTGTGCTGATATCTGGTGTCTGATTATGTTCCTCTCTGCAGAGTTCTGTCCCCTCAGAAGACTTCAGAGTGATTAATGTCAGTAAATCAATCTCCCCCATCAATTATGAAAGATTAAATTCATGGAGGTTAAAGCTGATGTACAGCACAGATGCCAGTGTCACAAAGTAAGTAAAATAATGAAAGTTATTATTTTAAATGTATTAGAATGAACTGTATATAATACATATAAAAAGTGTACATTCGTTTGGCGATGTTTAGTATTAGAAGTAGTTTTACTTGGATGTCTTTTCACACGTGAGACTTGATTATGTTTAATCAATTATATTTGAATGGTCTCTGCTTTATGTTTTTGTGCTCAGTGACATTATAATCCAACTCTCCTCTACGGCTTGTTGGAACGGCAGCTTTTTGGACCAAAGGTATGTAAACGCCATGTTTACAAAAGTAATTAAGTACTCAACTCAAGTGCTGTATTGAATCAAATTTAGAGGTACTTGTATTTCACTTTTCAGATTTAAGATGTTCCCTTTTCTGCTACTTTAATCCTCTACTCCTCGACATTTCAGTGGGAAATATTGCACTTTTTTTCCCACTTCACGTTGACAGCTACAGTTGCTAATTCATTTCCTGGTTTAGATTTGACAATAAAAACATGATAATCTTATAAAATACAATACAAATCTTTCCCATTTTTATTTTTACTACCCCTACGATTTATCTGGTGACCCTTTGAACTACCTCACCGTGTGTAAAGTTGCAGCTCTACCGCAACTAGCTATACAACTAAACTGCTGCTTATACATCAATCAAGCCATGTTAACAATATATTATTTAAAAAAATCTGCAGAATGATTACTTTTTACTTTTGATACTTTCAGTACATTTTGGATCTGAATACTACTTATTTCACCACTGTAAGGTTTAAAATGACAAAAAGAAAATTACCCAGAGATGAAACGCATCTGTAAAAACATCAAAGGGTAAAAGTATAAAGCACAAAACATAGACCGTAAGGACAAAGAGAACAAATAAAGAGGTGACATCATGTTGAACACAGTTCAGGAGTGTAGATGAAACAAATATCTGTTGTCGTGAAGGGAAAGCCTTCGTACAGGCTATAGACATATTTCCTCACTATCTGTTTAGTGTTTACTGGTTGAAGAATGTATTATCAAACTGAAATATAACAAGAATAGCAGACACAAAAAGGTTTTCTGAGGGGGTCTACCTTTACCTGGTCTATACCTCCATCGTGTGTTTTTCCAAAAATAACTTGAAAAGCTAGACTCCTGGGAACTGAATCAGCAGGGACCTTACAGGGTCCACTTAATGACATGTCCACTTATCCACCAAAACATGCTGAGTTGAGAAAGATGCTATCTGTTTGCTCGCTGACGGATTTCTCTGACCATCCCTGTGTGTGAAGGTATGTTGACTCATCAGCAGATATTTATCGTGTCCACGGAAAGAACCGTGAAGCGTGGAAAACAGTCGCCTGGAGACAAACTAAAGTACATCCGACTGCACTGTCTGCTGAAACTCATCAGTGATAGTAGCCACTGAAACTATCAACTAGTTTTTACAATAAACCAGTGAGACATGTAGTGGTCGAATGTAACTAGGTACTTTTACTCAAGTGCTGTAATTAAGTACAATTTTGAGGTACTTACATTGGAGTTTTTCTATTTTCTGCTACTTTATACTTCTCAACTACATTTCAGAGGCACAACATAATTTTTTACTGTACATTTTACTACAAAGCGACAAACTTTACACTACAGCTAACCCGTCAACTTGTTTATGTTCATCCTAGAGAATATCTAGTCTGCAATAATTATAGCCTAAGTTAATTGATTTTTATACATCGTAGAAATGAATGGAGACTGAATACAAGTGTGCTTAATAATAAAAAGGCAATACAGGAAGTGAAATCGGAAATTAAAACATTTCTTGAACTGAATGATAATGGGGAAGTGAACCCAAATATATTATGGGACACCTTAAAAGCAGTGATCAGGGGTAAATTAATATCGTTCACCTCAGCTCTCAAAAAAGAAAAAGAAATGAAACTCAAACACCTGGAAAAGAACCTAAAAGAACTGGAAAAACAACACGCCGAGACTCGGGACACTCAAATGTTGACCAAAGTTAAGGTAATTAATACCTGATCTTGGACATTTATAATGAAGAAACAGAGAAAAAATACAAGTTCTTAAAACAAACATATTACGAAATAGGTCCGAAAGCTACAAAATTACTAGCTAAGAAAATACGGAAAAAACAGATCACACACTCCATATATAAAATACTTGATCCGGAATCAGGACAAATAAGTAATAACTTGGAGGAGATCGACACTGCATTCCAAACATATTACAAAACCCTGTACTCTCAACCCAAACTGGAAACTAAAGAGAATATAGAATCATTCCTAAAATCTATAGACCTGCCCGCAATTGGAAAACACCAGAATGATAACTTGACTCGACAGATTACCCAAAAAGAATTGGAGAATGCAGTGAAAAAATTAAAAAACAATAAGACACCAGGAAGTGACGGTTTTCCAGCTGAATGGTATAAGATCTTTAAAGAAGAGCTGACTCCAGTACTTATGAACTCCTTTAATTGGACACTTGAAAAAATGTCAACTCCACCTTCTTGGAGTGAAGCTATAATTTCTGTTATCCCAAAGGAGGGCAAGAATAAAATGTTATGCAGTTCATACAGACCAATTTCGATTTTAAATCAGGACTACAAACTGTATGCATCCATCATGTCTAGGAGAATGGAAACCTTCATCCCTGATCTAATTGACAGCGACCAAACCGGTTTTGTGCAGGGACGACAAACCCAAGATAATATTAGACGCTCACTCCATATTATAGAAAATATCGGGAAATCCAAATCAAAGGCTGTATTGGTCAGCCTAGATGCTGAAAAAGCTTTTGACTGCGTGAGCTGAGAATATTTGTTTTTGGTTTTAGAACGATTTGGTTTTGCTGAAAAGTCAATTAACAGTATTAAAGCCCTATATTCGGCCCCGACAGCAAGAATAAAAATAACTGGACGTCTTACTGACCGAATAAAATTGGAAAGATCGACCCGTCAGGGGTGCCCCCTCTCCCCAACCCTTTTTGCACTTTACATGGAACCCCTGGCACAAGTAATAAGAGAACGCTGCGATATAAAAGGAATTCTGATAGATAATAAGGAACATAAAATAGCGCTATATGCCGATGACGTGCTTTTATATATCCGTGATCCAGATGTCTGCCTCCCTAACCTCTTAGATCTCTTAGACATATTCGGTACATATTCAGGATACAAGCTAAATATGCAAAAAACTCAAATATTACCATTTAATTACAATCCACTACCCCTTATAAAGCAAAGGATACCCATTAACTGGTCTCAGAAGGCAATCAAATACCTTGGAATTTGGTTAACCCATAGTACTTGTGACTTGTATAAAAAAAACTATGACATTTTAAACAGAAAAATTAAAGAAGATCTAAGTAACTGGTCAACACCCCTATTGAATTTAAGTGCGAGAATAGATATTATAAAGATGTCCATTTTACCTAGATTACTGTATTTATTTATGTCGCTACCAATTAAAATCCCAGCCAGACAATTCCAGGATTAGGATAGACAGATCTCAAGATTTATTTGGAACGGGAGGAAGCCACGGGTTAAATACAGCACGTTAATTATCAGTAAGGAGAGAGGTGGTATGTCCCTTCCTAACCTTAAAGACTATTTCTATTCTGCCCAATTAAAAACAATAGTTCTTTGGTGTGATAATGGCTACGAGGCGAAGTGGAAGGAGATGGAATATGAATGCAAAGGTATCCCAGTACAAGCAATGATCGCAGACCGCAAACTATGTTAACTTATCGTGACCATCTGAACCCCATTGTCTCATTTACCCTCCATACCTGGTTTGAAGTTATAAAGCGATTCAATTTGTGGAACCATTTAAGAAAACTTAGATGGCTTGAATATGATACAGAATTTAGGCCAAATAATATAGATTCTAGATTCAGGTATTGGACAAAACAAGGTATTACAGCTTTCTGCACAATAATGGAGAAAAACACATTGCAAAGTTTTCAGGCACTGAAGGAAAAATTCAATTTGGAAAAGTTGGATTTTTTCAGATATTTACAATTACGGCATTATTTTTTTAAAGAAATTCGGAAACATGAAGTAACTATAGAACATAATGAAATAATACAATTAGCAGTACAGGCATACACGAGTAGCTCTAAATCAGTCATTTCAAAGGTTTATCAGGGAATTACAAAAAGCAGGGGAGCTACCACAACATATATCAAGGAGAGATGGGAGAAAGAACTAGAAGATGAAATATCCAGTCAGCAATGGGAGAATATGTGTGAAACCGTGTTTTCTACTTCCTGTTCTATGTACTGGCGTGAATTCAGCTGGAAGAACCTTGTTCGTTTCTTTATTACCCCGAAAATGAAATCTTACTTAACTACAACAAACCACACATGCTGGAGAAATTGTGGGGAGGGGATAGCGAACCACCATCATATCTTCTGGAGCTGCACTAAAATAAAAATATTCTGGGAGAGCACTTGGACAATGATGCAACATATTCTGGGGCAGCAGATTCCATTTACATGCAAATCACTTCATTTGGGTGATCTACCAGAAGAAATAACAGGAAGTGACAGGTACCTCCTAAAAATATTAACAGTAGCAGCAAAAAAAGCAATCACTCGTAACTGGTTACAAACCGACCCACCCTCAACAGAAAACTGGACTGAAATAATTAAAGAAATCCACGAAATGGAAAGAATGACCTTCCTTCTGAGACTGAGAAAGGACATATACATGGCTAGATGGACAAAATGGACAAAATATATGTCAAATTAAGGAAATGGACAAGATGACTCGCCCTCCCTAACCTCACAGGTTTCTGGATTTTGTTGGCTCGAGAACCTCTGTATCTCTTAAAAAGACAAGCACTATGTTTCATCAAGATGCAACCCCATACATATGTTTAAAACTAAGGTAATGAAACCCAGTGAATATAACTCTTTGAATATAAATATGTATAATGTACCTGTATGTTGGAATTAATTTATGGTTGACACGATTGACGGACGATGCCTTTGAAGTGTTGCATGGTTGTTTGACTGCTTTGTTTCTTATTTTTACTTATTTTTACTTATTTACCTGCTAAATAATTTTATTTGTTTCCTTCTTTAAGGCCCACTTGGCCAGATGCATGGTTAATTCCTTATATTCCTTCTTGCTTTTGAAGGTTGTTGTTTGTTAAATTGTAAAAACGCCTAAATAAATTATCAAGTATAAAAAATAAAAAAAAATACCTCGAGGCTGTGTGTTCACCTCACCGTCAGCGTTTAATCCAAAGTAACGTGAGGCTTTAACATCGAGGCTTCGCCTCAAAGTCCCCGAATCAGAGCGCTGACCTATTTTTGTCCCGTTAGTAATCACTGAGACATTATAGATACTTAACACATAATCATATGTTTGTTTGCTCTCTCAGTGATGATACCCACTTCAAAACCAACCCAAAGATCCCAGGCATCGATCTCAACTCTGTCAGGAAGCTATTTGAGACGCTCAGCAAACCGGCTTTCTCTGGACTTCTGGAACAGGTATTGACTACATGTGTATTTAAGCATTGCATGTGTACAAAAGGTATGACATGTTTACTTGTGTCTGCTCTTCTGAGCCAAAACGTGACATGACTCAAGTTTGTTATTGCGCAAATACTCAAACTAGCTTCCTGTTTGGGACTCTGTCACCATAATGCAGCAGTTAAAGGAGGAAATATGGGATTGTCACAGTACTGGATTACTAGCTTGTGGCAACAAGAACATATTCATAAGTGAATATTGGGTTTGTTTTGAAAGTACATCAAGTTCTGCTGCATTCTCATGGAGTCAAAACCTCTAACATCAGCTCAGTAATGATAGGTTTAGGGTTCATGATGCTCGTCAACCCAACATGAGACCGAGGCCACATTTCAAACCACTCAAAGCCTCTCCCAAACTTTAATGAGGGATATTTTTGATTCAAGCTGTTTTGGAATTCAAAAATACCCCATATATTGCTCTGGTTTATTTATTGATACGTGTAGCTTTCAAACACATCATAATATAGTACATTTGAACAAATTTCCCTCTATAACAGTAAATATTGTTCCTTGTATCTGTGTAATTTAAAAGGAAATATATACACAATCTGTTAAACATGTCCCCCCCCTCTTGTTCTGTGTCCGACTCTGTTTAGGCCTCCAAGAGTTTTGAGAGTCTGGTGATCCCTCAGTTGCAGCGCTCCCCTCCTGACGTCGAGGCCATGAGGATCTACCTCATCTTGTCTGAGTACCCGGCACTGTTTGACTCCAAGAACTACATCCGCCTCACTATCCCCCTGGCAATGGCCATCCTCCGGCTTGACGCCAACCCCAGCAAAGTTTTGGGTATCATACTTGCAAGTTTCTTTTGTTTTTTTTAATACCGACCGGTCTTTGCTAGCTGATAACACGGAACATCATGTCATGTCAACAACCTGCGGCACCATCGCACCACATGACTCCTCAGCTACAGCACGTCTGTGTCCTGATCCACATCCAGGTCACCTCCGCTGAGCCTGTTATCACGACATTGAAGACGCACCACCAAACGAGAAAATGCTTCCAGAAATACATGAAACTGACGTGATTATGGATTTTCGAGGCTGATATTGATATTTGGGAAGATTAGAAGTCCTCCAAAAGCAGATGATGTAAAGTTTAGTTGGTAGCCGGGTGAAGAGCCTTCCGTGTGAGAGGAATCAAAAACAAAGAAACTGTTTGCCACACAGCAAAACTACTACGCCTTTGTCCAACTTGAAACATCTAATCATTCATTTAAACACCAATGTTAAACCTCGCTTTTTGGTGTCTGGCATCTCATTGCTGAGATCTTTGGGAGTTCAAATACCGTCGCACTCAATACAGTTTACTCTCACACCTCAAACACTGCGAGAATTGGCCGTAAATGTTGGATTGTCCCGAGATCATCTAAAATGCTGTGCCGGAAAGTGTGGCGGTGAGGTCTCTTCAGATGCTGTTCGAAACAACCCACGAGAACTTTGTTCCTTCAGCATTTTGATACCTGTAAATACAGATTACATTACAAACAGTATACGGACCCCACTTGTGCTCCAACACAAACATATTTACATTAAGAAACGCTCAAAAGTACTGCCGGATCGACGGAGAAACTCTTATAACTTGTGGTTGAAGTAAAATACCGTCATGTTTTGTTCGAGGTACTTGCTCTGTAGTTTAATTCAAGCTTTTCTCTCCGTCCCTGCAGACAACTGGTGGTGTTTTGTGGACGGCGGCATGTTCACCAGAATGGTCGACATGTACAAAAGCATCGTGGTGTTCATGCTAACGGGAGGCAAGACGCTGCTCGTACCGGTTTTCTACGAGAACTATTTTGTCGCCGCTCTGAGACTGCTGGAGAAACTCCACAAGGTATCCACACAGCTCCCCTGCTGCTTTTGTAAACAAGCCACCAACTCTCCCTCAACACAGTCTGAGGAGGAAACCGTTTGGTCGCTGTTGAGATAATCCGTTGACTGCCGTGTTGAAGCAGGTGTTTGTTCCATGTCACCAGGTAAACTTAAAGGCCCACCATGTGGAGTACAACCGCTTTTATATCCCTGACATCACCAGCCTGGTGGACATCCAGGAAGACTACCTCAAGTGGTTTCTGAGTAAAGCTGACATTGTGAGTACTGACATTCCCTGACAATGTTTCACTTCCTTGTTACTTGACACCCGCTGAAGCTACACAAACACACCAACACGTACGGACTCTTAACTCATGTCATTCCTGGTGTTTGCAGAGGAATGAGGAATTTCATCCTATCACTGTTTGTCAGTTCTTGCCGTCCAATACGTGTCTTAGTTCACAGACAAGCCCCTTTAACTACTTTGACAAAATGAATGGATTTAGTTTCATCTTCTAAAAGTTGCTGCTCTTTATCTTTTTTTACCTCAAGTCATATCAAATGACTTTGCTTTCTTTCATTTTGTGTTCCAGAAACAATCATCCTCCCCTTCACAGGTACCTGATTTAAAGATTGGACTTGAACATCTAAAATGACCTATTATATACATTTTCTTTTATGTTTTGAGAGTAGTAAGTATATTTCCTAATTTTCCTTGCAGGGTGACTTTCCCTCAGTGAACCTATGTGCCTACCCGTTCATACTGAACGCTCAAGCCAAGACAACCATGTTGCAAACAGACGCCGAACTGCAAATGCAGGTACGTGCCGCTAATGATCATCAGTGATCTTGTGGTTTCTCACAGTTGATCACTGAGGTTTCACTTGATTGTTCTCAGGAAATGTCTCTTTATTATCTATTTGAATTTGACTCTCTTTTCTTGCCTTTTCAACCTGTGCCCCAGATGGCAGTAAGCGGTGCAAACCTCCACAATGTCTTCATGCTGCTCACGCTGGAGCCCCATCTTGCGAGGAACCCTTACTTGGTGCTGCATGTGCGCAGGGACCATTTAGTAAGCGACACGCTACGAGAGCTCACCATGTACTCTGATGTGGACCTCAAGAAACCGCTCAAGGTGAGAGCTGCGTCCAAGCTTTTGAAGGTCATTTGTAGTTCTGGGATTTTTTTTATGATCTCCTCATCCCCTCTTCCCTCCATCCAGGTGATCTTTGACGGAGAGGAGGCCGTGGATGCAGGTGGAGTAACTAAAGAGTTCTTCCTGCTGCTGCTGAAGGAGCTGCTGGATCCTGTGTATGGGATGTTCACTCAATACAAAGAGTCCAACCTTCTGTGGTTCTCAGACAAAGTAAGTTTACACTGTATTGACATGTTATTGATGTGAAAAAACACACAAATCCATAACTGCAAACATTTGAAACATAAAAAGTAGTGCAGTCAAAAACAACCTAGTGAAGCAGAGGAGATGATCAGGCATCTTTTATCATCGAGCAGAAGTTGTTGTTTTTTCAATTTAGAAGCGATTACCAAGACTTTAGGGGGGTGAAATAGTAGTTAGACAAAGAAATATGAACCTCCTCTAACTGTATTTTTCTGGAGCTTTGAATCAGTCTTCTCACAGTCTGTTTTTAAAATTATGTTGTTATTAGTATGGTAACATTAGTAGTATAATACTAGTAATAATAATTATCCTTGTGTGAACAGTGCTGTCCACAGTTAGTTATTAAATGAACATGATCAGTGTAATTAAGTCCAAAGCTATTTGTAAAGCTTACTTTTCAGGAAGTGTGGTTTTATTATGATTAGATACACTTTTAGCATATTAACTTCAACTTGAAACATAATGTAGAGCCAAACAGACATTTCCTTGCTGGTAAACAAGATTTTGTCACGCTGTCTTTTGAACACTCCTAGAAATACAGAGTTAGGTTTGTTCAATTCTTCCTTCCCTCTGTAAATGAGAGGCGGTGGCGGTTCATTAGAGTTTATCAGAGCAGAGTTGGAGATGATGGCCTTGGAAGATTGATCAAAAGCTTATAATGCAGTTTTGAGACTATGTTTTCCTTTTGTTTTTGTTTGGTTGAGAGCTTTTTCATCATGCTTTTTATTTATTTTTACTTTGTACTTTCCAGGAAGAGCTTCTGCTCCTGTCATTAGTGATGATATTACGTCAGTGGGAACATTCAGGTTGACAAAACACTCACCTTGATAAGGCAACGTGTCCCTGAACTTTAAGAACTACTGGTTACTTCAGTCAAATGAAAGTGAACCATGAATAAACCAGAATCATCACTGCCACTTTTCCATTTCTTTTTTTCTGTCTGAGCCACTTCAAACTGCTTTTTTATAACCTCACATGCATTATTTTAACCTCAATACATACATTGTTTACTACATTTAACATGTGTATTTATGCATACTAACCCTGGAACTCAAAGGAATCAAACATGAGCATGTTAAATGGAAACAATTATCATCAATTATCATCAAGCTCTGATAATCAAACTCCTGGTGATTATCAGAGCTTGATAATAATTATGATACTATTTTATTTAAAGGTCTGTTCTTCAACAAAAACATTTTAGTAAAATATTACCAGTAATCCTAGTTTATTTTGGGACAATAATAATTGTGAATTTGCTGGTATATCTTCATCTCTTAAGTTTTAAAGAGTGTGGCCTGTGAGAAGTCATGTTAATGTACACTCTGACATTTCTTTTGTTAGATCTTAGGCCGGTACAGAAAGGCAATCCTAAAATGATTTCCTTTGGTGTCTCTCCAGTGTTTTGTCGAGCAGAACTGGTTTCACCTGATCGGGATCATCTGCGGTCTGGCCATCTACAACTCCACAGTGGTGGACCTCCACTTCCCCCTGGTTCTCTACAAGAAGCTGCTCAATGTGTCGCCAACGCTGGAGGACTTCAAGGAGCTGTCTCCCACTGAGGCCCGGTAAGTCCTCTGAGCTTTAAACACGAGGCGATGCGCTGTAGGACATTTTGACATCGCGTTTTCTTAGATATCGCACTCCATTTATCTGGCCTGTGTCCACATATTGAGGCAGGCCAAATGGTATACAACTGGGAGGTTGTTGAGGCATTAGGGTTGTTCATTTTTAATTGGAATCAAAACGTGTGTCACTCACTTCCATTACCTGAGTGTTATTTCAAGGAGCAGTAACATTGATTGCTACTGGGAGCTGCTTCCTTGAACTCAGCAGGAAGGGTCAGCATTTCCTCTGTGCCTGGTTGTGTCCAGTTGACTATTGATTTTAAAATAAGACCTCTGAAAGCTACAAGACTGTAGTGTTGCTTTTAGAGACAACTTACCCTTTAGCACATGAGCGCAACTTTTTTTTATATATGCTACTCTTTAGTTTTTACTGTCTTAAAAGTGCGAGCAGTTCAGGTTCGACAGACTAAAGCCACCTCAAACTGAGGAAATAGGTAATACATAGTTTGAATAACTGTGTCATTGAGATTCAATTAATTAGTCTTTTCAGTCAAATATAATACTGTAAAATGACCTGCAGCTGGGGTCAAATTGTAAAGCAATGATATTTGATCCTCTTTTAATGATTATCATTTCTTTTGCCAGCTACACTTCCTCTTTCCATGTTTCCTGTGTTTTGGTGGTAAATATCCAGCATGTTGTTTGCAGGAGAACTAACACAACACTCTTTCTGGGTCATTTCCTGTGGCGTTATTAGCTAATATGTTGCCAATCTACTTTTAATCCAACAAACACGTTATTTTGATCCATGTAGCTGCAGGACAGGAACAGCTCATCCCCGGTTTTCATTTTAAAAGTCAAACGGGGACACATTTAGACGTCAAGGCAAAAGTAATAAACTGATTAAGGTAGAAAAAACAGATTTATGAAAAGAAGATTACAGCTATCAACACAGTCCTCAGCTAAGCATGGTGGTGATATGCATGAAGGAGACATTTTTCATATGAAATGTACTAATGAGTTTCTTCATGGCGTGGTGAATGTTTTTAATGATTGTGATTCTGGCCTTCAACTTTTCATTTGTTTAGTTTTTTTTAATCACACTAATAAGATTATTAGGATGTGTTTGTCCTCCACTGACACAGCGGTGTGTTTATAATGGTGTTCTTCCTTCCAGACATTAACTTCTTCTGTTTATTCTTCTGCAGGAGTCTCCAACAGCTTCTAGACTATGACGGAGGTGATGTGGAGGAGACATTTCTTCTCAACTTTGCTGTAAGCGGAACTTTTCACCTGTTTCACCTTCATGACTCTCAGGATAAGGCTTTTCTAATTCTCAACAGATCAAGTGATTCAATGTTATTGATCCTACTGATAGCAATACAAGACTTAGTATTGGTAGTATCCATGCTTTAGGTGTTGATCTTTCCACTTGTTGTATGTGGGATCTACGGTGTCTTTGTTCACCGTCATGAAGGAACATGTCACCAGTTTGGCTCACTAATATGGTTGTAATTATGTTTTGAGAACAGTGCAGGTCTATGGTGCAGAGAAACAGGATATATCAGACAATACTTGTTATTAGTAAACAATGAATCGTTGGTTTTGGTCTTTTTATGGGATTTTTTGACAATATGGAAAAATAATTCTTTTCTACATTCCAATCTCAGACTATTTGTTGTGTCCACACCTCAGATCACCAGGGAGAACTACGGGATGACAGAAGTCAAGGAGCTCGTTCCTGGAGGAGAAAGCATCAGTGTGGATACAAATAATAGGTGAGGCAGCTTTTATGTCATCAGAACCATTTATTTCCAGGAATTTGTCCTGGCGGGAGGTGCATACTATTGAGGCCACAATGTCATCAGCTCTTCTTCACTTGATTTTAAATGACCTTGTTTCATGAATATTTGTAATACTCTGCACGCTGTTCTTTCTAAAAGACAAACAGATGACACCGAGATTTTTAAATATATATTGTTTTTCCAGCACTGAGATTATCATGTCGCTCACACAGCTGGCAGCTCATGTCCTATTGTTCCAACTGAAGGTCATGTTCTGTGTTGAAAACATAGAAAACAAAGAATTCTGTATTTTAATCGTCAGTCAGTGTGTTTTTCCACATCATCCCCGCCCTGTTTCTGCAGCTCGTCCTTGTGCCAGTGGCATTGATTACAGTGTTATGTGGGGGAGTCTGCATAGAGTTGTGGGGTTGGCGGTGTCAACATGTCTGTCTGGTGGCGCTAAACAGATGGTGATAGCGCCAGTGACCCAAGTCGTTCCTGCAAAATCCCCTCAACACTCAGACGTGGAACTGTAATAATAGAATTAATAGAGAAAACTGTTGTTGCTGTGGTGTAAAACATCTGAATCATAGACACGGAAGGAGACATGTTGATTTATTCTGGCTGCTACACCACCGTGCAGCCCCAAACAAAGCCATCTTTTCCTCCAGTAGGAAATGAACCCCAGTACTCCAGAGGAACGCCTGGAATGGTGACAGCTACTCCATAAAGTACTCTTTAAACTCAGCAAAACACTGTTTTTGAAACATCTTGCTGACTTCTTTTTATGCTTTTCCTGCTTGAACGGGATGCTGCGGTGGCATGTCGAAACAGCAAGTCATCATTTTGTTAGGGAGAGCTATATTTTGTGAGGTTCGTGTAAGTGTTCAAAAACCTGTGATGGATTTGTTTTATTGGAATTTTACAGTAAACAGAAGTTAACATCTCATTCTATTAGATTTGTAATAAAAAAGAAAATTCAGTTTATTTGTATTCAATGAAATTCAAATGAATATATGTATCGTTCATTGCATTTCTTATGTTGGTGAAATTGCATTATGTTGTTGAAGCAACACACTGTATTTTACATATATAATTATAAATAATGTTTAGCTGCACCATGTGTATTTTTCATGCTGGAAGAGATGATTCATTTTACCTATCTGAGCAACCTCTGTAATAAGACCTCCCTGAGATGTGAACAGACTCAGGCTGGATGATGAGTTTGTTGTTGAACTCCAGAGAGCCCGAAAAAAGGTTATGAAAACGTATGGAATTATAATCAAGTTAATCGTAACACATACGCTGGTCCAGACACAATGGAGGAGGAGGCGAGTGTTTACAGCCACACCTTGAAGTCTGGATATATTAGTTCCTTGAGTTGTGAGGATGAAGCTGCAGTGTAGAACAAATTAATGAATTTAAATGTTTATTTAACGTGTGTGTGTGTGTGTGTGTGTGTGTGTGTGTGTGTTTCAGGAAGGAGTTTGTGGAGGCCTACCTGCGCTACGTGTTCTCAGATTCTGTGAGTGAGCAGTACTCGGCCTTCTCCTCTGGCTTCCTGAAAGTGTGCGGTGGGGAGATCCTGCCGCTGTTCCAGCCGTCTGAGCTGATGGCCATGGTGGTCGGCAACAACAACTACGACTGGGAGGAGATGGAGAAGGTCAGTGTGTGGTTTTAACATCTGGATGTGCAATGCTTATAGTAACAAGTCCAACAATTCTGAGTTTCGGTCCCGTCAGCAGAAATTTCAAACCCTTTCCTGTTTCTGTTCAGTGAACACATGTAAAAACTCAGAGTGGGATTAGTGCCCAGTAATGCTAGTGTTTTCAAACTGACAGTTGTGGATGTGACGATTATCATGTTGGACAGAGCTGGAAATTTGACTTTTACATCCTCAACATCTGGCAAGTGAGTCACAATGCTCACAGTGTAACTGAGGAAATAGGAAGTATTTTCCACGAACAGTCAGTGCTGAGCAGTGACACATGAGGAAGATTTGCTCAGCAGCTGCAGGCTCCGAGCCAGCGACAGCCATGGCCGGGTTGTCCGTCAGTGATACGAAAGTAATTGGACTGAACCCAAATGTAGAAACACAGAACACTGAAACAGAGAGCTGGTGCAAATAAAGAATGTCTTAACAATGCTCAAATGTGAAAGGAGGGCAGAGAGTCTCTTGGTCAGGGACAAAGCCGTGATCCGGAGGATTGAGCGTATCTAGGCAGGGAAGCCGGACAGAGTGGGGAGAGTCTTTGGTCCAGAGTGTGATCCGGTAGAAAAACAGTGGGAGTGGGATGGAGGCAAGAGTCGAGTCAAGACAGCTGCAGGCACAAGAGGGAAAAAAAGGATGTGCTTTAATAAACAAGAGAATCTACAGGCTGGAATGAGACTAACTCAGTAGCTGAGCCTGGTGGAGTTAAAGTCTTTAAAGTAGAGCTGATTGAAGATGATTAGCAGATTGCCACGTTACCCACACACCTGATCCCACTGCTGTAATCACACACACACACACACATACACACACACACACACACACACACATATATATATATATATATATATATATATATATATATATATATATATATATATATATATATATACACACACACACACATATACACACACACTGCGTCCTTCTCATTCTCATGAACGCAAAATCTCAAGAATGCCTGGAAGGGAATTTCTTAAAATTTTACACAAATGTCCACTTAAACTTAAGGATTAACTGATTGGATTTGGTGGTTAAAGTTAAATGTCACTTTGAGAATTTATCTGCAAATTATGTCAATCTCCCACAAATGTCTAATCGGATCAAAATGATGAAGTGATGAAGTTTTGGACAGGCATGGATGTAAATTGCAACTTGACTGGTCGGTGGAGGCGTACAATCGTTCGCATAACGAACAAAATTAGCACTGAACACAATACAACAGCTGAGGCTGATGGGACTGTCATTATATTTGGAGGTATTCTGTCATCAAACAAAGTCTTGGATGAATAAAAAGTTGGACCTGATGATGACGCTAAAGGAGATAACGAATTTGCAGTTTCTGTTCTGCTCGTCTAGTTGTTGAAAAGGCAACGTGAAATAATATATTCAACCAAATGCCATTTCGTTTCACATGCGTTTTACTTGTGATAACTCGTCCAGATTACAACATAAGTGTGAAAACCTAAGAAGTGTTGTTATGTAGGATAAATCAAGGCAAAAATTATGAATTTGCTTGACATTTTTATACATTTTTATGCAGTAGGTGGAGATGCATGCATGTCGATGTGGAATTAGTTTAACTGGTTGATGTTGTGTCAGTTAATGCAGGAGAGGAAATGTGTAAGTGATGCTAAAACAGGGAAAGCTTTTCATCACCACATCTTTTCTCTTTGCAGAATGCTGTGTACAAAGGGGAATATACAGCCACTCATCCAACAGTCCGATTGTTCTGGGAGGTTTTCCACGAGTTCCCTCTGGAAACGAAGAAGCAGTTCTTATGTAAGCATTTAATTGCCCCAGTGCTCAATGTGCATGACAGTTTAATTCTCACGCTCTCACACTCAAACGTCTCATAAATACTTTAATGATGTGCAGTTTGTTCATGCATGACAATGTACTGTCTGCACACACTCAGCTTTAACTAAAGCCTGAACATGTAGATCATAATTTCAAGAGCTTTGTAGTAAATCATTCTAGTCTGCTGCATGTATGAAAGTTCATGCACATTTTAAAGCTTTTTTTTTATAACAACGCTAAATAAATGCAGCCGTGTCTCACATGTGGCGAGTAGAACCGTTTTCTATAGTTGATTCTAACTCGTTCCTCTGTGTCTCCTGCCCACAGTGTTCCTGACCGGCAGTGACCGGATCCCCATCCACGGCATGGAGAGCATGCGTATCGCTATCCAGTCCACCACGGCGGAGGAGCACTACCTACCGGTTGCCCACACCTGCTACAACCTGCTGGACATGCCCCGCTACCAGACCAAAGAGATCCTGCGCCGCCGTCTCACTCGGGCTGTGGAGCAGTACGAGGGCTTCAGCCTGGTCTGAGCAGGAGGAGACATGCAACCGTTTTAATGCACTTTAACAGCAATACAACCCCATGTCAGTGTCGAAGGAGTGCAATGGGGGACTTCAGGACAGGAAGGTTACTCTCTTTATATGCTCTCACAAGATTGTTAAATATCTTAAATCTGAAAGGTCTATCTATGTACACGCAAAGTATTATTGTTTTTATGGCAAAGGGCAAAGTTTCTCAACCTTTTAGGATCATTTGGAATATATTTTTTATGTATTGATATTTATTTGAAATATATCACAGCCCTGAAATACAAGTCTAAATATTATTGAATTCACACAGAAGGATTCACAAATGTATGTTGTGTTTTATATACAAATATTGCAATGCACACAAAAATAGGTATCATTTTATATATATATATATATATATATATATATATATATATATATATATATATATATATATATATATCAGTGTATCAATGCCTTTGCTTGCAAAGTTGATATTACAATTCTCTATTTAATCAGAGAAACCCCGATCATTCTGTAATAGTTGATATATTAGTAATATGACAGCTAAGTAATGCTCTCTAGCCATAAACGTTAACTATGTGTTTGTTTCTCGGGTGATGTTTGTGACTTTGCCATGAGTGCTGTAGTGCTGCTACTACCCTCCACTTTGACTGAAATCAAGACAACAATGTTATGTACAGTGTGCCAGACTCATTCAGCTGACCACAAAAACATCTCCTGGCAAACAAACATATATAGCGTTAGCTAAGCTATTGTAAGCCAACGTTTGCTAATGCATATATATATATATATATATATATATATATATATATATATATATATATATATCTCACAAAATACATTTATGAATCCTTCTGTGTGCATTTATTATTATTTAGTCTGCTCTAACTCCATATGAAAATTGCATACTTAAATTCATTTGACTACCTAATCATACATGTCATTTGTGACCAAACATCGAAGGCCAGAGAAGGTTGAGAAACTCTGTCTTTGGGTGTTTGTGTAGTTTAATTTTTGTCGTCTTTTTTTTTTTTCACAGCTGTGTATTTTCTATTCAACTCCTTAAATTCTATTTTTTACCTTTTAAAGAATTATGTTATTACCTTGAGACAATATATATGCTTTTTGTTACTTTTAATTTAATAAATAGAGTGGCTATTTTTCAACAAATTTAAAATGTGTATTTATGTATGTAAATAGTACTTTGAATATAATCTTTACCTTTGAAATTGGGAGGAGTGTTTGTCCCACTGATCTTGTTAATGGGAGAGTATTCAGCAAGCAGCAGGGTGCCAGATGTAACACGGTTAATATTATTTGCAATCCCTCGTTTCTTTTGAGCTGTGGATCACAGAGCAGCTGACTTGGTCTTTAACTTGCATTCAACAGTGTGGCCTTCTACAGCAAAACCTACATGAAAAGATGACTTTTAAAGTTATTTTTGGTAGTGGTTGTGCATGTTCTTGAGTGAAAGTAAAAACATGGTTGTCATTTAAAAAAATGTGACATTTTGCGAAATACGCTTAATAGCTTCCTGGCAGAGAGTTCAATAAGAAGATTGATACCATTTTATGGATCTATCTGTTATATAATGTGGCAATTAGCAGCCGGGCAGGTTAGTTTAGCACAAAGACTGGAGATGCGGTAGTCTGTCCAACTGAAAAAAAAAACAAAAAAAAAACACGCACCAGCTCCACTAAAGCGCACTAACTAACGGATTATGTCTTAAAAAAAAATAGATTTTTCCCTTTTACATGTAGTTCTTGACCAAAGTATTTCGTGGCTGTGACCCATGCGCTTCTGTGATCTGGTTAGAAAAGAAATGTTAGGCCTGTCTTGGCACTGCAAACCTTTATTATTAATTTATTAGAATGCATTGCATGCCTCTCATAGTTCATATTTAGGCCACTAATAACAGTGTTACGCTGTACACTATTCTGAAGTCCCCACTGGCAACCGATCAGAGCCAGGAAATATTCGGGCACATAACAGCACATAAAACAACAAATTGTTGTTTTTACACTTTGCTTTGAACAAATTAGATACATGTTAATTGTTGAGCTTTAGACGTGCTAGTTGGCACGTTGAACAAAGCCAGACTAGCTGTTGCCCCAATTTCTGGTCTTTTTGTAAGACTAAGCTAACTGACGGCTAGCTTAAGCTTAATTTTTAGCTAGCAGAGCCAAGCTAACGTTAACTCTCAATCAGAAAACGTATAAACGTATGTCCGAAAAGGTCCCTTAATACTACATATATAATCATTAAAATACAGTATATAAATTGTGATTAGTTTGTTGCTAATAATAAAATTGTGATATTTGTGCAGGATGACACAATATTTAAAAAGTGTGGGCAGATAACTTATTAAGACTTTAGATATTGTCAGTTGATCACATGTTCCAAAACTTGCCCTGATGCTGTATTCATTCCTACAGTCAAACCTCTTATTTCAAACGGATGTTTAATTAGGTTGCATTGGTGTGAAGTTTGTGAAATGGTCTTGCATATACATATATTTTTTATATATTTCATATAATGATGTCAAAGTGACTTCAGACAAATTACTTTTTGTGTCCTGACTATCAGGTCACACTGACATCTGTTTAGCAATAACGAGAAACTGCCCAGTAATGCTGTGAAAGCTCTCTGGGGGATCCTCCTAAAGGTCTAAACACTGGACTCTGAGATGTTTTCTCCGGACATTTCAACTTCTTGCTTTGCTCTATACTGCATGTACACACATGTTAACTCAGTATTTGTCTAATTAAAGCTAATTTCTCCTGCAGAGTTTAGTCCTATGCAAAGGTTTATGCGGCCCTTTACTTTTTTGCACCTTTTAATGTGCTACAGAAAATGTTATTTTTTATTTTGTTTTAATATATTTGTCTGAAATCTACACAAAGCTCTTTGTTCCAGCCAACTTTTTCTTTTACATTAAAACAATACAGTGCTCGTCCTTGATTGCATTATTGGACAGAAATATGTTCAACATTAACTAAGTAGCTCAATATGTTTACTTACTTTGTTTTTTTTGCTATCTTTTAAATCAGCTTCATCAATAAATTAACCTTTTTTAAATAATTGATTGTTTAAATATTTTTTTCTAACTACATTTTAATTACTTCTTTAATTGTAAACCAAATATTTTGGGTTCTTTGCCATTTATTTTTTTCTGACATTTTATAAACCAAATTAAAGGTTGACTAATCAAGAAAAATAATTGGCAGATTAAACAATAATGAAAGTAATTGTTAATTGCAGCCCTAAAGTGGTTATATAATGTGCACATTAATATTTTTCACCTCAAACATCTCCACATCAACTCAAGACACTTGAAGAAAATCCACACAGCCCAAAAACTCTTTAAAAATATGATTTCATTCATATTATATACAAAATACAAATACAATTTATGTACTAAAATGTACACACTCAAAATTCATTAAGCCTTGCCAGTGTTTACATTCAGTAAAAACGAAATTCACTGATAAATCATCCATTTTGGAGAAAGAAAGGAAAAATGTACTCGCTCACAGAAATGTAAACATACACAAGATCCATATTTACAAAAGAACCAAACCGGCTCTGAAGAGGACGAGAAGGAAACGAACACCGCTGTAAAAAACAGAGCTTTTAGCTGTCCTCCTGAGTTGCCTCACAAACGTTCGTCTATGCCTATCAATGTGAGCAAAAACATAATAGTGATTTCAAGATGAGAAATAGCTTATTTGACAGGAAGTAAATGGGCGGGGGGGGGGGGGGAGCATGTCAATGCATAAAATATACAGTCAAATGCTTAAGTAAGTACCAGTGATCACAAAAATAATTTGTAAGTACGTAAAAGTAGGTGTTTTATTTAGTATGAACTGTTTTGGTTTGTAGTTTTTACTGAGTCACTGCCTTTGGGTTGTATTAACATTTTAAAAACACTTCTTTTAGTGAGCAAATACTCTAGAGAAGAAACAAAAGATTATTTCAGATATTTTACAACAGTCAGAACGGAAATAGAGAAAGCTATTCATTTACTGAATACTGTTAAGCTGATTGAAGTTATACAAAGAGTAAAGTCTCCCTTACAAAAATACACATACATCTTGATCGCAAAAATCCTTCTTTCAAAATAGCAATAATTTCTTATCCATTATTTTACTTACAAAGTTTGTCTTTAAGACTTCTACAGCAAAGCGTCAGAAAAATAACTTTTCTGTTCCAATAAAAACATTCAAAAAGGATAGGAATAAATTATTAGCAATAAAAGTGTGATTCTCAATATTTGTGCGCGTCTCGAAAAACGTCCTCAAATGAAGGTGAGGTGTTTCGTCGGAAGGGAACTTCTCAGGTGACGCTTTGAATCAGTCGTGAGTCAGCGACACTCTGCGGGTTCCGGAGGGAAAACCCAGCTGCGCTCGACAGAACGGATTAACAGGCGGACAGTTTTCCCCTGAGCCACAAACACGAGCGGCACAGATGGCAGCGGGGAGGAAAATCTGATATTTTCTCCAACTGTGTGAGATGCGTTTGACTGTTTCTCTGAAGTCCTTTTAGAGTCTTTTGCTTTCGTCTCAGAGTAACTTCGTCGAGTCTCTTTTGCTGATGAGGACCTCCAGCAGCCGCAGTTTAGCTTTAACGTGCTTGTATTCGTTGTACTCGACTGCCAAAGGGGAGCGGTCCTCCTTCTGCACATTTCTATGAGAACAAGACAACAAACATTCAGAAACGGGGACGGTTCAGCAGCGGAGAGCAAATGATGTGAACGTCTGTTCTTTATGAACTTTCTTATCTGTTACCTTCCGTTTTGTCGAAAGAACTGGTCCTCAAACTCTTTCAGGTCTTTGCGGAGTCTCTTCTTCTCCTCCCGGGTCTCTTGAAGTTGCTCCACGAGTTCCTCCCTGTAAAAAAGTAGAAATATTTAAATATCTCAGAAAAGAATACTTAAATTTGTTGAAGCAGTGGTGGAAGAGGTTCTCAGATCCTTCGCTAATGTTAAAATACTTGATTACAGATATATATAAAAAAAAAAAAGCTAAACATTATTTTGATAAATATACTTAATATCAAAAGTAAAAGTACTCATTCTGCAGAACAATGTCACCTGCGAGTGACATATTATTATTTAAGACATTAATAGATTGTCAATACTGATACACCAATGTGTAAGCAGTGTTTTACTCTGCGAGCTGCTGGAGGAGGAGCTAGTTTTAACTCATTTATATACAATTAGGTCAAGTTCAGTAGTTCTCAGCCTAGTTGTCAAGTCTCCTAAAGGGATTGCGCGTTGTGAGACGAGTGATATGGTAGAGAAGATGGAATAGCAAAGTTCTGCTACAAAACTGTCATAATTTTTGGATTTTCTTTTTCTAATCTTTTCTTGTTTTGTGTGAAATTATAAATGTAGCCATTTATTTTTACTGTAAAATCATAATCTGAAAAGTAACCGTTAACGACAGCTCTCAAATAAATGTAGTGGGTTAAAAAGTACAATGTTTTCCTCTGAAATGTTGAGAGGTAGAGATGTCTTGTGCAAATGTGTCTTGGTTGTCTTTTTCCCCCACTAACTTACGTGGGGGCGGAGTGCAGGTTGGACAGCCTCATGTCCGTCATGTTCTTCGAGGGTGATAGTTCGTCCACGGGTGAAATGAAACCGTCCCCTTCCTCCTCCATGTGGTCCAGGAAGCCGAGCACGCTGAGGTCTGGTCGGACGGTCACGGTGAACTGTGTCTTTGAGTCTCCTTCGTCCTCTGAGCCGTCCTCCTCTTCCTGCAGAAACAGAAAGAGGTCAATCGGTGGCCGGAGGACATAAAGGCCACGAAGGGCTGTGGCGTTAAAGACGATGCTATTGGCCGGCTTCCAGACTCACACACCACAGTGCATGAGGGTCGTGCAGTGTTAGTCACCAGTACTCATCACGGTACAGCAGCACAATGCACTCCAATGGTCCTCGTTTGTGATCCATGTCGATACCCATTAGTATGTGTGGATGGAGTTAATGAAGGCGGTCAACTAGAAGACACACAGTCCACCGAGAACCAATTTAAAGTCTAAAGATCTAAAGATCACAATGATTTAGTTCTTGATTACGGTTTTCTCCTAAAAACACATCTAAAGGAATCATTGTGCTTTATGACAAGGTGGGTCTTATTTTTGTAGCTTTTACCATCATTTCTAATGGTTATCATAACATCAAAGTAATTACTGAGAATATCTCAATGAGTAGTTTCCATCATTCGAACTTATTGGATGTTACTTAACAGTATTAGTAATATAAGATTGAGTATTTTTACAATGTTTTTGCATGTAGTTTATGTTGGTGACACGTAGCAGCTTTTCCATACAAACACAAATATGTGTATATATTTTTTAATCAAATCATAATTTTTCCAAATTAGTCAAACAGTATTCCCATGCAACCACCGAAAACGGCAGAAGTACCCCCTGGGGAACGAGTTCTCCTGGTTGGGAATCAGTGATCTAAACTACCTCTTTTGGTTTATTATATTGGTTTATGAACCCTCAATATAGAGTAGAACAGTTCTCTGTAAACAGGTATTAGACTTCTCTTAAACTATTGTGTGTAACTCGATTTCAGCAGCTAACTTGCGAGGTACAACGATATTATTACTAGAATGGCCCAAACTGTAAAAATAAGACCCCAGGTTATAATAAACCAGAATAATCCTTTAAAACACAACATGTACTACTCAAAAATCACAGAGCGGTTCAAACATCAGTTCCAGGCAACTACTGATTCAATGTTTCTACAGGAGTTGGTGACAGGAAACAGGCAACCGCCCAATCAACAGGCAGCAATCAGGTTCATTAGAGGGGGGGTGGTAGTTAAATGAGGAGGGGTGGGGTTGGAGGGAGGCGGGGCATTGGAGCTGGCGACTGATTGTTCAAGCAGCAGCAGCTCTTCACCTTGATATCATCGAAGAAGAGTGCGGTTTCGCCCTCGATAATGGGCTGAAGGAGGGGACCTCTGCGCTTGCTGGAAGGAGAGCCCTGTGGTGACGGTCAAGAAGGAGGCGTTAACCACGCTGAGGCGCTCAGCAAGGCCACGAGCCTCACTTCCTTCATATTTTTACCGAATTTTACCAAGTCACCACCTTATTTTCCATCGGAGGTCCATGTGACAATAATTCTGATTAGTCCGAACAAACAGCGCCCCTTGAATATGTCCCAAGATTCATTGCGAGTTCACTTATTTAGGGTTGCAACCACGATCCTCTCTGTGTGAACCACTTGAAGATCCAAATGTCTTAACAGCTGCTTATTTCTTGTGTGACTTAGATGTGTACAAAACAGATCAGTAAAATAAAATGAACAAAAATGTTTATTTTCATTTTAAATATGCTGAAAAAAATATTTTCACCCTGTTTGTGCCTCTGTAGATTTAATTTTTGAGAGTGAAATCCAGTTATCTTTCTTTTTTATAGTATTTATTTTAGGTCAAAAAAAGAGCTTAAAAGCTGGTAAAAATGTTCCAGTATAATATAAATGCTGCGTCATAACTATGTGTCAGTGATCCCAATTTGCATGATGGGGATTAAAGATAATGCATTATATAACAGATATATATACTAAAAATCATATCTTACATAATATAAATGGTTATTAAATAGTTAAAGGACACTCATCTATATTTTGTGCAACTATTAATGCACCAAAGTAGCATTAACAGCACAAAGCAAACAAGGCCTCATATAGTAAAGTTGAATATTTGTACAGTGTCCTGCACTTGTTCATGATGTCATTTCCTGTGGACTCAATCTGCCACCTGTGAGCTGCTTTAGGACCGAGGGATTCAAGGAGCTGCCAAAGCTGGACTTAGAAAGGTGGATAACACGTCTGTAGCACGGCTGCCACCAGTTCCCACAGCAGGCACTAAAGCCAACATGAGCTGGGATTAAGTGTCTGCAGATGCATCGACAATGTGCTGATCTTTGCCGCTCGCCCGTCAAAGAGCAGCGGGACAAACGGGCAGCTGTGGAGAAAAAAAAGAAAAGGAAGGTAGGCGAAGAAGCGGTACTTACAATGACGGGGATGGTCGAGGCTCTGCACAGGATCTGCTTCACCAGGCGATATCTGTCGTACAGCGGCTTCATGATTTGCCTCTCGCTCTTGGTGACCTGAAGTAGCAAAGGAGAGGGACACAAAGACACCTTGTTAGCCCAGCGCTTGCTTCTTTCTGTCCTACTCTGACTATCTAGCTACAGCATTAACATAACACAAAATGACAGCTAACCCAGAGGGCGACCAACTCTTCAGCCTGTTTTCCAGAGCGTTAAGGTCGTTAGCCACAAACCACCGAGGAACACAGCGTGAGCGGGTGACAGAAAGGTCAGCCGTTCTTCCTGATATACAACGACATTAGCAGGAACTAGACGCCACAATTAATGCAATTGGATTTGGGTCCGCCATTAAAAAAAAAGAAAAAAAGAGTGCGTCAGCTCCTTTACAGTTCAGTCTTTCAGCAGTTGTCCTTTTAAAGTGGTTGAAGCAAATGTTCTTTTTCGTAGTAACACAAGTTTGACTCAGAGATATGAAGGAAAAAGAAGAAACCCTTTCAAAACTTTCATTGATAGCGAACAGACACACACTGTGAAAGCTAATCGCTATGCACACACTCTGGCTCATTATTCACCCTTGACTTGCAATCTGGGTCACAATGAAGTGGTAAACAACATCTTCTCATGTTTGGGCAAACATGGCTTGCAGGAGACTTGATATACAGTTGGGTTTGGCCTTTGGTTTGTATCTGTGCGTCTGTGTTTGTTTATTTAAAAAGGAGGACTTACGGGTCGACCGTGTATGCTCTCGTAGTAGAGAAGAGCTTTCTGCATGGCGACTTTCTCCGCTCCGATCTGCTCCCGTGTCATATCCTGTCAGCCGGGGACGTGAAGTGAAACATCAGAACATTTCAGAAATGAACTGAGTTCACTCTGTGTCTGCCTGCTTTTAAATAGTTTTAAATGTTTATTTTCTTTGTCCTTGTGAGAGTGTGCCACGCTCACGGTCTTACCTTGATGTCCTCCGGACGGTTCACTTCCTCCCTCTTCTCCTGCAGCTTCTTTTGAATCGTCTCCAGGCTGCTTTCCACCGGAGGCTTTGGCACTTTCTCCTGCTGGGGTTTCTTCTCCAGCTGCGAGCCGAAGCTTTTGGGCAGCGTGTTGCTGCGCTGGCGGGTCAGAGGCAGCAGGTCTTCCTCAGACTTCATCAGCTTGTTTTCTGATGAGGGACAGGAAAATGTTAATGAGCTTTGATTTTAGTTTAATCTCACTCCAGTCTCTGGCTTTTCGTTTCAGTCTTACCTTTGAGCTCTTTACGAAGCTTCGACAGTTCGTTAAGCCATCTCAGCACCTCTGGGTTTCCAGCTTTATCGCTATGGGAGGGCTGGATGAAGACAAAAGCGAAAGAACTGATGAGAAAAGATTCTCTTTCACAATGAAGCAGCAGCAGCTATAATTATTGCTCAAGTGACGTGACTATATTGACCATAAATCTCAAGTAGAGCTCTGAGTGGGATTGTCAGCCTTTTTATGAGGCAATTGACCTTTATTCTCTATTTATAAAAACTCAACAAATCACAGGAGTCTCCTTAGATAGTCAATAACCTTGTTATTTGTATGTGGTTATTAAAACACTTGTACCTACCCTGTATTTACGCTCCTCTTCAAACCTCTCCTCAAACCTGTGGATCTTCTTCCTCAGCACATGGATCCTCTTTGTGAGCTGAGCGGACGTCAACTCCTCTTTCTCGTCGTCGCAGGAGCCGAGAGACGAACTCCGTCTGCGACTGCAGAGATACAATAATGTTGTGAATTTCCCCGACAGCTCCTCCCTACTTGCCTCTGCATAAACAAACATGTGTTAAGTGTTTACCTGACAAACGAGTGTGCGTTTGGCGGTGAGGGAGGCACTTCAGTGTCGTCAAGGTACTGCTGGCAGTGTCCGTAGGCATAGAAGCGAGGCGACAGCATCGGGTCGCTGTCCTCCTCCACGAGCTGGCGGATCAGACGGCCCCCGGCGTGCGGAGACAGTCGGGCTTCCTCGCGGTCCATGCTCTCCCTCTGCATCTGCGGGTACGCTGGGGTCGGCTCTGAGAAACACAGAAACACACTTTGTGTTAAAATGCGCCACTTTGACTGGTCTGCTGTCAAAGAGAGGTTGCGAACATAACCTGCTTGACACAGTGCCAACAAAGGTTAGTCTGGAGATTAAGGAAATGTGATGCATGGTGGCTAGCAGACAAACACAAAGCAGAGTTACCATATGTCCAAGAGCTCTGTAGCTACAGAATAAAACAGTCTCAAACGTATTTTATGAACTCTAAGTCAATTATGATATCTGCTTATTGAATCAGAGTCCTTTTACATTCTTTATAAGTATAACTCAAACTCAGACGGTTGAGCTACAACAACAAAAACTGCCTAATAGATCATATATTGGCTGTTTTTAAATGATTATTGGCTGCAGATAACATATTATTATCCATTATTGAGGCAAGTGATGTCCTCAAAATTGCTTGATTTGTCCGACCAAAAGTCTAAACCAAAGCTATATATTTTGTATCATCAGCAACTTTTTTTCAGCGACAAAGACAAGTAGAAAAATCCACACAAGTGAGAAGCTGAAATGAGTAAATGTCAGATTTTCTTGGTTGAAATATGACTATCAAAATAGTTGCAGATTGACCTGTATTTACTTTCCTGATATAACCGTGTTTTTTTTTTAGGACTAAGTAACATACAAGATGGCTCAAAATGTTCTGAGAAGGTCCAACAATATGTCCATTTTCCAACGATCAGCACTTATTCTCTTCCAATACACTACACTGTAATTCTTTTCCATTTTTTTGGATCCTATCTGGCAAAGTGAAAGTCAGTGGACATGATGAAGCTGCTCTCTCTAAAGAAACGTTGTGGGACAAAAAAATAAACTTCCTCTAGGGCTCGACGGTCACAGATGTTGTTTTGAAACTGTGGGTGAGACCCGGCCGCCCTCCCTCTCCCAGTCTTCACCCTGGTAATAATTATGTCTGGGGAAAATAGCCATGCAGATACCCCTGACAATCCCTGGGCTATTAATAATGCCTGGCTCTCCGTGGGATAATGTCAGGATGCTAACCCCTGTTGAGAGGTACAGTGATGAGTTTGTGTTTTAGTTTCCACTGCATGGTGAGCGATGAACCCAGTCAGCGTCTGTTCAAGCACGTTTGCATGAGAGAAAGACTAGACTGAGAAATAGCAGAGCTCCCTGTGATAATAAGGAAAACTCTATAGAAAATATATCAAAACATAAAACGCAGCAGGAACAATAAAGTAGATTTCATGGGAAAAGGTGGGAACTGTAACATCAGGTGTCAAGAGACTCTAGAAATATACAGAGGAGTTGTTACACCGGGAGGAAAGATGGAGGGAGAGAAAACAAGCTCTGAGGGAAACCAACCATTCAAAGTGTCAGAAAACACACAAGAAAATATGTTACATATATTTTATTTTTCTTAGCTTGGGCGAGTTGGGCCGTACGAGAAGCAAATTAGCTCAAATTCCAGCTCTAGTCCCGCGGGTCCTCCTGTACTTTTAGGTATACGTGCAGTTTATGGAGCAGCCACTCTCTGGTATGTTGGCGCTCGCTCACAGTGGCAGGTGAAACTCTAAATTGCACCGAATGTCTTCGTTTGAGGTCTATTATCTAGCCCAGAGTGCAGAGCGGTGTCGCTGGCCACTGAGGCTCCATGGCATTTGAAATTAATCCTTTAAATCAACCGCTCACAGGATTAAGTGAAACAAAAAACATGCCAGTTTACCATTTCACTAAAGGTTGCTGTGTGTGTGCGTGCGTGTGTGAGTGTGTGTGTGTGAGAGAGAGAGACGCTCGCCACAATGTTCCAGATCATTCAAGCATGTTGCCATGCTGTGGAAAAGGTCACTCAGACAGCGTTTTTCATTCTTTCTCTCTGAAGGTGATGTAACCTAACACTTACCATCACAACAACTTGGATGAAAAATGGTTTTGAAATCAAGGAAAGGGGCGTTAAAGAATGGAGAATCTAGAGGAAGAAAAGAGGGAAGATGTAAAGGACAAGATGATGGAATGAAAGCCAAGAAAGGACCAGCATGCATCCTTCTTGTTGCAGTTAATATGTGAAATCAAAACAACAAGCCTCTCCCTAAACCTTAATTAACGAGACGTATGAGCAACGGACTCTTGTCTCTTCCTGTTGAACGGCCTGTTAATGTCTTTCCACCATCGCTGGCAGACAGACAAGGACAGAGCAGCGGTAAATATCAGGTCACCATGACAGGCGCTGGCACAAAATGTACTGGGACAAAGGCCTCACACCATTACCATTGTTCTGTACAGTAGGCACACATCCCCTAACAGCACCATCACACAGCTTTATACTCTTCGGTCTCTCCTTCGTGAAGAATAAACATGCCAACAACACGGGAGAAAAAAACAAAACACACTGCATTTACACCATTGCAGTTTGTGCAATAGCAAGCCCTCCTAGCACACATGCTACAAAGAGCCTGATCTGTTTGCCATCTCGTGCACCTAAAGGAGAAACTGTATGTATTAACTGCCTGTCACAACCAATCATGCAGGCGCACTGTGGCGTCCGCGCTGCCACAAACTCAGTTATGTATTCAGGACAGAATGTACAGGGAGGAGATTCAACAAGAGACAAAAAGACAGGACTAAAACAAACCAACAGGCAAGTGGTCTTCTGCAAAATGCCTTCATAATATCAGTGCAAAATACAGCCATCTGGATTGTAAACTTCCTGAAAAAAACTGCACAAAGCTACTACCCTCTTGCTACGCCCTCCTTCAAGCAATTTTAATTTTTAATTACAAGCAAGCACAACGCCGCGTGCAGACTCACAGAGCTTAACCACACCTTTGTACGGTATACAGACTAAACAGTTGGTTGGCTCAGGCACAATATTGAATTACTTGACATGCTCGTGCTGCAAATGCTACACACAGCAACAACAACAACCTCTCACAACAGACCTCTGTTGTTCCCGTTTCACATTTGGCCACCAGAGAGCTCCACAAAACATGCAATTGCCTCACTTCAGCTCCAACCATGAGGTTGTTAAAGTTAAGAGATTTATTGCATGGAATAAATTTGCTCTGCCACATCAAACAGGAAACAGTGGAGGTGGTTGTGGGAGTAGAGACCAACATTTTCAGCCGAGGGGTGTCAAAACATGTGCACACATGCCCTCTAACATGTGACTGTAAGAAATGAACCTGTTGGCTGTCATTCCAGTGAACAGTTCAACAAAACGCTTGGCTTTCGCTGCTCAACGCAGATATACCTCCACCCACTGTGTCGCAACGTCCGAGCAAAACAATCACAGTGCATTGCAATTTTGCACGATTTCCTTTCTGCACAAACGCCAACACCACTACATAAATAAACACGATAATAACAACATACAAAAAAAAAAAATAGGTCTGACTTGCAAAACAGGGGGCGTGATAATGCAATGCTTGGGACTATTTCTGCAAACTCTGCGTTAGAAATGGCAGCATCTATGAGATGTATTTAAGGTTGATCATTTGCAAAGCTGCTATGGAATGCAAAAATCACCATCACAATTCCTGGAGTGACAGAACAAATGTACTCAATGTCAAATTTAAAACAGATTTGTTTGTTTGTTTTTTGAAAATGGAGAAAATAGTTTTACTTAAATGTTAAAATTGTTAAATGTTTTACTTGGATTATCAAACTCTGCAAATGCAAGCCAGGTTTCTACAGCCGGCCAACTGGTACACTGTTATCACCATTCAACCTCCCATTTAATGATTAATTTCGAAATGGGAATTACAGCAGCAGAGTCTATAAACATTTCAGTGCAGGACATTCCTAAGTAACTGAGACATCCTGGTAAAATAAAAAAACTATAAAAAAAAAAAACTGTTTGCTCTTTAAATAAAAAACACAAGAGGAGCTCTAAACTTAGCTACAACTTAATATATTACTCGTGAGAGATGAATTCACGATGCAAGGTCCTCATGTGGTCTAATTCAACAGCAACAAAACAACACACTGACTGCAGTACTGCCTTATCTTCCCAGACAGGCAAACAGGCACGTCACTGCTGTTGTTTCAGATATAGGTGGCTCGAGAACTTAAGAGGATCTTTTACAATTAAATCAAACAGGAGAGGCATCAGGAGGAGGAGGAGGAGGAGGAGGAGGAGAGGCAGCAGAAGGTGTGCAGCTGCTACCCAGACATGTGCAGAGCTGGGTGGAGGGCAGCGAGTGGGTTGTCCGGACATGTTTGTGTGAAGAGGTGTGTACCGGGCCTATTTGGAAGTGAAGTAGCACATGCAAGAGAACAATCCGAGCACGCAAACAGCCGCTGGATGGCCTAACTACACCAAAGCTTGATTTACCTCCCCAGTTGTTTTCCTCAGTAAGCGCTGTCAGGTCCAGCCGAGGCACGTCCTCGCGGTCCGGGTCCGAGGCTCGCACCTCTCCTCCGCCGACCCTCCCCGTGTCACAAGTGACGGGCGACTCCTGGATCTTCATCCTGAACGTCTGCACAACCATGAGAAGGACGGGAAAAGAAAAAGAGCGCTCAACGACGATGACCAGCCCGTGAAACACACTCTTTAAGTTGAGCTGCACACTCACACCGTTGGCCCAGCCCCGAGAGAGGGGGCTGCTCCCTGCTGCTGATTGGCTGCCTCTGTGGTCAAAACATCCGCCCATCTGTCTTTGACCGTGTGTTTGCGTGCGTGTGCGCACGTGTGTGCGCGCGCGTGTCTGTGTGTGTTTGAGAGAGCAGGGAGGGTTTGGCTCCGCCTTGTCTTCCACCCATTGGAATCCCTCACCCCTCCCTTGTTTTGTCTCTCTACAGTAGTCCTCCATGCTTTCTCTCCTCCCCAGACATGCATGTATTCCACCCCTCCCGCGGCTCTGGGCTTGTTTGTTTCACGACAGCAAGAGCAGAAGGGAGGGGTGGAAGGGTGTTGGAGAGGGACGGAGGAAGGGAGGGGAGGACAAAAAAAACAAAACTGATCGTGAGCCAGCACACGTAGGCTGACTGGGTGATTTAAAGAAAAATATCTCCTTATCTGTCTCTCCCTGCAGACCAAACACCCATCTTAAAGCAGAGGGACTATGTGTAAGCCTCCTTCTCCAGCACCTCATTACTTCCTCCTCCTGTTCACTCATCATCATCATCATCCAGCAGCAGCTTCTCCTCTCGGCCCTTCCCTCTCAAACTTTCTTAAACTCCACATTGCTTCCCCTCAAAGTATTGCATCCAAATTCTAGCGTAACGGTGAAATACAACTACACTCAGCAGCTCATGTATTTAGAACGTGTCCACGGATCACTTAGCATTAAGCCTACCGGGTCCCATTTCCTCTGCCTGGGCGTGGGACCAAGCTATTTTTAGGGGAAACAGATCAAGACACACAGCTACTAGACCTCATAAATGCCACAGATGGCTTACTGGAAGGAGTGCACTTGAATCTGGTCACAACAGCCCTTGTTTGTGTTTTTTTTGTTTGTTCATGATACTAAGTAGTAGTTGTTGTTGTTGGCAGTTCCATGTGAGATTAGTGGGCAGCAGCATAATTAGTCTCAGGTGTGTGTGCTCCTGTGCAGAAGTGGGGCCAAAAATAGGGGCGTTCTCACATCTCCTCGTCTGTAACAGGAAAAATAACTTTGATGTAACGGGAAATCGTTAGTGGCATTAGTGTCCAAAGAACATGCAGCCTGTGATCAACAATAGCAGAAATGTCCACTAAGTAGCTCTCGCCGTCACGTCCCCTCAGCGCTCCGTGAATAAGTACACACTGCACCAGCTCACTCAATCAACATTCAAGATCCCATAATCACAGATCCATCCACACACACACAATTACCGGTCTAACAAACAAAACAAAATGTCACGTTTTTTTGGGGGCGGGAGAAACTACTGTTTTTTCAAGATCAATAAAGAGCCTTCATGCTCAAGTAGTGAATTCACAGGTGTGTTAATTAGCCAATTATCACCTTGTTGAATGAATCAAGAACAATTCACATCAGTGAACTACAGGTGTTACATAATAGATATTTATAGACTTTTAATTACACCCTGGTTTATTAACGTAACAGCAGTTTGTTCTCAAGTAACTTGTATTAATCAGAAAGTTTTTGATCAAAGAAGAACTTTGTTGTTAATTGGCTGTTTGTGTCTGCTTTGTTCTGAACTCGTTGCTTGTTAAATCTACTTAATGTGGCTTCTTGTTAAGTGCTACCATCACACATTTAAAGTATGGACTCATTAGGCTTTGAAGCAGAAGAGACCACCGGGTGAATGTTATGTTCTTGTGTCAAAGGTAAGAGAGGTTGAGACTGAATAACATCTCGTCACATCATGCGTCCACAATTATGTCGTCTTCCCTTTGAGAAAAGTTTCTTCAGCAAGCTGCACTTTCGTTGTCAAATCCTTTTATATGCAAATTACTGTGGACATGTTTATCAGGCAGCAAACTAAATGTAATGACTGAACTGTGATGAAACACATCAGTGCTGGTGTTAATTTCTTTCTTACAAAATTCGTACAAATTTGCATTTAATGGTTGAAAATGGCTCACTGTTTTAAATCAGCTCTAATTGTGCAAAGCCTATTCTGAGATAAGAGCCGACCGCTTGGGTCGATTCAACATCATTTATCTTTTTGGAGCACATTACAAAAGCTGGTTAATCAATGTTAATGATTGATTATCTGGAGATAGTAAAGTGCTTTCCTACTCTGTGACAAAAGCGTGTGGAGGAAAGCCAATCATTTCCCCATTGTTGATTGTTGTTGTCTCGTCCAACGTCCCATGTCCAATGTATGCACCTTCCGCCTCGAAAAATTCCTCGTTTGTGAAAACATTCCTGGCAATAAACAGTTTCTGATTCTGATTCCGATTTAGCGAATGGCTAGTTAGCTAGCTAACGTCACCTTGCTAACATGTTACACATGGTATAGCAACTAAACATGTGTTTAATTTTCATGAATTTGTCCAGAAGCTGGCCCCCGCTCTCCTCCTCTCTCAGCTTCAGGGAATGAGACTCTGTAACTCTCGTCTCATTGGCTGTAAGATAAACAGTAAATTCATCAATGACAGTGTTCCATGCCTTTTTATTTTAGGTTTTTCAAAGTTATGCAGTGGGTGCACTTGGGCTCAGACTTGGGGGTGAAGTTACACTTTAAAGGCAGCTTGATAAAAGACTTGCATTTTTGTTTTGTTTTTAAGTTGATGATTAATTTATCCGCTTATTTGAACTGATTAATCAATCTCTGAATCACTGGCATCCGGCATCAGCGAAGAGAGAGTACAATATAACCCCCTGCAAGATGTTCTGTGGAGTAACGCTGTGGATTAACAGCAGCACACATGTTACAGGTCAGCATGATCCCGCTGTGTTCAAATATTATTCAGATGCACGTTCCCTGGAACCCCATCACTGTGTTCGCTGACACACACTGGAGCCACGATTACATCACCATGAGAGGTCCAGCTGGTGCAAAGGAGGGGTGAGATAGACAGCGCTTCTCTCTCTCTCTCTCTCTCTCTCTGTGTGTGTGTGTGTGTGTGTGTGTGTGTGTGTGTGACACAATGATTAAGCTGTGAGGGGGGTTAAGCACAGTGTACATAGAGAGGAATTTAAGGGGCATTTTACGGAGACGGCATGTTACTACGCACGTAACACAGCATATAACCTTGGACACACACACACACACAATGTCGAGGATTTGGCCTGACCTAAGCTTCCTGTCTGATAGCTTTGTTTTCTTTTTGCTCTCTCATACCGTCGACATGAGGTTGAGCTCTCTCCACACATTCATTTTAAAACACATGCACTCGCTCACACTTTCTGAGGTGAGCCATTTTGCAACACAAAAAAGTAACTCATCAAGTAAAAGACTATATCAGCTGCAAAATAAAATCCACGCTAATGTTTATGTTGGCATATCATTGATATGTCAGTGTTACAGTCATTTTTAAAGACAGCCAACCCAACCTGCACATGTCAGCTGCTTGAAAACTCTACAGCTCACATCAGGAAACATCAGAAAATATCAGAAAACTCAACATGTTCTGAAGGTGGGTGTGTTTACAGGGAGTAAGGCTTCAACACGACACAGACTGACATACTAACACATGCAACACAACAGCACACTGAGATGAAGGTGTTGTGTGTTTCAGGTTTCAAAAACTTGCGAAACAGAGGTGAAACAGAGGAAGTGTTTGTCCTGAATATTTTTTAACAACTCAGATTACATCATCCATTCATTCATCCATTATTGTTCAGTTCATACAATTTCATAAACATGTGTCTAATGAGTTAAAGGGGATGTTTATTTGATTAACTGTTCAAAACACAAATATATTCAATTATATATGGAATTTGCACGGAAATAAAAGATAGAAAAGCAGCAAATTCTCATTCACATTTCAGAAGATGCAAACAACAAATGTTCAGAATTTTTGCTTGAGAAATTACCTAAATTGTTATAAAACAATTTTTAAATAATATTCTGTCATTCTACTAATTGGTTAAACAGTACATAACATACCTCATAATTTAAGATTTAAGTCAAATTAACAGCAAATACACTTAGGGTATGTCATTAAAAAACATTATTTTAAATGAGCCGCAAGTGAAGAGGTCAGCAAGCTGCACACAGAATCAGTCTATTAATTAATCTAACTAACTGCAGTTTAGCGGAGGACAAAGATGGTGTGATGGTAACACCCATGTCTGTGTGTTAACCCCGGACTTGAGTGACTAGCTGAGCGGCTGTTGGACCGGCGTCCTCTCAGAGCGGCGCCATGCCGGCTCCAGATGGCCGTTCAGTGGGAAAGTGTGCTGGTGGTGGCCGAGCTGCAGCCTGAGCTGCTACTGAAACCCAACTGAGCTGCTCAGAGAGGAATCCGCTATATTTGTATTGGCTGCATGATTCTGTTCAGTCGTGCTGGTCCAGATTAAAACTGGAGACGAGCAGATGGAGAAGGTGACTTGTTTCGTTGTGCTCTCACAGACAGCAACACAAAACCTCCCGTAGTAGAAACACAGCCTAAAACTTTCAAAATTATAATTTCAATCGGGAACTTTTGAAATAAAAAGTACAAGTCGGAGCAAACTTTTGATACGATGGGAACTTTGAAGTTTTGGAAACTTGGTGCTGCTGACACGTTTCAGTCAGGACCAAAACAGTAGTGAGATTTAATATCCAGACCTTCCCATTATTTCACATCCGTCTCCCCAAAAATTGGAGATTCAATTTTTCTCCATTGGCAGATGCAAAGCAAAAAGAAGAGGAAGGAGCAGAACTGAAACAAACTGTACAACCTGAAAGGAATCTTGAGCTTGAACTTACCTGTTGAGGAGAAGGAATGCCTTCTTTTCTTGAAATGTCATTCCTGAAAATCCAACAGAGAAACCCATTTAGCAAAATAATCTTGAATTGATGACAGCAACCCAAGATAGTGTATCTTCCAGTCAGAAACCTCCTGACACAATGTACACATATACATACTGTATGTATATCTTGGCTGCCTGTCTTTATCAGATAAAGTGTATGCTATAAACATCACAGTATGCCTAACAGGTCGCTTTAGATAATGACAGCCAGTAGATTATCAATGTAAAACAAACATCCAAGTGAAAGTGTGCTGAAAGTGATGAGAAAAAGCTATTTCACTTTAATGACTTTATTAAAATGTCTCAAAGGGATCAAGTTAAGGTTTTAAAGAGCTTACTCGTTGTCAAATGTCTCCATGTGGTTCGCTCCGGGTCTCTCAGCAGCACATTCCTTGAACTGGAAAAAGACTCAATTTAAACATTAATTAAACATGGATTATCTACACATCTGATTTGAATGTGACAGTGTTATGTTGTATTAGTACATCCAATGAAAAACAATGATAGCTTTTATGAGCCTTTTTGGATTTTCATATTTAAATCTTTCAGGGGTTTGTTATTAGAGGCTACTGGTGTTATTCATAAATATACAGTCTTGAAAGTATGCTGTAATTTCTACTAATCTTTATTTGTAAAGCACTTTTCAAAAGGTTTACAAAGTACTGGACAAGCTGGTATACTGATATGTAAAGATCACTTTGAATTCCTGCTCATATTATATGAAATATTAAATGGGGGAACCATGATTGCATTTATGAACCTTTTTTGAATGCTGAACCAACTTAAATTTCACTTTGTTTCAGATTTCATGGCAATACATTCACTAGTTGTTGAAGAGTTTCACTCAAAACCACACATATGAACCTCAAAGTTAGAGGAAAACTCAGACACAGAGAGCAGTGTGGAATAGTGCGATTTAAGCATAGAATGTATTAACTATTCAATATTGAAGTACCTGTACACAACACAAACTTTAATTTACTTATCAAAAAGATCATATAAAAACAAAAATACTGTATATATTCGATCATGCTGTGCTGCTGTGCAATACACCGCAGCATAAATAACCCCCCAGACACTTCCAGAGCTCCTAACTCCTCTCAGTGGCTCTTGACATAACAAGCTCACATGCTCTGTTCACACCGACGGAGACGCAGACATCGCCAACATCAAACTACTCAGCACCGCAGTCGCCTGGCCAATCAGGAGTGTGTCAGCTATCGCCTATAGAACGTGTGTGAAAGCATTGAAAGTCATCTGCCCTGTTACATAAATTGTTGGCACGAGGGTTCAGTTGAGGGTACGGGAGAGTGCTGAACTTTAATTTAGCACAAATTAATTATGAGCCAAGTGTGAATAATAATCTGTCTTGCTTTCATGCAGCTGCAGTGTAAGAAGAGTCTGTGGAGACTGGATCACGTTACTGAAGCAACAAGGTTCACACCGTGTCCTCCTCGAGCTTTCACACACTCCTCGTATGGACGCTACGATAAAACTGTTGGATGTGACTCACTGCATCTTGGTCGGCGGGCGAGAGGTAGCTGAGAAAGTATTTCATCATCTACTGGTACTCTCTGATATAGGTACTAGTGTATATTAGGGTTTCAACTAAGGATTATTATCATTGATTAATCTAACGATTATTGGTGTTAAAATGTCAGAATAGTAAAATAACAGTACTTGTTTTGTCAGACCAACAATCCAAACTCCAAAGATATTTCATTTTAAATTACATAATCAAATCTTCACATTTGAGAAAGTGGAAACAAAAGAATATTTGATATTTCTTTCTTATAAACTGACTTTTACAATTAATCAATTATCAAAGTTTTCGCCAATTAATCATCGGCCCATAGCCTAATTGATTAATTGAACTAATACGCATGTATTGATTCGATATCTAAGTTTTGCTGTTGATTTAAATCTTACATTTTCCGAGTACAAATCCAATGTCAGCTTTCGCTGATTTACAGCTTCCGGTATTTGGTGCTATAGACACATTAAGTTCAGTTGGGACTATAAACCAAATCATAGTATACATGACAAATTTGTGGAAATTCAATTTAGAAACTAGCGGTATGTTATTTTCCAAATCATGAGAGCAGCACCTCTACCTGTTGAGAAATGTCTCATACTTCAGTATGGAAACTATAGGCTTCAGAAAACAAGTAAAATATCAAAGTAACATTCATTAACAAAGTGTTTGTGTATTTCAATCATTTCCCTTTTTACATGATACAAATACTAAGCACTCAACAGTGCGCTGTCGAGTACCCGCAGAACAAAAGTTGACAGGTTGCTCGCTGGTGCATCATCATCTTCGCAGGAAAAAAGCTGCAGCTAATTGCGCACTCTTAAGTGGCCCTTACACTTGCACTGTTTCTGGAAAAAGTGGTTTACAATGAGAATGGCAGGGAGCCATTAGGCAGCTGCATCTTGCTTCCTGTCATCTTCCAACTCGCCGCTGTCTGCATTTAGTGATTCTTGTTAACTGCAACTGACAATTATTTGCAGTGAGTCAGAAATAAGGAGGACGGGGAGGTTGAGCTGATTGATTGAACAACCAATCTGCATCACAGGTGCATTAGGGGAGAAGATGGTGTTGCTGTTGATACTGTTGTTGGTGCGTCAAATTAGCAGCAATTTTAGAATTCACTAGAATCTAAATTAGCCATGATATTGGTTTAAAAAACTGAAATAAACCACAAGGTTTTGAGGTTATCCACTGACCTACACCGACTGACCTGTCAAAGCTGTCAAAAAACACGAGTGGGAGAGAGAGATGCTGTCAAGATGGTGAGATAGGAAGAGACGAGGAGAAAAGACGCGATGACTCACTGTGTGGGCGTCCTGCTTGTGTGTCGGGCTGTGTTTCCACTTCCTGGGTTTGGGGGTTCGCTCGGCGTGACCACTCCGGCCTCCCTGTGAGTCCACGCTGCCGCCTGTGTCCTCCCCCACGCTGCCCGAGCTGCTCCCACTGCTCAAGGGGATGTTCTCCTTGTTGGTGTCTGCTCGGACGGACGCAGCGCTGCTCTCGGACGGAAAAGAGAACGGTGAGGAAATGAGTGATTGGCTGTCCATCTCACTCTCTCTGTTGCACACGTCTTTATCTGCTTGACATTGGGTGAAATGCTTCAGGAAACTAAATGCCAAGGCCGTCCTGATAACTCATTTACATGTGCTGTTTAGCGTTTGTGCTAATTCTATTTACTGTCCACGGTCTTGACTTTTTTTTTTGCCGTCTTTGGACGGATGCACTCCTCTAATCCATGTCTCACTCAGACTCTAGCATATCTCCATCAACAAGAATTAGTGTCTGACTGCGATGACTCCAGTTGTTATGACTGCTGTGTCTCAGTGGACGAGCTTCCCGCACAGAGTTAAACTGTACAAGTGTTTACGGTCACCAATAAAACGCCAACTGGAAGTAGTGGCAGTGCAGTGAGAAACCGAGGCTTTAGTGATGAATGGCATCTCACTGTCCTTTACCGGCACAGTATTCGTTTCTGTCTGTCTTTTTATTTCCTATATGTTTGACTTTTGCATGAACTTCAGTGTTGCAACTAAAGACAAACCGCCACAAATCTCATGCCGGTGCTCTCAACTGCCAACATGACAACAACTCCTTGTACCTGTTTCTTTCTCTGTGTCTTTGCCCCTCCTCCTGTTGCTCTCTCTGGTGTCGACGTCTCTGTCGGGCTGAAGGCGTCACCCTCGGGGATGGTGGACTTAGTAACCACTCACAGTCCTCTGAACTTTGAGCCCCTAAAGGGTTTCCATCGAAGAGGTGCTGCTCCACCGCTGAGCGAATCGTCCTGTCCAGATAACTGAAGGACCATGGAAAAAAAAATTGTGAACTTTAATTACAGTTTCGTAAAACAAGTAGAACATAGGAAATTATCTCAAAATAAACTATGGGGACAGTTATAAAGTGAACTTACTTTCCCACGTCTGGTCTAAAGTGGACAGGAGAGAGGTGGTTACTGAAAGAAACAGAAGAGGGAAAGAAGAGTAAGAGCTAGGCTAACAGGTCGTCATAACAGGTCACTGAGCAACGCTGAAAATCCCCCAGGATCTGGTTCTGGCCCTCGGTGATCGAGGCATCTCGTGTGCGTGAGCGAGTGTTAACTTCAGCTGTGTTCAGAGCATAAGTAGGTCCTCTGAGAGCTAAGTGGCCGGCTTCTATGACTACCCGTCTAAGTCTGACAATAGAGGGTCCACACTCTCCATGCTGATCTCTGGCTTCATCGATACCTTTCTTTTTCGGCGATCACACGGCATGTTATCTGCAGTCATAAGCAATGGTCGTACTATTTGGGTGTGCCTATATCTAACTATGTATAAAGATATAAGGCAACAAACAGTAAACATTTTATAGTTTGGCAGCTGTTCCTTTTCTCTTCTATTACAGTCAATGACTTTTCTTATCACAACTCCTAAGAGCCAAAGTACCATTGTCAGGGATTCGGTTTCCATTTGTTTTCCTATAGAGGAGGTTTTTTTTGTCCCACCGGTTTCTCATTGATTCTGTCCATATTCTAAGCCAAATATAAATTACTGAACAGTAAATCTGAGCACCTCGTCACTTGGAGTACAGCTACCTCAACATTTATAAAAGGTGACCTCAGGACATCTTCCATAAACAGTGTTGTTGACAGTAACAGCACAGCTGATAAAGAGAAGGATAATAACAAAGTGATGGTATACTGTGAAGGTGACTGTGGAGAACTTGTGTCCAATGCCGTGGACATGCACTGACATTATCAAAGCTGTAAGCAGGGAAACCGAATCATATAAAAGAAGTGGCACACCCAAACCGTGTGATAACCAGATGATCCTTTTGATGAGCTTAACCAATTCAAATCATAAACATGGGTCTGTAAATGTTTTAACTGATTTTTATATCTGAGTTCATGACAAGAGAGATCCCTCACTTTCAGTTCAGGCTCACAGGTGCTCCAGAGGCAGCAAGCAAACGAAACCGCTCGATTATCTCCGGGCACAGCGGGAAAAACATTAGCCCGCTACCTAATAATAGACTTGGCCCTAAACGCAACAGGTTAAAGCAACAGAAAAACGCTTTAATGGCTTACTAATGTTGACTTAACCGGAGACCGGAATGCCTGCAAATGTCAAAGGCATGACTCCATCAAGTGCAGTGGACACAATAAGCCCTGAAATATGACAGAAGGTTCAAGATATATCCAAAACCTTTGAGGATTGTCCTCTATTCTGCAATCTGCTCTTGATATAAAACTGATGAGAGGGTTCATTATATAACTGGAATATGTTCCAGGGGAATTAGACCTCGAGAAATGCCCTATGTTGCAATTTTAACTCTGACACAGTTACAGTTTGAGGCAGTGGCTCCCAATGTTATTGGATTGTGACCCTTTAAAACAAAGCGCAGTCTACTTGTGACCTCTCATCCCAGGTCACACCCTTTGTGTGGACCGCTGTGAGCAACCGATGAATGATTTTTACTTCTCAGATTGTTTCATTAAAATTATTTAAGTTAAATGTAGCCATAAATAGGGAAAAAAAGGCAATAAATGAAAGGAAGTCAGAAAACACATAGACAATGTTATACCTACTTCTCTTTATCTTTAATTATCTTGTGACGCCATTTTCTTTGTGGCACTTTATTTATTTTATTGATTTATCTTTAGCCTCATTGATGGGCATTACTGCTTTAAGACAGAATTATCTGTTCAAATATATTTAGATTGAATGTCTAACAGAGGCAAGTTTTTTTTAACATGTCCACATAATTGGCTGACACATTTAATTCTGATAAAACTGTTAAAAGCAAAAAGGAAAACTAGATGATTGGGTAAAAGAAATGAGGAACGAAGTTGTATTACAAAAACTGTGGTGTTCTGGACTGTAGAAGACTTTCATGACACTGAAATACACACGCTCTGTTCAGGTACAAATCTGCTAACCATGTTGGTCTGCAATGTGAAATCTGCTTTCTTATACATCTGCTCAAGCTGCATTTAGGATGTTAGTGAAATAAACCGCCGAGCACAACTGCCTGAAAATGTGAAACATTTGGTAATTAAATATCCTGAGGCAGCTATCATCGTTCCAAGTAGTTTGCAGGTTGGTTGTCTATACTGTAGTGTAGACATTACATTCTCATGAGTGACAATATCAACTGTGTTTGTGAAGTTAAAATGAAACATTAAAGTTGTAGCCACAACAAACAACACAATCATCTGTTTCTAAAGTGAAAGTGAAACGTAACGTTGTGAACCTGAACAACATGCTGTTTGTTTCACATGGGACACAAACTGCAGTCTCTTGGATCTTTGTTTGATTTATTCACCCTCCCTGTTTTTGGTCTTTATACAACTTCATCACACATGGAGCATCTAATTTTGGGTCTAATAATGACGCTGATGGGTTACATGGGAGTTACTTGAAAGCCTGGTCCGTTTCATACAGACGCTCAAGAGCGCCTTATGTGTCAGTATCAGATGCTGAGGTGTGCAGGGTTGACAAGTTGGGGATTAGTAAACCAAATACATTTTGCACCACCGACTGATTTTAACTAAAGATGCAAATGTGTGAAACCACTCTAACAGGAGACAGTATTGTCGCCTGGTGTGCAAAAATTAGTCATAAACTACTTGCAAATGAGTCCATAAGGCAGGAGGGATGAGCCATGGCATCAGAAGTCTGAAGAAGAGTATCTCTGTACGTCTCTATGTCTTGTTTTTGTTGCAGCACCTGTCTATACAGTAACTCGATGCCTTTCTATTGTCATTGTTTTACTATAACATAAGTGTTATCTCAAAACAAATAAATATGACAATAAATAAATTGTTTGTAAGTATAACATTTGTCTGGCCCTGCTGATGGAACCGGCCTGGAACCGGTCCTGCCTGCTGCCATGGCCCTGCTGATGCGCCCCCCCTCCTCTCTACCTCCTTCTGCTTCATGGATCGTGGATTATCTGGATCATGGACCATGCCTACTACTCATTATATGAATAATTTCTGTCATATTCATTGAATGTGCTGTAACTCCGTTACGTTATTCATTCTGGCCACATGACATCTATTGCTTCTGTCCATCCGGGGAAAGGGATCCTCCTCTGTTGCTTTCCCTCAGGTTTCTTCCCTTTTTTCCCTGTGAAAGGGTTTTTACTATCTTTATTGGGGGAGTTTTTCCTGATCCGATGTGAGGTCCCGGGACAGGGATGTTATGTGTACAGATTGTAAAGCCCTCCGAGGCAAACTTGTATTTGTGATGTTGGGCTATATAAAATAAACTGAATTGAAATTGAATTGAAATTGAATTGGTCATATTTATAAAAGATATTGCGCTAATGATATTACAGCGCAAATACGTCCGTAACGTGTTGCACCTGAGTGCTCTTTTTTAATTGTATTATCCATGTGGAAATATTGCCTTTGCTCCAGAAACACAGCAGGAAGAACAACATAGAGAGAAGAAAAAAAACATATCCGACCGCGAGCTACAAATCCTGACCCTAAATGTTTGCATACTACCTCTTTTAAATATGTGCAAATAACACAGGAGCTGCGAGCTCTTTCGCCATTTGCAGAAGCTTTGAGAATTACAGAATGTCTTTAACGTCTTATTTCTGAAAGTTTAGCAGCCACAAAAAAGTCATGAAATCCTATTTGTAATTTGCCACTCAGATGTGTCCACACCTGATCCACACATCTTCAAATAAGATTGAAAGCAAACAGTTGGACCCAGTTTTCCAGTCATTCGGGTAATATATTGCGGTCGACCGTGACGAATGCTGCGCCAAGATCTACTTCTTCCAAATATGATACTTTTCCACTCTCTGTGTTGATGTAGATGCCATTGAAACCTCAACAAGAGCCGTCTCCTAGCTGTCAGAACATCTAAACAATTGTTTAGGGTCAAGAAGGCGTTACGCTGTTGAAAAACTGCCTTTTCAATGATATAACTTAAAAATAAGGTCTGTAATTGTTCATCAGTGAGTTGTCTAGACTTGAGATTATTCTATATTAAGAGCGGCTTAACAACTGCTGTTTTCAGGGCCTGTGGGAAACAGCTGGAGAGAAGAGAACTAGAGAAGTGTTGACTATTTGCAGAATCTGATGCCATGTGGTTAAACACTTTTTTGAGCCTGTAGGGAAGATATCAAGGCAGAGGGAAGAGGACTTCTCTTTTATTTACCAGCGTGGTATTTCTTCTTTGGGCAATGCCATGAATGCCATGTGCTGTATATTAGCTAATAATTATCTACAAGATCAGGCAATACAAGGTCCTGAAGAAGAGACTGGGCGGTGGTAGGACACTTTTTGCGACCTTGCTGTCCGGGGAGGAGAAAACTGCCCTAGTTTTGTCATCTTCATTATCAGCAAGGTTGGTGTTACAGAAGGTGGTTGGTTGTGCCAAAGTCATACGTTGAATCTCATTCGATGTTTTTTTTTGTCCCCTTTTGCTCGACATGAGACGTTTTTGCCATTTTCTGTTGGCAGGCACTCTTCATAATATTTCTGTGTCTAAACGTATCAGTCATCTCCACTTCTGTCTCATTTAGATGTCTTAATGGTTCCAACCTGCTTTCCATTTGTAATGTCAGGGTTGTCTAGGCGGGTCTGTGTTTATGCCCACATCTGGCTGTCCACCAGATGTCCATGGTCAAAGTTAGCAGAGCTGAATCCATACGGTCTTGCACTTATCTTTAGGTACCCAGGGTGTCTAAGCAAGTAGAAACCCCATCACAGCACATAAATCCACTGGTTTCACTTCAGTGAGTCAAGGAAAAGGTATGGTGTCATTTCGAAAAAAACTTTCCTCTCTTGTTAAGTGGAATTCTGATGAACTAACTCACCAGCAAACTGACCGGTTTTGTCGTCATGAGGTTTTGTCATCATGAGGTTTCCAAAGAACCATCAGAGATTTCAGGAAGTCAACTGCATCTGGCTATAGTCTGGCACATAACTCTCCATAAAACCACAAATGGCTCACCGTTTCCCCCTGTCTCCAGCCTTTATGCTAAGTTCAGATACGTGCCGCTTCTCCTGGCAGCATATTTATACTGAACTGGGTGGTATCAATCTTTTCATCTAACTTTTGGCAGGAAAGCAAATAATAGAAGATTATTGAAATATTTCCCCAAATGTTGAACTACACTCACCTAAAGGATTATTAGGAACACCTGTTGAATTTCTCATTAATGCAATTATCTAATCAACCAATCACATGGCAGTTGCTTCAATGCATTTAGGGGTGTGGTCCTGGTCAAGACAATCTCCTGAACTCCAAACTGAATGTCAGAATGGGAAAGAAAGGTGATTTAAGCAATTTTGAGTGTGGCATGGTTGTTGGTGCCAGACGGGCCGGTCTGAGTATTTCACAATCTGCTCAGTTACTGGGATTTTCACGCACAATCATTTCTAGGGTTTACAAAGAATGGTGTGAAAAGGGAAAAAACATCCAGTATGCGGCAGTCCTGTGGGCGAAAATGCCTTGTTGATGCTAGAGGTCAGAGGAGAATGGGCCGACTGATTCAAGCTGATAGAAGAGCAACTTTGACTGAAATAACCACTCGTTACAACCGAGGTATGCAGCAAAGCATTTGTGAAGCCACAACACGCACAACCTTGAGGCGGATGGGCTACAACAGCAGAAGACCCCACCGGGTACCACTCATCTCCACTACAAATAGGAAAAAGAGACTACAATTTGCAAGAGCTCACCAAAATTGGACAGTTGAAGACTGGAAAAATGTTGCCTGGTCTGATGAGTCTCGATTTCTGTTGAGACATTCAGATGGTAGAGTCAGAATTTGGCGTAAACAGAATGAGAACATGGATCCATCATGCCTTGTTACCACTGTGCAGGCTGGTGGTGGTGGTGTAATGGTGTGGGGGATGTTTTCTTGGCACACTTTAGGCCCCTTAGTGCCAATTGGGCATCGTTTAAATGCCACGGCCTACCTGAGCATTGTTTCTGACCATGTCCATCCCTTTATGGCCACCCATCCTCTGATGGCTACTTCCAGCAGGATAATGCACCATGTCACAAAGCTCGAATCATTTCAAATTGGTTTCTTGAACATGACAATGAGTTCACTGTACTAAAATGCCCCCCACAGTCACCAGATCTCAACCCAATAGAGCATCTTTGGGATGTGGTGGAACGGGAGCTTCGTGCCCTGGATGTGCATCCCACAAATCTCCATCAACTGCAAGATGCTATCCTATCAATATGGGCCAACATTTCTAAAGAATGCTTTCAGCACCTTGTTGAATCAATGCCACGTAGAATTAAGGCAGTTCTGAAGGCGAAAGGGGGTCAAACACAGTATTAGTATGGTGTTCCTAATAATCCTTTAGGTGAGTGTATATTCCCTATAGAAATAAAATGGATAAAAAAATATGATTGTTGAATTAGTGTAATTTTACCAGTCAGCAGCATTTTGTGGGGGTTTTCAGTTTTCAGTTTCAGTAAGGTTTACTGAGCTCTTAAGACAGGTCTGTAATGAAATGATAGGTCTGAAAGTTGAACTGTGTTATTTTTGTTTTGCAGAGTGTGATTTAAAAAAGCCAGCAGTGCAAGTCTTTGTTTTACAAGAGCTTAAAGTTTGCTTCGTATAATCGCTTCATTCAGGACCTTCTAACTAAGAAAATTGCTTTGAAAATAATAGTAAGAACAAAATAATATGTTTCCGTAGTTGTGTCTGTGTTAGGGTTTTGAAGTCAAGTGTTCTTTAAGGCATAAAAAGCAAGGAGGAAACAACTCAAAGCCTCTAAAGCAGAAGCTTATAGCAGTTAAATCCCCCACACCGTGTGCCCAGGAACGTCCATTAAGGTAATACAGTATTACACCACAGTCAGACAGCCAGGACCTTCACAGTCTTTGATCAACACCCTCAAGAAAATGATGATCCATTTGGATTGGGCCGAGGTTGAGCTCCTTGGTGGCCGGTTGAGTCTTTAAATGTGTAAGAATGCAAGTAGACTTCAGCAGAGAGAAAGAAAGTCTGTGTGGTGCGTATATGACAAAGTACACGCAGGCCATGGAGTAAGTCATCAATCAACGTGAGCGAGAGAGACAGAGAGAGGGAAAGTATCACAAACATTAGTCTTAGTCATTTTGAGATGACACAGACTAGTGCTGCAACAAATGACTTCATTAGCAATCGATCCATACAATTGATTAACCTTTTAGTTTACGGTTCTAAAAGAGCCAAAGACAACATCTTCAAAGTGCTTATTTTGCCCAACAAACAGTCCAAAACTCACAGATATTACATTTACAATGCAAAGAAATGCATCACATTTGAGAGGCTGAAAAAAAACCTAATCATTTCTATCAGCACAGCTCTGTGGATGGCAATGCTGTCTGTCAGTTAGTTCACCACCTTGGTCCCATCTCAAATATTCCAACAACTATTGGATTTTGTACAGACGTTCATGGTCCCAAGAGGATAAAGCCTATAGACGTATAGATCCCCTGGCTTTTGCTCTAGTGACACGATGAGGTTGACATTTTAGTTTTTTTGTGAAATATCACATTAACTACTGGATGGATCATCATGAACTTTGAAAGACATTTACGACCCCTGAGGATTAATTGTAATCATTTTGGGGATCACCTGACTTGCCATCTAGCACCGCCATCAGATCAACATTTAAATTAGTTTGGTTTATGAACAATTACATGCAAAATGTAAAACATTCCTATTCCTATTTCGTATGCATTTATACCAAATATACATGTATGCACACCTGTGTCTGTACATGTCATATAATGAGTTATAGAGACCTGTGAAATGTAAAATGGGTCGCTGTGAGTAGTTTTGTAATATGTCATCTCCAGTTTACTGAGAAAGTATGTTGAGCACAGTGATTATGTAATGCATATAATCCCATTCCACAGTTAAACAGGTTATTGTTATGTATTATATACTACACATACTGTACATAGCTGACTTCATGACTGACCACATGCCCAGGACTTGGATTAGCGCAGCTGGGACCTTTGACTTTTGTTTTATTATATCATAGCCGAAACAAGATGTTCCAGTCAAACTGCATTAAGTTACTCTGGCTATTGTCCTGTGAAGCTTTTGTCCTGCGTCTATTTATTTTTTTTAAAGAAAAAAATCAATAAAAGGCTTGATCACACAAACAGCCGCACTGGTCTGGAGCCTTATCAGCTCTAAGGTCATATCAGCAAACAACACTCCAGTCAAAATGTGCCAACTCCAAATGATTAACTGAGGGACCAGCCGTTAACACTTGCTGGACAAGCTGCTGAGTTTTTAAGACTTTAGTTCAATATAAACCGAAGGTAAAATGGGAAACGATGACAGTAGGATCATTGATGATTAACAGGTGATTACCACACAGTGTCGCACATGCTAAAACATGAGGTTTACTGAATGTTTAATACATGTATTGTCATTTCATTCACTTCTAATGGGTTTATTTTTAACTTTGGTACTAATGAAAAATATCAAGACAAGAAATGATATTAAAATATAATAAATGTTGGTTTGACGTTGTCAGAAATTGAGGCTGCAACAATTATTTTCATTATCAATTCATTACGAATTATCTTTCTGATTAGTCATTAGTCTACAAAAATGGCAAAAATTCCATCGCAAAACACCAAATAGATTCTGTTCATAATAATCCAAAGAATATCAGAAAATCCTCACATTTGAGAGCCTGTAACGGGAAAATATTTGGCAATCTTTCACTGTTTATGTTTGAAAAATGATAGAAACGATCATCTACATAGTTGCCGACAAATCGATTAAGCTTAATGTATTATTATTCCAATAACGTTCAATGATCTTAAACCATAAAGTAATTCTGTGTCTGCACCCAGAGGTGTCATCCAATTCTGTCAGCGTTCTAACGCAGAGGAAGAAGGCCTACCTCAAGTAGAAAGGAGAAATTGGCCTATCTTCTTCTTGGGAGCTGAAATATGAAATCAAAAGCACATAATTAATTAGCGTGCAGGATGTGGCTATAAAGTGCTATGACATATAAGCATGAAGCACCCTACCCGTCATGTCCCTGGGGCGGAAAATAGGGCCATAAGACTGTCTTTTGTCTGCAGAATAATAGCCATGCAGTGCAACAGATCAGTGCCTTTGTGAGCGTGTCTCTGGTAATTATTATCAACCAAGAGAGAAATGGGTGCTGCTCTAAAATATAGGCTGGTTGGTGCCACTAGAGAAATGCCAGCGACACATGATGAAATTATGCAACCATAAGAGGAACTCAGCATTGGTACTGAATGTTGAGGTTGCATTTTCACATCCTGGCACTTACAGGCTGGACATTTCACAATCACCTTTATTCTTGTTTGCCTAAGCGGAGCTGAATACACTATTATCCTCTCCAAAGTCAAATCAGGAAGAAAAACACTGCAACCAAACCTGAACTGTAAGATCGCGTAAACACATGCAGTAAATAACTGTTAACCTCAGCGGTCTTTTGTTATGATCCATTTATTTACAGTCACTTTGTGACTTTATACTCAATGTATTTTAAATCTGCAATTCAACCAGATGTGTGTTTTCAACACTTCAAGCGGTCTTAAGCTTTCAAGCTAATTAGTTAATGGTGATTATTTGACATGTAACACAGGTGTAAATCATGACAATAATGATGGCTGTCATGGTTTACTGGGACACGTGAATAGAACAGTCATCGTTTATGTTATTAGTGACACCTGTGAGTTTCCTACTCTGACAAGTCAAAATGTCAGATGGGAAAAAGGCCTATTTTTATCTGTAAAAGACACAACTATGTGACTATTCAGCACTTTAAACTTGTTCACGTGACAAGCAAACACGTTTCGAGACAATATGAAAACAAAAAATGTTCTTGATTAACAAATATGTCACAAAAAGGATTTTGGTTAAAAAAAGTTGACAAACCAGAAACAAAAGGTTCAACTGGTCAGTGGAGTATTTATCACAGTGAACAACAGAATGACTGACAACGTGTCTGAAAAATCAATAGAGCTGAATTAATTCCTTTGACAGCTATTTTCACACATGATTAAGTATTATATAATAGTAGTTGTATATAATTATACTACTATATAAATACACTGAGAAAAATAGTTATATTTATTCTGCCTGTATATATAATAATATTCGGTTATTGTCGATTCTCACTGTTTTTTATTACTGTTTATTATTTATATTACTTGTTTTTTTGTCTCTTGTGTGCACGTTACCCCTTTGCTGCTGTAACCCTGCAAATTTCCCCACTGTGGGACTAATAAAGGAATATCTTATTTTATCTTATCTTATTTTAATCAAAAATGCCAAAATTCTCATGTGATACAAAAATTGTAAACTGGTGGCATGTTGGGCTGTTGAAAAATTATGATGGGCATTTGTCACATCTTTCAGACATTTTAAAGAACAAAGCAAAAAAGATGAATACCAAAAAATTATCTTCAGATTAATTGGTAATACAAATGCTCATAAACTGCAGCTCTACTTAATTGCTGAGTTGTTTATATGCAATCATCTAAATAATGACTAACAGTAATAAACAGCTCAAGCGGGATTTGTTTTTCTGCAATAAGAGTTTCTTGTACTTCATTTACATTTCAGCAGAAGCTAAAAGTAGCAGTCACACAATATTGCTGGTACGAAATAAAGCAGCAAGAATATTCTGTTTCGTTGGTTTAGTCTTAAAGAGGCACAGAAAGTAGACGTGATCAAATTGAAACAATTTAAAATATGCGATAACCCTGCCTACTGTGCCAGTAAACAATAGCTTGCGAACACGTTGAGTCTCAGATGTTCTAAAAAACAGAATAAAGAGTTGTTATTGAGTGGACCATTCCGTGAATGTTTGGTTCTCGGGTTGTTTTGGTACGTGACGCGCCGTCATGTGGCTTACTGTAAGGGGGGCGGGCGTGCCGAGGGGAGGGGAAACCACTTTGACCATGTGGGCAGCACCTCAACAAGTTCAAAACAAAGGATTTAGGTTTCAAGTCAGACCGGAATCAAAATGGGCCAAAGTTCGTTGACCTTCAAAAGTCTTTTCAAATAACACAATGTGCAGGAATCGAACATATCCTCCAGCCTTGTTTTAGGGGCAGGTCGCGGTTCGCAACAAACACCTCGACATTCTTTTAGAGACTCAAAGGTTAATGTTTTTTCTCCCCACACCCATGTTCTTAACTGGTGTTACACAGTCTGGCAAGCGTATTAAAATAATATGTGCCGTCACTGCCGCCGTGAATTGCAAAAGCGGAAATCCTGCTTACCCACTACCTTACTGAGGGGATAACGAAAAGCTTTGTAGAGGCGTCCGGAAAAGGCCTGATCCCTCTGGGGTCAACGGAAAACTACCAATGACAAGTTGGTCGTTCTCAACAATTAAAAATGAATAAAAGGTAGTCTAGTTTAGTGGATGCTAGTCCCTCGAGTAATCCAACAACATCTGCTGAAGTCGAATTAAAAATATTATTCAATCTCATATGGGAACAACATTTTTCACAACACAATTTGAATGCTGCCATCACGATGTCTTTGACCTGTTGCTGCCAATCATAGTTGGGAACTTGTGATTAGTTGTTTGATAATCAATTTGTACACTTTATTTGCTCAAAAGAAAAGGTTAAGTGGAGCTATTATTTGAGCTGCTGGTGCAAAACAAAAAGTGGAAAATAGTTTGGTACATTTCTTTGCAATTAACTGTGTTGAATAATAAAGAGCCAATGAGGATCCGGGACCCGTACAGCCAGAGTTCCCTTGTGTCTCAGCTCCTCGGTTCAGCCTCTGGTCCCGTCAGGACCCCCAAACCATCAGCTTTGAGACGGGTGCTGGACATTCTTAGAATGCCAAAGAGCCCAAACTGCGTGGCGGTCAAGACCTAAAGTATTTGTTGGATAAGCCCGGCTAAGCTACGCTTGGTATATGCTCATTGTATCAGAGAACAAGGCGTCAGAGCAGCACAGAGGCACCATGCTTCAGGTTTTAAACTGAGGCTGCAGGCGGATGTAACAATTTACAGATGAAATATGATCAGCTCTCACATGCATCTTGTTTTATATCAAGTCTCTTTATCATGAGCATTACCTTTGCTGCACCGTATCGACGTCAAAATAATTGATGTGGTTTATACCAAAAGAGCTGACGTCGTGTAGTAGTCATGCATGAAAGGTTTCTCATCACCAGGGCGTTAATGATGGCAAAATGATTACACATATTTGTATCTAACAATAATACTAATACGAACAAATAGTTTTGTAAGAAAATACTTTGTACAAATATTATGTCTTCACATTTGAAAAGCTAGAACCAGTAAATGTTTGGCATTTAGGCTTGAAATGTTAGATTAACCATTATCAAAATTGTTGCAGATAAAATGTATGTCGGACAACTAGTGGAGTAATAAACGTCTTTTCAGCACTAGCATTAATACAGGGATGATTTTGACTCCTGAGTTTAGAGCACCTGTTGTCATGCTTGGTTGGCTTTAAATTAGTAATTCTAGATATCCTGTGACCTCTTTGACGGAGATTCTATGATTAGGGGTCAATGTTGTGTATGACATTTGGAAAAAAGGCACTAACATCTAAAGTGCAAGGAAAACCAGTTAGATCCAGCCAGCAGCTACCTGCTGTAAATATGTGCCGTCAGGCTTTCGGACTGATGGATGAGACTTCCTGAAAGGCGGCCAACAATGCTGTTATACCCACAGGGAGCCTGCACTCACACCACACTGCAACGTTCCTCACTCCCACCTATTTCCAATGGGCTTCTAAGAAACCTAATGGTTACATCACAAGATTTAGTGAACCATGGCAACGCCACACAAAAGCCAGTATGCATCCCCTACGAGCAACTACGCAATGCTGAGAGCGGAATAAGTTCACATGACGCTGCTATGTTGGCTCATGTGACCTGTGTGGTGAATGAGGCTGGTGTCATATTTCAGGTGCAGGTGAGAGCATTTTGGCATCCACAATTACTGGATTCATGTGTTCGACAACGAGGAGGCAAAGTGTCACATGTTGAACGTGGTAAGACAGTACAGCAGTCAACATGTGGACGCACCCGGAGATCTAATAGTGGTGCTACTAATATTAATCTCCTTAAATGCTGCTTTGATTGCCAGCGTGTGCTGAATGTGACCTGGGACTGGAGACGTTCCTGGAAAGAATGGTGCATGTGTGAAATTGAATACACACGTCATTAGATATACTGACGGATTTAAATTGCTTCTTTACCTCCAACAAGGTGTGAACACAATTCCTGAATTCTTAAATTCATATCCTATAAAAAACAATTAATGAGAAGTAAAAATGTATATAACCACAATATTTGAATATATTGTATATATATATATATATATATATATAACACATATTAAACAAAAGTTGTCATTCTGGATATGTTTGATTCCGTCTTGGCCCAGGTGGCTGTGCGGCTGTTTGTGCTGCACAATGCTGACACAGATCTGTCTGACACATACTTATGGAAATTGAGAGCAAGCTGACAAGTAGACATGAGAGCAGCTAAAGATTTGAAAACACAGATGAATCCACTTATGGAAAATGATCATATATTTGTTCTGGCTTTATGGGTCAAAATCACAGCTACCTACAATTCAATCTTTTAAAATAAAAAAAACGTTATCTAATTTTCTCCTCATAAATGCTTTGTCCTTGAACATTTGAAAGCTCCAGAGTCTCAAGTTTGTGAAACACTATCGGTGAGTATCAAGAGTATAGTTATATATTCAGACTTTCTGCAAGTTGCAGGACTCTTTTTGCAGGAGTTTTTTAATTAAATGCCAGAGAGTTTGAAGTTCAGACCTGTCACGCTGTCTGTACATCTGTCACCCAATGCGACCTGACTAGAAGGATTTCAGAGTCTGAGGGGAAATCCAGCAGGAGATTTACTGGCATCCTGACTGGTGCGGAAAGCTGTTGCCACCTTACAAGTATTTTATTTGTCACTTCAAGTAGACAGCAACACTGCTCCATAAAGAGGGGATGGTTGCCTTGTTGATTCAACACTTTGTAGGTTCATTACAAACAAGATGTTCCAGAGAGCAAAACAAAAACTTGAAGTAGATATTTGATAGTTAATGTACACTTGTTAACCTTTAGAATACTACTTGAAATTTTCAGGATGATAAAAAAAAAAAAAATACGACAAATCTATAATTATATATATTTTTAAATTGTACTTTTGTAATTTGGCTCTGTGGTCTTTTATGTAACGTGTTAATGGATCTGGTGCTGACACGGTGTTAAACTCTGATTAATGTCGTACTAAAGGTCAGTGGTGTGTCCGCCAAGCCGTCGTGAAGCCAAAACAGCGTCATCATTTCTCATCTTAGTGCTTCAACATTACACTCTCGCTTTGCTGCACATTATATATATATATATATATATATATATATATATATATTCGAGGTGTGCTCTATTATCAGTAAAGTGGTGACACTCAATGTCACCAATGTCCATATCTGAATTTAAGGAAACAAAATCACTTCACTGAAAACAAACTGCATTTGGGGTGTGTGTGAGAAGAGGAGATTTCCAGCCAAACAGTGCAGATGCTATCACAGCCAAAGTTAAAGCTAGTTTATAACCCCTGGTCAGGAGCCCCAACAACAGACACAACTGTAGCCTTGCTATTCCAGGCTGGGGACACTCAACACCGAGCGGTTCCAGTTTCAGCTTCTTATAATAGGCTTGTTTGCATGCCAAAGGCACATTGGCACAGGGATGGGGCTTTAGATCCCCGATCGCTGTCAAGATTCTTCATCCTCACCCTCAACTGATAGCACATCACTTATGCAAACAGTAGTCATAACCTTTTTACCACTCCTAGAATCGCCCCTCCCTCGTTCTTTCACATTGGAATTTGACATTACGAGACAAAAACAGATGTTTAATAGTTTGATGTTATGTACGTTGCAGTGATGTTTTATTTTGTGTTATATGACAGTAAGCTTTATTTTACAGCTGTCATAAAGGACCACGCTTACAGATAAGACCGTGATCCTCGTGAAATCTTGAAACTCCAAGAGAAACTGACTGGATTTCACAGACTAAGTGAATTCTGTTTTGGCCTCACAAATGATACGTACATCGCATTAAGTTCACATTAAGCATCCATAAATATGATATATTAACCTCTGACTACACTCATAGTTTATACTCAAATTGGAACATGCTGCATAAAAATGTCAGTTTGTCTCCATATAATTATGAGCATCTATCATTAGAACAGCTGGAAGCGCTATTTTTAAAACCAAAACGGGTCGTAAAACTATTATTATCTCAATATTCTGCAACTTGCAAGCAATATTGTGAATTTGACATTTCCTCAGACACAAGTGCATGCTCTTTGACCGGACTCACTGACCTGCTGATGGCCTCCATGTTGCCAGAGGGGCTGACATCGAGGTGACTGAGTGGCGAGGCACTATCTGGGGTTTCTTGGCGAGCGGTCTCCATTGGCTCTGGAGTGTGGCTTCTAAGCTCTGAGGTCAGCGGTAAAATGATTGGTATGGAGAGGGACCTTGCATGGGGCGACCCTGCAGAGCGGCTTGGGTCAGGGATGACTAGATTCATGCCGTCACTCGTCCCTTTCCTCACCTATTTTACAGAGAGAGAGAGACAGAGGGAGAGAGGTATGCCAATAACAGGTAAGTCTTGTGACAGGAAATATGAGACAGCACAGAGGTAAATGATACGTCTACAACTCTGAACATTTCTGCACGAGGCAGGTTACTATAAAACATACAGTTGAGGATCTTCTGATGTGAAGCAGAGAGCAATACAATAACCACACAGGTGAAAGAGGTTAAAAAAAAGGTTAACCTGGATGTTAGGCAGATGTTTGTCTTACCGTGGTGACCCTGAGTGGGTATAAACAGCATGAGTCGCCAACTGCAGTGTAGGAGAAGAACCGTAACCGAATTACAGCCACTTTGTGAGTACTATTCTGCATTTTTACTGAGTTCCAACCAAGGAAGTCCAAGAGGAGTGTTAAAGGATGTGTCCGAGAGCTTTCTCTTATATATACTGTATAGAGAGAGAGAGAGGGGACTTCTACAGCTGCTAACAAACACTGAGGTCAAATAGCCGACTATGGTAAAAGGTGAATGAAATGGGTCTGACGCCAGCAGCTTAAGTATTGCTAATGGTCAAAAACACCCACTGCTAAAAGAGGTTTGGCTCTATTGATAAATGTCTGTCGGTTGAATTAGAAGGCCTGCTTTTTTTTCTCTACACCAATTATCAGCGGAACATTTCCATTTGGGGTTGAACCTAATGGGTTGTTCTAAAATCTATGGACGCTGCCTCCATTTAGTCATTGGTGCATTTAATGGGTGAATCTTTGGGAACATAATTAGCACCACAAGCTTCTTTAGCTAGACCAGGTATGGATTTTGCCCCTCGGAGCTTTGTAATTGATTTAGCTAAATTTGTCATTCACAGAAAACCACAGAGAAAGAAAATGCTGCTGCTAGTCTCGTACCACTGGAGTACCACTCTTTCCTCTGGCTGTAAAGCTCCTCAACTCATCCGCCGTACTCCAGCACAACTTGCATTTTGTTGTGCAACCCTATGTAGTAAAATGACAATACATTCACCCTAAATTAAGAAAGAAAAAGGTGGAAAAAGAAATGTAGACATTAGCTTGTTATTTTTTAGGGAAGACAACATGGAAAAGTTTGAATACTAAAATCCAAGTTGTGATAATGAACCTCAACCGTGTTATTGAGATGGTGAGCTCATCTTGGTTGCTCTATGTTGTTCAGGTGTTGAGATAGAAAGTAGATCATGTAAGCCTATAAAGGGTATAATATTTCTCATTCGACACATTACAAAAGACTTAGTGTATATACTGACTGTATTCTACAAAGTGAATGATTTCAGACAGTCACGGAAACTCCAAACAGACAAAGCTAAAACTCAAACTGCAGGTCAGTTTCTATAGTGTTAACTACTGACCCGTCATGCTGCCTCCATTCCTGAGCTAAATAGGCCGGATGGCAAAGAAGCCCGACAGACTAAAATGAGGATATGACCTGGTTTATAAACCATGGATTTACTAATAACTAGAAAGTTTGTACCTAAAAGAAAGCCAGATAAATATATTTAGCGATTAAAACTGTACTTCTTAAATAATCTGATACAATGAAATGCAGTAGCAGCTGGCCACATTCTTCTGTTAACTAACCTCTCAGAGGTCTAGTTTTTCAAAATGTGTTTGCAACATAATCCATTCCTGCTCTTGCAAGATGACGTTTGCTTGTACAGTATATGCTGTTTCGAGAAAAGCTGACGTTTTGAAAAGGTATTAAAATGTCTTTTGGTCATATCATAACAACAGAAAGCTTTCTTGCAATGGTGTATTTATTCAACAACAAGGCATTAATAATACTCTGCCAGTAATAACTGTGCCCCTTTTAGAGTCCAAAGCTCATCTATGTATATAAACGTCTCTATGTGGACAATAAAACACAAATCCCCATCATAAATTAAACAGTTACAACAGGCATTTAGGGCTCTCTAATTGAAGTGCGTGGGTGTGTTTGTTTGTTGGCCTGAGGCTGATAAATACTGACTTATTTCCCGTTTGTCTTGCATTCCCACAGTATCAAACATGTTGTAGCTCTGGTGGGATGTGTGAGTGGCGATCATGTCAAGACTTGTAACTGTATCTTTAGTAAATGGTAAATGTTCCAGTACTTGTACAGCGCTTTTCTAGTCTTCCAACTACTCAAAGTGCTTTCACACTACTTGTCATCATTCACCCATTCATACACCGATGGGAGGGGCTAAGGTGCCACCTGCCCATCAGGAGTAACTAACATTCACACACACACATTCATACATCGTAGGCACGGCTTCATTTTGGGGTTAAAGGCCTTGCCCAAGGACACATCGACGTGGGCTAGCGGAGCCGGGGATCGAACCAGGGTACTCGGTTGCCTCCTCTTCATCTTTGACTTGCTCCCCCATGGCTCCTCTGTTTCCATCACCCCAACAACCCACTCCACCATCACTAACTGCCTCACAGATATAAAGACTTGGATGCAAGTCAACTTCCTCAAACTCAACAGCGACAATTCTGAAATCCTCATCATCGGCCCCAAATCAGGAAACAAAACCTCCAACATCTCCCTCTCCATCGATGGCACCTTTGTTCCTGCTTCCACACACATATCTGTAACCTTGGTGTCATCTTCGATCCAATGCTCCCATTTGAACGCCACGTCAATCACATCACAAGAAATCGCCTTCTTTCATCTTAAAAAAAAAAGCCAGTCTACGCCCCTCGCTCTCCTCACATCCACGCCTTCATCACCTCTCGACTGGACCACTGCAACAGCATCCTGTACGGCACATCCACCTAAACCATCAACAAACTACAATACAACCAGAACTCAGCTGCCCGTCTGCTCTCCCACTCCGCCACCAGAGATCACATGACCCCAGTCCTTCAAAACCTCCACTGGCTCCTCGTACAGCAAAGAATCCAGTTCAAGATTCTCCTCATCACCTACAAAGCCCTTCACAACCCTAAGCCCCTCCATACCTCTCTGACCTCCTGCACTAACATGCTCCAACCTTAGATCCGCCGCCGACAACCTCCTTACCCCCCTCTACTCTGTCTGAGCATCGACGGGGCCTTCTCCATTGCTGCCCCCTCCCTCTGGAACTCTCTCCTCCAGCAGCTCAGACATTCTCCGTCACTCTGCACTTTCAAAACTGCACTTAAAACTCATTGATTTAAATCTGCTTTTAACCTGTGATGCTAGTTAAGTATGTTTTTGTTTTGTTTCTTACGGTTATGTCATCTCTCTTGTTTACATTGTTATTGTTTCTATTCTTTTGTTTTTTACCCTGGAGTACCTTTTAAACCTTTTTATACAAATAAAATGTAAGTAACTACTGAATTGAATTAGTGTTGGGCTCTGTTAAATATTCACTCTTTTTACCTTTACTCTTGTGGACACTGTGTATTTTTTACTAGATTAAGCACTGTGTTTCACTTATATAATAACTGAATGTTGATCTTTCAGTGCTTTCTTACAGGCATAAATCCCAATGTATGTCATTTGAGAGCAGTCTATATTTTTGTGGATCCAGTTTCCTGTTTACTGTACTTGTTACTGTACACCTTCTTAGGTAAGGTTGAGTACCTTCAGGCTTTAAAAATATTCGGAAGCTTAAGTTACATGCAGCTCTGCTCAAAGTAGAAGACTTTTCATTAAACTACTGGTGAAAGTAAACATGTTTCATCAGCAGATGGGCTTACCCTCCTGAGCTTATCTTGCTGCCATTTCTTTTATCTCGACAGTGACACATGTCTTGATATCTGTATCACATGTATGGTATCCGATCTTTGTTTCAAACCGAATAAACATTTTTTTTAAACACAGTGAGTCTGTCTTTGTTGTTAAACTGAAGCCTCTCATTTGATTACATATACAAATATGAACGTGTACACATATTGACCTTGATCAAATAAAATGATGCCAGAGCTCTACTACATGTACCCAAACAGGACATTTCTAATCAAATTCATGACCAGCTTTTGTGGCAGGGTTCATGTGTAACAATACTACAACACAGTTGGAATGGCACACCGTAGCCCATGTTGGTCTCTCACTGCAAATAAGTGTGTGTGTTTTTCCTACAGCTGATTGCCTTTATCAAACCCCGTCATGTGACCGAGCGGCGAGGCCACATGCATCAGAGGCAGTCTGAGAGGTGACCTGAGGCTAATCAGCACCAAGGCAATGCAGCAGATAAGAAAGCAGGAAGTATGTATTGAAAGGGTGACAAATAGACTGTAGTAAACCATGAGGCCAAACCTCTTAAACAAGAACAATTAATCACAGAACTTAATGACAGGAATAAACTGTTATTTTTTGTACCTTATTTTTCCTCTGCTTCGCCTGAGGAACATTACTGGAGGATTTGTTCAGAAGTTCTGCATCTTGTGGAGTTTTTTTTTGTCCTCTCTTGAAACATGTATTGGGAGAAAATGCAAAATAAAGATATTATGATTTAAAGTGCAGTACATAAACAGTTAAATATGCAAGAATGCATTTACTAAGACAACTGATAGCATTTTTTTTTTAACTGGACAAATGATGAAAGATAATACTAATTAATTTGTTGGATGTAATAAAATGATAATCATGAACTAATATTACCTAAAGCAATTACAATTTTTTCTTGGTACAGTGCAGTTTTTCCTTGCTAGAGTAAATGCTCCACAAACAATACAAATACTCCTGCAGTGCAGGTGATGTCTAAAGACTCCTATCCTGAGACGAAATGATAACCTATCAGTAATCTCAGTTGTGTAATTTAAAATACACACTGACGTGACCTGATTACCATTGTAGGCAGTATGCACAAGTCAGCTGACACTGATAACATCTTTAAAGCTCACAGAAATCTAAACAGACGCACGCAGAAATGGCTTTCGTGCTGGAAAACCATTTTTCCAAAACATGGCCGTGTTATGTTGATCACGTCACAGATCACATGGTTGGTGTTAAAAGAGACTGTGTCAGGGAATTTGAAGGGGTCATGCATCAACATCAACACTGCATTTCACAGCAGACAGATAAAGACTTCCATATCAGGTACACTGAGGAGCATAAATGTATAAACAAAGACGCACACATACAGGAGTGCTGCTGTGAAGTCACACACCTTCGTTCTGGGAATTGGCGTCGGTGGGTTTGCGTTGAGGTGACTGGGTGACTTCTTTGTGTCTGCATCCGTCATGTGCACCTCCTGGGACCAGAAGAAGGTCAAAAGAAGTCACAGTTGTAATGCACATCATAGTGTACATTCATACATTAGCAACAGATCATGCTTAACAGAGGACATTGGTTCTTCACTTCTTATTGTTCTAACTGTAGCTGTATCTCTACAGCAGCTATGAACTATGTCTTCAGGGCCTCATTTAATAAAACTCCTGGGTATGTGTACTTTTGTACTGGATACGTGTACTTTTGTTTTGCTTCTTTGAGCCTTAACAACAGGGTTCAGAATAGACTTTCACAAGTTGACGATCTGCACACATCTCACGTACACTCATAAACACCTGCATGCACACCTCCAACACGTGTGCTGCGAATGACCGTCAGCAGCCGAGGGGCCTTAGTGTGTGACTGTGCATATGTGTTAGTGTTTATGTGCGCATTTTTGTGTGTAAGACAATCTCATTCTGACTGAAGGGTTTCCCACAGGTCAGCAGGGTCTCATGTGGCTGAGGAGAGGTACCCTGAGAGAAGGGAAGGGAGGCCAGACACAGGGAGCTAAATCCGACTGGCATCAGGTGGCCCACGTCACACTGCATGCCAATAACAGTCGTCAATCAACGATCAGACGTTCCCTATAGACAGTGAAGGAGTTCCTTCCAAAAGTGCCGTTAAAGATTTTGCCGTTAAAATTGTGATATGATATTTTAAAAGATATTCATACTGCAGCTTTTGGAGCAGTAATATTGCCTTATTTAGTGGATTGGGACCAACTTCAGTTTACTGTAAAGATATCAAATATGCCATACTAGCTGAGATGGTCAGTGGCATTAAGCACACAACTTTGATTATCTGCCCTTTCTGTGCTGACTTTGCTTGTTTTCTTTATGTTCACATGAGGTCACTCTGGGTGAAGGTTTGGGTGAAAGTTTGATCTTTTTGCAGGGCAGTAAATACCGCCATAGAGACACTGATGTCACGGTGATCATTTGTCAAGGGATTCTATATTGATGGATATTGTATAGGCTAAGTCAGTATTTCATCCAGACACATTTCATTTTGACTACTTTAGAAATAAATAAACAAGAATAAATGATTACATAAATTCAAGATTCATTAATTCCCCACTAGAATTGTATTTTGTGTGAAGAGTCACTGTCCAGGACGAACCATGTATTTCAAGTTTAGGGATGTGGAATTTTCAGGTACATTTAACGATTAAATTATTATATGAAATGAATCTGCGATCGCTTGACTTAAATCACTTTAAACAGATGGCTTGCTGCTGTGTTGTGCTTGGTTTCAGATAGCTACAGATGCAGCAGCAAGATGCCGCCAGGAAAACCGATCAATGAAGACATCAGCCATCGAAGCAGCAAATATAAATCAACAAGCAGAGACTCAAACCAGCCACCCGAGGAGGAGTCGATCCTGCGAGGCTGTGATATAAGATCAATTTTAACTTGGCATTATGCACGCCCGTTCTATATTTATAAACTATCACACTTCTGGGTGGATGGGCCGAGGGGAGGTCACGGTCCAGAGGAACTCATACTGTTGAATGTGCATTGGCACAACAGGTGGGCTGCACTGTACTGACATTGTACTGACCACCATCACAGATCTATTTCATATAAACATGAGCATCTGGTGTCCCTGCGAGTTTACAACACCTTGACAATAATAAGGGTTGGCAGTTCTTCTGTGCAGCATTCTCCGCTTCTGGCGATCTCGAATATATTGCTGTAGTTCTGGATGAACTTGAACATTATCTTGTTACAGGTATTTTGGTCCTTCATTGCTTCGTATCCAGGGGCCACGCTGGAAAAGAGGGACAGGAAACGAAAAACAAAAATGAAATCAAACTGATGAGATTTTATCACATTCTTTAAAGATGTCAGCAGCAGTAAATGCTTTTTTTCTTCTTCTTACTTTACAGCATTGAACAAATTCAAGTTCAAAGTTAGTCTTTAGCTAATCTTCTTGATTAACGAAGATAATAATAATTCAGCCGTCCTAGTGATTATGATGTGTGACGCTACGGAACAGCTGTTTGAGATGTACACTCGGCTGTCGGCCTAATTATATAACTTAAACACACACGCACACAAACACACACCTCTGATAAAGAGAACAGCTTGTACAGTATGAAGGACTATCCACTCCAGTTTCTTCTTCTCTATTCCTTCCAAAGGGTCCGATCCTCTACCATGCTCAGTTCTCAGGCCTGAACCCACTTTATTACTGGAAGATGCCCACTAGTCACCAGTTTGAAAAACAGAAGCTGACAGTGAAATTATGAGTATGATTTGAAACTCGCTGCCCGGTAAGCCTGTCATAAATAGACCAGTGAAAACAGAGGCACTTAGTTCAGCAGCTGCATGGAGGCATATGATGAGACTGATGCAACAGTTGAAAACATAATGACACCACGGAACAGTTTCTTATATACATGTCTATCTGATGCAGTAGTTTAATTAAATACAGGTGTCTGACAAAATATTAAAAAGTGTATTCATGGATTGAAGGATCATTTATTGCCATTTATGAGCAACAAGTAAGCATCACTAGCAAACCTTTACAGTCATCTTATCATAAATAAGGTACAGCACCACCTGCTGGCCAAACGCTATATACAGAGACCAGTAATTAATTAGAGGATTTTCAGCAGCCATGTTCTCAATATATATTCTAATTTTTATGTTCATGCTTTCAGACTCATTTGTGTTTTTAAGAATACATTTGCCATTGTTTTCTTTATTAACCCACATAGTTGTTCCTCCAGTATTGGCTGAACTGTGAAGTCTAAGATTGTCTCCTATTCTGAAATAAAAATGTACAAGAAAGCGTTTCTTGTTGTTGTCACATATTGAAAAAGATTGCAATTTCTATGGGTGAGACTTGACTGGTTCTCTATCTCACTCAATATGTATTGCATGTTTTAATATTGTAATCATTCTACCCATCCTACTGCTTTGACATATGAAACCAATGTTTAATATCTGACTCACTAAACAGAAATAGGGGAAAGGTGATTGAATCCCTCAGCTTTAGCTCCCATGACTGTCTGCCTACTTGTTTTTCCTGGAAGTTATTTAAAGACTACAACAAACATGTTTTGTAAAGGTCACAGTAAAAACACCAAACTTGCCAAAACCTTCAGGAATGTCAGATATGTTCACCCCATTTCAGCATAATATTGTCCTAATTTCTGTTTTTTTTTATGCTTATTGCTCATGAGTTATACCCAAAATGTTTTCTACTAAAATATGACTATTTTCCTGTGAACATGAATGCAAATGAGGATGAATAAGTATCATTGTGTTCAGTCAAGTTGCCTCCTATGCCATTGAATGTGAACCATTAAAACTAATGTGAGGCTGAGGCTGAGGCATTCATTTTAATTAATTAATTGGAAATTGGATTGTGAGTATGATGCAAGTATAAAGTGCTTTTACTTACTGGAACACCATAAACATGTTTATATGACTATACTCAATGCAATAACTGAGATTTATTTCTACTGTTTTTACTATAACGTTTCTAAATCACAATGTGTTTCAGCTCATTGCTTTGTTTTTTTCGGCCCACAACTTGCCTGCTTTGTATCCCTCTCACCAACCTAAGATATTCTATATATTTTCTATGATAAACTGACTGTACTCCACATGCTCAGCACCATATGGCAGACAGACAGCTCTGTATCTGTTTATAGGCATGTGTTTTCTAACATGTTCATTCTAACATTATCAATCCGATGATATGTTGATATAGTATCAACATACCATAGGATTAATAATCTGTCAATGCCCCAAAAGGCTAAAGTATCAATTAATGCAGGTGGAAAGTCATTAAAGTTTAAATAAAACTGTTTGTTATAGATTGTAATATGATACAAGGCCAAAAGAGAACTCTGAAGTGATAGTGAGATTGGTCCATGGATGTTTATTTTGACACCTTGCCCACATCTACCCTAAAAACAGGTTCAACTCACTGGAAGACACTGGGTCCAAACACAGTTGCGAGGTTGAGGGCGGTCATACGGTTCTCTTTGTGGTTGCCCTCCACCAGGGTGAGGAAGTGGCAGAGGTAGTGGAGGAGGCTGTGGTGGACGTCTGGGAGCTGCTGGAGCAGGTCTCGCATATCTGACCAAGACACATCATCACCGCACTCTGTGGGCACACAAGCAGATGTCAGAAAAGGTCAAAGGATGGGATCCTGCTCCATTACATTTTTTACAGTCACTCTTGTTTTTTCTGTTCAGAAAAAGTGAAACTTCTGGCTTCAACATTTTCACAGTAAGGCACTCTAGTACATGAAGCAGCCATTTGTCAGCATTCTGCTAAAGTCTTTTTTGCCCACAAATGACCAAGAATCAAATGATGAGCGACACAACCCACTTGATTGACTTTGGAGCAGGAAAGTGTCAAACATAGACAGACATTTAGTGAGACCCGTTCACATCCTCAGTTTAGTAAATAGGTTTCCAGCTGGTCTCCAGGAGGCAGTGATAGCTCCATCCACCTGCTCTCTGTAACGTCTAATCTTGAGTTGTGGTAAATACGTGAGCATTAGAGCAAAAAGCCTGAAAGTATGTTGATGCTATTACTCCGGACACATAATTAGGTCAGAGTTGGATAAACGGATATGGCTTCTGATCCCGAATGAATGAGTGACGCAAGCGTGCGTGCACCTACGTGCGCCTACGTGTGTGTGTGCATGTATATGAAAGCAAGAATGTGTGTCCGTCTGTCTGAGTAAATAGAGCGTGATGGGGGAATAATGCTTAGAGCGATCACAACTACTCTTGTTGCCGCTGAGTGAAGTTCTGATGTGTGGGCACGAGTGTGCAAAGTACATGCTTGTTTTTTTGTGTGGACAAAACACACATTGAGCGATGGAAAAAATTAAAAAACGGCACGCAATTACACATATGTAGAGGCCACTTAAAAAAAGAGAATGCACATTAACAGATACGCCAACGTGAAGCCAGACAATCACTGCAGAGTATGACAGCGATGTGATGGACATAGAGACAGAACGACGAATTCATTGAATTTAAGGTGAGAAACTGCACCCTTTTGTTTGAATGTTTTTGTGTGCCAAAGAGATTACACTGAAAATAAAAAGGTAGCACGTGTGTTATCTATTATTACTTCAAATAAAAACAAACAAAAACATGACATCGTTATGTATCAACCATGATATCGTACTTTGAGGGAAAATGCAGAGAAAAATGGTGGACCAAAATGTGTATGTGCTTTAAAATGAATGACCAAGATACGGCTACAAACTAGGGCTCGGCTACATGGAAGAAATCAAATATCACAATATTGTGACCAAATATCTCAATATTAATATTGTGACAATATGTTATGGTCGACTACTGTGTTAAATCAACTATCGCCTACTAAAGCCTACTATCGCCTACTATCGCCTACTAAAGCGGTAAACTGAGCATGCTCGGTTCATTAATAAATGTACACTGTGTGTGTATTTATGCATTATTTAGTCATCCTTTATTTTTGATTATATTTATCTAATAAATAATAATTCTACACATTGATTGGCACACCTCAGACTACCTGATCAGTGTGTTACTGTCGTGTCTTCGTACGCAGGCCTCCAAATATACACATTCAGCTGCAAAAGTGTGCATTTATGCATTCCTAATATTGCCAGCAGGCCCACAGAATATATGGGAAATAAGATGTCTAATACTGATACCAAAATACTGGCTAAGGGAAACGTAATCTGTTACAACATGTGAGATATTGTTATGTGGGGAAACCGATCCGGAATCTGGACTTTGGAAATCCTGAACTGCCCATATGAGAATATTATAATAATTTTACTATGCCAGATAAAAGGCATACACTATAAGAAAGCTGTTAGTGAATACAGTTTTCTTAGAAGCCAAAAGGGAGAATAGAAACCAGTTAGAACTGCAACAAAATGATTATTTTCCCTATCTGTTAATCTGTCAATAGTTTTTGTCAATTAACTGGTAAATCATTAACTGGTAAATCCTTTGTGATATAAAATACCCCAAAAATAATGACAACTATCCATCACGATTCCCAGAGTTCAATGTGACATCTATAACTTAACTGCAATAACTTATTAATAATAATTTGCATTGTTTTCATTTAATACATTCAATTGAGAAATGTAAGAATCCTCACATTCACCACGCTTTAAGCAGGAAATGTTTGCAATTTTAACTGGAAAAATTACACAAAAAATAGTAATGGATTATCAAAATAGTAACTGAATAATGGTATGAAGCTTGATCGAATGTTGGTTAACTTATTTAATTTGTGTATTGGTCAATCTACGTATGTGTATGTATTTTATCATACAGCTGTTAAATCTGCAACTTCATCTGCCATAAACCATTTATCATATTTTTAAGTCTGTCAAATACTGGCAAGGAGGCCAAACTGATTTCACAAAGTACAGTCAAATAATTTCAGTCACTAGCTATGGCCAAGTCTTGCACCAAAGAGATGTTATATAATGCAGCATTTGGCCAAAGGCCCTGAAAAATATACTGCAGCTGAAATGTGGGCTCTCCTCCCATTAAACAGATTGAACCCAGTGATGGAAGAGAGCAGAGAGTGAGCAGACACGTCACCTGTCACAAATCACTCACTTGACCTTTTATGACCTCCAAGATTATCAGGTCCATCACTCTTATAGTCACATACACTCTCTCTCTCACTCTCTTTCTCGCTCTCACACACTCACACACACACTTAACTCTGCAGTGCCTTTATATCCCCTGCCTGTTGCAGATGACTGCTGTACTAATAGTACAGTCCAGCAGCTAAAGATAACTTTGCTCATCATCCAATCAGAGTCATGACCCAGATATTCGCTGCACTTGTGAGGGGTATAGATGTCACTATGTGGATTTGGGAAGTTGTTCAGAAAAGGCATCACATGATGTTTAAACGTGTAAAAACTAATCAGCTTGAGCTGGTAATATCATTCTAGACGACAAAGAGGCACATAAGACAGAATTAGAGCAGCAACAACTACTTTATGTTACCTTGGTGGTTCTGTATCAGCGCCTGTTGGACTGTGGAGTCTACCAGACCCATTGGCAGGTCCCTCAGGTACCGTTTGAGCAAGCTGGCCACCGTACATGAATCAGATTCAGAGAGAAGGTCCACATCCTCTCCACTCTCCAGACGCTGTTTCAGGGTTTCCACAGCACGAACATTCCCATTCACTCTGAACAGACCCTCCTGATGCAAGGCTGGAGGGAAAGCAGAGAAATATGTTTATAATGCATGTTTATGCTTGTTCTGCCGTTGCTCTTTTTCTATACTTTTAAAACTAAAAGAAGATCAGGAGGACTTTTAAAACAAAGTCACGGAGATTTTTGTCCAGAAGGATAAACGAATGGACTTCATTTACAAGTAAAAGTAAGACCATGCATACACTGAATTAGGCTTTATAACCTATTTGTATTTGCATTGAATGAGTATGAATTGTGGAATTGCGATGGCAAATTAAAAACACACGGAGGGTGCAGAGGAAATGCGCTCTTTCCCTGAGCTGGTGGAATCAAATACTTTACACGTGTGTGTGTGTGTGTGTGTGTAAAGAATGCTGATATGAAATATGAAAAACAACCAGTAGTCAATGTGCAAGCTGCCAATTGAATGATGATTTAAACTACTCTAGTTCATATATTTGTAAATCTGATTGAAAGAGTCACTGAGTCAGAGAGCTGTTTTACTGTTTTATAATAAAGCAGTCAGCCCTTATTAAAGTATTTTTAAGTCAAACGTCATACAACAAGAGGCCTGTAGTTTCAGTCGCCATGAGGAAGAAGCTCCTCTTCCTTGTACTGACATCTAGTGGTCAAACTGAAGAACTACGGGATATGATAAAGTAGGTCAACACCAAGTACCAATCCAATGTGTTTTCAAGTTTAAGGTTCAGATGATGTATACCTTACTATTTGGGGTTGACGATATTAGATTTTTCTCTATATTTTTTACACCTAACCAGTCAGCAATGCAATTCATCATACTGAGCATCAAGTCTGCATCTTTTTTGTTTGTTTACCTTTTATTATTGTCATCTAGGCTGAAAGCAAATTCATGACATTGATTCTCTCTTGATGGTATTGATAATATTGTACTTTTAAATATTGTGCTGTCTTTTTTCTTTAGATTTGAAATGTGTTCTTCAGTATCGCAATGGGTCCTATTTTCTCTTTCTATGAAATTTGCTGAGCATTTTTCCACTCCGTCTAATCCGTCTAAGAGAACCACTTTATATTTGGGTTGACATCTCCTTTTTCTGTGTTTGTGTTTGCGTGGGATGGTTGATATGATCTCTCTGATTATTGCATAGCTGGAACTGAAAATGGGAATACATCCTCTGTATTTATATCAGGGTACTTGTGAGATCTGTTAATGGTTTGAAATGTGTTAGATTCCTAAAATATTGACTGTCTTGTATAAATGTATAAATGTCTTTATACATTTCTATTATATATTTTCAGAATGGGGCACTTAATGTGCCTACACATCAAAAACAAAAAAGCTCATTTTGATTTTGATGATCAAGCATTACACTACTTATTTTACTCTCTTCTATTCCGTTGTTTTTTTATCCTTACCATGCTTACGGAGATGCTCAACCATCCTCCTGAACACCAGAGGCACACCATCCTCCATCAGACCCTTCTCCTGCAGCTCAAACAGAGACACTCCAAACAACTTGGTGTACTTGGCTGTCCCCGTCATGGGTCGCAGTCTGGGTATCTGGACCATCTTCTTCATGTCTTCTTTAACCTGCGCCGCTGTCTTGCTGTGCTGCAGAGAGTAGAGCAGAAAGCAGCAGTCAGCCACTGATGCTATGAGCTCAGAGTGCATCAATGGAGCCTGCATCAGCTCAGATACCACAGAGATAGATACCTGTCCTGGAGGAGGGAGGCTATCTCTGCTCCATAAACTAAAAGGTGTGTGTGTGTGTGTGGATGGTGATGGCGTCCCTGTGGAGTCCGTACATGCACTGTCATACTGTCCTGCACTTAGAGGACAGCGTGTTCTTAGAGCTGGGAGGAAAAGGGAGGGCCAGGCCGAGCATATGTTGCTACGACAAATATCAGGTTACCACGCAACACCTTTGGTCAAAGGTATTGTCAGAGTGTCACACACACCTGCACAAATAGGCATACTGTATGCACACACATATAGCTGATGGCCATCTGCATTATCCATGAAAATAATTTGAATGGATAGTGCGCAGAGTGTGTTGAGAGCTGGAAGGATTATTAGACCAATTTATACTGAGAAAACATTCCTTGTTGTGTGTTTACTGAGAGGGAAGCGTACAAGAGTTGGCTTTTTTAACAGAAAGATCAGTGGTGGAAGAAGTATTCAGATCCTTTACTTAAGTAAAAGTATAAAAGTATTCAAAGCATATTGTACTCAGTAAAATGACTCCTACTACTTGCATGCAGAAAATTACGCCTGTATGTTATATATTATGTAATTATATTGTAATTACTTTATTGGATTGTTGTTATTGTGACATTTGTTATTAATGTAGTAGCTGGTTGAGGTGAAGCTGATTTTAACACTTTATGTACTGTTAGATAATAGATTACATTTTATAAATTAATAATATATTTTTCTAAAGTAACTATTACACGTTGCTGTCACGTTTAATGCATTGGAGTCAAAAGTAACTAAAACGTAGCGGATGAATTGTAAATACTGAAATAAGTATCGTAAAAATTGCACTAAAGTGCAGTAGTTGAGTCAATGTACATAGTTACTTTCCACCACTGCTGTGCTTTAATGTGCTCCATTTGAACCCATTCCCCAAAGTAGACAGACCTTGTAAACCAGAGCCAAAGCATGTATTTAGTGTTAATTCACCAGCTGTTAAGAATTTCTTATCTCATAACTCGTCAAGGCAAACAGTGCCACATGCTGTATATTGCTGTGTATGGATGCACAGACTACAACTCACACTCATATTGTCTCTGGGTATAAACACACCGTCTACCTTTAACAAGTCAACATTAGAAAGAACCCGGGGTAAGGATTAATGATTAATTAATCACTTAATGCACTTTTAACTTCAGCATAATCCCTTTCTGCCTTTGTTTAATTAGCACTAGAACCAAGAGAGTTAAGACACACGAACCAGACGCAGAATTCGGGCACTGGGCGACGAGGAAAAGACTTCCTGCACATCAGAACGACACAGTTTAACTCTTGTATCCATAGCTACGACTGCACCGTGTGACATACTTGTCCCAGAGTTCACCGCTTCAAACGGGTGAACTGACCCACACATTGACATGAGAGGCCCTGGCTATGATTTTGTTACAATGAGGTCCACAGTGGCACAGTAGGATTTAACGATGTAGGGAAGGTAGAAGTGGTCGTTGAAGAGGAAGCACCACTAAATATATTTCCCATGGGGCCAATTGTTTAGACATAATGGATACAAGCGTGTGCCACACTCAGATCAGCTGATTAAAAACCCACCTCAAAGATGGTGCTAAGATAACTAGGGAGACAAGATCTTGTGCATGGCAGATGCTCTGGCAGCGTTAATACTACGTATGTCTGACAAGCTTGTGCAGAAAATGTGTTTAATGGTGTTCAATCATCCACTTCTTTGTAACAGGTGCATACAAATATGCCAATTGTATCTTCTCAATGAATGTGAAATGGTTATTAAGTACACTTGAATTTGAATTCTGAATGCTTGGATTTCTACCTGAAAGGTGATCCTACTTACGCGCTAAACGGCAATGACATGCTGTATTTTAATAATAATAGCAATAGACTGGTTAGGTCTTCAGGTGCCGGAGGATGTTAAGTAGTCTGTATAAATAAGACGTTTGGGTAAGTATAAATAAGAAAGTAGGAATTGTGTCAAGCACAACAAGGTCATAATTATTTTAACATTTGTAACCGTTTGGACGGAGAAAGATGAATGTAAAATCGGTGCATCTAACTTTTAAATCTGATTCTTCTTTATTACGTAGAAGATTGATAACACAGCTTTAATGATGGTGGAGGTTTTTAAAGTTTACTGCACTTTTAAAAAATGTATATGTAACTGTAGATTTAAAGATGATACCGTTTCATAGTACACTGTACATGTGTAACAGTCCATTGTTAGTAATGATGCCACAGAACAGATTAAGGAGCAATGGTTGAGCTGTTTGTTAATAGTAGTAGTACTACTACTCCTCATGCAGGTGTTAAGCCAGTCTGAGCTAGGTCTGACTGTGGACTGAACAGATGTCCCCTAAATCTGTCTTCACGCACACACACACAGACACACACGGCTCATTCTCTCTCTCTAAATTACAAAGTGTGGAAATATTGCACTTGAACGCATATGTAGAGAAGATGAATTAAGAATGGCAAGAAATGGTTTAATAGTAAAGTGGACATCCACAACACGATAGAAGAAAAACTTGCAAAAGTAAACATAGAAATGACTCATGGTGAGACAAAACAAACCACAAGGCTCCACAAAAAACACATTTATATAAATAATTTCTGGAAACTGGTTCAGTGATTTACCATTGGAGCTTTATCTTTTTACATTTTGCAATATTGCTTACAAAACACTCATTTAAATCAATTTGCAGAGAGTATTTGTAATCTCTTACCACCTTAACACCAAAGCTGAGCTTAGGTGTTGGACCACATGTAAAACCCCGGTTGTGAGCAGGTTCCCTCGAAAATACATACTTGTGCTTTTGTCAGTACTTCAGTGTGAAAGTACTGAGCATATCAAAACCTCACCCTGCTCCCTCAGTGCTGTCACCTCTGTTAAACGCTGTAGTTGATAATCAGAATTGAGGTGTTTACAGTTCATTTTAAGCTTCTTTTTTTAAAGGTGTTCCTGGCATTACAACAAAAACAGCTATAGAGCAGGAGTGACATAAAACAGTCAAGAATGAAAGGAAACACTTCCTGTTGGTACCCATCTTCATCTATTGTTTACCAGGACAGTCTGCTGTGATTAGCCTAATAATCCTCTTCCTCTCCCCCTCCCCTAAATATTTTCACACTACAACTTCTAACAGTGAGAAAGAAACCTATTGTCAAGGAACTATAAAGAGACTCTGTAGGCTAATGCCTGTTGAAAGTTAGCTCTTATACCCTTGATAAGTCTTTCTAACATTTATAGTAGAGTAGTTAAAGTAGTTTTTTTTCAGACTTTAAACACACAAAAACATCCAGCAGGCAAGGCAATCTCCTGTGCCTTTAAATTTGTTCATGAAGAGGATAGCAAGCCCAAGCATGTGTCCTCCCCCTCCCCCTCCTCTCTCCCTCTGTGGGTGGTCATTGGAGCAACTGGTAGCTCCAGCACCACTAGCCCCAGAAGAAACAGCTGCTCGACTCCAAGAAACTACTGCTAGAGACATGCCTGTTTAAAAAAAAAAAAAGGCACAAAAAGTAGACCCTTACAGAGGTTTACTTCTTGTAAAAACACTAGTTCCATTCAGGAAACTTTGTGGAAAGTGACCTCATTGAGGCAGTGAATCATTGCTCGGAAGAAATGGCAGGTATGGACAGGAAACAAGAAGCTTACAGTGTGTATGTGTCCTTATTCTTTCCCCTGCACTGTTACACTGTTTCACAAGGATGGCAGACTTAAAGTAGTGCTGGCTGACAAGGAAGCTGCGTTCCTACAAGCAAAAGTATTCATCCGCAGCAGTCAGGTATTTAGTGAGCAAAGTTTAACTTGGGGAGGGAACACTTGTTTTTACTGCGGAGGAGGAGAGATTTGTCCCTACTTGACATTTTTTTAAAGCCATTTGTTTCTACTAGAACATCCAACACCATCACAAAAACATGTGCGCACTGACACAGAACACCACCGTCCCGTTATGCTTTCTTTAGCCCTTAATCACAGGTTGAAGTCTTTGAGCCAACTCATGCTTTGTAGTTTCTACTCACACAGATGGCCAGAGCTCCTGCCCCCATTCTCCCACAGAAGAAACGCCTGCCAAGGCAAAGATGAGGGGGGGAAACTGCTTCTCTCCTCCCTCCTCCTCTTCTCACTCTGTTTCAGGACAAACTCTTGGACTTTTCCCAGTGGGAATCCCTTTTACTTTAAAAGGGGCCATCGTTATATTCCAAAAACACAACACAAATAATCCACGGCAGGAGAGAGTGTAAAGAAGTTGCTGTCAAAACCGGCGGACTGACCCATGAGGACAGATTAGTGCTTGCCTCTTTCTCTTCCTCCCTTTTTTTTTTACCCTCTCTCCTCTTCGGCTGAAATCTGAGCCGAGCTCTCCCATTGGCTGAGTGCACTGATCATGTGATTAAGGGGTTAAAACCCCAAACTTTAAATCTGTGCCTGCAGGATTCATCTGCCTGCAAAGGAGGGAAGAAAGGAGGAGGGAGCTTGTAATTACTGAGAGGCCAGCCTGAAAACAACAAAGTCATGCTGTTGATAAATGTAGCAGCACAAAAAAAAAAAAATCTGATAAAAAATAAATAAAAATCTATTTGAAATAATAAAACATGGCTGCAATGTTTACTATAACTTCATAGCTTGGAAGATTATTTTTCAGTTTTTGTAATTTGCACAACACCAAACATTATTATTTATTTCACAAATCATTTAACATTGTAATTATATTGTAATTTGACTCTGTAATTTAAAGCCCTATAAAAAAATCATACAAATTATCAGTTATTAGTACAACGTATTGCTCCATTTGCCAAAGCAGCCCTCTGAGTATAGAGACAAATTCATTGTTTGTCTTTATTTCCTTAAAAAGTTGGGCACAATGTTTTTTGTTTTGTTTATACTGTGAAAAAGTATGAAACATTATTATAAATATAATACTATATAGGATTATCAGTATCAGACAGCATTCTTCAGCAGAGAGCACGATTTAATCGTGAACCCTAAATAAAAAACTACAATGACTTTGAACAGATAGGATCTTAATCTTTATTTCAAGATATGAGCTTTATTTGGTTTTGCCACTTTCATATATAAACTTCTTCATGTTGTCGTTTATCCAATCACTGAAGGCAGACACGCGGGTGAATACTGAGGGTTTCTTGTCTTTGATGCAACCCCGAGCTCCAAAGCTGACGATGCCATGCACCTCCCAGGTCGTGTTCGTTCCACCCACCGCACAAGCAAAAGGACCTCCGGAGTCACCCTGTGGGAGAGCAGCAGGAGTAAGTCACCAAAGAGATACTGCGCTGATCAGAAGATGCATTGGTGAACATTTGATTTTGGCAGCTCACTATAAATCATCTCTGTGCCTGGGAATCTGTAAAGGTCAATATTTTACAAAAAAATTGACAGTTTTCTTCAGGGAGTCAAGTGGCAGGGTTGTGTTTTATAAAACTCTATTGAACTTTAAAATCTTCAGTACTGTTCTGAAGTGTTTTAGTGAATTCTAATCTTCCCATGTCCCTGCTTGAGCATTCCCTCATGGCAAACAAATAATGTTTTTATGTTCTTTTGTCCAATTACGCCTGAAAACAGGGCAGCCATTTACAATCAAGGCTGACTGATCACAAACAAAACAGTTTAAAGGGTGTTACATAACGAGTGGCCAGGGCACTGACATAATGTTCGAGAAAAACGTCAACAACTGAGTACCATCCTCGCATAGAACATCTCAGTGTATCCATTCAAACAGTTATTCTGAATGTGTCCTCTCACCTGGCAGGCTGACTTGAGCTCATCTGGGGACTCATAACCAGCACAGATCATAGAGGGTCTGAGGGTGTCCCACCAGTAAGCAGGCTTACTGCAGGTCTGGAAGTCAACAATAGGAAGGGCTGCCTGGTTTAGCTTCTCAGACACTTTGGGGAACAGGTTACCTGAGATATAAGTGAAAAGTAAAAGTTGATGTCATGTTGAAGAGAAGAACACATTTACCTCAATATAGACCCTCTTTATCTTTAGTAATCAAGCTGAGGCCTCGGCAAAAATAGAGCATTATCGTGAACATTGTACCAAGACCATTACTGCTGCTGGATGCAGCAGAAAGAACAACAAACGGCAACTTCTCAAGTCACAATACTCAACACTGAGAACACCTAGCACATGAGAAATAATTCAAATTTACAATTTAAATAAAAAACAGTGAATGTACCAAACAAAAGTTGAATATACTTCTACAACTGCAGTGATCTGTAGTTCCTGGAGTATAGCTACAGGAAACTAAAATAAGAAGATATTCCTTTATTAGTCCCGCAGTGGGGAAATTGAAGGATTACAGCAGCAGACAGGTGCACACAAGAGACACATAGTAAAATAAAAATAAATAAAAACAAGTAATATAAATAACAGTAAAACTGTAATAAAAACAGTAAAGAATCCACAATAACAATATTATACATACAGACAGAATAAAAGTGTTTAAACAAATTTATCTGTTGAAGTGATTAAAGTGACCAAAGTGATTGAAGTGCACGATCACGTCTACCTTTCTCGTCTCCCCAGCCGGTGACAAAGCAGGGCGTCCCAGCAGGCATCACAGCCCCAGGTGTGGGCAGACAGATGGGGCTGATCTCCCTCGTCATGTTGACAGGCTTGGCCAAATGCACCAGGGCTATGTCATTGGTGATGTCAGTGCGATCTTGCTCGTAGACGAACCCCTCGTGGCGGACGATACCATCCACCTTATAGCATTCCTCTGCTGAGGGAACGTCCATGGAGGAGTTCATGTGGTGCTTCCCCAAACACATGCGCCAGAAGGTGGGATTAGTCAGAGGCCTGGAAAGCAGGTGGAAGAATAAAGGTGAACATTTTAACTTTACTTTGCACTTGGCTATTTTCTGAGCTGGTGGCAAAGATAGAAATAACAACAATATGTGTTTATTGTCACGTTGTTTTCAGATTGTCATTGCCCAAATTGCTCATAGCTGCTTTTGAAATGGCGTGTACAATAGGTGTTTCTGTAGTGGCATCTTACATCATGAAACAGTGAGCAGCAGTTAGGACCCAATCCTCATGAATCAAAGAACCTCCACAACCATGCATGTAAGGTATGGGGAAAAATGGTGACGCCTGGGAAAGACGAAGAAGCATTAGTACAAAATAAAAGCTCTACACTATGACTGTTAATTGTGCACACAGAGAAACAGGAGTTGACATTACCTGCATGGAGACTTGCCAGGGCCAGGAGTGGGGGATCGCCTGCTCCCCATTGACGACCCTTGGGGTGGCTGTGCTGGGTGTCACTGCTGGGTTTCCACAACCTGGCCAGTCTGGGAAGAGAAAATATATACTCAAATTATCTGAAAATAAGCTTTTGTTTGAAAGAATTCATTCGACCTGTATTCATAGAGGTATAGTCAATGGCAGACCCAATTCAAACTTTGAGACTTGGTGATCCAGTTTTTTTTTTTTTTTTTAGAGGGAAGCAAATACATTTTGCTACATTTTGAAATGAAATCCCAACACACTTGTCAGAGGCAGGTCTTCTATGAGCTTGAATAGGCCGACACTCACCGATAGTGATGTTGTCCCATGCGTTTGGAGCTGGAGGAGGCAAAGTGGGGATAACACTGGCATCAGTGGTCCAGTAACCACGAAAACCGGTCTGTTGATTGGCACCGTCACTAACGAAACGAATGACTACTGTGTTGCTCGAGATGGTGAAGCTGGGTGGAGGTGCAAAGCCACAGAATCGACCTGCAGAACAGACACAAAATTGACACTAACCTGTACAGGAAGAAAAAAGAAAAAAAAGAAGAAATTGACACGAGAACCTGTAGTACAATCACCAACCTAGTGATGTCATGCTTTCACCATTGAAGATCTCAATGTAGTCCACACAGTTTTCTAACAGGTTTGCAGCTTGCAGCTCAAAGTGAGTGAAGGCTACATGCACACTTGTTGCTGAAGGAATGCTGATGCGCCACGTGCACACAGACTGGGCTTGGTAGTCACTGGGCCAGTTAGGAGAGGTGATTTCACCCTGAGCACTGCTGAAGCTCCCTCCACAAGGAGCTGTGTGTGTTTGGGCGAAAGGGAAAAGTGAGAAAAGAGGCGATGCATTAGTTCTGCTGAGAGACGATTCCCTCCGTGTCTTGTCAGCTACACTTTTCTCCTGTCTTACCCTCTGTAGAGTCCACTGCCTTCCAGGTGGCAGTGAAACCCATGTCCACCACCTTGTCGTTGGATGAGAAGCTGATGTGAAGTGTGTTTCCATCACTCACCAGGTCTTTAGGGGGTACATGGCTGCAGTGGGTGCCTGAAGAGAAATGAACATGAAGAACTGTCAGACTGACTTCTAAGAGCTTGTGCATGACATCTTTATTTCATATCATACATGCACTGCATATACGGGCTAAGACAGCAGCTTAAGGCCATACCTTTTCATCTGTCAGTGTGTTTCATCTGTCACTTTACTGCGTACTAAAAAACACAACTCTCATATCATTATTTATTTCAACTTTTGAGATAAGTAATGTACACAGAACTAACAAACATATGTTTGCTACGTTTTAGTCATGTTGGCTGCATGGCTCCATGGATGGCAACGTGGGCCGGTCCACCACTTTGGTCCAAATATCTCTATCAGATTGATTACCACTCAATTTTGTAAATACATTCATGGTCCACAGAGGATGAATGCTTCTAACTTTGGTGTGTCTCATCATGAGGTCGGTGGTTCAGAGTAAAATGAAAATAACTGCTACATATAATTAATGACACATAATAAACTGCGGTGTAACATAAACCAAAGTAATCATGTCGATAAATGACTCAGCACATTTATTTAAAGCTGTGGAATAAAAAGGAGGCAGATATTCACCTACCTAGACTTCCTATTCTGTCTCTGAGGCTGACTTTATCATTAATGCACAACTGACTCTCCTCCAGGGAGAAATTGTGGAAATGGAAGTGGACCAGTTTGCCCAATGGCACCTGTATGTCCCACTGGCAGCGGGCTTTGTTGTCGTAGCTGCCATGGTGACCCATAGAGGACACGGTGCCTCCTGTGCCAGTCAGGTTCTTTGGCCCGCCACAGCCAGATGCTATAAAGGGAGGACAGACCGTAAAAACCAGCAATACATTCTGTCTTTATATCATGTTTAATTTGTGAGCAAAGTGGGTCAGAGTGGACCAGCTGTATTCATACTGTGCTCATTGTAGAGGTCTCTGCGGATGACATTCTGGATCCAGGGGAGGTAGGCAGAGGAGCGGGTGAACACAGAGGGCTTCTTATTCATAACACATCCAATGGGACCAAAGCTTGTTATGCCATGAACTTCCCAATCACCACCGGGTGTATCCTGACACACCAGAGGACCACCAGAATCTCCCTGTCAAAGTCACAACATCCAAAACGTCAGCTTTTTAAGTGTGAAGTTTGATGTGTGCAACAACTTGCATCACCATTGATGATCAGAATGGTGTAAAACTATGAGTCCTGTCGCCTTGAAGGATTTGTTTTACCTGACAGACAGACTTGAGCTCATCAGGCAGGGTATAACCACAGCAGATCATGGAGGTCTTGACCTGGAACCACCAGTAATCCATCCTCTTGCAGGTGTTATATGGCACAACAGGCAGGGCAACCTGGTTAAGGCCCTCTGAAACACTAGCATTCATGGAATTGCCTGATGATCATAGAAAACTGGTTGTGAGAAGAGAAAAACGTGATACTCTGAAAAGGTAGTTGCACATTATGTCCAGCAGAAGGCACGCAAACTATGAAACACTTAATGTTTAACTTATGAGGGGTGTGTCTCCTGAGGTGCTGTATTATAGTATTACTTCAAGGAATAAAATATGAATTTGAAACATGAAGCAGAAACAGCACCAGTCTCGTCTCCCCAGCCGGTGGCGTAGCACTTCTTGCCCCCAGGTAGGACTTCCTCCACTGACGGAAGGCAGGCGTATGAGATCTCATTACTGGGCTCCACATCCCCGTCCAACCTGACCAGGGCAATGTCAAACTCCACCGTGGGCACTGTGGGATACTTGAAGCCCTCATGGCGATAGATCCCCGACACATTGAAGCAGTGTTCACTCAACTCTGTGTAGGTCAGGTTGTGTTTGCCAAGGCACATGCGCCAACGTTGCAGCTCATCAGCGTATCTGGGTAGGAAATCGGAAGATGAATCGAGATACATGTCACTGTCAGTGCACCATTATATGCTGAGTTTGACAAAAAAACATGCATTGGTACAATACACAGCATATTCTCTGTGGCTCATAACTTTGTATTTTCCTTCTCTCAGCAGAAAACAATATATAAAACCAACAGTGCACAAGCACTCTCTCTACTGTAGACCATTAGCCAAGGCATTGAGACATCCCTACCGAGGCATTGCTTTAGAACTATAACAAGCCTGAGGTAAAAGCACAGACACCAACATCTGCCCTCTAATGGCCTTTCAGGAAGTTTGAGAAAATGCTGCAGAACAAAATATAGTTAAATGGTTGTAAAAACCAGAAGTATACTGTAGCTCTTGTTTTTGAAACAGATGACTGAAGCGTTTCAACTTGAACATTTCTAAGAGAAAATGTACATGTATCGTGTGTGAGAAAGATGAGACAGAACATTTACCTCATGAAGCAGTGGGCTGCTGTAAGTACCCAGTTCTTATGAATAAGAGTACCACCACACGTATGGAAGAATGTGGGCTCTGGACGACTGGCCGGCCAGACCTGAAACCAAGCAGAGAAGACGTCATTAAATGTTTTTGAAAGCATACACATCAATGCAATCAGTAATTTATCAACATGAGATATAGAAAGGACAGAGGAGGATAGTACTACTCTTTGATATCATATTATGAATGAACAATACCCGCTGTACTGGAATTTGCCATTTGTAATCACTGATGTTCTACGCTGTAAATTCTGATGTAATTAAACTTTCTATGAATCCTCTACAAGTATTAGCATATAGTCTCTCACCTGCATGGACACTTGCCAGGGCCAGGAGTGAGGAGTGGCTGCCTCTCCGTTCACAATGCGTGACATAACAGTAGGAGGAATGGTTGGTTTTCCACATGTACTGGGCCAGTCTAGGAAATAATAAGAAAAAACATTGTAATCTATCCTGTGTCTGGTTGTTTGTGCATGTATTCATACGTTTGTGCTTTTGTTTGTGTATAAACAAAGCTTGAACATACAGTACATGTCTGCAGCTAACAGATAAGGCCTTGTGTTGCAGGGAAGTGGCTTTCAATCACTGGCACTTTTGCTCTCCTTTATATATTTTTTTTATAATTGACCAATCACGCCAGGTTGATACTGCTGTCCCTCACCTCGCTTTTAGCTTTCACCAATCCATTAGTCTGCATTTATATATGTATTCAGTGTATCTTCATGCAAACATAATACCAAGCTACTGCTGCAAACTAACAAGTAGACTGAAATCTCCATTTCCAGGCTAGATTACAACATCAGTATTCATAAAGGTATACATTAATTTTGGTCATCCAAGGAGTTTACACTATATTGTCCCAGTCACTCTTACCCCACATTTCTTATCTTCATCTCTCACTCCCTATTTGGCATCCGCTGCCCAGCACATAGGGCTGCCCCCCGCCCCCCAGAGTCCATCTATAAAACTGTATTTCAGCAATTGGTTTGGCAGACGCCGGGGCCACCTGGGGCTCATCACTGTGAAAAATGAGGATCGGGTGACAGCAAGCTAGGAAGGAAAGTTAAGTGCTAGGGCACTTTACATTGTGTTCTCAGCACACAATATCACCTTGTTTTACTGCACATCTGGACGCAGTGAGGGGTAGATGAGAGGAAGGAGAGATAAGGATGGAAGGAGGCATGAGTCAGATGACTGTACGAACAGCCATGCAGCTTATTAGGAGCAGTTGTGACAGGTGGAAAATACTGCTCTGCAGACTAACTGTCAAATGTAAGGTTAAATTATGAGTGCAAAATTAAATAAACATGCAGTATTTGTAAAAGAAAAGTAGTAGACAGTATACTGCAGCAAAGTAAAATCTGGTAATATTTTTGGCTGCAACTTAATATTTTCAATATTTAGTCCTTAAAAATTGAGAGAAATGCCCACTCATGTCTTAAACTTAGCTGGTGTCCAAACATCAGGCTCAAACTCAACGGGATTAAGTTGACAGTGATTATATAACATAAGTAGCAGATCCTCATATTTTAGAAGCTGGAACTAGCATTTGTTATGTTGCATTGTCATCTAATAACTGTATTGAATCAATTATTAAAATGCTTAAATAATTGCTTCAGCACTTTATTTCTCCACTATGTTTATCAGCGGGGTAAATTATTTCTGTCTGCTGCTTGGTGCTGAACAGATAGAGCAGTGTCAGTTTATCAAAGCTTTTGGGCTGAACACAGCTGCATGCTGTGTTTAGAAATAAAGTTGATGAGAATTGCAAGCCAGAAAACCAAAAGGCTAAAGGGCTTTGTAGAGCTGAGCTCTGCAGAATTGGGTGATACATCTCTGTGGGTTCATCACTATGAACTTTAAACATACTTTTAACATTGTAGAGTAATGCAGATGTGGCAAACTGTATCAAGCTCAAAGAGATACTCCACCTATGGGGATGTCGTCCCAGGGGTTGGGCTGAGCAGGTGGTTCAGTGGGAGCAGGCAAACTGGAGTTTCTTGTCCAGTAGGCGCGGAAGCCTTTGCCCTCCGTAAGCAAGTCTGAGTGGAAGCGAATCACCAGCCTGCTGCCTTTTGTCTGGATGGTAGCAGGCAGCTTAGTCCCACAAAATGGACCTAAAATGTATTCATAGAATAATTTGTAAAAAAAAAAAAAAGACACAGAGGCTTTACAACTCACTGGTAAAGTGATCATTGGCAGTGTGGATAGAGACACTGTTTTATTTAAATTAATTAATGGCTGGGTCTTGCTTTTTCAATGTGATTGATTATTATGGAAGATATGGTTTCGGGGTCATGTAATTCCTCGAAACAAACTTACCGTGCGTTTGAAGCAGCGCATTAGTCACACCATTGAGCTCGTACACCATTATGTTATCAAGGCATTTGGACGTCACGAAAGCTTTGGCTTCGAGGTCAAAGTGGGTGAATGTCAGTGTGAATTTTTGCCACAAAGGCAAAGCAATGTTCCACATGCACTCGGAGTTAGCTTTGTAGTTCATAGGCCAGTTCTGGGACTTAATAACTCCTGTTTCCTCTTTGGAAGACATGCCACAGCCCTGGATTTCTGAAAGAGGAAGAGGGAGGGATTGATGTGTGATTAGATATGTGTAGACAAGCTACAGTATCTGCCTGTGAAAAGAGAGAGTCCTGAGGACTAAATCTTGTCATAACAAAATGCAAACGATGTTTATTTAAAGTATAGAGCTTTATCTGTTAGATTAACCACCTGCTCATTTCCATTTTATTAATTTAGCTTTTGCTGATATACAGTATATACTCAGTTTTGGAGAGTTTAAAAAATCCATCCAACATGGGCAGTAGTGGAAAGTAACTGATTACATTTACTCGTGTCTTATTACACTTAAAGGGCCAGTATGTAGGATTTGTTGACATCTAGCTGTGAGGTTGCAGATTGCAACCAACTTAAACTTTCCCTGTGTGCCAACCGTGTAGGAGAACTACAGTTGCTGACACAAAAACCTTGATGGCCGTATTTAGATCCAGTGTTTGGTTTGTCCGTTCTGGGCTACTGTAGCAACATGGCGTCCGGCTCTTCGAAGAGAACCCGCTCCCTTTGCAGCTACAAATGGTTCATTCTAAAGTAACATAAAAATATTCTTATTTTCAGCTGATTATACACTAATGAAAACATACTTTCTGCCAATAGATTCCCCTAAATGCTACACACTGTACCTCTAATAGAGTTTGAATAGTGTTCAGGTAGTTGTACTCTAATTGTGTTTATGGTAATTTATAGTTTTTGTTCATTCAAATTCAGAGGGAAATATTAAACTCGTCTACATTTTTTCTCCGATAACAATTTTACAGAAAATACTCGGATTGATATTGTTTTACATTAGACTATCAAACACTATTCATTTTGAACATTATGTGCCGCTACATGATAATGCCCGTAACATGCTTTCAAATATTACAAAAATATCCATTTTATACATGCATTTTGCTGATTATCATTATGCATTTTTATATTAGTAAAAAGCAGGACCTTTTGTTGCAAAGCAGTATTGCTGTGTTATAAGTCTTTATATTTACTGAGTAGCCTAATGCACTTCTTTTACCTCTGCACTAGGGTCACAAGTCATTTTCGTGCCTGATAATCCTGATGAAGATAAAGATAAGAGTTTTATCTTACTTTTTATACTTCAAACTGTACTCTGGTCTGTGCTTTCCCAGAGTTCACACTGCAATTACTTGGCTGTTTTACAGACATGTGACAGAGGAGTGAGATATTTTATGGCTAGTTACGAGGTGTTGAACTGCTTCAGCGCATGTGTTCCTGTGTGTGTGTGTGTGTGTGTTCCCGTGTGTTCCCGTGTGTGTGTCAGTCCTCGGTACCTGCGATATCTTCAGCATACACAGCTTCCCACCTGGCAGAGAATCCTCGGTCTGTGAGGCGACTGTCGGACTGGAAAGTGACAGATATTGTTTCACTGGCACTGACCATCACTGGGGGAAGGATGTAGCCACAGTGTGTGCCTGAGGTAGAGGGAGAGGAAGGACGGAGGTAAAAGATTGAGTTAAATGGAGAGAGTAGAGTCAGGAATGGGGGGGTTCAAAGATGGATAATACTGTAAGCATTATTGTGTGTACGTAAGTGTGAGGCTGTGTGCGGTCGGTGTGGTTAGTGATGGATGGATGGGGAGGCTGAAACACGAACAAAATGAAGGTGACTTTACTTTCTGCGAGTATGACTTCATCAATTACTGAACACAACAATATCAGGTGAAAAACACTGCTCTACAAAGGGCCTCTGAGCACAGAAGATAGCATGGCACTCAAGATGATATCGTCAGAGCTTTACAGATCTGTAAAACTCATGCAAAAAGCAACACTTTAAATAATGTTTGCCATCTATGGATGTGGTTGTAAGTTTCTTTGAAATAACTCATGCATCAAATCTAATAGACTGTAGAAATCTTAATCATCTAAAAGGGAGCAGCCCTAGATAGCACATCATGTTTCTATAGGCTACTAAAATAGAAGATGCTGTTTATTTGTGCAGCTAGATCAGCTTAATATATAACATCAGCCAGTTTACAAGACTGGTTAATTTAATTTGCGAAATGAATATTGTGTTAGTTTTTCCTTTTATAAGTTACATAGATATGGGATCTTTGACGCTCCTTATTTTTCAGACTTATCAGGTTTTCCTTTAGCCGCTTTTCATTTCTCTCTGCATTTCACGTACTATAAACACAAACCCCCTGAAATAACAGGACGCCCTTCTCTCATCACCTGCTGTATTTATGTGCTTGTACCTCAGTGCTTTAGTCCTTGAAAACTCAGCAATAGATAAAGCTGTATCAGCCTCACTGCAGCCACTGCAGTGAATAATGAGGAGAGGCAATTTATAGTTTGCTGGGCTCTTTGCAGAGAAGATCCTAATCAACAGTTTTACAGCAGGGGGCAGATATTGAGCCGTTCTGCAGTACCAGAGCTGTTAGTCTAGCAAGGTTATCTTGTAAGCGGAGGCATTTTGACTGCTTGGTGGGTTGCTTGTGGTCTTTGCTTGTCTTGGTTTTGTGATCGCCCAAATTCAAAATGCAAGAAAAAGGAGTTTATAATCTTTACTCCTCAGTGTCTATTCAGATTTGACAAGATATGGCCGAGAAAGCATTTTCTAAGATGATCTGAGATGCATTTGGGAGTCAAAACAGTAACGATATGTTGTAAAACATTAATTATAACAACAACAAAAACACACAAATGAGTGTAATTAATGTAAAAGAGTAAAATATTATGTTGTGGCTCACCTAATGTGCTGTAAATATCTGAGATGACCAGTTTGTCGTCCTTGCATTGTCCAATCGCTCCTGTGATGGCCATTTCAGTGATCTGCAGTTTAACCAGGAACCCTTTGGGCACAGATATCCTCCAGGAGCTGTTTAGATGAGCAGGATAGGGATTTGGGAAACCCAAGGACTGGATCACGCCTTTACGCCCATGAAGGATAACTGGACCACCACCTCCTGCCCAATAACAGACAATACAAGCTTTATGTTCTGTGCATCTGGGCTCCATTTAAAAGAGTTTATTCTCTTTCTTCTTTTCAATTGATGAGGCCCAACTTGCTTTGATCCACAACTGCCCCATGAACAGGTTCATTATGTATTGTAGCACCTTAATTAGCCAATGGAGAGAACCATTCTGTCTGCCAATAGCTTTAGTACAGTGATGAATAGATACAACTACTCCTAAGCACAGAACTACTTACATTCATCCTTATAGCTGTTACTTGATTAGAGCTGCAGGGAAAACTGCACGGAGAAGCATAAAAGTTATGTAAGGCGTATCAACAAGCTCTCATTGGCCAGGAAACAACTTTCATTGATCATGTGAGCACATACCGCAAAATTGTAGTTTATTGTGCGTCACTATTAACCGAAGATAACATATTTTGTAATCTGATAAAGTAGCTCTGAAGTCAACTAACATAAATGAGGGTTGTGATAGACAATTTTCATGGAAAGCTTGTTCCGCAACATCAATATTGATGCTGTTATTTGGTAGTAGGGCAATCACATCTGATGTTGTAAATTTCAAATGACATTAAAATAGAGACATGCAGGGTAGTGTAGGTTGGCCGATTTTTTTTTTTTTTAGCGAACTCTAGAATTGAATTCTGCGTCAACCTGGATGGTTTATTTTAATGTACAGGGGGGGGGGGGATTAAAAAGAGAAGTTTGGAGCGAAAGCTTACCAGAAGATGTGGGAGGTGGAGGTGTTTGTGTGGTGGAGGGTCTGGGTGTGGTGGAGGGCTTGGTTGTGGTGGTAACAACAGGTGGAAGGCTGGACTTGGTGTAAGTTGCTGTGAATCCTTTAGAAGTCAAACTGTTGTCCGATTTGAAGCGGACCACCATTGTGTTGCCGCTGGACTCCACTGGCTTTGGCATCGTCCCCCCACAGAATTTACCTTTGATGGATGATATGCATATGTATTAAAAAGCAAGAACCGTAACACATTTAAAATTAATCATTTCTGCTTTAACAATGAAGTATATGCAGACAGACTTAGATTCATTAAATTTAAAATAGACTCCAGAACCATTTCACAACTTTAATTGAGCTCATATTTTATTCACGGGTCTGCATAGTTGATATTGCTAATGTTGAACAAAGGCCGCAGTCTATAGTCTGAAATTCTAGCCCTTTGCCTTATAATTGCCCACCCAGCTTTGACATTATCTGTGCTAATGTGTGAAAATATTGTGCTATATTTTTAAAACCCCATTAATCTCATACATGCACAGCATTGGAATCATGTGTAATATCATGCTTACTGATTAAAGAGGAGCCGGCCTTGTGGCCATCGTAGACCTGAACAAAGTCTCCACAGACCTCCGGCACCAGGTCAAAGGAAGTGAATGTGAGTCGAACCCGCTCGCCTTCGGGCACTGTGACTCTCCACTGATCCAACAGAGAGATAAAGTACAAACACACAATCATTTACTGCAAAGATAGATTTCCCGAAGTAATTTCCCCTCTTTAAACCTCATGGTTGGAACATGAGCTGCATTTTGACACACCATCACTGATAATTAATCTTATGACTGATTCTGCTCTTGTTTGGACCTGTCAAGCTAAAGCAAAGCCATGAAATCATAATGCAGCCAAATGACATCATATGACTCCTCCACGTCCGACCAAACCCAGCATGCAAACCCTGACGTTAGAATTTACTCTGATTTAATTAGATGCATTAATCACAGAGCAAGACCACATGCAGTATGTTGTCAAGATGACTGTGATGTGATTAATAGCTAATGAATTTACTTTCTGGTGCTAATCTGAAATCTTTAGGACCACCACAATACTAGCACTCTATAAGTGGTAAGGTAAATAATTCAGGACATCTTCTTAGTATTGAGTCACAGTTAATTTGCACAATCAATTCACAAGTCAATTCTCGAGAAAAAGGAATAAAATCCTCTGTTTCTCTCTCTAAACTGATAATCTTTTGCGATCAATAGATTGAATTTGCACAGATGTACAAGTGACAGCGGCTAAAACCTGAATTCATCTGGTCAGTGTACTTTAATAAATGCACAACCCCAACAAAGAGGTAACCATTAAATTAAAAACAACTTTCAAATTGATTAACTTGATTGCTCTAAAGAGTAGCAGTTAAACCACGTATGTATTGTTTTCACATACTCTAAACACCTGATGAGCTGAAATATAATATTTTACACATTGCTGAAATCAATGACATTCATGAGAAGCTAAACAGTCGGTTACCTTCTATTAGCTAATGCCTCTATATAAAGTATAAAGCAGAAGAGCCGATTAGCTTAGCTTAGCATGGAGACTGGAATTATCCAAAGTTAAAACATCCGGTTACCAGCATCTCTACAATTCATGCAATGTTGGCAGAATGGGAAATAAACATTTCTGATACTCCAACTTTAAAATAAAAACAGTGAGCTGAAAGTTGCTCAATAACTACAGTTGGGGGATTGTTCTCTGTGTGTTTGTGGCAACAATCAGCCCATTTCACATACATGTATCAGGTGTGGGGTAAGGAGAGGACCCAAACGCACGAGCAACAGTTGAAAGTAAATTTATTCTAATAAACAAAACTTAGGACAGGCTTCAAAACAGGACGAACAAAAACAGGACTCCAAAACACAGGGGTAACAGACGGGGGGGGGGAAACAGAGGAACAGGTGGAAAACACTGAGGGCAACACAGGTGAAAGGAATACACAATCAGGGAACAGGGCAGACAGACAATCACGGACAATCACAGGGGAGGAAGTGCAGGAACACAGAGGACACACAAGACAAGGGCTGCGGTCGAATAGTCCTTTTTGGTTAGGAACCTTCCTAACTGAGTGAAATGACCCGGAAGTACCTAAGTGGCCGCCATGATAAGTGCCGGTCGAATTGTCCAAACGCAAAGGAAAGGAGCTTCAATGCTTCCTAATTTAGCACCTTTAGCATAGGAACCACTGGACCTTCCTTTACGAAAGGAAAGAAGAGAATGCCGACCCACAATTCCTTGCGGCGGCAACATTTAAAGTGACGTATCATTCGGCCGTTCGCGAGAACAAACGATCATGACCGACAAACGCAGATCATGCAAATAACTGTTGCTATAATTTGGGTATACTTTCAATAATCTGTTAAACCGGCTGGCAAACTACAAACGTTACGTTGCTGAAAACTGCTGTAAAGTGATGAAACTGACGTATTTGATATTCTCTCAGCTTCAGCCCTCATTCTTTTATTTTATTTGACTTCAGGTACAGAAGCTTTAATGAAAGAGTTAAACTGGACGAGCTCTTCAGTCTGATTCATATTTCTGATTACCATCTTTTTAATCAATTATTTTGTCACATTATAATAAAACATATCAAGTCAACACGAGTTGTGTGATGTTTCATAAACTATTGTCTGCATATTTTTATGATCAGATTATAATCTGCATGTAAATAAACCATAACAACAAAAAGGGATATGAGACGCACATATATGACACACATCGTTTGTGGCATAACGTATTTAATTCAGCATGTTTGAAACTGAACAAAGAGACAGTTTAGTAGCTTTGTACTCTCTGTGAAAAAATACGTTGGTTTCACTTTCATATTCCTTCGTTCATTTCTATTCCAAACTCGTTAATAAAGTAATACTATGAACCGGGTTGTTTATGTCGTTATGACACAACACTGTAAGAAGACGGACGAAGTATCTAAGTTGCGGTATTGTAGTCCATCTTCGGAACATTGTAGTTTCACCGCTGCAGACAGACTGACGTCACTAGCATCGCCTGCCGTCGCGTCCTAACTACGTCACTTAGGGAAAGTGGAGTCGGATTTGCCAAACACCGCGGTTGTCTTCTCCTAACTCCTCATGAATTCTCCTTCCCATCTTTCCTTAACCCCGTGACGTTTTCCACAGAGGTTAAGGAAAAGTGCTTAGGGTTAGACGTTAGGAGGTAATTATTTGACTATTCGACCGCAGCCAAGGACTTCACGACAAGACAGGACACCCAACACCAACATCATAACAACATGTAGTCATGTGATCGATAATGTTATGTAAAAACTTAAATTATAGCAGCTTTAAGTAAAATATTAGTAACAAAATAGTTCAACTGGTTCTAGAAAATATATGTTCCTGGTCCTTTATATTCCGATTTAAATATGTATTTATGTCGCAGAGTGCACACGGTGCAGTATGATGATGTCACATCCTCAGATAAAGGTCAGCAGTGATTCCTTAGATATATGTATATATACAGAAAAAAAAAGAAAATGCTACAATTTAGCTGTCACATTTGCTTTTTGTGTGTGTCTCCTTGCTCATGTGTGTACCTGGTATAGTGCTCCATTCTGGTAGTTCTGCTCTGGGAAGCTGGGGGTCATCAGACCCCCCTGGTCACCTTGGAGAAAGCCACCAGCTCCGGCTATTTCTGGCAGCAGGAATGGAGGGCACTTCAGTTCCACAAACACCTCAAGGATAACCGCAATACACGACAATACACCGCAATACACCTCTCCAACCCCTACCTACGCCCTCTATCATTTCCCTTCTCCTACACCTCTCTTCATCCAGCACCCACTTCTATAACATTTGCTTTCTGGGGCAATCATATACCATAAGACAGACATCCAACCTTATGTCAGAGCCAAGGCAATTTGCTGAAATGGATTTACACTCATCTTCTTACCTGGTGCGAGCTTTGGATCCACAGCTTTGTAATGAGCCTTGAAACCTTGGTCTGTTTTTCTGTCATTGGTGTCAAAGTACATCCACAGATGGTTTGTAAGTGACACCAGCGGCTTCGGTTTGGTGTAGCCGCAGTATTTACCTACAAATACCACACAAATTATGTTGTGAGAGACATTATTCATCTGCAATGAAAAGAAGGGTTCATTTTCAAAACAGAATATCATAGAAAGATCGTGAGGCCCGCCCTGGAATCTGATTGGCCACTCCTGATTTATTACTCATTTTACAAACGTGCCCCCCCCTTATTTGAACAAATCTTGAGAACACAAAATGGGGGATACATCTTCAAATTTGTCTCATACGAGCAGAAATTAAAGATGTTTGTGGTCCACTGCTTGCACTGCTTTAAACTCTGCAGTCTGGTTGGAGAACCAGCGGTGTGTTAGTTTAAGTGGAGCTGTATGCAGTGGACCTGCAGGACTGTGTGGCTCACTAGCTGAGTCTGCCCATGGATGGATGGGCTGATTTGGGCATGGCATCAAAGCTGCCACTGCAGGCTGAAAGAGGAGGTGTGTTCATCCATCCATCTTTCTTGTCTCACTTAAGTTGGACTTGTAATGAGAGATTTATACCAATGGTTCCCAGAGAGTCTCTCAGCGTGATGAAGTCTGACGTGCAGAGCTGGGTTTGCTCCAAAGCAAACTCCTCAAACCACAGTTGGATCACCTGCAACAGAAATACGAAGAGGTGTTTCATTCGTCTTTTCTTTCTTTCTTTCTTTGTTTAACCTGAGAAATTGATAAAAGAGACGAGCAATATATGCATATGCACATATATGAAAGTATGTGCCAGCTCTCTCTCCGTGAATATGTGCACATAACAGTGTGCCTCTCTGTGTATATTTCTGCCTGTTTAGAAAAGGAGCTAGAGACTTAAAGGCAAAGAGGAAAGCAGCCTCTGCATCAGGCTGGCAGGGAGTGAGGCAGCCATGCAAACAGAAAGAAGAATCAAGGATTTAGTTTTCTCCTGTGGGTGTGGGGAGGAGAGCTGAGGAGAATGAAGGAGACAAGGAGCCATCTGTCCGTGACGCTGCCACTGCATTCATCCCAGCTGTCCTCCACTAGTTGGCCTCACATAAGACAGTTTCCCCAACAGTAACAAACTAGACACCATGGCACAAACACTATAAAATACCATGTTTTATTGGGATTGTAATGCTGCAACTTTAAATGATTCAGGCTTGGAAGAGCAGTGATGCTGATCCATGTCACCTTGTCCGGGTCCACAGTGATGTGCCAGGTGCAGCTCTTTCCATTGTCGTAGCTATTGGGGTAGTTAAAGCTGGTGAAGGTGCCCGACTCTCCAGTCAGCTCCTGAGAACCACCACACCCTGATTCCAACCCTGGAAACGTATGACAGAGAAGGACACTTGTTACTTGTATTTGTAAAATATAGCAAGTTAAAGTCTATTTTACAGTAAAAAAACAGCTTCTACGTTGCATGGAAAAATGCTGAAGAAACTCAAAGCTTTTCTATTAATGTGCTAGAACCATCTACTCAGATGCAGGCTTCTTCAATTTCAGTTAAAAAAATTTTTATCATCTTATTTTGTGTATTTAATTTTATAACATAAAAACGCTGTAGTTTTGAGTGCAATGGTCCTTTTAATGCATTTTATAAAGGTCTACCGAGATAGTGGATGAATAAATACAAACATGCGCTAAATAGCACTCATTAGCACTCACTGATGAAGTCAAAATACAGCTGAGGTTGATTGCAGGTATTTGGTTATAAACCAAAAGTGGCCTGATCGGGGCGATGAGAATTTCATGGCAATCCGTTTGATAATTGAGATATTTCAGTTGAGTGCAAAACATTTTGTCAAATTGAAATCACATTTTTAAAACTGTGCCTTCAAATGGAATTATACAAATGTGATAAATTGACTTAGTATTCTTAACTATTTTGATTTGGTTGATTCTTGCAGACAAATTAGATTGATGAGAACGACCCACTTTGGCCACACAAGAAAGAATAACTGATCACTCTCCGTTGGCTTAATTATCCATTATGTGTATCACTGCCAGGTAAACATTTACCCCTGTACAGTTTTTGGAGGTAACATTTCACAGATTAATTTTTAAATAAAGAAGAAGAAAACTATAAACCTTGATGGGATTTGTGTGCCTTCTGTTTAATTTCTGACACTGTTTGAATTTCAACTTCCAAATGTCCATGCAGATCATCCTTTGCCACCCAGTCAAGTTATGATAAATCACTTCCTGCTTCCAATATAATCAACAGAGAAATAACACCGACAGTCAAATTTGTCAGCGATCAAATAAGACTTCCAATATGAGTCCAATATCACAACATGGTTTTCAGTGTTGCTCAGTCACGGATGTAGTGGCCTCAGGACACTCTAGTCTTATCTTGTTGTTTTTCCTCAAAGCTGCACTGTACACTACACAGTGTTTCTGGAGACATGATCGAGGCACTGAAACCTCTAATACTACATGTTATTCTATTTCTTCTTGTATTATGTATCTTTTAAGGACTCAGCCTTCAAGGTACATCAACATTGAATACAATGCAATGCATGTAGACACACTCACCTTCTGCATCAGGAGAAGACTCAGCTTTCTCAGTGAAGTAGACGACCACAAGGGCGATGCAGATGCCGGTCATGGCCACAAAGAGGAATATCAGACACTTTTCCAGGGTGCTCATACCCTTGGATCGCCCACGACCCTTCTCCGCATCCATCGTACTCACAGCCGAGGAAGATGCAACAAACTGCGCCTCGCCCAGCAATTCACCGGCTTATAACCAACATTATCTGAACTCTGACAGCAGAGATGAACCTTGAGCCCCTTTAGATATGATCTTGCAGCATGCCAGCCAGTGTGGCTGGATGTGAAGAGCGATGAATAAGTCTCATAAGAACTAGTTAATGAGTATTGATACTGCTGGTGTCTCAATCAAGACGTCAACAGGATATATGTCAAGGGAACTGATTGAAATGCCAGGTACAAGACAAACCTGTCACCTGTGGCACAGAAAAGCTAGTTTTAGATGTTTGATGTGACCATTGTTCACAAATCCTCAGAAATATGTCCCAATAATATTTACTCTTTTTATTATTTATTTATTTCAGTATGAAGAAACAGTTTAGACAGTGACGTATGTCCTCATTGCTAAAAGATGACAATCCATGGTGCTGAAGAAATAAGGGAGTATTTAGGTTCAGCTGGGTAAGATTATGCAACATCACATTATCTTAAGTCCAATTTATTTTGATCGCACTGCAGTTTGTAAATCAACTGCTGTGTCTTTTATTCTTGCTGCTCACCACGGTTGAGCAGCGTTTTCTCTGCTGTAAGCAACAAATTCATTATCTTAAAAACTGATGACTGAGTGTTTTATTTATAGCTTTCATTACAACACTCAGCATTAAAGGTATTGATAGTCAGATTGAAATCAGCAAAAGGCCTTGACCATAGATCGCGAGGACTATAGTTACACTGGCTTTATGTCTTCAGTGTTTTATTATTTTTAATATTTTGTGAATTTGTGGGTTTAAGCCACTGCGGTTTACATTTGTCAATGAAAAAAACATACAGATGGGGGATATTTTATACGCTGCTTGTAGTATTTTGTATGTATTCAAACCATTCATTAATAACGGTTTCATCAACGTGTTGGAATGTTAACCAACAATATAAGCAGCGTGGAGAATGGCAACGTGGAGAACGCTTTAAAACACAATTCATTAATCAATCAAACAGACAGCAATTCATCGTGTCTGTCTGCTGCTCAGGTAGTGTTCAGTGGTGTTCAGTGGAGCTTTTTCAACAAAAACAGCTAAAACGATGCAATGACAGCAGTGAAAGTAAACCAAGAAAGTAAAGCTGTGGCCCGACAGCTTACCAATGAGCTGAAATTCATAATATCGTTTTATTTCATTATATTCCTTATCCATTGTTAATAAAAATAATTAGAAAACAAATTATAGTTGCTACCAAAACAAGTAAAAGAGTTTTGAAATGAAGGTGAAAGCTGACCAAAGCAAGGACTTTAAAATAAGTGTAATGTTCTGCATCATTTCCTATTTAGACCGTCACATATGGAAATAGATTTGACAGAAAGTACAATAATACTAAGAGTCTAAATCATAACTGTAATATCTATCCAAAGTGTTTCTTTCACATATATAAATGGTTAATTTCTCTGCCTGCCAGGTAAAAAAAAGGAGGATTAACTTCCTTTGCAGTGTTGCAGACAATGCAGAGTAACACACGCTGCGTTGCATCAAAAGCAGTCAGAGCTAATGAGTTCCACAGGAAGGATCTTTGTGTCGGGCCGTGTTACAACCCAGCTCAAAGGCTGCATTAAGGGAGACCAAAGAAGTGTAAACGTAATACATAGACATTTATTTAAACACTTGTCTTTATTTAGACACCAAAACTAACTTGAGCAAACAAAGAAAATAAACAGCAGTATCAGCCAAAGAAGAGCAGCCAGCCGGACAAGGGAGCGACCAGCCTCCATGTTCAGGTGTTGTGTCTTTATAGCCGGCACTCCCACCAGGCTCAGCAGTGGCTCATCGGCTGAGATGAAAAGCCTGAAAGATAAAGAAGGAGCAAACAGGACCCAGAGCCCTAGTGGAAGGGAGGGGTCGTCACAGGCCGAATCTCAAACACAAAGACGCTTGATTGGGTTTTATCAGACTCACTTTGTGTAAATTTGAATCTGAAGCGTTTCCCCTTGAACAATTCATTTTCATTCATTTCAAGATAAAGATACTTTCCTTCCAAATTCTCTCTGTAACAAAAGGCAGTGATGAAATGAAAGATGCGTATCGCTCCATGGAAATGCCAAAAATGACGGAAGAAATCTTTCTTTAGGCAGTATGATGGCAGAAATCTTTAATTGAAAACATTGTCAACAGTTACAGTACATTGATACATGTGTGTATAATGATGTCTCTATCGATCTCTTCTCTTTCTCACTGTTTCATCTTCATCCGTGTTCAGTGTTTGTTTTGGATCTTCTTGCTCCAACAGGGGAGCTATATGATTTATCACATCTGTCAGCCATAATAAGGCAGTCTGTAATGAAGCCAGGGAAGGTGACCGTTGTCTTAGTATGTGTGTGCATCTTGTGCACATGTATGCTTGGTTATGAAGGTCAAAAAGGCAAGTGCTCGGAGCTGAATGGGAAGCCATCAATGATGAGCTCTACATTGCTGGATACACGTACAGTATTTATGAGAAACCGAAGAGAGGAAGGAGAGACATGCAGAAAGAAGAAAAGACAAAACAGTCAATGTTTGAGGAAACAAAAGAGGCATGCCGCAGAGAACTGGAATTGTTTGACAAAGGAAGACACTCGCAAAGCCAAACGCTGCGCTACAAACAAATATAGGCCACGTATTCCACTGGGAACGGAGCGGCCGTCAGGAAGAAGAGCCTCATTTCCAGCTTTCCGATACAATACCAGGATGAATAAGACAAGAACAGTCGTAGAAAACCATTTTACAGAAAATATTCTGCAGAGTGGAGGCCAGCAGACGCTTTAATCATCTCACTGTTACTGGCTTCATTATGATATCATCGTCAAAGACAGAAAGAAAGGTCTGGGACACAGAGGTTTGGAGGTTTGGAGAGAAAATGGGGCGTTGGGCGGCTCAGTGACAGAAAGAGAACAGGAAGATGAAAAACCATTGTGAAAATTACCACAGAAATGGTTGAAAATGGCAGCATTCAAAGTTTCCACCAGTCAGTGTTAAGAAGTAGTAAAACGTTTTGAAGCCTTGGTTATGAAGAATTAAATGGCAACACTATGATCACCAGCCACCCCTAATTACCCGCTCCACAATCTCAAAATAGGTTCTGTAAATGGTAATTAACACTTACTCCCATGATAAAAAAAGTATTGAATGTTGCCACAACTGCTCTGCGAGTGGATAGATGGTATCCTGGATGATAAGTGAAAGTGCTGGAGCATCTGCAGGGTTTCTTTAAGGGTTTCTATATGAGTTGAAAAAGCTAATGTGTGTATTGGGCTAACTGGGTCACTGCAAGCAGATTTCAAATCCCCATACCAGGACAGCAACTTATCTATAAGACTTCAATTATAGCAAAAATTGTTTGCAGCTGCCCTGAATTCGCCCCAGAATCCGAGGACGCTATTACGGAGTTACACATGGTGAGTGCTTGAAATGTTGCAGTGACATCCAAATACTATGATAAGGTAGTATCCAATCTCTTACACTCAAGAATACCTAACTTGTATCTCAAATAGCCTCAAAACATGTCAAGGCATACATCTTTAGATTATTTTTAATCATCCAACTGTCCATAAACATAGCCTCTCACAAACTTGTTTTAGGAATCGATCAAATCCGCAGGTCAAATACATTGCACTGATTATTTCACGACGTTTTTAATTTTTTTATCAATTATCCAATCTGTCAACGCCTCGACCTCACATATTTGAAAATAATGCTTCATTTCTCTTTATATATATATATATATATATATATATATATATATATATATATATATATATATATATATATAAAAAGTGAATCTTTCAAACCACACTAAAATACCTGTTTGTTTTTTTACACCTACACAGTTTCTCTGCAGCCCGACTGCTCGCCAGAGAACTAGATGTCATTAGTTTCAATATCTCAGCATGAGTCAGGGGAGGCCCTCGGGCTAACGGGGCTCCTGCTGCCTCTCGCGGACTATCCGTCTTTATTTTTAGCCTCTGACACAGCCTGGGAGTTTCCTTGTTAAGTGGTAACACTTGAGAGATCATTATTTAGCTCTCAATCTGGACATTAGTGTTGAGCTGTCACTGCTGTCATGTTTCAAAGATATTTAACATTTGTGACAATTGTGACATCACACATTTTCCCATATTAGAGAAACCAGTATTAATCAAATATTAATGGTGATGTGGAGCTACTGGGGAAAGGTACCAGATGATACAATTCATATATACAATAACACCAGCCTTGTTAATGTTTCTCACAGTTAAGGGATTCAAACCCAGTACATACCCAGCCAGCATGTCCATGTGGGGCCCATAAGGTTTAAATTTGGGCTGCCGATAAGGGTCCCAAGTGGGTTTGTCCGCAGTTTCCACGGTGGCCTCACCTGTGTTTGCCCATACTGGGTTTATTCACCGGTTTATTCACCGACTTTAAGACGGATCTGACTGGGCTTTAAGTGGGACCCAAATTGGCTACAAATTGGCCTCACCTGTGTTTGCCCATACTGGGCAAACACAGGTGAGGCCACCGTGGAAACTGCGGACAAACCCACTTGGGACCCTTATCGGCAGCCCAAATTTAAACCTTATGGGCCCCACATGGACATGCTGGCTGGGTATCTGTACCTTACACCCTGTGTGCCTTAGATCATCATAACAGTGTGCTCCACCGCTGGATATTTCTTCCATATAAGTACATAGAGTGCAGTTGTGTGGCAAGGGTGTGTGTTAATTAAAATACCTATAGAGGGCATGGAACTCACGGCCAGTGAGTTGAATATTGAAAGCAAGTTGAACCCCGTCCTCTGCTAGCAATGGGTGGTAAATGCATGTCCATGTACCTTTGAAATCCCTCTCCATGTTCCTTGTCATTTGAATACATCTTCCTATGTGCTAACCACATCCTGTGGTCGAATCTAATCTGCTCTTCCAAATGGAAACCCGGCATAGCTGCACAGTGAGTGTGGGGTTATTAAAGATTGAAACAGTAGCTAATTAAAGCTAGGGTGAAATAATCTGAATTAAGGCTTGAGACACACAGAGAGGGACAGAGTCGATGTGTAGAGGAGAAACTGACCTCGACTGGAACAAGAGGAGGAGAGAGATGTTAATCAGTTTGAGGCTTAATGCATTTAATATGATTCCACAGATTAGTGATGTCAGTTTGGCACCCTTCCAACGGCTCTGTATAGGAAAAGACTTGTAGTAAATAAGAGTATGTAAAGAGGTCATGGAGGTCGCTGCTGCTTCCAGAAACATTCTTGTTCTTACACAAATCTGAACAGGATGATGCAGATAAAAGTACAACTTCATAGCTTTGTCCTCTGATCCTGGTGGATAAAAGGAATGAAGATTAGGCCCTTTAGTTTGCGTTGCTGTTTAAAGGTTGTGACAGAGACTACAAGAATAAAGGACTCACCCCCTCTTCCCCTTGCTATCATCCTGATATTAACAGGAAGTGACATGTCTGTTACAACAATATCAGCAGTCGCCTGAAATCAGCGCTTCACCGGTCAGGGTGGTAAATTCACACTGAAAGGGAGAGTTCACATGGTTTTCTGGAAATATTCTTCTATCTGTGAAGTGTTTCAGTCAAAGCAAAGCCTTTTAAATACAATGTTATTACATAAACATGTTATTATAACGTTATTACACTGAAGAATGAATGCTGGAAATCCCATGACAGGAACATTATAAAGCAGAACTCAGAACTGCCCTACAATTAACCTGGAAACTTTAATTAAATCAGATGAGCAGACGATCTCACACTGAGATTCTGCTGAATTACAGTTGACACTCTATTGCGTCTGAGGCTTCAACCAACAATTATTTGTATTATCGATTAATCTTTCAACTTTTTTTGATAAATCAATTTAACATTGTTTCGAGTATACATCAGATAACAGTAAAAGAATGAGGGCTGTCCTTGACTAAAAAAAATCAGATCTGTAAAACTGAGATTCTCCAGAAAGAGTAGAGTAGCCGACTAAGACCAAAACAACCAATTAGTCAACTAATGGACCAAGAGGGGGCAGTCATAAAAAGAATACCCATCACAGTCTGTGAGAGACCAATGGGGTTTTTCATCAGATGTCTTGTTTTGTCTAAAACCCTAAAATAGTAATGTAATACACAAGACATTGGAAAAGCTGGAGCTATCAAATATTTTGTATGATTGCTTGAAGAAATGGTCTGAGCGAATAATTGATGATAAACATATTTGCCTATTTGTTTTGTGCCGATCAACAAATCAATTAATCGAGGAATCTGTGTGTGCTTCAGATTGTATTTACTGATTTGCTTCGTCAACTTTCAAACAGTATACAAGGAATATGTTGCCTGAATATATTGAGAACTAACAGAGAAAAAACTAATTTAAAAGATCCCACATGTTATTTTCTATTTAACATATACCTTTTCCAAAATTGCCTCTATCCTAAAACCCAAGCTGTCTTCTGTATTTTATATTATCTATATATTTGAGCTTTAAAAACTAAAACAAATAGGATACTGCAAGTTTGGAGCCCTGCAACTCTCCAACTTTATAGTGCCACTTTTGAAAATTAGGACTAATGGCATCTTCACTTTGCTTTATAAAGTCTTGCCTGGTAACATTGCTCTTACACGCGAATATGTTTATATATTTGCTGCTATCATTCCTGCATATAATAAGGTCTGTTTTAGTGTCCCTTAGCATTTAGGTTTCACCAACAATATACAATGGGCGACATACAATTTATTCTGTTCAGTGCAGATTAATCTGCCTTCTCTTCTCTGACTCTTATACTCTTAATGATCTGTTCAGAATCTTATCTTTGGTTCAGATTTACATCACAACATGGGTAATGTCCAAAATAGTACATCTTGTTCTTAGAAATATTCCCAAGATTGGGCCTCTCCTGCCCTTAACTGATCTGTATGTTTTGCAGAAAGGCCCTGAATGTTTTCTCTGGCTGACTGAACTAAAGATTTGTGTAAAAGATTGATCAAATATTCCTGTCTTGGGCCACATGCAGACTTGAGGTGTTATTCTCTCGGTAAATCAAAAGAAAAGAGTTGGGATCTAACTAGCCATTGCCTCTGAACAAACGTCATGCTCTGATTAGAGATCAGAACCTCATTAAGCTTGACACTAATTTATCCAATGCACTCTACAATACTGCACCTTTACTCTCAGCTGCAGTCTGTCCCTCTCTTGTAACTCCTCTGGTTTGCATTGATGTTTCCTCTCACATCCCCTGACATGTTCACATGGCTTAGAAAAAGACACAGATACCATCTAATTTTATTTCTTTTTAAGACCATTTTGGTTAAGCCCTACTGCGCTGGACCTTTTGTGAAAGAAAAAAAAAATCGTAAAAATTCCCTGAACAGGGATTCTTGGTCAGAAATGAATATGTAAAGCTCAACTTAGTTTTTTGTTGTTTTAATAGAAAACCAAAGAAGGACAGAGATTAAACAGCGCATGTACGCATACAGTCCCTTTTTTGCACCACGTAATCACTCACTAAAAATAAATGTGCATGAAAAGAAAATACAGCAATCTTATAAATATAGGGCCCCCAAAAAAACACCTCAAAAACATATACCAAATGCACCAAATGCAATGAGATGTTAGTATAATATATTTGCACAAATATTCCGACAGTAAGTAGTACATCTACCTCATGATCAGTGCCTTTTACGCTGAAGTTCTGGACTTCAGTTTAAGCCACGCAACTGCCATTGTAACTAATATACATGCGTTTCACTATTATTGCCTCTCTTAGTTAAAAACTGTTGGAAATGCTCTCCCTTCATCTATTTCTAGAAAATAAGTCTTGGGTTGTTCATTTAATATTTCTAATTCCTACCTTCTTTGAGCACAAACATCACAAACAGTTTCACTCTTTATGCTACAACAATCCAGTATACTTACAGGGATCGTCGCCCCATTAATGCTTTCACTTGGCATCGCAATCATGACGAAGGTAGGACAACAATTGTGACCTCTAGGAAAAGGCTGGAGTTTGACACTGGCTACCTCTGTGCTGTGCTATTCGAGGACGGAGGAGGGAGGGGGATGCACGCAGCAGTTGGGCCGTCTGACATTTTGCAGCATTGACCTGAAAATGTTCTGCTGCCTGCTTTTGCTCATGCTGCCATGTCCCGGAGAGTCGACTGCAGAGACTGACTTTCGGATGGAAGTCTGGACAGTCAGTTTCCTCTCTTGCTCCTTGATTTTGCACTGCAGGTGGCTCTGAATGGCAAAACCAAGGGACTCTGGGTCCACAGAAGCCCCGTAGACCTCCCAAGTCATCCCCTGTTCGTCCCAGACGACATCGTGGATGGCCTTTTCATTTTGGTCCTCCTCTTCTTCCTTCTTCGCCAGTTCTATCTTCTGTTTGCTTGACTTTGCCTCCTTCTTCTGGGCTTTACCTCCACCTTTAGCCTTTTGTTTCGGACTTTCAGCTTTTTTTTTTGTGAGATCTGGCTTTGACGTGGTCTTAGTTGCTATTGTTGTTGTTGTAGTTGGCAGGGCCTGGCTGGGCTTGGTTGTAACAGCAGCTGGTGACGGCGCAGCTTTGTGACTGTCAGCAGATCCAGGCTTGGCAGCACCGGCCGTCTCGGGGGCTGTTCCTGATTTGAGAGATAGAGCTTCGGCATTGGCTGTTTTCGCTGTTTTCGTCTTATTTTGAGAGTCACCTGTCTCTTGCTCCTTGTGGTGGCCGTGATCTATGTTGATTTGATAAACCGGCTGTGTGTTGCAGAGAGCTGACCCGGGGTCTTTAGGCTTTGCTCCCAGCCTTTTGTCCTGCTGCTGGGACAAAGTTTCTGAGTGGAAAACCACGCTGGTATTTTGGTTGGGGCACATCTCTGCCTCAACAGTGAGTCTCTCTGACCTTGGATCAGTGGAGGTGGACACAGAGCTCATATCCATCTGATGTAGTCCCACACCCCCGTCGACCTGGTAGACTACAGCCAGGCTCTGCGTGGCCTCCCTGGGGACTGCACCACCACTCAGCCGGCGAGGCACGGTAAAAGGCAGCAGACTCGGACTTGTGGCCACAGCCTTACTGCACGTGTTCGCCACCGCCTGGACCTCCATATCATGACATTGCTTGACCGGTGCAGATGACGGGGATAAGGTCATCGTCGAAGCCTCCCTGTACTGCTTTCCGTGCTGCGCTTCAAAGACAGCTGTGTCGGTTTGGCTGGCTTCCTCAGCCACCTGTCCATCTGCCGGCATGGTTTGTGTAGCCTGGGGCAGAGCGGAGGAGTCCGTCTGTGAGGACACTGGCTGATGTTTATCCGAGGAGACTTGTGGTTTCTTTAATGGTGGCAAATCCTTCTCTTGACGTGTTGAACTTGAAGTCTTATTTGTAAACCCGGCCTCTGCATCTTTGCTCTTAGACAAAGGTGTAGCGGAGCTAAGAGGAGCTGCAGGAGTTTCCGTGCTTTGTTTAGGATCGGCTGCTTCCTGCAGACTCACAGAGGTTTGTGAGCAGCTACGTATATGATCAGGCTCTTTAGATGCCTCTGGTACAGCAGTGTCCTTGTCTTTGAGCGCTAAAAGGCTCGCTTCATTATCGCGTTGTGGTTCAGATGCCGTATGCATTAAATCACAGGCGCTGTTGAGATTTTTATTATTAGGAGAAACATTTTTATTACTGTCCACTCGTGCTGTGGCTGATGGTGTCAGCTTTGCACTCTCCTCTGCTGCATTCGGCCCTTTTATTCTGCAGTCATTGGTCTGCATGTCGACCTTTGACGCTGAAAAAGCAGGCGACACACCAGCCTTACAGATATCCTTTTCATCAGCCATGCTTAGCATTTTCATATTAGCATTTGAATCCCTCTGGTCGCCTCCTGTCTCACCCACTCCTTGGCCTGTTGGAGACAGGTCTTGCATCTGTTGGTTTCGACCTGTCACAAGCTCTAACTTTGTCTGGTTTCCATTAGTAGGTACTGGTTTGTCTGGCACAGTGCTGTTAACTGGTTCACCTCCCTTGGAAGCGTTTTTTGGGGTGTGTGGGGCAGTGTTAGTAGAAGAAGCAGTCAGAGATGAGTTGTCCTGTTTGGGGTCAGGGGATGTGAGGGAGGATTTTGGACAAACCTGAGAGAGTTTAAGGTGGGGCTCTGTCGCCCAGTTGGCATTTGGCTCCTTATTGCCGAGCGTGTCCACCGCAGCCAGCTGAGGCAGCATCTGGACTGTCACTGTCCTTTTTGGGTTAGTTCCCATGCCGGATTCACGGTTTAGTACTTCAAAGTTGTGGTAATCCAAAGATGAACACGGATGTGCAATATCAGTCACTTTGTGTGATTCCCTAAAGGAGGAAAATAGAAATAGACATTTTTATTTTTAATGATTGAGCTTCACTTTTTCGAGACTTAAATCTCGATTTAGACCAAAATAATCAGATCAGACTCACATAGAGCGAGCCTATCAGCATTATGTAAATTACATTTTTATGTAGCATTCCAGCTGGTTTCTTTGAACAGTCATTAACACTCATTTAATAACCTGTGTTAGAATTAGGCAAAGCACCAGAAAAATCAATGACCCGTAATTGCCTAATTCATCTACTGCTTTAAATTAAAAATAAATATATGTGGCTGCAAGCCGAATGATCAAATTAATCATAACATATATAATAAAATATATAATAAGAATACTGTGTCCAAATCATGTGGCGCACATTCGTCTTTTCAACAAGCTGTTTCTTTGAACCGTGATGATGATTAGTTACTGTAAATGTAGTGTTTCTGTCTCTGTGATGCTCTTTGAAGGATGCATGTGATAAGAGGCTATAACTTAACTTAAAACATGATTCAAATAATTGTAAGAAAGTGTCATCTTTTAATTTGAATAACTTATAAACATCAACCAAATGAGTCAAATCAATTTCAAATACAAAATACATAGACCCGATTGCACAAGTAACTAAATAATAAGAATAACTTCATACAGCATAAATGACTTCTGTGTAAAACTGAAACAAAGTTTACAAACCTGGAAGTAAAGTAAGCAAAGTTAGAAATAAGACTTTGACATGTAGGCTGAAAGTGCTAACAGATACTCGCAGGATGTGTTTGATTTAGAATGGTAGATGTTCACCATTCAATAGAATTTCACTATCTTGTCTGGTTCAAAAATTCCTAATGTATGCGTTTGCTTGGTAGTGTCATGCAAAAATATCTAGATTAATCAGTGTAACAGTAATGAGTATAAGGCCAACACACTTGTTGTTGCTAACACAAGGTGGTTGACCATGTGATCTGGCTGTTATACCCATATAATTGTTCACAACTGTGTTCTATTATGAATTGCACACTGAACAATTTCAGCTTAAAACACATTTAGATAAAACAATCCTGCAAAATGCCAAACACTTAAAGTGTTACCTGAAAACAATTATTCATCTTCAATTTAACAACCCCTTTTTCTGTCATGCCACGTTTAGTGAAATATAAACCGAAAAGGTTTGCCATCTTCAATAACGTGTCTTCAGATCATCTTTTATCTCGTAATCAATCCAATATACATTCTAAGCATTTAACCTTCAGTTTCACAAATCTCTTCATCTCAGACCAGATGAATGACTCCATATCTGTCTCCTAAAAGTGTCAAAGCATCTGGGCCAATTCTGCAAGTAATGTGTCAGCAGACGTTTGAAGCATCTGATTCGTTGGAGTCAGACAAATTATTTGCGCTGTGATCAAGACGTTAATCATTACAAAAAAATCAACCAAGGCTTCATCCAAAGAGGAGGACGAATCACCAATTGATAATTGGTCCACAGGGAGCAAGTTGGCTATTTCCATTTCAGTGACATGCTGATGATCATCCATTCTGCATAAGGTGCCGCTCATCACAGTGAAACTAAGGTTAAACCCAGTTTCGTCTTTTCAGGTACTCCCTTTTTCAAGCATCATCACAACAACACACATTATATATGTTATACAGATCAGGTCATATGTTTTAAGAATACATAACATTGTTTCCCTTACTGTGATTGGTAACCTGAAATAATAATGTTTAAATGTGACTCAGAATGCAGTTTTGGGTCACAGACAGGTAGCTCTCTCTGTTCTCTGCTCTCTCACTCCACGCATCTGCGCGTCTGTTGTCAAAGTGCAAATATTTATGGAACGCATATCCTGCCTGCAAATGAGATATTCAACAATGAAACGCCCTGGTGTCATTTCCCTGCAACACTTTCAAAATTGACAGTGTGTGCAGAATGTGAATTCACGCACAACGGTTGCATGCATTAAAGTGATCGCACACGACCTATTCGGGGCAATTAAGATATATGTCATGTAGCCAACATGTGCAGCCCTGTCCCACCCCAACATCACAGAGGCCACTGGTGTTTGCTGATTTGATATGACCTTGCGGACAAATATTAACATCTGACACAAAGGAAGCCACAGTCTAAGGGAGGAAGAGTCGGGTGGCTTACCTTGAGAGGCGCTATATGTCCCGTTCCTTGGGGTGCCGCTTGCGCGTCCGTGTCAGTGAGAAGAGGCTAAACCCTAGAAATGAATATGGAAAACCAACTCTATGTCGGTGACACCAAGCCACGCCTTCACACGAGAATATGGCTCTTTTAGGGGTATCGATCCTGAACTGCGAAGCGCAAAATTCAAGCCCCCTGACTGACTGACCGTGCGCAATGAGTCACCGCGGTCCGACCGATGGATCCTCTCTCTGAGCTCTTTATTAGGCTTGCCTTGATTCATGCTTAGACAAAGTGGACCTTTCACAAAATGGACCTCTCGTGGTATGTGCGTGTGCCATCCCAGATTGAACTGGTCCAGCGCATGCAGGCAACGTGGTGCAGGAGAGTAAACCGGATGAATGGATGAATGGGGGGAGAATGGAGGCAGTGCAGCATCAGCCGCAGGCATCCACAGGAGCGTCACATGCATTTAAAATTGATTACTTTTAGATCCTAGCAGCAGATGCAGCCAGTACCATTTCAAGTGCACATGCCATTTATTTTTGCTGCGTCTCTTTGTATCATTCCTGTATGGATTTAGAATATCTTAGCGTGTGTGCTGTGTGCAGTATGGGGAATATCAGATAACGTTTCTGAGTAGATTCAGGTACCTTTAAATTACAAAATCTCAAAACATCTGAAAAATAAAGACATTACTCTGTGTGTCTGTTAGGCTGAATATATAACATACAATAAAGACATTAATAGAAGGCGAGTCTTGCTCTCTCAAAGATGCAGCTATTTCAGTTTAGCTGACTTTTATGTGATATCTGATCCAAATATATGGAACTTTCCCTTTGTGGAGGACAGAATAGCTGCATTAAAACACGTGTGATGTGGACAAAAGGGTTGCAAGATAATAAGATAAACACCCTGACCCTTACATGAAAAGTTTAAATAAATACTTCCCATTAGAACTAGTCATTACCAGGCATTGTACATATTTAATGCATGTGGTTCACCGCTGCAGAGAAATTGGTAAAATTGGACAGTGGCATTTCTAAACTGGTAGCACACCATACGATCATATCATGAAAGGCAATTAGAGAGACATCTCAGTGGTTTCAAGCCATTCCATACAGTAGCATATTGGAAAATAATTGGTTCCCTTCAGGTGTGTGAAGGCTATTAGTCAGTGTGTCTGGTCGAAATGTTGCTGACAAGAGAAATCAACAGCATGAGTTTCTCTATATGCCTACCAGCAGTCCACACTTTTTTATATTTTAATTGACTGTCTTGATAGCATCATCAAGGCCGTTTTTTGAAACTTTGGAAAGCTTCCTCCAGAGACAGGAACGTAGATCTAAACATGCCGACTAAACTGAACGTCAACTGGTTTTGATCCTTTGCCTGTTGTATGTTTCAGTAAGCTTCTCTGTCTCCATTTAGTGATTACATCCTGTACTGCACATTTCTTCTCCATTGTCTGCATCTGGATAATGGCGTCAGAAAACACACACTGAACAGTAATAATTATCTTTGTAAAAGACACAATTTGGAAGGATCTTACACAATGTCATCCTGCTGACAGGGACCCAGGATCAGGGAAAACTCATGTGGGTTGTTTTAGGCACTGACAAACTATTTTGTCATTCATTTTGGAATTAATTTAGTCATTTAAGTTGGTTTGGTCAGAATGACTATATGTGTACCAAAGGACACCGGCTTGTATTTTCTCTTCAAAAGCTCATCATCCCTTGCCAACCCTTGCTACATGCAGGACACTCCCCTTTATGGATAAGTGAGACAACAGCACAACATTCAAAGTCTTTATTTAACTAGACATCTATACTCACCTAACCTGTGCAATATAAATAATGTTGTGCCATGTCTGTCGTGCTGTTATAACTGATTTAATATCAAGATCACAGACTAGACTTCCTTGCTTGACCCAGGCTAGACTCTTATTATAATATAAGTGTTACTTTGGGGATTCCGTTTTCATGTATAGCCTCTGAGATAGGAGCTCCTCTTGGAATGCAGTAATTGTAGACCTCCTGCCCTTTAAAAGCCCAGAGGGACTGATTAGTTGAAAAGGTAGACCACAACCTAATTACAGTCGAGTGCACCAATGGTGAGCAACTCAGTATAGGCTGCATGCATTGCTTATATGCCAGACATACTTAATAAAAAGAGTGGTTTGTTGCATTGTAAACAGGGTGTTTAATGTAATATGACACAGGAAGTATAACACTCTAAGTCCATTATATCTGTATAGAGTAATTGAGACTTCCAGCCAAATGATTGGTGCAGTTTAAAAATAGACTTTCAATTTAATCTAACACAGTCATATTGTGGATATGGCATCATCTTGTGGTAAAATTGGGAAAGGCAAATTTTGGGCTGAATTGGGTTCTATTAGTTTCAACCCAATTTATTTGAAGATTAATTTCAACAAAATGACAATCAGTTTCTCTGTATCTGTCACACACACACACTTTGATTAATGGTGAGTCAGTTGGTTAACACTCCACTGATCTAGATCTACTATCCAGCTAATGCTTAATAAATTTGGACGAGAGGTGGTCTGCTTTCCTACGTAGCTGTGAAGCATACGACAGTACTACGGTTTGAACGGTAGATGGCACTGTCGCCCTGTTAAAAACACAGACTGTCACTGAAAGGCTGGCCTGTGCTACGTTCAAAGACGTCATGCCAATTGACAAAAACAATCAATTCAAACTAAGTTTCTGGGAGTGTATCCACAATTCTTTTTGTGCAAAAATTGCAAACCATCCGCTCTTTAAAAAAACAAAAACATTACAAGAATGTAAATGAAATGGTTGAATGTAATTATACATGTAATCTAAACCATTTTAAATATCTTCGGTGCGTGTTTTCGAGAACAGCTGCGTGTCCGGTCGGAACCTGAACGTACCGGAGCCACACTGTTGTCAAGAGAAGCGTTGCTAACCTTAATTCACCACACGGGAGGTCGCTTGTAACGTTAAGCGAGGACACATTTGGATATCATTATATATTTGTCCCCGCGACAGAAAGGTAAGAGTAGCTTCAGCCATTTGCTCCTCGTAAATAATATTAACTACGCCACTACCTTTAGGGTAACAGTTAGCTCATGTTAGCAAACAGTTGGGTGAATACGATGACAACCTGTTGTCTGAAGCGTGAACAGTCTCCGCTCACTGTCGTCTGTACGTGGTTGATATAACCGCTAACCTAACTAGTTAGCGCAGCTGGCTTATTAAAGCCAGAGGCAACCAGCTATTTGGTGTGCTAATGCACCACTAAACTCGGCTCATGTTTGGATCTCAACCTAAACTGAAGTCTGAAGTTAGCATCCTCGTGCTAGCGACCACAACGCTATTGTTTCCTCTCGTCAGCTGCTCCCTTATCAGCGTAACGACCCCGTCTTATTAGCTGCTCCCTTTTCACAGTAATGATCCAGTCTTATTGTTGGTTTAATGTTTGTAAGTTAAGAGTGGCTTACGATCAGCTGACCCACTCATCTATTGTGTCTCTGCTGGCAGAGACGCTCGTGTTTCAGTTACGATATGACGTTATGGTACGAGTCGAAGTACATTTACTGACCGGATGCACGTGTACTTTACTATTGTATACACTTGTTATGCTACTTTGCACTTCTACTTTACTACTTTCAAAATAAATATATTGTTGTTGTTTTTTACTGCACTAAATCGTAGAAGTTACTTGGGCTGCGGTAGAATAGTCCTGTTTGCTTAGAAAGGTTGAGTGAAATTAAATGACCCAGAAGTATCTTAGTGGCCGCCATGATAAGTGCTGGTCGAATTATCTAAATGCAAAGGAAAGGCGCTTCCTTACTCAGCTCCTTTAGCATAGGAAACACTAGACCTCCCTTTACGAAAGGAAAGGAGATAATGCCGCCCCACAATTCCTTGCGGTGGCAACATTTAAAGTGAGTTTGGGGAACTCTCTCTCCCCAAACTCAGACTGCACTGACCTCTCCACATTCAAATCACAAATCAAAACATTACAAACATTATATATTTACATACATTCAATGTTTTCGGTCTCTGCATTTACACCCATCCTTAGTAATCCATTCAATTCAGTTTATTTTGTATAGCCCAGAATCACAAATTACTAATTTGCCTCGGAGGGCTTTGCAATCTGTACACATACGACATCCCTGTCCCAGGAGGCAGGACCGGCTCCAGACACAGCCACTATCCATGGACAAAGCACAAAGACTCTGGGGAAGAAGAAGAGTTAGTAATGTGCATTGAAGAGACATGAATTCATCCAGAAGGAGAGAGCGAAGAGGAGAGAGGTGTATCCTAAGATGTCCCCCAGCAGTCTAAGATTATAGCAGAACTTCTGAAAATTGGAGGGAAAATCTCTCTGACGTCAAATGACGGGGGGAGTTGCCCTCGTCTATCGCTTTTTTCAAAAGGAATCACTCCCTCTGAAAAAAGCTTCCCTAATCACAGGCCCTGATTATCAGCGCTATCAAAGAGGAAAATCTTAACGAACCAGCTACCTTGCAGTTTCAGTTAATAGGCAACTAGGTATGATGGTAAATCGATTAATTGTGTATGATATCATTGTATTGTATTGTAGTAATATTTCCGATGTTCCTTAGATCAAATCAGTGTGTATTGCATCCTATAATCACGTGTATTGCATCCTAGAATAAAAATGAAATTACCCAATTACCAATTACCCGAGACACAGGGCCGTTCATCGCTGATGACAAGCTGAGTTGAATTTGTCTGCTTGAATTCATATGGCCAATGTCTTTTCTCTGCCCATGTTGTAGAAGATGCTGGGGTATATCTGGACGTACATCTACACGTCCATCCTGAGATACTGGCTGAAGTGGTTCATCCGACAGGCTACAGGAAAATGTGAGCTGCAGAGAATATGTTCAGGATACAAGCCTGGGGCTACAAGGACAACAAAAGCAGGTGAATTAAATAATCCCAAATCATGTTTACTTTTCCTGTTCCTAGTATACATTTTTTTTAAATATATTAATCTGCCTCTTGTGTCCTGCTGTAGAATATTCTCTGCAGTCATCAAAGAACAAGGTAAGAAACAGTTTTTTTTTAGTAGGTAATGGGTTATAGGTACAGTTTTGTTTCTGATACCAAGGATTGCTTCCGGGCAATGTCCAAGATCAGCTTGAGTATTTGTGGTCTAAGAATAGCTTTCAGAATGATTGTTGCTATTATTTTATGTCCAAGTTCAATTTTTATGCATCTGAAAGCCAAACACGTGATCACTTTAGCACAGATTTGCTGAACAACAGCAAAATGACATATACCCATTATGGCAAACTGTCAAAAATGTTGGTCATTTGTCAGTAAAAATGGTTTCTACTTTAAGCTTTTGAAAGTTGAGGATTTGCTTGAATTAATTTGAAAGTTTTTTTATTTTATTTTTTTTTTTTTTTTTTATTGTTGGCATGTTAATGACTAAATGATGACAACAAACTTGATCAGGGAATTTTGAATGGAAGGAATTATTAGTTGCAGATATTACCCTCACAAAATACCAGGAAAAACCCCCACAAATACACGTAGAGAAAAGGAAATAATACATAATCGGAGGCTACAGACACACAGTCAAACCTAAGCATATATCTTAAAAACATGCAATACACATCAGTATATACAGTAAAATATTGTAGGACAGGAATGGCTCATAAAAGCAGGTATCTTAATCAAAATGAAAAGACGTGAGTTCTTAAAAGACACACCAAAAGCGTTTGTTCCTCAGCTCCCGTACTGTTTGAGTCGGGACAGTGCGATGACAAGCAGTCTTTGTTGGGTGGACCTGAGACCCTGAACAATGATAATAGGGTCAGAATTGCAGCAATATTATATTTGGACTATTAGACAAGCAGCGTGTGCTGGGAGCCACTATTAAGACACCAGGATTGAAGGAGTGAAGCGTGTGATCTGTTTTTGTAGATCTGGACGGTAATCCCAGTGCAGATGTAAAATGAAAGCCTGATTATTGATGTTTAAACTATGTGGTCCCACAGAGAAGAGCAAAGGAAACGCCCCTTTCTAAACTACTGACGTGTTCATTATCTGTTAGGCTATTGAATGTGTGAACTCCAATAAACGCATATCCTGTGAGCTTAATCAGTCCTTATCTTTCCTACACTTGCCCAGTTTAGATGAATTGACTCCTCTTGTCATTTATAGCTGGGTAAGCATTTTCCGAACAACAGTCCATTCAGCGTAGAAACAAAAGGGCTTTGTCATCTTTCTTTGAAAGGTATTTCTCTGCTGTGGCTGACAGCATAGAATATACTGCAGCAATTCTCTGTCTGGTAGCTCGTTGTATCGGTAATTTTCTGTGACTACCTCCTCCTCCCCTGTGCTTTCCTCCTCTATAGGTTTTAACAGGAGCTTTGGAAACAAACAAGGATAATTTAGAGCAATGTGTGGCTCAAATTATGAAAGAGAAGAATGTCAAACCCCAGAAAGATCCACTGTAAGAATATTTTATCTGCTATTTTGAGGTTGCTTTTTATCAGCAATTGTTTTATTTTCAAATCATGATAAAGAGTATTGTAAGTTACATTATTGAATCAGCATTGTTTGTTTCATCTCTCTACCTTTTAGCTTCAAGGAAAGCCTCCACATCTGTCTGTTACAAATAACAGGAAACCGCAGCCTCTATATATCTGTGGAAGATTTAAGAAAGGAAGTCTTCAACTCGGAAAACCAAGGACATGAGGCCATGCTGTTGAAGGTGTGTGTTACTGCTTCTGGATCCAGTTGATCATATGTTGTATCTGCCTTGTTACTGTTCCACACCATAAATCAGTTTATGTCTGAAGTATATGTGTGTCTGGATCAGTCCTAGTGGATTTTTGTGATTTTGATTGACAGACATTTCCTTTGTAATAAGCTTAATGCCATGAACTAACAACGACCGCTAAAATAGATGCAGCAGAAGCAGTTTAGGCTTTAGAATGAGAAACCACATTTATTTTCTGTGCAATAAAATAGTAGGATTACAGTACGAAAAGTATCAATTATGAATCCAAAATGTTCCGCACAAAATTATTGGACCTATTACCCTGTACAGCGGCAATACAAATGTGTAACCCTAGAATGATTTGCACTCTCAGCTGTGGGACCTGTTGATGCCATCAGTCAAACTGAACTCGAGGATAACCAAACAGTGGGGAGACATTGGATTCCAAGGAGATGACCCCAAGACTGACTTCAGAGGAATGGGAATGCTGGGCCTAATCAATCTTGTGTGAGTCCCCCATAAATAACAATGAGACATTTATTAACTGTATTCGTATGAGCTGCAGATCACATCACTACACTATCAACAGTTATTTTACCTTCGACCTTTTTTGACTTTTGGAAACGATGAGACACAGCACCGATACAGAAAGCTGACCGAGCAAACCAAACTTATTTTCCAGATGTGTGTCAATATGAGCCTGAAAATTAAATCCAAAACTGATGAGGGAATCCACACAGCCAGCCGTAATTCATACTCTGTTTGCTGCAACGTTTATTACATACATTCTTATTAAGAAATGCAAAGTGGAAATGTGTATCCAAATACATATTCCCATCATTGTTTTGACGATTTGCACACACATAATCCGTGGCATATTTAGAACCATACACTCGGAAAAAGCTTTTAGGATCTATGTCTGAACATTAAACCAGGCACAGATACAACGAGGCTTCGCCGATCCCTGTTAATGATTTATCTGTGTGGAGCCATGCATGTGTGTTTTCCCTCTCGCAGTCTAGCAGCCTACATTGCATAACAAACCGTCACTTCCCAAACAAATGAAAGCTGTGGCAGAATATACATAGAGCGAGAGAGCGAGATCATTCTCTTGAGTCTTCTCAAAGGAAAAAACAGACTGTGGAGTTATCGGAGCCCTAATTAGTATTACGGGGTCAGTTATCGCTATGACAAAACACCGAGTCCATGATAAACAGAAGACAATTGTGCCTTTGTCAGATCACACAGAGTCTATGCTACCCACACGGATAAACAGTAATTGAGTCTACAAAAGAAGCATTTAATACATGGCTTCAGCATTTTAAATAATACATCAACCCTAAGGTAAAATCAGTTGAGTTCATCTTTTTAAGGGTTATGTTTATTGCCAGCAAGTACAAAGAATACTGGTGAACGTGATATTTTTTTGTTTAAACAATTATTATACTGAAATGTTTTTGTTCCAGTTTTTTCAGTGAAAACTACACAGAGGAGGCTCGTCAGGTGTTGTCTCATGCAAACCATCCTAAACTAGGGTAAGACACATTTATATATGTTTGTGGAATATTTGCAAACTTTGATCTTCCTAAAACATTCACTTTCTTCTATATTCAGTCACTAATTTTGCATTCTTCATATTTCAGGTATTCATATGCCATCGTTGGGATTAACTTGACAGAGATGGCCTACAGTCTCCTGAAGAGCGGTGCTTTGAAACCCCATTTCTACAATACAGTACTGGGCACGCCTGAGCTCCGACACTTTCATCAGCTATACTGTGAGTGAAGTAAATCAGTTTTCAGAAAAAAATACAAAACTAAATAGAAGCTTTTATCAAGATTTCTCTAAAATGTTGGTTTCTTCTTTTCTAGGTTATCTGGCATATGAATTTGATAAATTCTGGGTGGCAGAAGAACCAGAAAGCATCATGGAGTTCAATCGGTACAGAGAAAAATTCCATGATAAAGTCAAGACACATCTACAGGACCCTGATGTGAGCCTCACACTGACTGTCCGTTCTAAAAACTAACATTATTCAGAAATATTTCCTCACCTCTGACTTTGTTTGATTGGGTAGAGAAAGGCAAGCTGCGATGCTGAACATTAAAAACATCAAAATCAGACTGAAGCGGTTTGGTCACTCATAAATTCAAAGAAATGAATCCTCATATATTTGGTATTGTGGTCCAATGTTTAAACTCTGTTCATCTTGTTACTGTGAGAGTAAAGGGTTTTATAATAGAGCACCAATCTACGCTCTGTACCTCAAAAATGACCATTCCAGTGTTTAATTAACCTTTTGAGAAGAAGAAATGAGAGCTGCTGCAGAAGACTGTAGAGATCAATGGTCTGTCTTTTGTGAGGATTTAAGCACTTTCATTGAGCACGCTGCCAATTTGTTGCAGTTAAAAGACAGTTATTGAAAAATGGCAATTAACTAGCATATTTGTAGCTATCTTGTTTGTATTTATTTCAGCAAGACTGTGTTCTCACACTTGTTCCGCTCTGGAATATCATTTTTATGTCCAGAGACCACGGCTAGATTTTTGCATGTTTTAATATGTCCCTGTTGATGGCATCTGTATCCTGTAATATTGGTTTTGTGGAGCTCAAACTGGTTGTTTGCCTCCATTTTCATAAATGTATGAAATGTCTGCATTTTTATTCTGCGATTTGCTTTTGAGGAAGGTATGTAATGATTAACTCTTCTGACTCGAAGGTAATAAATACACATTTTAATGTTTTGAAATGTGTTTTTGTTTGTGGTGAAAGTGATAGCACAAGTTCAAAAGCAAGCACAGGGTCTGTAATACAAGTAAAACATATTTAAACTTGTTTAGCATTTTACTATGGGCACCAGTATTATTTAAAGGTGCACTGCTGTAAGCTGCATAACTGTATGTTGGACAGATTTAGATTCACAGATATTAAAGCGCAGACTCAACTTCCCAAAAGTGGGTTCTCAAACCGAGTGTTGGCACCATTCACTCCCATAAAATTGCAAATGGTTTCATCATGAAAAATGATAAATATAAAGATAGAACTGCATTTCAATTTCAACATGAACACAAATACAAGGTACACTTAACTCCATTATTCCTTTTTCAACAAAGGGGTTTCTTCTTTGTCACCAGAAGACAAAAAGAAAAAAATGTGAATTGATATTTCTTCATCGATGTTCTAACCCAGTGGTGGTTCAGATTTTTCAGTCAAACTGTCAAATGAGATTCTTAATTTCTGTCCTCAATCCTCTTCTTCGTGACCATCATGGCTCTCTTGATTTGTTCGAATGAGACAAACATCACAACGTTCCACGATCCCAACCTCAGAAATGAGGGCACAAATCTACAGGAAACAGAGAAAGTGAAAGCTAAAACAGATCCTCAAATGCAGCATTGCTTAAAACATACAAGTACAAATATCCCCAAACAAATGTGTGGGTGCTGGGGTCAGAGAGGAGGAGCTCACCCTTTGTAAAACGCCGACGGCCCCTCTTTAGTCATCATGGTCCAGGCACAGTTGATAGCACTCCTGTACTGACCAGGTGGAGAGTTCATGTATCTAGTTTTCACCACATCTACTGGGGAAGCGATCACCGTGGTGACAAAGCCGGCACCAAACGCGGATACAAAGTGGCAAGGAAGAGTGTCTGTGGAGAGAAAGATTGTGAACAAATTAACTAAAGATCATAAATGAGTGTAACCGGAGGGCCTTTGTTCTGAGCCGAACGGCATAGAAACTCATGTCGGCAGATTATATAACTTTGTGAATCGGGCAATATAAATGATTGAGATACATTATGTATTAACTACTATATTTACAGCACAGTGAGGGGAAAATACACCATGTCCTGTACCAGCCTGAGTGCTGTTATCAGCTGTGGAGGAGTTGAAGTGGTCAGAGGGGTGGGTGGATTTCTAACCCAATCAGCTGTCTCTCTGGGATGGCAGTGTGTGTGTGTGTGTGTGTGTGTGTGTGTGTGTGTAACCCAGGCACACGTGGATGAGCTCTCTCACTCACCTGACATAAGTTTGTGTCTAAGGAGGGCCTCCTTGATGAGGTCGTATGTAACCAGCTCTGTGCAGTTGACGAGCGCATTTCTTGTGATGTTGGGTAGTGTCCCTGAAGAAGCCAGAAAATAACTTATTTTAGTTTTTTTGATCAGTAATCATTTATAAATCATTTCTGGGTCTTATTTTCATGGCAGGCGAGAGAGACCCCAATGAGTAACTCTTAACCTAAATGGCACCTTTCCAGAGTCCACGTATGCCCTCATTCTGGAAGATGTGTTTGTAGGCCTGCATGGTGCCGGTGTACCGCCGAGCCACACCGTCCAGGTTCATCTGGGCTTGGAATCGAACCTTGACTACATCAGTGGGCTGTGCAAATGACACCGCCATGGCGCCTGTAGTGCAGCCAGCCAGGATTCGTACCAGTATACTGGCGTCTGGAAGGGAAGTACATCTACTCGATTATTGCAATCAAGTACAGCTTTTAGGTACTTTACTGTGTCTATTTTTGTATGTGCATGTGCATGAGATATTTTCACGCATGCTATCTCAAAATGTGAGTCTTAATTCTTAATTAAAACACCAATCAATGTCAATACCCTCAGATCTTCATACATTACACTTTACTCTAAACTATTATTGCACCTAATATTGACTTAATATTACATGTTGTGTACTTAATTTACTTGGTGTTGTAATTATATGCCAATATTAACATTGCTATTACCCCTATTTATATTGTACAGACAGAAGCTGTTGCACTTCTGTCAGTGCGGGATAAGGGATCCTTCCACTGTGGCTCCTGCATGGACTTCAAAAGTAACCACTTACTGTCTTTGCCACCAGTGTAGAAATCTTTGACAGTGTCGTAGAGGCCGATTCTGATGGAGGCGAAGCACACTTGTCTCTGCAGCCCCGCTACCAGCCCGTTGTACAGAGACTTGGGGCCCTCTGTTCGGATCATGGTGCTGATCGTCCCAAACACCCCTCTGTAGCGGATGCCCTCCACTCCCTTCATCTCTCCCTGAATCTGGGGTCACAGATTCAGATTGTATTCAAGGCTAAAACCAGCTTCACAGAACAAAAATAGAGAACATTTAGACTAAATGGGGCAGCGTGTTTCCACAGAAATGTTAATGAGTGCAATTGATTTTGGGGGAAGGAAGTGGACAAAGTGAAAAGTTCAAACTGCTCAGTCAATAGCAGCCAACATCACGCTGTGTTCCAACATAGTAGAGATCAAAGGGAGAATAACTAAAGATCATTATCAAAAGATATCCGTTGCATTGCAGTTAATGTGATGGAAGCATGCTATGTGATTCTGGAGATGAGTGTCATGAACATACCTGTAGTCTGACTTTGGCTGTGTCCAGGGGAAATGTGAAAAGGTCAGCAACACAGGCTGCAGCCCCAGCACTCGCCATCTTCACCCCCAGTGGAGGGGGAACATCTGAGGGTTTAAATCCCACCATGTTTCCTAATGCTGGATTTACAGATAAACACCAACAGACAGAAACACACAATCAGAGCAAATTACCAGGAGAAAACCACCATATAAATCTCATATACTAATCATTCACATTTTCAATTGAAACACTAGTGAATCTTTTATGATCTAACAATCAAAGTGTATATTAATGATAAAAACATAAAACATACTTACATTGTGAGTCTAAAATGTAAGGCTTCCTTTGATCCTCAGTAGTTTGTTACCGGGCTGGATTTGATTGGCCAGATTATAATCCATAAAAGGTGCCTCTCTGCAGAAAGGAAAGATGCATCTTTACCTCTGTATTTATATATTCTCTGGCTGGCTTTTTTACGACATCTACAGAGAGGCGTTACTGTGTACTCCTGCAAGGGTCAAATCAAAGTCCACAGACTGTCAGAAAGTCAATGTTCAATTTACCCCACAGTGCAGGCACATTTTAGAAAAACAACTATTTTACTTCCCACTCTCTGGGACTGTAACATCAGTATCTTGTCATCCAAATTGTGGTTTCCAAAAGTATCTCTAAAATATAGTTAATATTTTAAAATGGTAATTTGTTGCCTTCAAATCAACACGATATCCATTCTGTCCTGTATCTGACACTTAATATTCAGTCATTATTTACTTTATCAGAAAGGCAGTCTTCCCCAAACCACGTCATAATAAAGCACTTATCAGTTGGTTCATTGGAGCCAATGGGATGCGTGAACAACAGTGAGTGTTTGGAGCTGATTGGCTAAAAATGTTTATAGCTTCATCACACTGCCCTTTCACTTTTGTAATAGCGTTATTATAAAGTATTTGCTCATTTGTTTTTTATAAAATGTATTACATCTTGCTGTCAATTTATGATTTCTTAATAACGGCTACTTTGCACATTTTGTAAAAGAGGGCACTGACTGAAGTTCATAATGTATCAGATAAGAACTTTGCGTCACAGCGGGCTCGGCCTCTCAGCAGTTTGGCAGTGACAGGGCCTGTTTCATAATACTTTCATAATCCAACCCATGTAGCTTCTCAGTGAGTAGGGGAATTACGAGAACATTTCAGTTACTAGTTTATTAGGTTCAACTAGCAAAGTCTAACTAACAGTTTCCTGCTTGAAAGTTGGATTTATTGCAGGCCTGTGTATTAGACTGCATTAGTTTAAGTTTAATTATAAGTAAAACACAACAATACCAGACATTGGAGAAATCCTCTCAAGCGTCAGATTTCCCCATTCATTCACGTCTTTCTCCTAATTAATGTAATCAGTGACTATCAAAACTGAAATAGTGTGGCCCTATTTGTTAGATTTGATGAAACCTCAAAAGATCCTTTTTCATTTTGTTACAACCCACCTCAATAAATGGGAGACCGGACGAGTTAAAAGTAATACATAACCACATTAAGTTAAAGAATACATAAACTAAACTTAAAGTCAGTAGCCAGTGATGTCAGCATGGGTGGATGTCTGGAGCAAACAAAAAACAAACAGCAGTCGAGTTAGCTGGAAGAGACTTTCAAGCTGGAGCCACACCACGCTCAGCTGGGGCTCATCAGCTGGCGATCAACATCATGAGAGACAGAAAAGAGACGGCAAACAGGACTCAGACCACTAGTGTAAAGGAGGGGGCCCTAACGATTTGAAGAAATATAAGCAATATTTAATCTATCCTCTTCTAACGAAACATCGTTTCTGTTAGATTAATCATTTATAGCTTCTTCATGTGTTGGAGAGGTGAAGTCTCTTCATTCTGCTAAAGGTCCAGTTTTAAGCGAGCTCACTTTGCTGTGATTGGTTAACCTGAGCCACAACCCCAGTGTGTTTGATCCAGAGAGAGAGAGAGAGAGAGAGAGAGAGAGAGACCCTTTCACCAACTGAGGTTTGATATGTTTGTCCTCAAGGTGCATGTTTTTCACTTTCCCTCCAAATTGTAGTAGAGTAGAAGTATAAAGTGACATGAAAACAAAATTTCAAATAAAGGAGCTCAAATTTGTACCCAAGTACAGAACTTGAGTAAATGTGCTTAGTTACATTACTGTGCGCAAGATAGATGTTCATGTACTTTCACTATGAACGTGTTGCTGTATTAATACTTCAGTTTCACTAGATCAGGGGTTGTAGTCTTCAGATATTTTGCTAAAGTAAAAGTAATAATATCAGTGTAAAGATACTCTGTTACAAGTAAAAGTTCTACTTAATAGGGAATATGCTCATACGCATCAAAACTGTCCTTGTGGATTTAGCACAATTTTGAAATACTAGTACTTGAGTATTTCCATTTTATGCTCCGTTATATTTCTAAACATCTCAGCGGCAATGGTTGTACTTTTTACTCAACCACAACATATTTTGAATTACTTTGCAGATTCAGATTAGCAATACAAAATATAATCAACAAATACATTATGTATTATTACAGGTTAAGATAATGTAAAATGTTATTGGTTCCCTGGAGGGAAATTCACAAGCCAACAGCAGTATATGAAGTCGAACAAATTAGCTCCACCTTTACAAGCTGCCACATTCAGGTAATGGTAAACAGTCATATCAGGTAAACAGTCATATCAATAATTATGATCCAGTAACATAATATACATTATTCAGAAATAGACCGTTCTGCAGGAGTACTACTTTTGATACTTTAAGTATATTTGTATCGGAATACTTTTTACTTAAGTAAAATGTTGAATGCTTAAAAAGGCACTTAATTACATTCCATACTAGAGTCAGTCACTTGCACGTATGCGAGTGGCAGTAAGACATATTATATTCACTGTAAAGCACCAATTCTAGGTTTTGTAAAATAATTGGTTAAACACATTGAAAAAGAACAAATGATTAAAAAAGAAAACCACATCATTTAAATTAATAATTGGTCGCAGAGCTATTCTTCCACCAGATGGCAGCAACACTCCGTGGGCTCGGTCGTACATTAGCACTCAGTAAGTAAATGAAAAAGGCTTGAGGCGTACTGTGCAGCATCGAATCAATCATACTGTCATTTTAATTAGATGAAGTGATACACAATGCAGTGGAATCCAGAGTAAAAACACCTGGTAATTTCAAATAAAAAAATAAAAACAAGTTTTAAAAAACAGCAACATAAAAATGTACAGAGAAAAAAAAAGGTCAAAACATGTAAAAAGAAAAAAAGGCCAGAACATTTTAGTGGATCACATTATGTAAACATAAAGAAAGTGCAGGCTTTTCATTCAACAGCATTTGTAGTGTAATCATTTCTCAGGACAAAATGAATTTGAACAGTTATCAGTTGAGAGTAAAATGCTGTAGGTGGATGTGTGTCTGTGTACGTCTGTGCATGTTAAAAAGAGAATAGTTTCACTCAATAACTAAAAAAGTGGCACATTGCTTTAAAAACAGAAAATTCTTGAATTTTCCCAGCTTTGTTTTGTATTTGTCCCAAATTGTCATTCGAAGGGAAACTAAAAACGTTTTGTGATCGACAGCAAATGGAATCATAAAGTAAGGAAGCGAGATTTTGACCGGATATAATGTTAGGTGATCATACGTAGACCATCAAACCGTATCGTTTCTGTGGACATTTACATCTACATAGCCTAAGAGTGCTAGAGATTACAATATTAACACCTATGCATAATGTATCAAGTACAGCTACGACATGTACACACCGATTTCATCCGAGCAAACCTTAATATTAATATCCAGTTCCGTCTTAGCTGGACAGAATCTAGTGATTGTTTTCATAAAAGTCTTTCACACTTGGTAAAATACATCTGCAAACAGCAGTTTTTGGTCACATTCATTCAAACTAGCATTGTCATCCACATTCACTGACCTTCATTGTCCTCTAAAACTCACAGAAACATTTTTACACACGACGACTGATAACCATGTTTCCCTTTTTAAAAAGTCTGTGTGTGAAATCTCAGCCAGATAGCGAGATCTCATAGTCACTCGTCGACAGGGGGCGGCCGACTTTACTGACATTCTTGGCGTTAGTTATTTGAGCCGCCACCTCCACCGGCTTCTCGAAGTAATGCACAAGGGCCTGCTCTGTGAGCACGGAGGCCAGGAACTGCTCAAACGTGATGGCCCAGTCTCTATCGATGCTCGTGCTGTGAGGCAGCCCTCGGTCGTGGGGGGCCTCTTTCGCCCACCCGGAGCCGCTGTCGCTGCGCACCAGCACCGTGTCGTCCCGCTATGTCCTCGCACTGCAGCTTCTCATCCAGCTCATGAGAGCCTGCGCTGAGCACCGAGTAAGAGGACATCGAAGTGTCATCTTTGGTTTCATCGTCCGAGATGAGCATGGCGGATGATGTGCCCGTGTCTTTGGGAGAGGAGTCCTCCAGCTTGATGTCTTGCATGGGTGGCAGCTGCTCGCTCCCCTCCGCCCGCCTTCCCCTCCTCACAGGGGCTCGGCTTGTTGTTCTCCAGACCTGCAGGGGCGAAGCAGTCAGCGTCACCATCGAGCTCGGCCTCCTGGCCGGGTTTGGAGTCTGTGGCGTCTCTCGTACACATGCTCGGCGCCGACTGATCCTCCGTGTTGTTATCCTTCCGGCCAGAGGAGGAGAAGAGCTTTCCCACCTCTCCCATTTCCAGCAGCAGACTGGTGACAGTCGCCGTGGCGTGATAGAGCCTCCTGTTCTGAAACATCCTCACTGAACATGCTGTAGAGGGTCTTGCAAAGCTCGATGAACTGGCTCTGGAGGAGGAGGAGGAAGAAGAAGAAGAAGAAGAAGAAGAAGAAGAAGAAGAAGGAAGAAGAAGAAGAAGAAGAAGAAGAAGAAGAAGAAGAAGAAGAAGAAGAAGAAGAAGAAGAAGAAGAAGAAGAAGAAGAAGAAGAAGAAGAAGAAGAGAAGAAGAAGAAGAAGAAGAAGAAGAAGAAGAAGAAGAAGAAGAAGAAGAAGAAGAAGAAGAAGAAGAAGAAGAAGAAGAAGAAGAAGAAGAAGAAGAAGAAGAAGAGAAGAAGAAGAAGAAGAAGAAGAAAGAAGAAGAAGAAGAAGAAGAAGAAGAAGAAGAGAGAAGAAAGAAGAAGAGAAGAAGAAGAAGAAGAAGAAGAAGAAGAAGAAGAAGAAGAAGAAGAAGAAGAAGAAGAAGAAGAAGAAGAAGAAGAAGAAGAAGAAGAAGAAGAAGAAGAAGAAGAAGAAGAAAGAAGAAGAAGAAGAAGAAGAAGAAGAAGAAGAAGAAGAAGAAGAAGAAGAAGAAGAAGAAGAAGAAGAAGAAGAAGAAGAAGAAGAAGAAGAAGAAGAAGAAGAAGAAGAAGAGAAGAAGAAGAAGAAGAAGAAGAAGAAGAAGAAGAAGAAGAAGAAGAAGAAGAAACACAAGCGGTCAGTTATACTCTACTGTAACCACAGGGATTCTTCTGCACATACTGTGTATAACAACTGAAACAGAATGCGAAGTCTTACCTGATTCAGCTTGGGGAAGTCTTTTGTGTTTTCTAGTTTAGATTTTGTCTCCTGGTTCCACAGTTTCAAGTAATGGCGATATTCAGGAGTGTTCAGTTTCTTCACTGCAAGATGTACAAAGACTGTGTTAGTAACTCATATTTTGGTTTTTTAAAAAGCATTAAAAAGGTGACAAATGTATTGTGACTTTAGACTCTATTCACGTCTCAGACTTACTGGACAACATTTGATTTCTTTCTTTTTTATTAAATGGAAACTTTACAATCCTGTTTAGTCCATTAAAAATCACCCATCATGTTAAAATCAATAACATTTTGTGTGAAGACAACACAGGTTTTCTTGGCTGCTGATCAATACTAAAGGCATTTTCACACTTGGATGGTTTTCATTTGAATGAGACTAAACATTGTGTTGCTCATTTTAGACAAATGGGATTGTGTAGTGTGTTGTATTAGATATATGCATTCAGGCTGTTACATTCATTTTGAAATATGCTGCTTACCTTTTTCAGTCTTAAATGTAACTCTGACAAAGCCATCATCCCGCTCACTTCTGCACTTTGAGTTGTGACCTGAGAAGAGAAGCAAACATCAACCATTTATTATTAAATTACATTTTAATAATCTGATTATCCAATTCCAACAGCTAGACTGGACTTTCAGCACCAATTTATTTAGCAGCATCCTCTATAAAAATGAAGGCAGTTTCTCCCTCTTCTGCATAGTCAACACATGATTCTCCTGCAGGCTCGTGCCTTACAGACCAAATTTAACTTATGCACACATTTGTTTTTGTGCTCGTGTTTTCATCACTATCAGCGTACACAAGGCAAGCATCACACTATGTTTGTGTATTAACTTCATCTTTACTATGCAATTGGCGGAATTAGGTTCTTTAGGTACCTTTTTGTTTTTATTCATCAACCTTATATTTGTTGCCTTCTTTTTATAATGCAATTTATTTTTTCATCTGCAATCTCCATTTTTTTGAAATGTTATCTTGATATTGGGGCGGGGGTTGTGGTTACGATAAGGTGGTTAAGAAATGTCACCATGGCGAAAAGGAGGTTGGCAAAATGTTAACGGTTTGGGACATACAATGTTTATGATGATGTATGTTTATATTATAGTTGTACATCTGCATCGTGATCTTATTATGGAAAAGATGTCATCAAAGCAACAAACATTAGATCCCAAAAGAAAGTTGATCTTGGGTTCGTACCGATGGATGTTTCTGGAGTGATGTCTTCAAAGAAGTACTGCGTGGCCTCGAAGGCAGAGTCCGGCTCTTCTGGTTCATGAGGGATTTCTGTGGGCAAAGAAATTAGGAAAACTGTACTTGGCTTGTAAAAACAATTTGGCAACCTTTCTTTGTCATTTTATCCCAGATTATGATAAGAATATATCAATCAATATTAAAAAATAAAATAAAAATAGGATCCGTTTTTAATGTAAAATAAAAAATGTTAATACATGTAAAACCTAAGTATGCCTTTAAATTGAGGACATAAAAAGGCAAAATACAGTTAGTTATCTCATTTAATAGCATGCTGACAAAGGTAATCCTGAGAAAATGGGCTCAACATTTTCTCTCAAACATTTTTCACTCAGCCACCTCTTTTCTGCATAGCTAATAGTCCTGCTCCACTGAAATTAAATATTTTCTGTAGTTTCCTAAAGACGACTTGCATTGAACTGCATCTATGCACACACACACACACTCAGTCACCCACCCACCCACTCACTCACCAGGTATGACATGGATCTTGTAGAGCAGCTTCAGCTTCTCTGTGAGGTCCCCGTGATACAGGACACCTGAAACCAACAAGCGCTAGAGTTTAGAAACATCTGAACCATTTACAAATTAGATATATAACCTTGGATACAATAATACTTTGAATTAGAATCATGACAGTGTGAATTATCAACTGATCTGCTGCGTTACAAACCATTACTTCCGCAGAATATCTACACTAACATCTTCGATTCTTACCCAGGCCCCTGATGAAATCCCGAAAATTGATGAGGGCATCTCCGTTTTGATCAAGGAGATGGAAGAAGCGCAAAGCCAGGGGGTCTGAGTGGGTCCCGTTGGCCCAGGGGAACAGCAGGTTGAACAGGCCTTTGAACTGCTCCACGTCGATGCGGTACTGCTCCAGGTAGGGCAGGCTGGGGTCGTGGCGCTCAGTGGGGTTGCTGCTGCCGCCCCAGTAACAGCTGATCAGGTGCTCCGCCTGAACAGAGCAAGAGAGAGGGGACTACTGTAAAATATCGGATGTAAATTAATACAACACAAAAACAAGGATGGAGCCGCTTTTGAAGAGGTAAAACATAACCAATAAGCATCAACCATTAGCGTTGTTGCATTGTGTCATGTTTGAGAAATACAACACACACTTTGACACCACGTTTGGAAAGCAATTTCAGAGTCAATATGAAGGGTGTGTCATTAAGTAGCAAATTAATCTTCACCATGTTTGTATACAGCTCAAGAATAGCTTATGGTAAAGGGATATAGTCAAGATCTCATTTATTTTCTCTGGAGAGACCAAACGACTGTTTGACTTCCTGTACAAACCTTACTTTTAACAGTAGGTGGGTACACAACAGGAAGCTGGAACTCACCTTGAAGAGCACATAGAGCTCCTCCAGTTCATCAATGCTGAAGGCAGTCTCTGTTACAATAGTCCTTACCTGAAAACATAAATAGAAGAGAGATTAATTAGAGGTGTGACGAGAGCAGAGTATCTAACTATGACAAGAATGTCATTGTGTTGCAAAGTTTTCATAGTTGAAAAAAAAAAAAAAAAGAGTTGCTTGATTACTGTTCTGCTATCTGCACAACAGGTTGAGCAAGAACAGTATAGTAAATACAGTACTAAACATGTTTCTAATCTAGTACCAATAAAGATACATCAGTAGGTACTTACCACGTTGCGTTTAGTTGTATCTTCAATGGTTTGGATGACCCTCAGTCTCTGTTTGAAACGCATCTGTTCAATTACGTCTGCACGGATTGACCCGAAATTCTGACAGAGATGGAAAAAACATGGAGAAATATAGGTCAACCCAGGTGTGGTATTACTTAAAGTCAGTTATTACAGTGGAAGGCTGGAGACAGTTGCATCATTGTGAGGAGACAGCTGTGTGTTCTCTGTTACATTTAAAGTTAAACTAATTAGTTAAATTAATTTAAAAACATACTGCATTTCATTGCAAGTGGTAACATTACAGCTTCCTTGATAAAGAAAATGGAAGACAAAATTCCACTAGGAGGCACTTGACGAGTGTCAGATTTGTATTTATTCCCTGCACGTCTCACCACCAAACACAAAGGACGACAGACCCATCATCCAGGTTAAATACCTCGTAGGAGCTGCGGACTAGTTTAAAGATGTCGACGTCTGCATGCGGTTCTCCATTGTCTGTCAGTAATGAGTGCAGGTGGGGGATGGGAGGGAGGGTGCTGTCCTTATTGGTGACACTGTCCAAGTATCTGCAACACACAAGCGATTCCCCAAAATTATAAAGCTCTCTTTCAGACTTGTGGGATAAAAATATCTTCTAAATAGTGAAGTAGTTTTCTGAAGAGTCGTTGACTGAAGAATGATAAAAGCACACCCTAAATATTCAGAAGCTAGATATTTTGTCCCTTTTGCTTCTCTTTACCTGCCCAGTACAGTCATGGCCTCTCCGTCATCCTTGCAGCCCAGCAGCTGGTGGATGTTGTCGTGCAGCACGGAGAGCGCTAGCTGAAAGATGACCTTGATGCCGTCGTAGAAGAAGCAGTCCACCACCACAACTGCGCTCTCGAACGGCATGACGGACAGGAAGAGGGTGAGGAACCAGGAGAGGGAGATAGTGGAGATGACCCCGAGGTCCTGCATGCAGTCGTACAGCTGAGGAACGTACTCCCGGGCGAGCTCCTCGAACACCCCCTGATCAACTAGGGCTCCTGGGGAACACGTGGGGAAAAGAACAGGACGTTAAATCCATGTAAAGCTGTCAATAAAACACTCTAAAATACAGAAGCACATACTGACCTACAACCCTAGTGTTGTAGTAGTCAGGCAGCATCCTCTCACAGAGCGCCACAAGCAGCCAAAAAGCCTCCTCTTCTTTGGCGTAGAGCAGCAACACAGACGTCACGATATTCATAGCCTTTGGTGTCGAGGGAGAAAAAGAGTGTCAAGGATTGCAAGGTTTCAGCCAGTTCATGTCAAAATCCAAACAAGAAGAGTGTGCGTACCTGACAGTATCCAATGTTGGGGTTTCTGAACGCATAGGCTGTGAGGACCCTGCGGAGGGCAGCGATGCCCATCTCATTCTGAAAGGCTGGGTGCTCGGGCAGAGAGCGGTGCAGGTCCCGCTCTATCTCCTCTGTTGCCAGGTTGTATTTGCCCATCGACTTTTCCACCAGGTCTTCGTAGTAGCCGGGGTGGGTGGCCATCTCGTTGATCGCCCCTATCAAAAAACACACAAGCTCAGATCTCCTCCTCCAAGAGCGATGGTAACAGTCCTTGTAAGCTGTTATTAAATATTTAAATCCAATAGGATAAGATCATATGTATTGATCTGAAAGTTAAGTGTCACTACAGCAGAAGGATATGCAGGTAGAAGTAAAAAAAAGATAGAATAACATATAGTTACATTATAGACATCTGCCACATTGTTTAAGTTAAGCATGAAAAAAAACAGGACTCAACGTGTGTCCCAACAGGCTACATATCCATCACAGTATCTGATGTGGTACTGGAGATTCTGTTTAAGTCCAAAGTACCAAAATGTTGTAATTTTACTTAAACTACCCATTTTGCAACTCTATTGTATTAGTTTCGTACTTTAACTTCATTTGCAAAAGAAAGAAAACAATAAAACATCATGCATTGATGAATTTATGTGCTGGTGAGATATACAAATACAAAAATAAAAAAGAAACACTACATTTATGAAGACATCTAAAAAGAAAAAAAGAAACAACTGCCATAACTAATGTCTAAACACAGTGAGCCAAAAAGGGCATATCTTCTTTGACAGTATAGTAACCAACATCCCCCATGATGCTAAACATCAAACCTTGAAAGGATTTGTATCAGAGTAAAATGTTTAAAATGTTAAGTAAATATCAGCTAGAACACCTATTTTATTGTATTTATGTGAATTACTTTGCAATTAAACCAGGAGAGGAAATCTTTTCACATCACTCCATGTTCCAGGTTCTCTCAGCACAGTTATCCACATACCTCAGAAAACGGTTTTATTAAGCAAGGTACTTGTGTTTCTCGTAGGTTATTAGTGTAAGAGTAGACTCATTGCAGGAGGTGCAGATAAGGTTGACTAAGGTGAACACCATGCAGCCATGACAACAGCCATGTGAGCCAGAAATGGGTCACTGGGGAGAGAGGGAGGAGCTTGTTGTAACCCAGCTCTGCTCAGGTGAGGCCGAGTAACAGCTGCTGCATGATTGTACACAGGAAACTCTGGAGCAACTTCAACCAAATCTACAATTTCCAGTAGTGGCAATATTGTGCAGAGGAAACTGTACCCTCATATGAACAATATTTAAATCAACTAATTAAAAGTGTTTGTTAGACATTTATAATAGGAACCTCTTAGTTGTAGCCTTAATTGTTTTCTAAACTAACTTTGTGCATATGCATGCGTGTACACTTTAATTTCAGTATAAAAATCCATTCCGAATATACTGCTGTATGTTCATCTTTGAGATACTGTGTAATTTTGCCCCCGCAGAAGATTTTCCTTGACTTATCTCTCGGCTCCTAACCCGATGGTTCTTAACCTGGGAGATGGTTCAACTTAAAAGTGAAAAGGCGTTTATCATTTTAAAGAAATGCTTTTGCACCACCAGGCCTAGAGAATAATCTGAATATTTATTACAACGTGTTCAGAACCAAAGTGGTGAATTCATCTTTACCATGCATTTATGCAGGCTGCAACACATTAATAGTTTTGCTGTAGTAGTAGTAATTCTAGTTAAGATTTACATTTTGCACCTAAATTATGTATTTATTAAAAAGGCAGTCTGTGGGTAAGTTACACCTGCATGAAATATGTATCATCTGGTGTTATGATCATATGTGAGCACGTAGTGTGCAGGGTGTGGTTTCATTAGGTGCGGTGTATGACGGAACCATTTGCCGTTTGGTATGCACAGTATGTGTTGTGCCTGCGTTTACAGTAGTTCAGGCCTCCATGAACATTTTCTCACCAGAGAAGAGCAGCCAGAGATCTCCTCGCATGCTCTCAGGAATCCCCTTGAGGACCAGCTCCTTCGTCTTCTCCGTGCGGTACATACACACTCCCTGTCCATACTCTGTGAAGTGGTTCTTCCACGCCTGCTCCTTCAGGAACTCTTTTGCCTGAGTGGAGAGGGAAAACAATTTCATGAGATGCATAAGGTCAAACCCAATTACTATAACCCCTTTTTCTGTCCTGCTTTTACTATTCTACATCAGTGGTTAGATTGATATGGATATCAAATTCATGGTCACAGTCATATCACATTGGGCTTAAGTACAAATCTGACTTTATCTATACAGTCTTGCAGGACAAATATCTAAATAGGTTCATGTTAGCAGCAATCCTCCATGCAGCTTAATATCCATGCAGCATTATGATGTGGAAATGTACAATGTGATAACTGAGAATGCAACACAGAAGCAGAACAAATCAGAGTTAAACTGGCATTAACTCACCAGTTTGGGATTGAACTCCTCAGGAGAGCGGCGACGGTACATGGTCATGAGGGCTTGTGTGGCTGTGGGGACGCTGCTGTCGTTCAGGTTGAACGTGCGCTCGCCTTCTGAGCTCAAACTGTTATGTGGGCTGCTGGAGAGCAGAGATCCAGCCTGGGAGTAAACCTGGAGGTGACAGACACGATATTTAAGATTTGACGCTTTTAAATGGACACAGTCACCACCAATGTTCAGTTAGTCGCAGTATTTTATAGATATTACGTAAAGTTTAATATTTTTTCACCTCGTCGTCTGAGCTGTTTATGCTGCCAGTAAGCTCCCTCTCCAGGTAGATCTTAGAGGTGGTCTGCTGCAGGAAGTCAGAAATCCTCTGGACCAGGAAGTCTCGATCCTTCAGATTAGCAAACAGAAACGTCATACGATTCTTGGTACTGATGGAGAGCGGGCTGGGCAGCACATTGGAACTGTCTGCCTTCTCCACGATAGTCACCTGAAAGAACAATGGGGAACATTTACAATCTCAGTTAAACATAAATAACTATATAATAAACAACAAGCAGCCACATATAAAATGTGTAAAAAACAAACAAAAAGAATCTCATTTAAGACTACAGTAACCATCTTTTAATTTCCATGATAAACAATTTAATATAAAATGGAATACTATAATATTTCTATTCCAGGAGAATAAGGTTAAAAATGTAGCCCACTTATAAAGTATATTAACCGTTTAATGACCCGACTGAAGAACGGTGATTCAATTTAAACATTGCAGCGCAAAAAATAGCTCCTACAGAAGGATTAGTTGTTGCTAAATTAGATTAACTTAATCTGACTAACAAACTGCTTGAATACTCCTAAATATGAACCTATTTATCCACAAATGTAGAAATAAAAGACATACCTGCATTAGCATTTCGCTAAGTATATAATATCGCTTGGCCCCTTTAACTTACTTTTTAAAGTTATGTAAAAGAAAGTGAGGCTTCAGTTATATCCAGATTAATTAAATAATTATATTTTATTGGATGGCACTGATGTTCCTCAGAAACTAATTTAAACATTTACTAGCCAAGACATCCCTTACTTTGTAATGGTTCAAGGCAATTTAGTAAACAGCAAGTATATATTTTTGTACTTTCTTACAGTGACAACCCCTCCCAGACAACATTATCAAACAACAATCTTTTCCAGTCAACTCGCCTCTCGTAACGGGATAATGAGGCTGCACAGCGTCTCTTCCTTGCTGGTGAAGCAGATGTAGTTGGTGGAAACAAACATCTGTCCCAGGATGTGCATCTTGTTAAAGGGGGTCCACAGGGTGCAGCCTGTGTGTCCGTCCAGTTTTTCATCTTTGGGCAGACGGAAGAGCGCCCGGTAACGCTCGCTCTTAGCTCTCGCATCCAAATCCCTGAAAGATGAAAAATGTCTTATTACATGGCAGATTTTTGTAAATATTTAACGTTTATTAACAGCTTGGTTTGACATAATCATGCAATATACGCAAAATAAAACCTGCACAGTATACCCTGTTGAAATTACAATAACAGTCAATTGAATGGTTTCATTTCCTCATGTTACACAACTTGGCAATGAAGCATCTATGTAGATACAGTGAAGTGTTGTGCAAGAGCAACTATCACACAACCCCAGACAGCAGTGGAACCAAATCATGCTTCCATAAAATGTGCTGATCAGGCAAACATGGGATCTTGAGGCCATTCTTAAGGGCTTGCAGAGACACATTTCCTAAACATATGTATGTTGTGCTTTTGCAGTTAAAACTGTAAAAACCTGAACTTGTAACACTGTTTGAGACTTTCATCCTCTATCGTTAAGCGTCTGGATAACAAACTGCTCTACCAACCTTGACACATTAATGTTCAATCGACTGTCATAAACATGCTAAAACTGCATTCATTATTGATGAGCACTAAACGTTCCCAGTACACATTCGTTCCCGCACCTCTTGAGTGCCGACACTTTCTTGGGCGACTTCTTGAGCTTGGGCAGCGAGCGGTCCTGCTCGAAGCCTTTGTTGTCCAGGAGTTGACGCATGGCGATGTTGGCCAGCTGCTCCGCCAGCTTGAAGGTCTCGTTGATGTTGAGGAAGACGGAGAAGACGTGCTCGTTGATGCGGGTGCTCACCTTGATTGCGTCGGGCATTAGGAGGGTGGCGCTTTTCTCCAGCTGGGTGATATCTGCCCAACGCACCACCAATTTGGCTAATAGTTACAAAAAGACATAAAAATAAATTTAAAAAAAAAATCAGTATATATATATTGACAATCTAAGACAAACCAATTGTATAAAGTAGATCTCAGGATATGGTTCAAGACTTTCCAAAGGTTTCACCTTGAGAAGCATGCAAGAGTTATGATATAAAAAGAGTAATAATAGTGTCAAATAAATATAACCTTGAAAAAAAGGGGCAATAATTAAAAATAAAACATGTGGAGTATAATATTTTGAAGAGTTTTTCCTCGATTTGATGCGAGGGTCCAAGGACAAATTTGAGATATTGGGATATGCAAATTAATTTAATAGTCTATTTACTTAGATACTCACAACAGAGTGAATGTGGCGTACAGTTATTTTATCGCCCATGTCTGCTTCAAGACTTTGACAAAGTTGTATAATAAAAGCTATCAGTATGGGTAATACATAGAGATAGGGCAGAAGACAGATGAATAGTAAATGTATATATCCAACCTTCTTTTCCTAGTAAGTAGGAGTAGAAGCAGAGGTGGTTGATACTGAGGTAGAGCCATCCCTGTCGTGGCACCTTGCCCTTCCAGAAGCTGCAGGAGTAATAGTTGACCAGCTTTTCCTCCTCCGGCATGCCAAACAGCTTACGAAACTTGGAGCTGGCCTCCTTGAATTTATCCGTGTCGTCGTCCTCTTTGACGTCGCGGTTCTTGTTGTACTCCGCAATGATGCCCTGAGGCACGATGGTCAGAGACAGAAAGAGGTAATGAGCTGGGGCGTGAAACATAAGGATTGTAAAGTGAGGAGCAGCAGTAGTCTATGCGATTTATGTTTTAAAGTCTACATTATAATATACAGCATGGGATACTCTAGTATTCAGCACTGGCTCCAAAATGTGCATCTAGAGTAGATGAGAATTGCAAAGAGCAGTTGTGGCTTTTGCTCCACAGCTTTTACTGATTATTTTTAAAATCAATAAATACTGCAGCACCACCCTCTCATATGCTCTGGCTGGAGGAGGCTAATGCACACCTTAAGCTCAGGCAGCAAAAGCATACCACTCAAACCAATAGGTTTGCCAAGATAAGGCAACCTTTTTGGTTATATTTTCAAAATGAATGTGCAACATGTCACAATGTATTCTTCTATTATCACGGACATCCCAGAACCCAAACAGACGTGCGCCATCACTCTCTGTAATATCAAGTCCATCTGCCCCTCATCCCTGTCAGCCTGTCTCACAAAGAAACTCTCCACCCTTGCTTAGCCCCTCCCCCACAGACCTGGTCAACCTCTACAATAACACACTATCAGCTTGCCCAGTCAGACAGACAGACTTTTACTTGTTCTGTGTTGGTTACTAGACAATGCCGGATTAAAAGGCCAAACATCAAACTACATTTTTGATGGAACAGTTTGAGTACTTACCTGGACTTTTCCTTTGACAAAGGTGGTAATGTCATTCTCATTCTCAAAGATGGAGAGAGTCTGCAGCAGGTTATGTTCCAGCCACTCCCAGTGCTCTGTGATCTCTTTACGGGAGGTTCCTGCAGAGGAGTGAGAGGAGAAAGTCAGAGCACTTAGCCACTGGGTTCACAGGAGGATAATGATGGTGTAATGTTTCAGAAATAACTGGCAATATAGTCACAATCTAACGCGTGACTTTTTTGGGGAAATTACCACGCAAAATCAGAGATATTGAGTTATTTTGTGCTCCTAAACAGTGTGTGAGGAGATTCTTTTTAAAGGCTAAAGATGGAAAAAGCATCAGTGGTAAAGACTTAAATGAAATGCACATCTTTCATGTCCAAACAGCAGCACTATCATGATCATGTTGTTACTGCCATCGGTGAGGTCAAAACTGATTTTCTTTTTGGCTGCCGGAGAAACTGGTCACAGTAATGGCTGCCACTGTGGACCATTATCCCGCAACACTGCTACAAACAGACCTTCAGTGAGTGCACAGTCACTAAATTAGCCACGTCTGCCAGACTGCTCCACTCTCCTCAATCTCTGGGTGGACGACTTGAGGGCTGGAGAGGGAGAGGAGGTGGGGCGCAATTGCCATTTCAAAGCCGGGCTAGCCTTCTGCAGGCCTCCATTTCAGACAGTGAGCACAAACAGTACTCATTTCATATACTCATTTAGTAGGGGACCGCTGAATACATACATAGTTGCACATATACTCAAAACAAACACATTTTTTCTGGTGTTTCAATAGTGTCCTATTGCAATTGGATTTAAAAAATACAAAAAAAGTAGAGTGCTGCTTGTAATCAATTTGAAGTGTGTGTGGCTGCTACTTTACATGATGTACTGCCTCAGACTGTCTCACTGGAAATAACAAGTGACGGTCTGCATACAGAGAATATGCAGATTACATTATTGTGCAACACAAGCAGATTAAGTGGAATCATAATGAAACCCAATCAAGTAATAAGCAGAAAAACACAACACACACACACTCAAATTTGAGCATTGATTCCTGCACCTGATCCCGTAATCCTGCAATTTAAAACCACCGGGGCATGATGTAATGCTTGGCATTCAGCAGCCAACATGGGAAAGAGCAGGATGTTGGAGAATGATGTTTGCTGAAGGAGGGATGTAAAAGGGGTGGAAACACAGAGGGGTCTATACTTGAATAATCCATACCTGTATATCTAGAATGTGCAGATCAAAGCACCTTAAGTGGTGTAAACTACCAAACTGAATTCTCAAAGTAAATTTGAGGTTAGATTAAGTCCATGCATGTTCTTTTGAGCCAAGAGTTATTCGTGTACATACCATGAGCAATGATCCAGTAAACTAAAGAGTCAGGAGTCAGGTACAGGATCCGATATGGGGCCATCCGAGCACTGGAGTCCAAGACGACATCCAGGGTTCCAACCAGCAAGCCTGCAAGAGACCAAAATACGGTTAAGGCCGAGAACCAACTATTTACTTCAAAACACTTCAGATTAGGCTAAATAAAAAACTCCTTGTGTTGGTCCAAAATCAATAAAAACCTCAGTCTAAAATTAACTCATGATGCAAGTTAACCTAAAATGTGTTCAGCTGTGAAACAAAACCCCTCACAGACATGTAACAACTATAAATGACTGTGCTGTAAAAGTGCACTAATACTTTCAGATCCTTTTGTTATGCTTAAACGAAAAGGGGAATCCCATGAGGTCTTGTGGTTCAAGATGTAAAAACATCCTGTGCCTTAAATGTTTATGCCCTATATACATATAACGCATATGATTACTGGTTAGACATGGTAGACCAGTGATTTGCATGCGTTTGGGTATGAAACTAAATAGATGTTGTCATTTGAAGCAAGGTGATAAAAGAAGACAGATAACAAGTGGTGTGAAACGGTTCTTAATAATGGTGTATAAATTGCAACTTAAAAACTTGTATCAAATGTTTTGAGACAAGTTTTTAATTAGAAATATGTACCACAATGACTTGGAATTTTAAAACTGGCTAATTTGCCATTGTGATACCATTTTCCGAGCTGAATATTCTATTTTCTTCAGAGCAGGTATACGTTCAACTGCCATGAGAGACGGGTTATTTTTGTTCAGCAGCTCATCAGGGCAAACACAGAATGAGTCACTCAGAGGGAGGATGAAAGGGTGAGAGAGAGGAGCTGAAATGTTTTCTCATTTTCAGAGGAAAACAAGACAGAAATAATAATAAAAAGTACAACTGCGTGGTTCAGACTCACTGACCTTCTCATTTAAAAGACCATGGACTACAGTTACAACCATTCACTCTGCTAGTCTGCCTTCCATCCTCCTCATGTCCATTTGTCTCTGCCTTCATCCACATATTTTTTTCATATACTTTTATCATATTTTCCTCATTACAGTCCTCATCAATCCCTTACGCCATTTTGTCCAGATGAACATGCAACAAAAACAATAAAGCAACGTAGGCCTCAATAGCTGGTAGACATGACTTCTCTAAAGCAGACAGTAGATACAGTTAGATGTCACGTGTCAGAGCCCCGTCTGTAACCACCCTGTCCACCGGGCTGATGGAGTCTAATCATACTGAAACTAATGAGATAATTCAGCCTGACACATTAGTTTAGTCCCTTTGTGAGAAACAAACAACTGTTTGAGTGGGAAGACAACTTCCTCTTTGACAAGAGAACATCACAAGGTTCAAAACAGTCATAACAGTTGCTCACACCTCAGGGAATGATTTAATGTGTTATCCAGTTATTTTTTTAAATATCAATGTGATACAGCGAATGAAAGTATCTACAGCCATTTCTTGAAGTTAAAATATCATGAACATCACTCAAGTTGTACTGCATGTCATGAATGGTTCAGCCGACGATGTGTCGGTTGAGGTTTAATGCAGGAAACTTGGGGGTACAAACCAGAAAGCAGACCAGTGAGGAGTCAGACCAATTGACATCCACCCTCCTCCAATAGCTTTGAATAAAGTGAAACCCCAAAATAGACAAAAACACAGCCGTTTCTTAGCCAGCGTGGACCGATCATGGGTTTTTGTTTATTTTCCAAACTGCAACCCTGAACATCACATGCCTCTGTTGCTTTAACTCATCACACCAACATCCATGTGACTGCTTGTTCCAACGCACACACGTTTACAGAGATTTCCTTCCACAAGCTGAATGAGTGGGAGCACACGCTACAAAACAAAAACAACACACAGCTGTCATGGTTGTTCCGTCTATTGTGACGTTTTGTGTCTGTCCCAAACAACAGAATCATATCTTGTTGTACATTCATTTAAATAATTGTGTTGTTTTATGCTCAAGTGTTGCACAACAACTGACACGATGGCCTGATTCTCAAATTATTTGCAGTTGGATGAATGCAGGTTTTGGTCTGTATCATTTTCTTGCTTTCTGTCTGAACATACCACATATAAATGGCCACATATAGACAACAAAGGATCCCAGATGTTCTTTCAAATGTCCTTCCAGCTCTGCGCCGTCCTGCTGTGCATGCAAACTCGGTTATTAGACAAGACTGTAAGTGACCGCTGGTCGCTTATCAGGTTTGAGGTGTCATGTAAATTACATTAAACCCAGCAGATACATCCCATACAGAACTACTTGGAGCTCTGTCAAGTCAAATTGTATTTTTATGCATCTTTTAAACGTTCCCTGTGGAGTTTTCTTGTCAACAAACTGGGTTAAAATATGTTCACGTTTGTGTGGGCGTGTCCTGGTCTAAGAAATGTGCTGAATGCATTTCCTTCCTCATAAAAACATCTGCAAGGATGATTGCACTTACAAGTTTGAAACTTGCAATGTTTACATTCATGTTTGCTAGCACACTGCTGCATTAAATTTATATGCATGATATTCTTAATGGTACGAACGCCATTACAGATCTGGCAAGCTTTTGAGTATTGAAGGAAAACGACAATAGATATATATTTGAGGGTTCCATAAAGATGAATCCTTCATCAGATTTAATCAGTTAACATAAAGTTAACATAAAAAGTTAACATAAAAACTGATGTGCAGTTGAGGACATTTGGAGACCAAGAATCCATTGTTTGATTTGGGCTCAGAGGTCTTTGGAGGAATTATATCTGATAATAAGAGATGAGTGGAGCAAAGCCAATACATATTTGTCTGTTTCCACCAAACATCACTGGCCCTCTGTCAGCCTTGACATCATAGCTTGAGCCCCGTTATCTTGAACATGCATGTGTGTGCCTGGCTATGTAAAATACTCTGTCCTGCTGCAGTGGATTGGTTTCCCCTCTTCTTGGAAGAAGGGCTTGTGGGCAGTGCCAGTGTCACTGGGCGATGGTGCCAACTGGCACTCAGCACAAGTCAGCAAGCTCATCATTTACATAACAATGACATCATCCACGAGCACCACTTAGCACACTTTGTGTTGCCAAAGCAAGAACTCACCAGACTAAGAAAAGAAGGGTCAAATTGGTTAAGTCTGAAATGTAGCAAAACCTCAATGTTACCTTTAAACCTTTATTAGTTAGACTAAGGGTTGACAAATATGACAGTATACCTCGAGACAAGAATCTACCACACCGTTTATACCACAGATCCTATTTCTTTATCACTAGGTGTATTTGGTCACCATTGCTTTACAGTAATACTGGATTCCAACGACTTTTTTATCAATGTGATATTTTTTTGAATTTGTAATGCATCTTATTAACTGGATGAACTAAAACCAGACAGACAGTCTCATGTGGTTGTCTTATCCATTAACCTGATCATTGCCCTGGGGGTCAGGACCTCCACAAGGGGGTCAGATAGTCAATCTCAGGGGTCATACAATAATTACAGAGGTGAAAAATAATAAATGTATAAAAACATAATCCTCTTGCAAAAATTGTTATTTGTTGTGGGATTTTTCTTGTGTAATACTTACTGTTGTTGGATGCCACAATGGTAAACCACGAATTTCAGTATATCAATATCATTAAATTCAATGACAAGATTATTATGATAGAACGTTTTTATCTACATTGCCCACTCCTGAGTCAGACTGGTCCTCAGTGGCAGAGATTTGACTCTGATCATAGTTACTGGTTTAAAGCTCAATAAGCAGTGACACTGACTGACTCAGAGTGAGAAATGCTGAGCAGAGACTGAGCCAATCAACAGGGATCACTCAGTGATAGAGGAATAGTTTACCAAATTAAATAAGCCTAATTCACTTTGATACAAGTTGTGATATTTGATTGCATTTACAGTTTGTTAAGTTAAAGCTGTGGCAATTGGTTTGTGATAAGTTAATTAATTGCAAATTGTTTCTGAAAATATGCAGCATCATCTGACATGATAAGGACCTTTAAGTTGGTCCTGCTGCATTACCTGAATTGGGAGGTCCAGAATCAATTATCTAGCATTTTGAGCTGCATTATTTAAACTGATAATCTTCTATGAAGAATACTTAATTCATGCTTTGTTTAAATAAATTACACAGCAAATATGGGGTTATATAATGTTTCACCATTGCAAAAAAACAACAACACATCAGGTTCTCCTTCCTGTGGCTGTATCAGATACAAATGTCAAAATCAGCACACAAAATAATTCATCTATTCAGCTTTTTAAATTCCAGAATATGTTTAATATTCTTGTGTAATTCCTGAAAAGTGTTAACCAGCATCTCATCTGTAAAGCATGATCGAGTGCCACAACAGCTGAATTCAGGTCAAATAATGAATCAAATTTCAAAATTGAGAGAAAACAGGACCACAGGCTGTTAAACTGAACTTCAAGGAGTCATTTCCATAGCCTAACCTTCCTCCTCCTACTCCTCCTCTTCCTCACGCTCCTGCTGGTGCTTGACCCATTTTGGATGGAATAAGCGAGAGAGAGAGAGAGAGGAGGAGGACTGAGAGAAAGAGGAAGGGGAATGATTCAGCATGAACAAGCAAACAGACATGTCTTAAATAGATTCACTGTTGCCGAGACTCCACAGCTATTGGCATCCGCACAAGAACTGCAACTACTATTGCTTGCATTGTTGTAATGATTGCACTCTAATTTATATTGCAGGCCAGAATAGCCTGCTATTTTTACAAGATAGTATACCATAATTTCTAGAGTAACCGTCTGACCAGAGAGCATACGTGCTGGACTTTGTCCCTTGATAGCCAAAGGGGCATCCTTCATCCAAGCAGGCTGATACTAGTGTGAATCAGTCAATTAGAGGGAATACAACGTTTAACTCTTCAGATCCAGGTGAAAGGCCACCTGTGATTGGTCACGTGATCCCCCTCACATTATCCTGTCCATCTTTCCTCATGTCCAACATTAACACAAACACAAACCTGACATATTGTAGGCTACTGTCATTCAAGTACCATTTCATCATCATCAAATAAATACATGTTGTGCCATTGAGCCATGACAGTGGGCTTATAGGACTCACCAGCCAGTCCCCCGCCTCCATCCCCGTGGCCCTTCCGTTTTTGGAGGATGAAATATGGATTTGCTCTCTCGGTGATCCACAATGCGCCAGCCAGTAAAACATCTTCGGGACTGACCCACATAATTCTGCTGTTTTTAAGGGAACATTGAACACAGAGGGTTGTTGACGGCGACCGCTTAACTCTCCGACCGGGATGATGTGCGATTGTCTCCAGCAGGGAATATACAATGATTACAACACTGATAAAGGCCTGATATTCTCGCCTACTATTTGATATCCGAGCGAAATTAAGACGAGCATGCAAGTGCTGATATAATTAAACCCGCCAGGCTGCGGATCGGATCGGCCCGCAATGTGGTAGTCCAACCCCAGATCTCGCGCACACAAACCTTCTCTAGCAGCGCAAGCCTTCGTGTGTGCAACACAGGCTCTTAAATAAAATACTATAAATTAATTTCTTTGAGGTTTCGTGAGCTGTCTGGCGGCGCAGCGCAGTGCTGGATCAGTCTTTGTTGTCCACGCCCCGTGACAGGTGAGACCCCGTCAGCGCCGTTTTCTATTGCGTTGCTGTTTTGCAGAGGACACCTCGATCAAGACGACCAAAACAAACAGCCAGCGGTCTGTTTTCTCTCCCGGCTGCGACGACCGTCCGTGTACTGAAGCAGAAACACGACACTTGCACGCCAACCCGACAGACAGACAGACAGACAGCAGCCTTCTTCCTCTCCGCCCCTTTCTCCGCTGTCGCAAGTTAAAGCGAGCGCGTCATCGACTGCCTGGCCACAATAACGCACGTGAGGTATCGATGAATCATTAAGTGTGATTATGTTTAAGGTTTAACGATACATTTCCCCTTTTTGTTATTCATTTTAACGTCAAACTTGACTTTTGTTTCGGTTATGGCCCTATTTATTTAGTTCTCAAGCGGATTGAGTAGACATAATTAAAGGTATATGCCCACTCTCCATAGAAAACTATACTGTGACGTTTTTTTATTTTTATTTATGACATACCATACTAGTTATTTTTTACCTTTTCTGGACATACCGTTTCTTAATGACTCTATAATGATATTATACTATGACATGTCACAACTTTTCTGTAGCAGTTTCCTAAATGCTGTCCTATGAATTTACATTTGTATATGTCTTATTATAAAGGGACTTTTTTTTTATTACGCATACTATTCTTTTACTTTCTCCAATTACGTTTTTTTTTGCATACTCCACTATGACAACTACAACAACTGCAACTAATTGATTTGATAGTTACCAAATATTTGTTCCATGCACTCCTGCTTTATAGCTCTTAAAGTCCCTTTCTTCAGAAAATGGACACATGAACACCAACATGTACAAAACATAGTCTCTCCTGCTCCAATGACAGAACCTGGTTTACCACTTCTTTTTTTTAAACAGTTTTCAGTGAAAATAGATCAAAACATTGTACAACACAAAACATTTGTTGTTGGTATATTTGGTCATACAGTGATAATGTAATCATAATGTGCCTTGTGACGAGTTAAAAGCGACAAACATTAAAAGGGTGAATGTGGTTTCACTGCATGTTAAAACGGTTCGCCAGAGGGAAGTTGGAAGGGGATTGAGTGGGCAGTGTTTCCTTCTGGTCCTCGTGCGTGCAGTTTCTCCTGTTTTTCCTGAAAACCCATTGGCTACCTTACGACAACTGTTAGACACATACGAACAAAACCTGCAGTGTCTGAAGGAAAATATAATTATGAGTTTGATAAATACCTTTAAGAATTGACACAGTAGGACGGATATATTTTATGAGAAATGAGTAAAAGCAGTTTTATAACTTCCTTCTAGTTTATGAAATTGTAATATATATTTTTTATATATGAAAATGTTTAAAACTGTTCCCTCACAATCATCAGTAACATCTCATCTGAGACAGTATATTCCACTTCTTAGTTCCTGAACCGGTGGACTGCTCCCTCCAGGCGGGGACAAACTGCCTACCCCAAGCGAAGGAGTTCAAGTATCTCGGTCTTGTTCACGAGTGAGGGTAAGGTGGAGTGGTCTACGTTCCAACCCTCACCTATGGTCACGAACTCTGGGTCGTGACCGAAAGAACGAGGTCTCGGATACAAGCGGCCGAAATGGGCTTCCTCCGTAGGGTGGCCGGGCTCAGCCTTAGAGATAGGGTAAGGAGCTCGGACATCAGGGAGGAGCTTGGAGTCGAGTCGCTGCTCCTTCGTGTCGAAAGGAGTCAGCTGAGGTGGTTCAGGCATCTAGTCAGGATGCCTCCTGGACGCCTCCCATTAGAGGTTTTCCAGGCACGTCCAACTGGTAGGAGACCCCGGGGAAGACCGAGGACACGCTGGAGGGATTATATCTCCCGGCTGGCCTTGGAACGCCTCGGGGTCCCCCAGGATGAGCTGGAAAGTGTTGCGGGTGAGAGGGAGGCCTGGGTCGGCCTGCTGAACCTGCTGCCACCGCGACCCGACCCAGGATAAGCGGCTGAAAATGGATGGAGTTCCTGAATCACATCCCCATTCTTTCTTCACTTCTTCCTTTCAAATAAGGGAAGAATAACTGTGCTCGTTTGTGTTTCTCATTTTATTGGTTTGGACTATGAGGAAAAACATAAAGTAAGTTTACTTTTAAAACAAGACATTTTGGTTTATTTTGTTTGCCTTTCAAATGATAAATAGGCTTATTAGATGTCATGCAGGAGACATATCAAATCTAAGGTTTAACTGACCTGAAGAGCAGACTCACAATCTGCAGTACCATGATGGATATATCTTTGCTGAAGACACATTAAGTAAAACACATCTGCATTTACATCCAAATCAACGGTTGAGAACTGTCCGTTTTCAATTTCATGGGATTCCTGGGAAACTACTGTACAGATAAACAAAAGGATCTGGAATGTAGATATATATTAGAATATTTAAACTGCATCATATAAATAAGACTTTCGACAAGCTACTGATGTGGATATATAAAAACACACTGCCTTGTTTTCATTATATCCTAGCATCAAACTTAATCTAAAGGATCTGAAAGACCTTGTGCTGTTGGAACACATTTATTTACGTAAAAATAAATGGTTTTAAAGTTATTTCCCATCTTATTCCAACTAATTTTCATGATGTCAAAAAAAAAAAAAAAAACATTTCAGTGTCCCCTTTTTCAAAGGGATTTCTGCACCGTTTAGTTTCATCCACTGTTAAGTGGAAATGACAACTGTGACGTCATGGGAAATTTCGATATTTAAAAAAATATTTCCCAACCAAAAGGGATTCTTTGAGAATTTCCGCCAAGTATCACTGTGCATGGTATGTTTTCATGTCTCAATACACACATACTGTACATCATCATGGGTACATCATCATGGGTACTGAAGTGCCCTCCTTTGGCCAAATACAGAACTTAAGATTTTAGATGAAGGTGAAAGTGGAGTAATGTCCATGTCTGTCCAACAGAGGGCATCATACTCCTCACTGTCTTCACTTCCCTCCCTAACGGGACAAAAGTATGTGAACACTCCAACATAACGCCCATGTGTTTGTTGGCCATTCATATGCTGCTTCAGAGGCCTCCGCTCTTCTGGAAACGCTCTCCACAACGTTTGGGATCCTGTCTGGCAGCAGGGATTTGCACTGAACTATTTTGAGCAGCTCCGTTAGTTTATTTGATTTCACTGTCGCTCATGGTTTGGGCTTTGCACACTCCCTTGAAGGCGACCTCGAATGCAGCTCCTTTGTAGGTCGCAACACACTTGCCGTTGGTGCGTAGGTCTGGCTGAATCTGCTCCCACACCTTCTTTTTGGGGTTCAGCTCTTTGTCTGGTTCACCTGCAGTTAAGAAATCAGTTTGATCCATTAGAAGCACCTACCTTGTTCTCTTCTCATCCACCAGAAATGTCAAATGTATGAGTCCAGGACGGACTATACACATCCATGCATGAATCGACTCAGAACAGAAAAACCACGGCCACTAATATGCTTTCTTCAATCACAATATTCTGACTGTCGGTTTGGTTGGAAATGGTTGTTAGATTTAGGTTTATCCTCTTGATGAAGCTGTAATAGTACCTGGGAAGTTCTGGAAAATAACTCGGTCCCCTGGTGCTGCTTCGCTTGGCGGTTCAATGATTTCCACCTTGTCTGATGAGCTGGCACACATGAGCATCGCCTGGGACACCACTCCTCTCGTCTTGGCTGGCTTCAGGTTACACAACAGGACTGCCATGCGGTTCTGCATCTGCATGAGGGACAGAGGATTAAATAATACAAAAATATTGTATAGCTTATATGATGATTTTACCACGAAAAGCGCGTTTTCTGTTGTGTGTCAACAGAAAAACGTAAGACTTTGGAGCCTCGAGACATCTGCAGATTACCAAAATATAAAAAGACAACGAGAAGCAGCTTCTGCCAAAAGCAGAGAAGAAGAAAAATCCAGCATTTCCTGAAATAAAATGAATCTTAGAAAATAATGATGATATCATTTATTGAGGCGCATCCTTTTAGTATTTACTATATTAATTTAGAATCACTTATGTTGTTAAGGTAAATACTTTTTGGAGGTGGGGAAAGTGCAGGCATGCTATGAAACAGTATGTGTATGTTTTTCTAAATATCTATTAAATTATTATACAGTCAAAGACCATTTCCATCAAACTCAAAGCATTACCTCAAATACTTCACTCTTGTTTGCTTGACGCAAGTAGAATATTCTGTAAATAAGATTTTGATTTTAGATCTTCATGTTACATGCCAATTTATGCTGTAAAATAAAGGGGGTGCAAACTATGTAAAACACCCCCAGAGCACAATTACACAAAAGTATGTGACCTAAATAAACCATTCACTAGGCAGCTGCAGCAAAAGTGTGCTTGTCATTAAAGCTGCAGTCAGAAAGCACCTCATTAGGCTGTGCTATAAATTACCATCACTGAAGCAACATCAACAGTTTTAAGAAGCTAATCTAACATTTTGTGTTTGTGCGTGTCTCATCTAGATATTTTTCTTAGGTTTAACAGTTTTTGGTAAAGTCAGACAGTGTTTTAGATTCATGAGCTCAGCGGGCATATGTTTTCATTTAAATGACAAACCTAAAAGTATGTGTCAACATACTTTTGGTTTGAGGCCGTTTTTGAGGTTTTGGGGAAGGCAATTAAGGGAAATATTACTGCTACGCCACACAACCATATTTTAGACAGTAGTGTGCTTTCAACTTGGGGGCAACAGTTTCGAGAAGACCCTTTCCCGTTTCAACATAAATTCCCTGTGCCTGCCTGCACAGAGCCCATCGGACCACATTCTAAATCAGTGCCAGACCTCATTAATGCTGTTCTGTGTGTATACATCTCTACATACATTCTGGGAATTCTTGTCAATTTCAACCATTTACAAAGCTTTGTGACCTGACTTCTGGTAGTTATGAGAGCTGAAACAATCAAATTGATTGGTCAACTGACATTCAACTAAAGATTTATATGCAGCTATTTTGATAATCCATTTATTGTCCCTTTTCAACAGCTTCTTAAATGTAACTTTCAGCTTTTCTCTGTTTTGTAACATTGTTAATTTAATAAAAAAATTTTTTTTAATAATTTCTTTTAACTGTTTATTCTGACAAAATGATGTCAACTTGCCTTCTGGGAAATTCTTTTGGTAGAAGAAAAATGTACAGACAACAATAAATCAAAAAAATAATCAGTAGGTTTATTCGTTAGTTGAAGCCCTAATAATTACATCTAAAAAGCACATGATATACAAAAAACAAATGTCTTAATCCAAAAATTCAAATGATTATATGAATAATACCGTACCTGGTCCAGAGGGATGTGCTTCGCTAGCTCACTGACCACCGTCCTGGGAGACGCCTCCCCAACGTCGACCTGTGCCACATACAGACCATCAGTCTCTGGAAGGTGCACAGCTGTGATTATATGTCCAACACGCAGGTCCAGACGCGACACGTCCACCAGGGCATTTTCTTGGCTTGGAGCCGCCGGCTTCTTCTCTGCTTTCTCCCCTCCTTGCATTAAAGAAAGGAAACTACCGTTATAATAATCATGCACTCAAACACAATGGATTATGAAATGTTTCCGTTTCATTACAATGTTTCTTCACAGTACAAATCTGATATAATAATGCACTTATTTGTTGTGCACTTTCAGCACAGAAAATCAGACAGTAGATATTCATCAAATGTGAAGGAAAGTTTAGACTGCATCTGTGAGAGCTGTATGCTAAACTAAATGTGCATAATATGAAAATAATTGGTTTAAAAGCACTTAATAGTTCTGCAAACTGGTAACTTACAGGGAAATGATATACAAAAATCATAGTGGAACGGTACTGAAGAGCTGTCGGTAATCTGCAGCATACAAGAATATTTTAGATAATGCTTCCAACTTAGTTTTAACAGTTTGGGAACAGAGCTTTCCTGTTTCACCAGGACCATACATCTGTGCACAGAAGCCACTTCCACAGATAAATGTTTTTCTTAGTTAGAGGTGTGGAAGAACGCAGTGGCGGGCCGTGCATTTTCTACCTATGCCTTCAGTGCCGTCTCTACACATGAAAACACATGAAGCTCTAGCGTAAGTTCAGACAGGAAGGCCATCCCCTCAAGTCCATATCTCAGGCTTCCCTCTGAGATTCTAGGGCCCAATTCCAATCTCCACCCTAAACCCTCAAACCCTCAGGGACTTACTGACGTCAACTGCTAAGTGGTTGAGTATGAGAGGCTGTGAGGGCTTGAACTGGTTTGAATATGAATGGGACAGCACTTTGCTGCAATATATCACATGACTACATAACAAAATATTGTGTACAATTGTGTATTTATTTTATACTTTTTAATTCACTGATTTGAACATCTTCAAAGTCATTTTAAATCATCTATTTACAAATTGTCAAAAACAAAATGTTGTTCTTCTTTTCGTACGCTGCCCCACTGACCAATCACAGCGCATGTTAATGGACACGCTGGGCCACTGACCAATCATATACGTCCACGCCATTTTGCAGGAGCTGCACCTCAAAGAACACACCCAGCTTGTCAAACTAAAGATCTGATACGTTGAAGTCCATGACAATCAACCACAATGTCCACTCCCCATGTACTTTAATATGCAAAGGCCTGCTTAAACTGCTTTGCTGACAGAGACACAGGAGAAACAAATCTGATTGGATGAAAGCCTGATGCCCTGAAAAGCAGTGCTGCAGGCTGAAGGCAAAGCAACAGTTGTGCAATGAGAAAATAAGCTGATAGGGAAAAATTATTATAATGCATGGAGTGTATTTGTGAAAAACAATTAAATTATAAAATAGCTATAACTTTGTGATTCTGTTTAGGCCAGCAGTGAAAGCTTAGCAGGCCCTGACGGCCCACTACTGGAAGAACGTGACTAAACTGCACAGAGCCCCAACCAGGCGAACACATTTGGGATGAACTGAAATGCAGACTGTGAGCTAGACCTTATTATCCAAAATTAATGCCTGACCTCACTAATTCTCTTGATGCTGAATGAGAGAAAATCCTGTGGAAAACATTTAAGGAGGACAGAGGAAGCATGTTAATGTCCATGGTTTTTGAGAAAGAAAAAATAATGGAAAATAAGTTGTGACCGATATGTCTGCCTCTTTTCTAGTTTCCCTTGTTTCTTCCACAACAACCCAAAGTATAGACTCAACTACGGACAAGCAGCTGATGGTGTGAGGACATTGCTCCACGAATGGGGCTCAGTATCTCTGCTGGAATTGAAGAATGTGCCCAAGATGCTCATAAAATCCTTATACACTTCTGATGAAAACGTATTGTTTCCACTCAAGATAAAGAAACCAAACACATACTGAGATGGTTTTGTAGAGAATAAAAGGTTAACAGAAGCCAGTAGATGAAGGTATTATGTCAAAGTATGTTCCTCCTTGGAATAGTGTGCCATTCACGGTCCCCTGTGGCTGGTTTCAGTTCTAGGTGTCACAGAGATGACTGATTGGGGTCAGAGTTCAGACTGGGTCCAGGTTGAGATGGAAAACACAAATCAACAGAGAAGCAGACTTTAACACAATCCAAACAGTTCTTTTTATAAATGACAAGCAACAAGGCTGGTTTAACAACTAGACAAAGTAGTACACTGAACCAAAAGTCCCAAGTTCACTGCACGTCAGTAACTTTCGATAAATAAAAATAAATTAAAAAAAGACAGATTTGTTAAGGAATAAGCAACACTACTAGTGCACAATAACACAAACTAGCCCTACATTATATAGCTTTGTAGAAGGGCACTGCATGTGACAATTTGGTTTTACATTGAGCTGCAACCAAAAAAAAATGCAGATCAGTTTGTTTTGTCAATCAAAAGCCCAAAATCCAGAGATATTCGGTTTATGATCATATCAAAAGGAGAAAAAAAAAGCAAATACTCACATTTGAGAAGCTGCAACCAGCAATTGTTTAGAATTTGTACTTGAAAACTACTGTAAAACTGCTGCAGAATTTGTTGATTGAGTAATTGATTAATCAAATAATATTTACATAAAGCTGTGTTTAATCTAATTGTGACAAATGTTAGGGACCAGGTAGTGGGGGTCAAGAGGCATTAAATTAGTACATTTTAAAACACATATAATTCAAAGTGCTTAAGCAAATAAATGCATTAGAATGGAATTTCAAATAAGCAATACAACTCATAAATAAATCAATTGAGATACATGTATATATTTTGAAAAGTTTGGATTGAGTTTGAAATCAAACTATAATAATCTTGTCTTGTAGCTGAATGGGTGTACATTTCTGCATGCAGGTCTCAAAAAAGAGGAAAGCCTTTTTTGTTTATAAGAGCAACTGGAGAGAGAGTTGCTGTGTCAATGTGAATGCCGATGCAATATATATAGGTGAAATGTTGCCAAAAGTGGGACACACCACCATCACACTTGTATGCTGAGCCTCTGCTTCCCTGAGCTCACCTTTATGCTGGCTGTACTTGGACACCCGGCCCCGGAAGCCCATCTCGTGCAGCTCCCGGCGCACGGTCCTGGGGCTCACGCTGGCCCCGGACGCGGTCTGAAACTCGGCGGTGAGCGCCTTCACCGAGGTCGACCGGTTCTCCAGCGCTACTTTCTCCAGCACTTGGCGGTCCTCCTCCTTGAGCTTGTGCGGTCGGCCGCTCCGGGGCAGAGCCGTCGTTATTCCTCCACGCTTCCACTTCAGAATGACAGAGCTCACGGTGGACCGCGGCAGCTTCAACAGGGCGGAAATCTCCCGGACGGACTTTTTGCACATGTGACAGCCGACGACAGTCCCCCGCTGGAAGTCACTGAGCTCCTCGCTGCGACCCATTCTGCCGCAAATGTCTGGAGACTGCGCCCTGCATTGATTTCTCCTCCTCCTCCTCCCTTTTTCTTCTTCTGTGTTTTTGGCAGTTTGAATACTGCCCTCCACAGGATACAAATACGCATACAATAAAAAAGTAAGAACAGGCTTAACGACCAAAAATTATACAAGAGCAATTAAAAGGCAAGAGTGATACGGTACAATTACTCGCACAAATATATAATTTTATAATCATTATGTAATGATTGGCTAGTGTTTTTGTGCTTAACTAAGTCAACTAACAGCACCTGAAGTAAAGTAAACACCATGGATGTGTATTTTGGATGTTTTTTTTTTCATTAGTCTGAAAAATGACATATGGAACCAAAATATCCCCAAATTGATCCGTGCATAAAAAACATTGTTTTTGAATGTATTTCATGGTAACTTGAGTTCTGTTTGATAGAAATTTCCAATTACCCAATTATACAACTTTCCAGACATAATTTATTCATTATAATTAACAGACCCGCTCCTCACATGGAATCATATCATTTTTCAATATTAAACAAAACTACGGTCATAACATCTTATATATAGGATACTGTAGGGAGTGTGTGTGATTTAATTCCCTACCAAGCATCTGCTGTAGATCTCTGGAGAGGCACATTTCCAACATTTGAACAATAATTCATAGTTTTTCTCATTATTAAGTAGTTTTTTTAGTTTCATAATTATGAGACTATCTAATAATAGTAAACATAACTGACTCAGGATAATTTATTTCATCATACACCTGTATTTATTGGAGTTTGTCCTCCTCACAGTCAGGAAACACCTTATATTCTTTCCATTAAAGAAAAGTGCTCATAATTAAACCCAGTTCTTACATCAAATCTCAGGAAAATGCTTTTCTTTTTCCGGACTAGAATAGATGTCTATCTGCTTCCCTTGACTGTAGTGGAATCAGTCGCCCTCAAACATCACAAGTTCGGATAGTGTTTATGACCTGCTTCCCTTATTTAGCTAAACATACTTTTTATAGAGTTAATGTAAAACAAACAAGTTTATCAAAGGTGAAAAAACCTGATTCAATTTATTATAACTCACAATCAGAGACATTCCTACACGTGCATCATGGTACAAGAAAAGGACAGAGACACCGCGAATCATACTTACAATTATTTTATATTACAAAATAGCAATGCTGTTATTTCTGCTGGGTATAGTGTACAATATATTGATACTCCCCCCCACACCCCACATATGCACAATAGTACAGATAAAAGATCACAACAGTATACAATAAGCAACAACTGAGTCATGTGCCATATTCAATACTGTTGCCCCCTTTCTCAAAAGCTGAACTTTAAAAATAGACTTCCTCAAGTCTCATCATTCTCTTGAAGGTTAAACTGGACGATTTACACAAACAGAAGAAAACACATGTGACAAGCGAACAAAATGGAATACCAAATACATTTCAAATACTTTCCTAGAAAGAAACACATAATAAAGATACTAATTATATAAAAAAATAGAGGCAGTGTTCAATTGGTACATTTATTTCAATAGTTAATTCCAATTAATTGCTTGAGTAACCTAGATAGACTGTTAGTCAGTAAACAGCAGATAAGCTGTTTAAAAAATAAAAATTGTCCAACAAGCAAGAATAAAATTCAACTGCACTAACAAGCTTATTTTTTCTTAGCGATTGTAACCAATTAACTTATATTATATACTGTGGCATGATTAATTGGCGCATGTGTACTGTACTGTTTCGTGCATAATTAGTATGTTGTGTAAATAAATTACATATAATATGTTGTTTATTCCATTTTAGGGATCCTTATTCACATTCAATATGAATAATGTATGAATATTTTGTTTAAATTTAGCTTTTCTTTCCCAAATTAGCACCAAATCCATAGTTCTTTCCAGGAAACTCGGTGGGAATTATTAGGACAAATAAAACAATGTGCTACTCAATGTTGCAGGTACAATGCATGGAGTTTACCAAGGTCTTTTGTGTCTTAAAATTCCTTCAGATTCTATTTATTCCTACGAGAGAGTGGTTATTGAAACGCTGTAAATAGACAAAACTGAGAGAAGACCTTGTATCTTAGTAATATAATCTTTAAGTTTCTCTGTAAAAAGAAGGTTTAGCTTTAGACAAACTTGCTCTGTTAGGCAGAAAAAACAGATGTGCTTGGCTTTATCTTGTCGCTATGCTGACCAAACAAACGGTCAGATGGAGACAGAGTGTGTGTGTGTGTGTGTGTGTGTGTGTGTGTGTGTGTGTGTGTGTGTGTGTGTGTGTGTGTGTGTGTGTGTGTGTGTGTGTGTGTGTGTGTGAAAAGGAGACAAGAAGACAGAATACATTTAAAGTGTTGACAGAAAGGCAAAGAGAGCAACGGATGTTGATCTTTCTGGGTTATTATCTTATGCATTGTGCTGGCTGAGACTTAAACATCTGTATCTATGCGCTGGCAAGATCTCACAGCACCCTCCACCTTCACATCCACAACGCAAGAGATCTATAGCTAGTAAACCAGGCTTCATTAAACAGACAGCACTGTCTCATAGATAGTGAATGAAAATGTACATTCATGAATATGTCCAACTTCAGGCAGTATTTCACGGTTAAACTAAGTATTCTAACTTCTTACTTTAGTGTTATTAGAAAGTAGTGTCTCTGGGTATCAAGCTGCTACAGCCCAAGAACATACACTCTCACAAAATGCTTAGAGAAATAAAGAATTACAAAGTGCCCCTCCTCAAACCAACGCTTTCATGAAACACTCAAACATTTGCCCATATACATTCAATAATCCTTCAATGATCGACCCCAACAGAGGCGTGTGGACATGTGTGTGTGTGTTATATAACAGCGTCCCTGGTGGAGTGCCTGGCGGCAGGACATAATGGAAACAATGACTGGAAGAGGGGAAAAAAACAGCCAGTTAAATTCTTCTGGCTCCTTCGACTCAGTCAGTGGAGTCTGTGCTTCTTCAGTGTGTAAGTCAACAGGAATGTGAGAGGAAACTTATCAAATCAACTATTAGATCCTACTGATCTTCTTCATGACATTAGGGGAAAAGTAATAAGGAGGTGATTGGCAGGACGACGAGAGTTTTTGGTAGAATTCATTCTTCTACTTTTCCTTTTGTTGTTTTGTTAAAGAGTATGAATGTGAATTAACAGTCAGCATCACCAGGAATCTAAAAGTAAAAGCTACATTTAAAAATATATCTTTATTTCTTCGTTTTGGTTCTCCTTCCACACTAAGCTGGCGCTTTTTTGCAGATTCTGGTGAAAAAAATTTGGCGGTTCGTTACTACCTGCAACCGATTTTGTATGTAGATATAGCCGATCCACCTGTTGTCATTAAGCTGGATCTATATTTTTATAAATCTCACACTAGAGTTGACCAGAGGGAGTAGAAGGGGACCAAACGGAGCTTTAACCACCTGAGAATCAGCAGACTAACCCGTTCCTCAGCACACGGTGGCTGTGATGCAGTTTTGTTTTGAGATCTTGGCGAGGGTTGTTTTCATGTAGTTTCCTGAAATTTGCCGACTTTGTGTGGACCAATTCCGAACAAAACTTCTCAATTATTACACTGTAAACATGTTCACGCGGTATGCTTTTCATTCCATATGAATAAATGTTTGGAGCATTACATTGCTCAAATGAAAGCCCTGACTGGGCATTTAAATGCATCTTAGTTGTCAGGCGATGCACATCACCCTCCTCTTCCACCAGAACAGTCCCTCTTTTAACCGACTTCTATTTCAGGGCCATTCTGTGACACAGACAAGGAAATCAGTATGCATGAAACAACGTCAATGTTTAAAATACTACTGATAATCTTGGCACAAAGACTGGTTTACATATTTAAACCGACTGGCTTGACAAGTGTAGGAAGTTTGCCTACAGTATATGCACCCCAGCCAGAATTTGGTAGCGGCAACTACAATTGCCAGCTGTATTGAGCAGCAGTGTGAACACAGACATGAACACGTCCATCCTGGCAGACAGCAGGAAGTGATCACCAGCGCAGTTTGTTGTGATAACTTGTAAAACAGCAGCAGTTTCAGTAGGGCAGTGGGTGACATCGCCTCGAACTGCCTGTGGCAAGCTATGATTGTCAAATGTGAGGACAGAAATATCAACCTTGTTTTTGCAGGAATATTCAGTTGGTAAAATATAAGTTATAAATACACAAAATTTGTAACAGAAACCGTTACAATTAGAAATTCAGAAATTACAGCATAACGTGTGCATAAATATCCCAACTCCTTGAATGTCACATGACCACATGAACTTAAAGACCTACGCTTCAAGTTTTCAAGGGATAATAACGTGTACCCAAGTCTGAAGTTGAAAAATAGCTGGTGGGAATTCACACCAACTGTTGGGACTCAGAATAAGTTGCTGATATAGGCTCTAACATGCTATGTATCCATTACATCAGTATGAATATGTTGGCAGTGATCTCATGCCAATAAATCAAACAAACAATCTGCACAGATTTTGAAGAACAATTAAAGCTGCAATCTGACATTAAGGATACCTTGCTGCTTCTGTGCTTACATTGTGTCCAGAAATAGGTTTAGAAACATGATTTTGTACTGGTAAACTTAGTACTAGGCCTCAAACAACCTATTATATTCCAGATACTATGTTTACAAAATTAAGAGCATATCTATGGCCTCCAAATGGCTCTCAAGATGGCAATGGGTGAGCCAGTGCCTCGTAGCTAACGGTGCGAACAGCGCTAACTGTGCAAAAAACGGCAACAGGGCTGACAGAGCTAACAGTGTTAGTTAACAGCGTTGGTCAGGACCGTGTTATCAGCTGTAACCGCTGTATGAGAGCAGTGCAGAGCGGCGGTCATGAGCTCACACGTAGGGCACGCTCACATGCACTAAAAAACATGTGCGACCGGCCTGGCAAAGTCAGCAAAGAACAGAGAAGATCGGATTACAACACAAACAGAGGAAGAGCCGCTTCACTCTTTGCTCCACTATATCTTTACATATCAAATAAATGTTTGATGCTATATTAATACTCTGAATATCGTATCAAGAACCTTTAAGGGTGTGAAAAGATGACGTGTAACAAAAACTGGGCCACCACAATGTGAGAGCTGTGATTGGCTGTCTGGTCAGCATAGCAGTCAAACCAAGGTGTGACTGCTGGGAAACGAACAAGCGACACGTCAACAGATGCAGGGACAGATCTGTTTTTCGGTGGAGACAAAACTGGGGGGTTTTGTGCTGCAATGTTGTATTGCTCATTTGCCCTTTTTCTGAAAAGTAAATTCCTCCAGGGGGCCAAAGACATGGCGGATCTCTGGGGGGCCCCGGCCCCTTTTGTCATGCCTTCGTCCTCCTTTTCCTGGTGATTTATGCTTTTTATCTCAACTTTCATTGGCTCAGGATTTAGCCTGCTCACATTCTTGCTCCGTGGACAGGTCTACTTCAGGCATGTCCACCTCCACGCCTATGGCGATAGAGGCGTCTGAATCACTGCTGGGTGGAGGCTGGTGCCCACCTGAGGGGGGAGAGAGGGAGGTAATTTCTTACTTGAGAGGTCGCTGTGGGATGCAGTTATACCAGTGGTTATACCAGAGTCTCAGAACAGTCAAGTCCTTTAAAGAAGGTAGAATTATTTGGGTTAATGCCGTGAAACATTTCCCCCCTCACAATTCAGTGATAAATCAGGTCTTTTTCTGGGACCCTGATTGCAGCACACACCCAATAAAAGGCTGACTTCAGAAAGAATGATCAACAATACCATTAAGGACAGCGCTTATTATTCAGACAAAAGACACAACACAATCGCTCCCCCATCACTGCCAACACATGGCAGCAGGAATCCTGACAGATTGGCTTCAGTTAAACAAATAATATCTAATTGACATACTAATTAGTCTTGATGAGATCACCTCCTTGTGGTGCCTTAAATATAAACCCTTTCGGGGCAAATGTAAAAAAATAAATATATTTTGCCTCCAAGTCGTGGCAACGCATAGATAATTAATCCATTCCCTGCTCTAGAAGCAGTTTGGAGCACAATATTTACATGATGATGTAGCTAAAAACATATTACTAAGACATCAACTTCATCATTTTCTTAATATAATAATTAGCTGTTACGTCTTTAAAATTTCAAATATTTCCACCCCGTAGCAATGTTTATATTAAAATATCTTTTCAATTAACAGTCCAAAATCCCAATATATTGAGTTTACTGTAATAAAAGACAAAGAAAAGGTCTATATATACAGTCAGGTACTTACATATTTGGACATTGACACATTTTTCATTATTTTGGCTCTATACACCACAACAATGGAGTTGAAATGAAAAAATATTTGAATTTGTTGTAGTTCCTACACCGTTCACCTGATTTGGATGTAAATACCCTCAAATTAAAGCTGAAAGATTTTTTTCATTTCAACTCCATTGTTGTGGTGTACAGAGCCAAAATAATGAAAAATGTGTCAATGTCCAAATATTTATGGACCTGACACTGTGTGTGTGTGTGTGTGTATATATATAAAAGAACTGGTCAGCAAATGTTTGGAAACTGTACTTATTACTTTACGTTAGTACGTTAAAAAGGAACAGATACAAAAAAAAAGTCTATTACATTTTTGTATTAATTTCACTTAACTATTCTCCAATATAAGTTTTCAGCTATGTGACCTTCATTAGGGTAGTTTCTGTTGTATTTGTCTGGCTTCTTCATGAAGCCAGACAAATACAACATCATCTTTCCCTATTAATGGTTAAACAGCTTGGACCTCAATTTTTCAATAACGAATAGCTAATTAAAAAAAAACATTCAAAACATATAATGCTTAAATCTCCTACATCTCATAATACTTATGAATAACACTATCTAATAGCAAAAAATAGCTGACCTCAATAAATCCCAAATAATTATTTACTGTGCAGGGAAGAAAGACACAAGCGAGATATAAAGAGAGATTATAACTTTGTCTCTAAATGTGGGCATGTTTGTGCCCAGAAGTGTAGAAATGTTGGAGCCGGTGTAACGTGCTGAGCAGAAGGACTTTGGCACTCGTTACTCAAACACTTCATCTATTTTTTACCGTCACACTCTGCACCTCCAGGTCTTCAAACACCACATTAAAGTTTAATTATAAACTCTACGCTGACAGTAACCTGACTGCAGGAACAACAGTAAAACCACTGGGAAGTGTAATTACATCAAGCTGGATAGAGCTGGAGTAATGTACACTTTACAGTACAGTGTGGCATTAAATCCAAGTATGATACATAAATGCCCTTCTGCATTTCTTGTTTCATAGATTTACTGATTTGGCGTAAACATTTGACTTTTATCTTCCAAGCCCAAATGCAGATTAATGTTTTTTGTTAACACAATAATAAATAAAACGTAAAAATCTCCTCTCTGTTTATTCCTTCATCCAGCCATAGAATAGGTGTTATACCAGACTCAAAACTTTTACAACTCAGGCTACATCTCTGTTCTGTGGAAATGTTTTTGGCCTCTGATGCTAAATAGCAGAAAGAACACATGTACGAGCATGTGCATGTACTCACACGATAAAGCGCTGATGGCTAGCAGATGTTTAACGGCCGTCAGTTAAAGAAACAGCCCGTAGGCGTTTGCATAAGGTGCTAAAGTGTACACTTTAACATAAATATTTGAGTGTACGTGGGTTAGGCTGTGGCTTTCTGGAAAGAGAACACTATTCTTACCCTCCTGTGTTGCTCAGGAATATCTGAATTAGGGAACATTAACCAGGTGGCTGCTGGCCTGATTAAGGCCTCAGAATAAACAAGTCAACCCTCAAATGTCAAGAGAAATAGCAGAACCGGCACACGGTTTAAAAAAAAGAAGCTGGTTTCCTCTGTGGGATGGGGGACAAAAGGTCTTGTCAAGTCTAATAGATCCCAATGTATTTTCGAGCACAGGACATGGCAGAAAACAGGAAACTGTCAAAGACTTCTCTGTGTTAAATAATGGAGGCACAAATAAATGGATGGAGAGACATACTGTTGAGCATGTGGTGATAACTTTGTATTAACTGTGACTTTAAATTAAAACTGAACATCCCAACTTCCCAGCTTAGCTCTACATCCAAAATAAATGTCCCCCCAACTGTCAGGGTTTTACAGCTACGTTACAAATGTGTGATGTTTGAACTTACACCAGGCACCTGCCTGAAGTTCTGTCTCTTCATCAGGATGGAGCTGCTGTTGGTCTGTTTCTCTTCCGGCTGGATCCAGAACCACCGAGCTCTCGTTTATCGTGATCTCACTCGACCCGCTGATGGGGTTGGTGTGTGGACCGCCGACAGACGTCTCATAGTCTGGAGGACCGTCATCTAAACAGTCTGCGCTAAGCTGGAACGTGGCAAAGGTCTCGTCTTTAGAGGCACTCTTACGCATGCTATAGGTGGTCATTTATTTTATGTTTTGTACTTTGTAGTCTTGATATGAGAATGAGAGAAAATGAGAAAAACATAATAAATCAAAAAGGACCTTACTGGGATTCCCAAGGCTTTGAGGATATTCATTTTACACATGGGACACGTCCGGTGGTCTTGTAGCCACGGGTCTACACAGTGCTTATGGAAGACATGCCTGACCAAACAAGAACGCAGTGCACACATAAAACATTCGAAAGCAAATGACTGCTTGGGAAATATGTATACTGTATATCGGCAGATATGGTACATGTGATGATTTTATGCCTTCAACAAAAAGAGACACCTAGTTTTAAAGTTACAAGCACACAAACATTACCTGCATGGTAAAACCCTCACAACATCATTCGGCTTATAACCTTCGATGCAAACTGCACAGTTGTCAAAGTCGGACTCAGTCTCCTAAAACACAGAACACAGCAAGACAGAAATGGAAAAAACAAGTATGACCAATGAATTCTCAAAGAGAGCAGCTTTCACAACAAAGTGTTTCACATGAAAAACAAATGACAAAAGCAGATCAAATAAACAACAAAAGATATAAAACAAGATCAAATGAATTAAATAATTACAGTATATGTACCATCAATGTGTGAGCCATAAGATAAGAATGATTTTCAAGACAAGATTTCATAGAAGAGGATATTGAGTTTGCCTACCTATATGATATATCTATATCAAATCAAATAAACTGTATAATTCAAATAATTTCCTCCACATTGATAATCAAGTATAGCTTCCTTTTAAACTCACTGCATGGCCAAAGATGTTTATGTGACATATACTGCTACCTTGTCTCCTTTCTTAATGGTGCGTACTTGCAGCTTACTGATGGCCTTTTTGGCAGCATCTCCCAAACGTCTCTGTGGATATAAAAAAATAAACGTCAGTGACTCAGCAATGTGCAGGTATCTCATTAGCCTGTTGATATACAGCAAATACTGCGGATTGGTCTACATCCGCTGAAAAAAATAAAAACACAAGCCGACATGTTCATGTGCACCAACACTAAATTTTACAAGATCAAACATCGCGTGTCGCTTTGCTGTGGACGTGTCAATTTTACCACTTTACATTTGTTTTATAGGAAATGAAGAGAGGAGCGTCGATGTCTACTACTGTAAGATAAAGTACAGAGTATGAAACACCGTCACTGAACCACAGTAAACCAGTGAACCGCAATGGAAAAAAAACTAATTAATAAGAGAAAGATGATCTAGTTTTTTGGCATAAAACTAAATGATGGTATATTATTAATCCAAGTTTTATTAATATCCAACTATTATTGGAAGCATATTAGAGGAACTGGTTACAGACGATTTTAAAAATTGACGCACAAGTATAAAGGCACAATATCACACTTTAACAGTAACCTTACTGAGTTGCCGTGGAAATGAATCAGAGCAGATTTGTTCCAACATTGATCACCATAATTCAAGTGAAACCGCCAACAATGGTTGTCACGGCACCGGCTCCTATCATAACAGGCTCAATGATGAATTATTATTACAGACGTCACAAGAACGTCATTATAAAGAGAAGTATTTGCACTGTTGGCTCACAGAGAGCCGAGTCAGTTGATGGTTCACCGGTTCGCCACGCCTCTGTTAGGCCAGCTGTCGGGCTAATTTGGGCCTCTCCTTAAAAGCCTCACAGAGCCGACACCAGATGGAAAAATGCATGGCCCATTGTCAAGAGTGAGACCGCGGCACTGCAGCACTGTCAGTCGCCCCTTTCAGGCAGAAACACATTAGCTCATAAGGTCATACTTTGATCAAACAAAGTGCAACACAGCCATACCTGATTGCGGTCTCGTGCATTAGCGTAGCGGAACCTCTGGATGTAGTAGAAGACGAGCCAGGCGAGGGAGATGATCATGAGGACGATGAAGGAGATGGAGACGAACACTACCGACGTTCTGCTCACGTATTTCTGCAGGTTGCGGGTTCCTATGGAGATGTACAGCTTGACCATGATTTTCTGCTCCAGCAAGGCCGCAATCTCACGACCTTTATGCTCTGTGATCATGATGGCCACAACATCGCCTGTACCTGCACACACAGGCATCACAGGAAGTACCAGTTTAGATGTTTAGAAGATGAATCAGGTCCACACTGTTGCTAGAAGTCATGTCCTCACTATTGTGTCTAGAGTTTTAACACCTGGAGAGCAGTTTAAACTCCACTATTACACTCAAATTACACATGGTGGATCATAAATTATGTTTTAGACATCTTCAAATATGTTATTTAGCCAAATAAACATTAAAATAAAATATCATAAAGGAATGTTGTATTTCTCCTCCAAGGATTATAGTTTTGAAAGAGCACTTTGCAGAAAATAAATAAAGCAAAACAATGTTTTCATTTACATTACATAACATTACAACTATTTTGATGAATGCTATTTTGGGGTTTTGGATGGACAAAACAAGACATTTAAAGACAGCAATGGAAAATGTTCCATTCTTTTCTGACATTGTATAGGCAAAAGCATTAATCCATGAATCAAATAATAGTTATTACATCAAAAAATTATGGAAATAATTGTTAGTTGCAGACCTATTCATGTCAAAATGTAAAAGAAAAAGACAAGACAAGAAAAAAAATTATTAAACAATCTGAAATGTGTGTTGCAAAACAGCAACAGACAGCAATAAATACAATACACGTTGTTTTTACAGACCAACTGCATAGCTGTAGGCTTAGACTGCAGTTGTTTACTTTAATTAATCTGTTTGGCATAAAAAGAAACCAAAACCTACAATACCTTAGAACAGTGGTTCTCAACTGGTCTGGCTGCAGGACCCACCATCACTCTTGAATGACAAGCCGCAACCCAAATCAAGGAAAAATGTTCAACTTCTCAAATTGATTTAATAAAAAGATGGTGCAGTTTGAAAAGAAGAAATATTCCCTTTTATAGTCGATTAAAAACCCCAAAGTCCATTTTAAGGACACAAGGTAATATAATATATATACTGTAATAATACAACATACATAACAATTCAGTAACTTTAGCCTTTTTTAAACAGACTCAACAGCTTTCATGCACAAACATGAAATAAAAAACTACTGAGAAGCAGTTTAAAAAAGACTCAAACTTTAGCTGAGAATACTCACTCCCTGAATCTATGACCAACGCTGCACTGAAACAATGCAGTGTCTTGAGGAGCAGCTTTTATCCACAAACTCAAAATAAATTAAAGATTCAAGTCTACAAAATCAACTTTTCTTCTGATTATCTTATCAGTAGCTAAATGCTGAAAAACATGTAGCAGCACTCACTTTAACCTGAGGTGCAAGGACTGTGAATCGATGGCACTCCCCGTCAAAATAAAAAATCCCCTTCAAAATAAAAGCACAGGGTTTTTTTCATACAATATTTTTTCACTCAGGCGTGGACCTACTAAAAACGGGTAGACCCACCAGTTGAGAAGAACTTCCATCAGAGAGTCTTCATTACCATGTACTCAGACGACATACTTCTCACCCTGTCAGCTAAAGCTTCTCAACATTTCAGTTTCAAGTTGCCTTCTGCCTCTAGTTTGAGCAAACATCCAGCTCATTATGGAAATACCTTTTGAGAGTTAAATAAAACGTTTACATATTACAACTATTTAATTATTGACAAATCTGTTGATTTTCTTTTAATTAATTGATACATATTGTCTATATTGTCACAAAATAAATCAACAAATGTCCTTCACAATTTCCCTGAGCCAAAGCAGACACTATCACATGTCTTGTTTTGCAACAGTTGCAGTTTAAAACCTAATCGCTAGATTCAGATTCCACTACAAAGCAAAGCCACAAATCCTCACATTGAGAAATAAGAACTCGTGAATAATTTTCACTTGATGAATTTGAATTAAACAGTTAGTATATTATGAAATTAGCCGACGATTAATATCCTGTCAATCAATTAATCAATTGATTATTTCAGCGCCAATGTAAAAAAGTTTACCAATCATACAGAGCTAAAGAAAGTATAATATATATATAAACTGCAGTACGGAAAGAACAAAGATATGTAGTTATAGGTCGCCATTATACTGAAGTTTGACAGTTCATTTTTAAAACCTTTTTAAAGAGTATTGTTTTGCATTGCAGTATAGATAAACAGGAAATGTAGGAGGGTTAAAATAAATGTTGGCTTATGTAAAGTGACAAATATTGTCTGTCAAATATCAATATCTGTACCTGTCTCAAAAGATCAGCATCTTGCAAGCTCTATTGTGTTTATTTGAGGTCGTCTGTGATGAGGGAAGAGCACATGAGACCTAACTCTGTGTTTTTAGACACAATAAGGAAACAAGCCTCTACTCTGCGGCCAGTTGATGATTCCTGGAACTGCATAAACAGTCTGAATACTGTTACATCATATTCCTTCTGCTGCATGTTTATGACTGCAACTGCATGGAGACACAGTGGTGCTTGAGTCACTCTATCAGTCATCATAAACAGTGGCTTTATTTAACCTGCCATCACCAACAGTACCTTCTGTGCAGCCTGCCAGATTATATACGGATAAATCCTCATGTAACAGAGATCAGCACGCCGTTATTATAAAATGATATGCCGGGTTAATTCTTCCACCGAAGCGCTACTGAAAATACGGCCTTTGATGGTTTCCAGAGGAGTTAAAGGCTTTGAATCCAACAGATATGCTTCCTTTTCAGGATGTAGCAGCAATTCATTATTGCTGTCATACTCACAAATCCCTTTATGTAACAGGTCTGTTGTCAAATCTGCACAGCTGCTACATTTGATATGACCAGGGTTGAAAACCCAGACCATCATTGTGTTTTGAAACAGTTTAATTTCTATGAATTACCATTATCGGCATACAGATTTACACTTAAAGTACAGAAAATATATGCAAAAGCAACATTCCTGACAACTAAAAAAACGTTTTAGTTCACAATTTGTTTCGGGTATGGTAGAAATGGGTACAAAGCACTTCATGTGTCGCTAACATCTTCTGAAAAAAACAAACAGATTCACAGCCACACAGTCATCCAGCTGGCAGTATCTCCACTGTTACCACACAACGGGTTATCCTGTATTATGGTGGCTGCTCCCGCAAAATGAGTGTATATATGCGAGAGCCTCTAAAGCAAACACTGCTATAAACAATGACACAGAAAACAAAAGCTTGTGTTTGGACAGCAAACAGACGGTAACATGCTGCTGAACACCACAGTGTATTCAGGCTCTCAGGCTACAAGCTGTCCCACTTTTTTGTTTGTATCTTTCTCACAGGCATGAACATTTAAACACAGTAATCATGTCTTTGGAATACATTTTTTCATTTGAGTTTCTCAAATTATTTTATCATGAGATATATTACCTGTCCCACCCAATAATACTCAAGAACCACTGATAACGTATTCATATGAAGGTTCCCTGTTTTGTAAACCTATTTTATCATGTGTGTGACCTCAGAAACACACACTCATGACCTGCAGATTTATGGTTTTAGTTCGACCATATGGTGCAAAGGGGAAATCACTATGATGTAACAACATTAAAAAAAGAAAATGTCAAAGCCCAAAACTGTTGCTTCCAGACTCAGTAGACTTTAAAAAATACTCCTGTATGGCCATCTTCTGCTTCCTAGCCAGCAGAAATAAGGGAAGGCATAACATGTAAGATTTCCCTAAGCCTTGACTCTGATCGCCTTCTTCTGTTCACTGTGACGCAGCCAGAGCGGACAGAAATAGCTGCTTCTAAAACAGGAGTGCAATGACTGAGACTGAGGCTGAACTTGTAAAAAGATCTGTGTTTTCAGACCCACTTGGCCAAAATGTGATAGCAAAGAAGAATACATACGGAATAGGTTAATCCAGTAGACACCAACCTGTTCAGTGCTGGGAATTTAATTTATTTAACAGGCTTTTGGTGTTCTGCAAAGAGGATAACACTGAGGCACAGATTACCACAGAATTAACTGGTAAACACTTTATTAACAACCATGTACTAATCTGAACCTGACAGTTACACTTTGGTGTGAGCATGCAAGTTTATCAAAAAAGCTTCAGGGGGACTGGAGGAATAGTTTGACATTTTGGGAAATATGCTTATTCCCTTTCTAGATGAGAGTAAAATGAGAAGGCTGATAACGCTAATGTGTACATTGGACATCAGGCAGTTAGTTTAGCTTAGCCTAAAGAGTGGAAACAAGGGGAAACAGCTAGCCTGGCTCTGTTCAACTGGAACAAATTCCACCCCCTAGCAGCTCTAAAAGGTAATTACTCAACACAAAAATGTAAGCGTGAAAACCAAACGCTGTGGTTTTGCGGGTAATTGTGTCCCAGACTATTAATTGGTGCCGAGCAGTTGCCAGGCAGCCAGCAGAGAGTCCAGGAAGTTTCTGCTCTTAGGCAAAGAAATAGTCTGGAACATAGCGACCCATAAAATAGCAAATGTGATTTGTACACTTTGTTTTTCGTCCATGTGAGCGGTTTCCATTCTGTATGCTAATTTTCTGCTGCTATCAAGAAAGCAAATAAGTGCATTTCTTTTGATTGTATAAACCTTTGACAGGAAAATAACTGCATAGTTCAAAGTATAAACCCCACTCTTTCAGAGGTAAACTCACAGTTTCTGACCTGGCAGTATCATGACTTTGATCCCGCTCAGCCTTGGGATGTTAGGATTAAATAAAATTAAGCCCCGAGAGGTTTCTGGCTCTGCCAACTGTGGAGTTTACAGCCCAGCTGTGTTGTCTCTGAACAGGAAAGTGCTCCATTCTTTCTTTGGCAGCCTCACATTCAATCTACACTTTAGGACCCTGGTTTTCAATTGCATGTGTAATTGTGCATCTGGCCACCTGGTGAATGCACATCCATCATTTACTCTCTTTGTAGCTTTGCTTTGGTCTCCAGTTTCTCCTGAGACGCATCACTGAATTTGAGTAAAAGCTTTAGAAGTTTTGCATTGAATTCAAATGATCTGCTTATCATGACATGTGCCTCAGACGCGTCAATTCAAAGAGACTTTTGAGTTAAAAACTTTTTGTAATCAATTAGACCATTATCGTTAGGTGTTGTTTAGGTGTTTTTCTTTGAACATCTGTTACTGCACAGATCTTTTTGTCCAACAACCTTCATGCATTGTGCCATTCATTGGCTGGCACAGACGTAGAGGTCTGATCAGCCACACCTTTATGAAAACTAACAACAAGCTGCCAGAGAAGCCATTTCCAATGGAAATACATGTCAAGTGAAACAGAGAACCTTGCAACAGGGGCATAAAGTAAAAAACGTCCTACAGTCCCTACTTCCGGCGCCCTTGCTCGGACCACAACCATCTCTGATCTCGGCCTTCAATTTGATCTCAACTACATGCCTGTAAGGTTTCGTGAGCATCTTGCACGGCCGTGGGTAAGTATTGCGGTGACAAAATATGTCCACAAATGGACAGAAATATAAACACCTGGTAGAGAACTTCAAACAGCCTTTGTGGGACAGTATTCCTGGTACAGGAGGTGTCTCCAGGACCACATTTTGCCGTGATTACACACACAGACTCACAAGGTGAAAACAATACGAGCCTCACACTGTCAAGGCTCGTATAGAAAGCTCTTCTCAATGCTACTGGAGGCCTTAAACTCAGTTAAACTCTACAGGTAAAAAACACAAATAAATAACTCCTTAGCAAGCTTGGAAGAAAAAGTTTGTTCCAACTGTAGGACAGCTGTAGAGCTATTACTAAGGTATTGCATCTCTGCATGATGGCCCGCTGTGTTTGGTTTCAGTATATATATATATATATATATATATATATATATATATATATATATATATATATATATATATATATATATATATATATAAATAAATAAATAAATAAATAAATAAATAAATAAAAATGTTTAAAGCGTTCTTAGTCATGAGCATGAACACTGTGCAAGAGGAATCTTCCCACATGCATCAGCCTATTTGTTAACGTTGTAGTTAAACTAAACTTTGTCTGCGATACATTTTTGATAAGATTTCTATATTCAGCACATAAAAACGTGACAACAATTTTGTTTATGACCTACATATCTTATTTGCTGGTAAATTACTCAAATTTACTGGTATTTAAACAGCCAAGTGTTTGTCAGACAAAAAACATGCACTGCTTCTAGAAATGAAGGAAAATAAATGTGAAGAAATCTTTCTACGGTCTGTGTTTTCAGAACATTTTTCATGGGTTATGTCAGTTTATTTACACATTTCAGGTCTTGAATGTTTACTTTGGTGGTGTATTGATTGTGGTCGGAGCAAAAATATGTTTTGGTGTTTGTCAGCTTTTTCTTGAGGAGTTATTGCCTGCAACTTGATTCTCTGCTAAACTTTGAACTGTATTTCTGATTATAGTATAGTATATAGTTTCTCTCTTCATTTATTAAGTCATATTTGTGAATAAAACTTCGGGACATATAACAAACATTTCCCTGTTTGTTGTAAACATGTTGTTATCGTTCATTGCTTAGAAATAAATCAGGAGCACTAATGGAACAATGTTTTGGCCTCTGCACAGTTACACAGTATAGCAGGAAAACTCCACCAGAGGAAACTAGACTCATTATAGTGCTGCTTTTTTGTGTGAAATTGTGCTCAAACGTCAGAATTTGACGTTTGAGCATTTGATTAGCACTGTTAAGAAAAAGAGTAATTTCCATGTCTGCACTACTGCATTTGTGCTTCACCATTCTTGTTCTTTCTGATTAAGTTTATTTTACCCTGTTTGGATGCAGTATAGGCATGTAAATTAAACTCTGCGAAAGACATTTCTTTGAAATGAGGGTTTGTGTGCTCAGTGATATCTAGTTTTGAGTGATTACAGAGACTAAATTAACTGAGAATCTAGATGTTAAACTGTCCAGCAGGTTGTGTTTAGACAATCCTTACAATTTTGGAACTTGGGGTTTCTTTTTTGAAATGACAAAAAAAGTATTGCAGAAAAAAAAAACACATGTTCTCTTAAAGGTAAGGTATCAAAAAACTGTTGAATTTGTGTGTCAGGTGATAATCAGTCCATCTTCCCGGGATCCAGTGCACTTTTTTTGCACTTTATCATGAAACTAATTGGTTATTGAGCTGATTAAAAATATACAGAAGCTGCTCTGGGACTTCAGCGGTGTGAACCCATTAATCTCGGCCCAACACTTAAGAAGAAACTACTTAGAGAAGCCATGTGTACCCTCCGACCTCTGAACAGGAGTTATGAAGGAAAAGACACGTCGCCTGGTTGTCTCTTACCTGGATGGGGCATTGTTATGGTGTCGTTTGCACTGCCGGAGCCCACATTGTATATGACAACCGCTGAGGCGTTGTAGTTGGCTACGTTACGGATCTTCTCTCGGTATGTACAGTTCCCCGCTGCCACCAACGCCACCCAGGCGGTGTTTTGAGGGACGAGAGGGAACCTGACGCTCGGGTCGCACGCCTGTCTGTCCTGCAGGCTGGACGGCACCAGCACCAGACCTCTGGCTTCCTTCTTGGGCGACTGCTCGCCATACCGACCGCACTCGGTTTTCTCTGTCCTGACCTCCGAAGTGACGGGGTCCAGATAGGTGATGTTGACAAAAGCGGTGTACCATTCCTCTTTCTCTGCCACCGTAAAGTCCAGGCACAATAAGTGCACGAAACAAAACGACAGCAGCCACGTCGAGAGAGCCAGACTGCGGCAAGCTCGGATGAGGGACGGAGCCATCGTGCGGCTGGTTTGGGATGGACGGGGGTCCCCGGGTCTCCTCCTCTCGCGAAAGCTCGCACCACGGCCCTCTTTTTTACAGCAGCAACCAAAAAACATGAACCTCGCAAGAGAACCAGAGCCAGACACCAGCCATCTTAGACGAGGTATCCGAAGAGTTCGTGTGCTACGTGCAGAGTCCGCTACACACCACCACCTGCAGGAAAAGAAGAAGCTGTGTGTGTGTGTGTGTGTGTGTGTGTGTGCGTGTTGTTGTTCACCGTCAGCTGTTTCCCGTCCTCGCTCAGGATTGGCTCACCGCTCGTGGGCACGTGACTTGGGCGTGGACAATGTCCCTCTGACGACCCCATGGCATGTGGAGAAAGTAAAAGTCATAAATCATGTAATCCACTGCCAAAGAAAGATTTTGAACCCGGCAGTTACAGTCACGAACGCTTTTGCATTACTATTTCATTTTGTATTTTAGTATGTATTACATGTGTGATAAAACTAGTTAATAATAACTGTGGAGCCTGGAATGAGCCACTGGCATAATGATAGGCGTGTACTTTACTTGTAGTAAATCCATCAATTGTTACATCAAATTAAAACAGTTAAATATATAGCTATATATTTACTAGCTTTTCACAGGGCTGCTTGCCTCAACGCGTTGCTTTGCTAAGCACCAATAACAGCACCAACATCTAGTATAAGATCTGTAAACCAATCAAGAATTTCTAGAAAGTTAAATCTGCACATCCAATAAAAGTGTTTATTAATTAATTGAATTGTAAGGTATGGGGGAGGCATACCTAGATGTGTATGCCTCCATTATGTTCACCACACTGTGCACTCTTTATATGTATAAGAAAAGTTGAGTCTTTAACCTTGATCTATGTATTTACTAGGAACCAAGTATGTTACTAGGAACGGTAGTATGTTTCAGCCCGGACAGATTTCCGACCGGACCTACAAGAAGTCGGGAGTGCCGATCGTTTCGGTAAAAATTGCTAACCACACTCTTACAATTTCATTGACATTTAGATTTAACATCCAGGAATAATAAAGTAACTACTAGACAACCTACCTATTGTATATAAATGGCTATATTTAGAGTGTATTGTATTTATTTACCATGCGATTCTACGTGTCAGTTTAATAACTGTCTGGGGCTGCAACAGCTAGCCAACATGAACAAACACGTTATAAACTAGCTTACTTTCATTGGTTGTGGTTCATGTGTGGGCGACCGAGACTCCGTATGTGTTCGCTGATAACAGAAGTCAGATAAAACACTTAAAGTTACTTAGAAATGAGTTCGCCAGCATTAGTGACGTCGCCACAACACCACTTGGCGTTAGCTAGCTAACTAACGTGACATGTTTACAGGCAACACGCTGCTAAACCAACTGTTATCCGTGTGGAAACCAGCCGTCACCTGCGTGGAAACAGCCTCTTGAACCAGGCATGCCTAAGAAGAAGACCGGTGCCCGGAAAAAGGCAGAGAGTCGTAAAGAGCGAGAGAAGCAGAGCAGAGCCAATCGAGATGTTATCGATGTGGCCAAACACCCCTGCAACTTCAACATGGTATGCAGCTCCTATGTAACACATAATGGAAACACTGGCATATATGAAATACTTTTATATTGTGACTTCATTGTTTTGTGTTTTTGTAGGACTGTGACAAATGCCAGCGGTAAGTGACTATATTGTAATATATTTTAATTTGTTTTCGGTATAAGTATCGAAACTTAAGTTAACTTTTTCTTCCTCCTTGTAATGTCGCCTGGTAGAAAACAGAAGAACAGAGCTTTCTGCTATTTCTGTAATTCAGTGCAGAAGCTGCCTATCTGTGCGCAGTGTGGTGAGTAATCTGTGCAGAACACTTGTATTTGTACATGTGTGTCATTTGTTGTACTTTATCCTTCTATCATTTAAAATAGTTGTTATTCGAAAATATTTAATAGTTTTTGAGCAACAGCGGCGCTATATCAGTTTTGGCTGTTCCTTACATGTTGGTAGGATCAGTTAAAAAAATATATAGTCCTGTAAATAAATAAAAAAGGTAAACTTTGGTGAAGCAGAGGTGATATCCTGACTTTTAGTCTTTAGTTATGGCCCAAGGTTAAACAAATGCCTTATCCTGACCAAGATTGTGTCAGAAATTCCATACTGACATGTACTATATCATGTATGTGAAATGTCACCATGGTTTTATGTCTCCAACCAGCAAGGAGTCTCTCAGGAAGTGATGTTGGCATTACAGTTCAGTGCGTCCAGATACATACTCCTGTTTATGCACACAAAGTGTGTTGAACAAAAGTACACATATTGAGAATGTATTGCATAGTATGCGATTTCAGATAAATATTATCTTTGAAAAGATAAATATGATCTTTTCAGACTAGGCCATATGCATCCAAAAAGACACATAATAAGCACGTACTGTAAATGGCCATGTCCTTCAATCCCCATGCAGTGTTTCCTTAATCTGAAGCCCCAGGTTCATTACATCATTGGGGGGGATCTTTTCTCAAACCTAAGAAAGCTCCTCCAGAGCCACAGAACACATTATATAAAATATTTCACTGTCCGAGTTGTATTTACCACTACAAGTGAGCTGATCCGCAAGTGTCAAATCAGTAGAGTGCACCTTTGATGGCAGTGTGATTAGAAAATATTCTACTTTGGCACCCCCGAGTGGTAGTTTCTAAAAAAGACACATGGCAGACAGTGCGTTCCAATCATGCACTGAAAAAGCTTTCGCCGTCATAATAGTCTGAAGGTTGTTACAATGACATCAGAATTATCCGGATAGTGGCCTTCAGATAGGTTGTGACACATTAACAAACTATGAAATGCTTAATGCTTGTGTTGTCAGGCAAAACCAAGTGCATGAAGTCATCAGATTGTGTCATCAAACATCCTGGAGTCCACAGCACTGGAATGGCCATGGTGGTAAGTTACTGAACTGATGTGATCACACGGCGAGAATGCCTCTTTTCGCTTTGACCCATCCACACATATCAATCCTTATGTAGACATCAAGTTCTTGCAAAAATGTAAGAGTAGGTACAGTACTAGCTATTGGTAGTATTAAAAAAAAAAAGAAAAAAAGTTTTTGTCTTTTAATAATGTGTTTGAATATTGGAATTCAGGCCAGTGTCTGTTTTGTCAGTTTTGATTTTTTGTCTGTTTTTTATGCAGCAATGTCTTGAATCTGAAATAAATATTCCTTTACGAACGACAATACATTTTAAAATGACCGTGAGTCAGCAAACTACGTGTCCTACATGGTATCATACAGATTTGGTAGATTTGGTGTTCAGTGGCAGAGGATTCAATGAGCAAGCATCAAAGTAATGAGTAAAATGTGTGCAACCATAATAACCTCCATAAAGTTGTTCACCATTAAAGAGCAAGTGTTCATTATCACTCTGTATCAGTGTCTCAATTGTCCACTTTGTGCTGCAGTATTGTGCAAGTACAGATTCAATTACATATTAATAAAATTACGTATCAGGGTTGAAATTAACTTTAAAGCCAGTACATTCTTTTTGGTTTGAGGTCAACGTATCATATGTACACAACGAAACGAAAGAAAAGAAAATCATGGCAAACGCTTTAACAATTTGTTGTAATTTTCTTTTTGACCACTAGGGAGCAGTATGTGACTTCTGTGAAGCTTGGGTGTGCCACGGCAGGAAATGTCTGAGCACTCACTCCTGTGTGTGTCCTCTGACTGATGCAGACTGCATAGAGTGTGACCGCGCTGTTTGGGATCATGGTAGGACCCCCCCATCTTTTTGTTTAATAATCAGTGTCAAGCCGAAGGTCAACTATAACTGTTTAAACTCCCTGAATAGGAGGGCGAATCTTCCGCTGTTCCTTTTGCCACAACTTCTTGTGTGAGGATGATCAATTTGAGCACCAGGCGAGTTGCCAGGTCCTCCAGGCAGAAACATACAAATGTGAGTCATTTGGTTTTCCTTTCACAATGTCATTCATTGGTATGTCATGCTTAATGGGGAAAGTGAAGTGTAAGTTATCCGTTGCAGAAAATAATATCTTGAGGCAATGTGATTGTTTACACTTTCTCTTGCGTTCCATTTTAGGTGTTTCTTGTAATAGACTGGGCCAATACTCCTGCCTGCGCTGTAAGGTGAGGGGAACATCTATCCTTACTACAGATAACACAGTGGAGGGAGGTCATTGTTTTATTTTATCTGCTCTTTAGGCAGCACAAAGCATTTTTATGTCAAACTACGGTACACCCATTTTATCAGCTCGCATCCCAAATGGTTTACGCAACAGAGAAGCCTTCATTTTCTAACTGATAAGACTGAGTAATTCTCTTTCATTTGCTTTTAATTTGAGTTTGCCCCACAAGGAAATGTGCAATTGAAGATGAAATAAAACTAATTATATTAAATAGCAGCCTTTTGTCACGAGACTAGATGATCTCTAAACGGCATTAGTTGGAAAAGCCATTTTACTCGTATAGCTTAAATACAAAAATAAAAACCTTTCAAAAGTAATAGGCAAACCCCCCCCCCCCCCCCACACACACACACACACACACACACACACACACACAGTAAATAGTGTAGGTTTTCGTGGCATCGGTGATGTCGCAACTGAATATCCCTCCCTTACCAAGCGTTGGCCTTCAGGTAACATAAACATGCAAAAGGGCTCTTGAGCCAGTATTTATTTATATATATATATATATTAATTATAGTACTGTAGAAACATGGCAATGCAACTTGGCGGACTATGTGCCCGTCATGTCTACAGATCTCTTATCTGTAGACGTGAAGGGCTCATTCTAAGGTAACAGAAACACAATGATTCTTAAGTTTAGGTGATTACACACTAATGCAAACATAATATATTCCATTTCTGACAATAAATCCCCTTTAATCCTACATACTGCTCCTTTTAATGGTAACATTTGCAATGCCCTTTTCTAGAAAAGATGTCAAACATAAGAAATGATGGATTTACATTAAACACTGTAGCAAAAGACCTACACAGCGTGAAAGGAGAGGTTCACATTTTTGCAAGTCTGTCTTAAAACAATACTTGCATGCCCATATTTAGGTTTAAAATGTTATTGTTGGGCGTAATCATTCCTCCCGCTCACACTCTCAGGAGGGATCCGTTACCAACACAACTACACTGTTTTGCCCTGCAACAAAACTACATCACAAACAACTACTACAGCAAGTAAATAGTGTTTGGGGAATCACAAAGTGGGAATTTTAAATGAAAAGGCTGTTACTTTGGAAAAATTCACACAGTTGATGCCTCCTAATAACTTCAACTGAAGCATTTATTTTCCCGCAGAATGAGGATGGTGGATTTTGTCACTAGTCTTTTACTGGGATATTTCCACGGCCACAATGGGCAGGAAGAATGACTATAGTGTTGTATTAAGATAGACTTGAAAGAAATCCAAACGTTTCCTTTTATAGCCTGTATCAGTCCGTTACATGAACAGTCTGTAACTTTCATTATTATTCAGCCTTTATAAGAAAGCAGCTTGGTGGTCAGACAAGCTTTCTCAAACTGTACAGGGGAAGAAAGCCAGCTGGTATATCCGTCTCAGGGCAGGTGAGAATCTCTATCGTTGAGGCCAGAGAAAGAATATGTTGCTGTAAATAGATGTGGGTGGATGACATTACTTGTCTGGACGAGCCTGAGCAGTGATTGGATTTCCTTCTCATTGTACACTATTTATCAAGATAATGTCTGTATGCTGTTAACATTTCCATGGCATGATTTCAACGTTAACTCAACTGTGTCCTCTCAGGCCTGTTACTGTGATGACCACGCCAAGAGTAAGGTCTTCAAGCAGGAGAAAGGCAAAAACCCACCCTGTCCTAAGTGTGGTCACGAGACCCAAGAGACCAAAGACCTCAGCATGTCCAGTGAGTCTTTTTCAAAAAAGAAATTCCTCCCAGAACAGGAAGTGGCAGCATCCTCGACTTCCTTGTTTAAATCGTGGTTTCAGATCGAAACAGAAAGTGTGAAAACAGGATTTTTTCATTTTTTTTAATTCAATGTTATTTCCTGTAAAATTACGGTAAGAGTGAAAATAAGTAAGAGTGACTTGTGTGCTAAACAAATAATTCATTTTTTTTCCAACTCTTACTCACAACTTATTGTGATATTTACACATTTACTACACAATTTATGAGAGAGGTGCATCTGACAAAATGGCACTTCAACCCTGTTTGATTCGGGACACTGGAAATACTGTTTTAAACAGCGGTAAATGTTATTTTTCATGAAAACAGATGCTTAGCTTTGTGACTCAAATGCTTTGGTAATACAAGAGAGGCACAAACTGGGTCTACCCTTAAATGATATGCATCTAAACTGTAATTAATCTGCTATACATGAATGTGATTCTCTAAAGTCTGGCCTGACTGTTTTGTTGCTTCACCCTCCCAGTAAATGAAACCAGAGCTAATGTCACATCTGTGTTCTCTGCAGCTCGCACGCTGAAATACGGCCGCCAGGCCGGTGTCGATGACGACGATGACGACGACGGAGCGTCAGGGTACGACGCCTACTGGAAGAACCTGGCGTCTGGAGGCGGCCATCAGGACAACTATGCAGAGGGTGATGACTATGACGAAGATGATGATGATGAAGAGGATGACGATGATGATGACGACGACGAAGAGGAGGAAGAAGAAGAGGAGGAAGGTGAAGAGAAAAAAGCTGCTGATTCTGTGGCTGCTCTTAAACTGGACGGGGCTGCCTGAGCTGAGACGGTCCCATCGATCATCACGCGCCTCAGCGGAGGTTCACTTGTTGGATGCAGGAGTCAGTAGGGACTTACTTTAAGAATTCAACTAAAGCTGAATCGATTATAGCTCAGATACTCTGAGAAATATCAATGTTTTTATACAAAACGCACTCAAGCAGCCGCACAAGACCTATAAGCAGCGTAGAAATTGTCTCATAAACAATACATAAACATCATGAATCGGACCAGACATTTAAAAGAAGTCAGAAAAGTATTGAGTTTTCTATACCCATCCCTCGAGACAAATAGTTTCAGGCTTTGTTGTTACATTCAGGGTTGGATTAATGCACTTGGAGGACCCAGGGCCAGAATTAGCATGAGGTAAATTCCCATATCAAAGTTTTCCTTGATTGATTTTCAACATAGAAACACAAGAATCTCCTGGATAACGTAACAATGCTACACATTTCTTATGATCATCAGTTATGATTATTTCAACTTTGTTTTGGAGATATTATGTTCAGTTTGGCGTGGTAGATGGCTCTAAATACTACAATACCCATGAGCCTCAGATCAATTGTTGCATCTGTAAACCAAAAACGTTGCTGTAGCTGCCAAATTTATCCAAACTTGACCAAAAAGGCTTAAAGTGAATTTATTTGTGCTGCAGTTTGGTCATCATTTTTAAAAAAAGTGCTCGTTCTCAGCGACACATAACAGAATTTTAAGACCAGTGACAATGTTATTCTTTACAGAAATGCACCTTGGGAGCCAAAGACTAAGTCATTATCACAGGCTTGTATCTGTGATCTTTACTCATGGAATTGGTGATCTTTTGTACTGTTATGGCTTTTTTTATGCTTGGGGCCTGAAATAACCCTGCCCATTTTGCAGCTCAATGATGCATACAAATTATAGTAATAATAATCATTGTCATAATCCTTCTTAAGCCCCTCATAATTTGAGTTGATATTGTTACTTTAGTGGAGTGTTTGGTGATCCAGCCCTGGTTACGGTCTGAAATAAAAAGTTATATTTGAGATGTCTTTACTGCGTAGTAAGTGTTGTTCTGCTGAGCAATTATTCTGCATTTTATGGTAATTGTTTTGGGTTTACTCCTCAATGCCACCCAGAGTTTATCCAAACTACTTGTCATGTTTGCCCTGGTCCTTGTAATCAGCTGCTTTTGTGGAGACAGTGTTAAGATGAAATAAAAAATAAATAAAACAAATACTATTTTCGTGATCATTATCAAATACCTTTAGGACAAACTGAACTATGAATTTGTGCAATAAAAAAAAAAGTATGTGTTACCAACTGCCCTGACACGTACGTGAGTAACACCGTGACGAATGAGAGGAGGAGGAGGAGGAGGGAACTTACCGACGCGAGCAGGGCGTGTGTGAATCGGTCTCTGGAGCCACATCTGGACCGCAATAACGCTCGCCTCAAGCGTTAATAACACAGCGCATGGACTAATGAGACAAAAAAGCTTTATGAGAATAAGTGAAATGCAAAGATGTGATCTTGGCTTGTTGCTCCGCTGGGAAGGAGAGCGACCGCGGCCGCAACGCAGATGACAGACTTCATGACGGCGTTCTCGGGAATCCTCGTCCAGCCCACATGGCCCGGAGAGCAGCGCCCGGTGAGCGGACTTTCTGTGGTAGAAGTGTAACCAACCTGTTGCCTATCTGCACCTCAAGGGGTGAACATGAAGTAGAAGTTTAGGAAGACAGGAGAAACTGGCAAAGTTCACAGCGGCATGAAATACTTGGTGCGTAATGACCGGAGGTGTGTCAACCTAAAGTTCCACGTGCGTCCACAGGAGATATGTCTTGTGCCGTCGGTGAACCGTGCACCATTATGGTTATTTCGTTGAAACCAAACAAGCCACCAGGACTGTTTTAAGGTAGTTTCACTTTCACTTTCTTGCAGAGGCCCTAATCTGGTTCAACACCACCTCCTTCTGTTTGCTGCTTGTAAATGGCTCCAAGAGTGATTACATAACAACAAACAAACAGCTAGAAGCGGGGGGAAGGAACAGGATCGGCACGAGCCCGTCAGGCCGTTTACCTGCTGGTTATTAAACTGTGTGTGAACTTTCCTAGCAGTCGGTGTGAGTAGAGTGTAGTTAGAACATAGTTACATACTTTGAGATACCTGGAAGTATTTTTCCATTTTTATGCTGCAAAAAAATAACTATCTACTTCATTAAAGAAAGTAATACCATAATGTAGGCTAGTATGAGTAGGCATAGAGGGCTATAATTCATAATACTAATTCTGACAACATTAAAATGTACTTAAAATCTCATCAGTTGACATATTTATCACGCAAAAGGCCCAATTGTATTATAATTAGAGTATTACCTGCTCTATTACAAGTGAAAGTCCTGCATTCAAAATGTGAGTACAACTATATAGAATTACAGTAAAGTTAAAGTAACACTCCTTTCAGAGTATAATATTATTATGTATAATGCTCATACTAACTTATGCTGGTTTCAAGTGTATCCATAGAAAGCTGATCCATCTTTAAGATGTCACAGCTGTTGCATCAACATTTAAAGAGATGTGAATTGTCAGATGGAATGCAATAACAAATATTAAGTAAATGGAATAACACAAATAACAAATACATTGGTCAGTTTAATAATTAATAATTAAACACCGCATCATGTTTTAGTGTGTACATGTGTGTTCTGCATGTACAATCTTAGTGTGAAGAGTATTTTGAAACAAAAGAAGACAAATAAACTTATTGGAATACAACATCTCTCTCTAAAATGTAGCTGTTTAAAGTAGCATAATATGTAAATACTCAAGTAAAGTGTGCTTGATTACATTACATTTCACCGATTACATTACATTTCACACACTTTGTTATTGGATTATTATTATTATTTATGCTTCAAAAGCAGCATTTTAAAGATTCACTTTAGACGTGTTTTGAGACTTAATAATAATGTATGTACGATACAGTTTTCGCAGCAAAAGAAAAATAATATTTTTCAGAAAAAAATCTTGGACATCTTTTCCTTCTCTTGTTCATTTCAAAAGTCCCCTACTCGTCCACTCCGTTTGTGCACTTTCATGTTTTAACATCACACTTAGTTGCCCTCTAAACCAGTTATGATTTCTCAATTATAATCATGTGTGTACGTCTTCGACTAAGATTTAAGGTGAGAAACTTTCCTCCGAATGAATATGAGAACAGCCTTCTACTGTCAAACAAAGGGAGAAGTGATGTGACAATAAGCAAGACGTGTTTATGAGCGGAGGAAGACTTTAAGATTTTATTGATTACCTTTATGCTCGAGATATCGTTCTTCAAAGTTACTCCACTCTTACTAACTTGTAAACAGCCGAGAGGCTTTTGACAAGAGACTGTCAGATGTGTCCAGATGTAAGACTCGAGGGAATCGTGTCCTTGCTGTCAAGAAACTCCCATGACTCTGGAGCATGACATCTAACTTTATTTTTGATGCTCAAAATCTCATTATGTTTAATACGCTGTATAATTGTAGATTTATATCTGTCTGTTTCTGCATTGCTTATTTTAATCTAGTGTCTTTGATTTTCTTGCTTATTTTGTATAAAGCACTTTGTAAAGTTGGTTTTGAGAAGCATTACAATTAATCTTTCTTACTATTATTATTAAGTGTGGCTTCAGCTCCAGGGGTCATAGACCCCTGGGCAAAGCCCACTTCTTGTTCTCCTGCGGGCTTATTATTATTTTTGACTATATTTCTTCTTATTCCGCAAAACTTTGGACCGTATCTCCTCCCACAGCGTTGCCCGCACATGCGTAACAAATACATCAAAACGTGCGGCCTGATCGGGAATCGGGCGGAAGAGATTCGACCGGCCGTTTTCCCGAAAAACGCGAAAAACGGTGAGAAATTGTCCCATTCACTTGAATGGAGTTTCGGCAAAAAAAACACTCATCTTTCTGCCCACAGTGACTCGCCATAATTTAACGTGGAGAAATGATTTAAAGTTTAAAACGTTGACAAAAGTCTGCAGTATATTTGCCCAATTGGGCATTTTTTGATAGCTAGCACAGTTTTCATGTAATTATTGTTCAAGTTTAGGAAAATTCTGGGACCATATCAGAGTTTACAATGGGTGTGTATGGCGCAGGTTAGAGTGGTGATGGCATCGCTAGAGTGAGAATGTTTTTTTACTAACTCCTGTATTTGTATTTGTATTTTGCCATTCACTCCACAATATTTACTTTTGAGGCATAATTTATACATCAAAACGTAGGAAATATTGTGCTTGTGGTACACATGCGTCGTGGAATCCAACAAACTTATACTTTTTTGTCAGCAAGCCTGAAAGCGACATGAAGTCCGGCCAACTGCTCCATCAACCGCCATGTTAATTCGAACCACAATTTCCTCTCATGACACAAACGTGAGCACTTTATAAACTGGATTTACGATCTCATTTCTAAATCCTTACAAATATTTAAGTAGACGGAAACGTTCTCAGAAGTCTTGTGCTTCTCATGATGACGTTATTTTCGCGATGGGATTCACGGTTGTCTGTCAAATACAATAGTTTGAAAGGTTGTTTTCTCATTAAATCAGCAGTCAAGTCTCCTCTGCGCCATGACAGTGACACAGGTGTTTCAAGTTAGCCAATCAAGACTGGTACCATAGCAACCATTGACACGCGCCACACAAGCAGGAGGAACTGTCAGTTGGTCAGCTGACATCCTGACTGTGTGTGTGTCTAAGTGCGCGCGTGTGTGTGCGCGCGCGTGTGTAATTACGGTCACGTGAACATAGAGGCGAGACAGAGAAGTGAATTTGATTCCTAGCAAGAAGTTAGCTTTGTGTTAGACAAAGTTAACTGACTGTGTGTGTCTATGTGCGCGTGAACGTCGGGGCGTGAACGGCCGCGCGTGCGCGTGAACGGCCGCGCGTTTTAATACGGCCGCGCGCGCGCGCGCGCGCGCGCATTTGTATGTCACTTTGAATCAGGACTAACAGCTCCACTGACGCTCACATTAAGTCCAGAAAAATAATCAAGCATACCATTGCGATCGGCTGCTCGTTTCCTCTCTGGTGAATGTACTCTATTAGAGATTTGAGCATGTTTTTGCCTCTAAATCTGGGGTTTAACAGATGGTTTGGTAGAAAATCTGAACACACATATGACAGACAGGAGGCATTGTAACGCCTCCTGTCTGTCTACCTGTCTGTCTTTCTGTCTTCCCTTTCAAAATAAAAGCCCCATGAATTAACTGTATCTTAACATAAAGCTCAAATGAGGATTATTGTATTAAATAGAAAATAAATACACAATTGTACACAATATTTTTTTATGTAATCACGTGATGTGTTGCAGCAAAGTGCTGTCCCATTCATATTTACACCATCAAGCCCTCACAGCTAATGTTGGCATATATGTACCTCAATAACCTCAATAACACATCTCACTACCGGTAATGTATATATATTGCGACGTCTTACGGCAGTAGTAGCCACACTTTCAAAATTTCTTGCGAAATTTTCTAGTTATTATTATTATTCAAAATCATACTTATGTAAAAGTAATTGAATAATCAAAAGTAACAGTACTTGCTATGCAGAGGGCCCAATTTCAGGGTTTATTTATTATTATGTTTATATTTATTATATAGATTTTAATATTACATTATAATTATGAACTCATCTCAGGGAAAGAGCGACTTCATTCTCTGTTCAGGTAGAAATAGTTGTTTGGTGCTGTGCCTTTGGGTCCCCTCCACTCTAAAATGTGTTTTCCTTCTTGCTATTCACTTGGATGAACACATGAGCTTCACTGTGCAGAAGTATGAATATGCAGAGATTGACATTGAAACATTCAAATTTGAAAAGGACAATATTCTGAAATCTTTAATGAGCGAGAAGGAGAACATGTTTGTGGAAATTCAACAGACAGTAATACATTTTTAAAGCAGAGTATTTTTTTCCCTTTATGTCAGTTAGAGCCAATTTCGGCTCTAGGCTTTTTTTTCTTTTTCCCTGTGTTTGAGTCGTCGTAGGAACCCCAAATTAATTCCAATACTTGTGTTTATTGTATGTATTTGTTCAGCAACGTCTTGGGAAAAAAATGTATATCTGCAAAAAAATCACTTTTAAAAGATATTTTGATCATAACTATGAACATCCAGCAAGATTTCCCAAAAATGCCTACTTGAGCGGTCACCGAGTTTTTCAAACTGTATTATGGTGCCCTAACAACAGCCCACATACTAATAAGACACCTTTTGGGAAAGATTAGGACCTAAAGAATCGGAATATGCACCACAATTCATACTAGAACACAGCATTTGGGTGTTAAAAGGACTTTCAATCAAAAAACTGTGTTGTTCGGTTCAAAAATTTAGTTTACGTAAATACTTAAACTTAACGGTTACTTGAATTATGTTTCACACCAGATGTCTCTTCTCACAAGGGTTGCGGTATTGTAGCAATTTAAATGAAGTTAAACAACAATGTGGTTCCGGAGATAATATGTTGTTGATTTTTGTCTGATAATAGGAGCAGGGGGATTTTCGCACCCTGTTTTTAAAGGGTTAAAACATGTCTTGAGGAGATCTTTAAAATCATTATTACCAGTGAAAACATTAAACAAGGATTTGGTTGGAACAAATGCGTTCAATTAACTTTGAATGATTTCCGATTCTTTATACTCATAAAGTTATCTTTACTTGTCACACAACTGCTGTGTATTTATTTTTTTACTTTTCAGCTTCACATCTGGGTCATATAGGCAGCCTAAACATCTAAACAATCGACTGCCCCAGATTTACCACCGTGCGTTAAACATGCTGCATTACTTCATGTTAAAGGCGGCAAACAGTAACAAACTCATCATTTAAATCATATAAAAATAATATTTGCACCTCTACCCTGTTTTATATCATCAGAAATAGAGAATCTTTGATTTTGGACCATTTGTGAAAAACAAAGTTTAAAGACGTCAGCTCTAAACTGTGATAAGTATTTTTTTACTTTTGTCTGACACTATAAAGTAAATTATTATAAAATCAATTGAATGACATCAATCAATGATGAAAATAACTGTTAGTTACAGATCTACATCCCATAGCCTTCTTCCAATATGATATTCAACAACCGTAATCCAACATTGCCCAACAGAATCCATTTCGTATTGCGCAAGGTGTTATCTAACCAAACAGCATGATACACCTTGTACTTTTTACTGGAGGCCTGACACACCTACCCTTTGTGTTGTGAGACAAAAGGGAAATTTAACTTTGAGCCCATTCTTTGGCTGAAATACAACAACGATGTAACCAATGCACTATGACCAGACACGTTACCTGAAAGCACACTGATTTGTAGCATAAACACCTCAAACTAGCCTTAATTCAATCAAAAGTTAATGAAAAATATAATGTGGAATCAGCTTCACACCGTTCACATGGCTCCCAAATCCTCTGAGTTACAAACACCCACTGCACACGGATGCTTATCACTGCAGTGAATCAGGAACTTCAGAGCACTCTTTATATGATTTGAACTTGACAGCATTATGCTCGGCAGAGACGGTCGAGGCTCCCCCGGATGCCAAATACCTCTCACTTTCTGACTGGTAGCAGAGTCACCGGACACCAGACCAGCTTCTTTCCACTGGCCGTCACTCTGATGAAACATTAGTCAGTCCTACTGCACTATTACTACTATTATTGTTGTGTTCTTTTATGTTCATATATATATACTTTTGTATATAGATTTATATTTGTACATACCGGTAGTATGTGCTTTAATGTCAACTTATACATAAGTGGAACAACATCAGCAACAAGAACCCTACAAATGGCCAATGATCAAATATACACCGCCTCAAAGGATGAACCAAAAAAGAGACAAAATGCTGACACTTTAAACAGTAAAAGTAAAAGAGCGTGGGCAGCTTTTTGGGCAAGTCCGCATTTGTTCCAACAAATCGAGACAAAGTGTATCACCAAATCCTTGTTGTTTAAATGTTTTCACTGGTAGTAATGATTTTTAAAAATCTCCTCAAGACATGTTTTAAGAGAAAAATACTCTGCTTTGAGGATTCATTTCTGCCTGTTGATTTTGCACACAAAAATGACGTCTTCGCCTTCTCGCTCATTGAAAAATCCAGAATATTGTCAATGTTAATTGAGTGTTTCAAAAGACACTTCTAGTATCAAACTCTGCACATTCATACTTCTGCACAGTGAAGAACAATAAGGAAAAACACATTTTAGAGTGGAGAGGACTTAAAAGCTCTGTATTTAACTTTCTGAACATTAACACAGCACCAAACCACTATTTGCTATGTAAAGATATTTTGGAGTAATGTCTACCTGAACAGAGAATTAAGTCGCTCTCCCCTGAGATGAGTAAATAATTATAATGTAATATTAAAATCTATATAATAAATATAACGTTACGGTAAAATTGGTCTTACTGACTCATAACAGATTCATTCAAGCTCAATGTGTATTTCTGTGTGTTTTTCCAGAAAGGGGTCCAGTTCCAGTTGACCTGTCACCTTTGCAGAGAGAGTCACAAAACTCAGGTCTGGCTTTGTTTCTTAGTTCTGAGGTAGGCATACAGTGTGTGACTTGTTTATTGGTTATCATACATATCAAATATTCATATAAGCAGTAATCAAAATAGAAAAAACACACTAACAAATACAACACAAAGTTAAGTCAGATATCCAACATTGTTCAGGGAAATATTAAAATATTAACAACAAAGGATTCTTCTTAGAATTATAGTTGCGAATAGTTGGGAAATGGAAAAAGGATGTTATGTGCATGCAATTTAGTAGTTTTCTTTGCTCTTGTATAACTTGATATTGCTCATCCACACAAGTATAAATGGCTTGGAAATACTGTAAAAGTTTCCTCAGAAATTAATCATTATATATCTACTTGCATTCATTTGAAGTGCTTTTATGTAGATGCAGAAACACTGTTAAAAAAACTAAAAACAACAAAAAGACACCACATCTTCATAATTAATATATTGTAATTAGTGTCTCTTCATTCTCTTAAAGCCTCCTGAGTACTTCCACGTGTGCTGCTCCTGAGCCTCCTACGCTTCATCTACTGAAGTGCTTGAGGTCGGAAAGACTGAAAAATGCCATTGAGGTGAGAGAAGGTATATTACATTGTTTTATGTTTGTGTTTTACCACTTGTGAGAAGAGCATTTGTTTTATACCAGATGTAGAAATCATCATATTCTTATATCCTCTGATACTTTGTTGTATGATTTTCTTTTCTGTATCCGTTTTAACACATGCACTGGTTTGTTTTTGTTTAACATTTTTTTAAATATTAAAAAATGTGTTTAATTTTATCATTGCTGGTTTTCTTCGTACCCCTTTTCAGAGATCTGAGGCTATGCTGTATGCTCCGTCAACTAGTGACGTTAAAGTAAGTAGTAAAAGTAGGCAAAATTTTAATATTCAGTTTGGATTTTAGTTTGCAGAAAGATGAGAAGACCAGAGGACATGTTGAGTCAATGATGTTCCAACATAAACATAAAGGATACGATTTGTATTACAGTGATTTTTTTCTTATTGTCAACCAACCCTATGAAAAGGACCAAAATCAACGATGAATTGCTCCTACTTACACGTGTCGGCTGTGTAGCCAAAGCCTCTATTAACTATTAACATAGTTATAAACATCACTGAGTCACACTGTTGCACTGGGGGACATGTTCCGTCATAGCAATGAACATGGTCACAGTAGTTTATGGAGTAAACATACTCACTAGTGCACCAAATGTGTATCAATCCATAGTTGAAAAAAGCCCCAACAAATGTACCCATATTTGAGTAACATTTGCTGAAAACTACAGGGCCCAACTGATTTAGGAAATGATTATTCTGTGCTGTGCTAATTAGCCAATTCTAGAACGCTTCGACACCAAACTCTGATGGTGAACATGGAAAACATTATACCTGCTAATTATCAGCATGTTAGCATTCTGACGTTAGCATTTAGCTCAAAGCACCACTGTGCTGTAGACTCTTAATCTCATTTGGAAATTAAAATATATATTTGTGACCATTTTTCAAGCTTTATGTCTCCAGTAGGACTAAATGGGCTCAGCAGCATTGGGCGAGGAAGTCAGAAAGGACTGAGGCGTTGTTAGTTTTGGCCTTTTCATGGGATTTGTTCATAGAATATTGCCAACAACTTCCTTCAGAACACCACAATGACATCAGTTTACAGATAGGTATTCTATTTATTGTGCAGCGAAATACTTGTCTAGCTAGGAAAGCGGTGGTACTATTAAAAAGAATAAACTTAACACATAATTCACGTTATGTAATTGATTTGTGAGCTTGATCAAGTTTCTGCCTCGGCGGCGTTATTATCTGCGTTTTGTGCACAAACATATGTCAATTCTTGTTCATTTCTCTCTTTCCAAGGAAAACTGTAAGATGAGATCGCTCAGATGTTACATGTTGGAGTTGATGATGGTCATCGTTGAAGAAGAAATTCAGGATCATAAAGCACATTGCATCTTTGAGTTCAATGCCAGCCTGCCTACAGACCACCATGTAAGTCCCGTTAACTAAACCCCCCTCGGAGGGTCTGTCCTTACCTTTTTAACTGCCTGTCGCTCTCGCATAACCACCGATGAAGCTGGACTCTGTCGAAAACCTTCGCAAACAAACTTTTCATGACTGATACATTATTATTTTCTATCACCAGTGCAACACATGACATTACACACAAAGCCTCTGAGCCATATGAGCGTTTATTTATATGTTCACTTTTAAAATATGAATGTTATTCATATTTAAATATATGTTTTGTGTCTCTTTTGAATTTTAGGTTGACTGTCCACCATGTGAAGCATACTCACTTAAAAATATTACAGTATTCCTGGAAAGACTCTTTAGCCTTTTGCAAGAAATGAATAGTCGGACAACGTAATGTGATGTAAATACAGTATAAGCTACAAATTTGTATTTGTAAATATTTGTAAATAATTAAGGCTGTTTTTATTTTGTAAATATCACACTGTAACTATGCCAACCTGTGAAAAAGCATGCCGTCCTGTATTTTAAAATATAAGTTTAAATGGATGAAATAACTGGATCTCAAGCCATTGGTTGTTTATAACTATGCACATGAAGTCTCTGCTACTGTGCGGCACAACCTGCCTTTCAGTTTTAGAGTTTTGAGAGAAGTACCAGGAAGTAGCAAACAGTAGCAGCATGTACTGTATCCAGAATGTATATTACGAATAAGCTCTCTGCTAAACACTACTGAATGTGACACCTATTATACAGTATAAACCTAATGAACTCCAGTATCTTCAGAATAGTTGCTCACTCCATTAAATAATACCACAACTATGAAGTCTTTCATTGTATTTATTTTAGCCTTTTGTTTCATCTCAAGTGATTGATAAATGTGCTTTATAGAGTTTGTTTGGTCTTGTTTACTTTATGGGCAGTCAGACTGAAAACAGCCTTCATAAAATCAATGCAAGCGTCTGTCTTGGTGCAGACGTGTTGCATCAGATACGAGTGAGACATGAAATATTATCAGACACCAAACCACACAGGATATTACAACTCTGGAACGTTCTGGCCAACAAAGCGTCATGCATTGAGCGGCTCGTGTGTTTTTTGCAGAAGCAACCTGCGTTGACAAACTGGCCTCATTCAAAAGATTAAGGGAGCCATGCTAAGCTAAAGTTGGTCTGAATGCACTCGCCAAAGTGCGATGTGTTTATCCTTAAGGTCTAGCAAACATGCTGAGTGCAGCTCCTTCCTGATAAAACACTTACAAATGTAACTGTGTATTGGTTACATGATTGTTTGTTTGATTGTATTCTTCTTCACTGCTTTTGTTGGCACATTGCTTTGTCTCTCGGTGCATTTCCATTCCCAACTGATGTTTGGTGGGATAGCCTCAAGCAGATGTAAGGATGTGAAGAAATTCAAGCCCTAATGCACGACTAAAACAAAACTGCCAGCCACTTGATATAATTGATCAATAGCGATACTAGAGGTAAAAAATATATATATATCCACAGGTTAATTCTAAGTAAGTAAAAAAAAAAGCCCAACAAATGATGATAGCCCTGTGCTCTTTTCTGGTCTACACAATGGTCTGTTTGGAATCAGAGAAATTACATAAAAGGTACTTATCATGGTATTATTCTGAAACTCCATGACAGAAAATCCGTATTTGAGCTCTTTGTTCTAAAGTTCTGCATTGCGTTAACCTGGTGAGCCAACAGTCAGTAACTGATGAAGTAAAGAAAGATATAACCTCTGGTCTGGGTCTCAAGTTTGGCACTTGCTGACTTGGCAAGCATGGATGAGAAGTTGGTAATCGAGGAATTTGGCAAAGACGGTCCTCATTCTAGAGGTCCAGAGACAAGACTGCATACCATGATCCCAAGCGTCGGCTGAAAGGTGAAAGATTCAAGTAAAAGGGAGGATTGCTGGAACATACTGATCATAGAGATAAAGAGCAGAGACCGAGTTATGCTTCAGGAATGATTTGACCCGTTTTCTTCTTCTTTTTTGCCGTGACCCCTGGGTGGCTATTGGAAAGGTTCTTGCTGTGAATTGATGCTGAATACTGCTGCTGTTGAAGAAGCAAATCACCTTTTTAAGAATACAGACTACTTGATACTCAAAATCTCAAAATCTTTTTGGGATTCAAGTGTTTTAATTTCAGATACAACATTTTAGAGATTATATTTGTTTTATCCAGCCAAATATTATATCATCTTCTCATCTATTTGAGTGTGTTACTTGAATATATCTCTTGGGAATGTTTTTGATGCAACACATGGTTTAAATTATGACTTGTGTGGACTGTATTTATGAATGGAGCAGTTTGCTTCAAATAAAGCACACTTGTGAAAATAGATGTAAACAGTATGCAAACCGTCACACATCATCATTATACAATCACACATATTAACATCAACACATTCTTTTATTTCATTTCAATACAATATACAATTGTAAATGTTCAATGTTTAACACAACACGCATGCATTAAAGTCCAAGGTATCAACCCTTAAAGTATAAAATCATTTTAGAATACAAAAATAAATAATTGAATTTGATTTGATTGCATTCAGAAACGCTGGTCCAATATCCTCATTCTGGCCTGTACCTTGAGAAATAAAAATATTATGAAAAAGCTTGAGTGCAACCATTAAAATAAGAAACAGGATTTAGCGTATGCTTTAAAATGCTGGTATGTTACTTATTACAAATGAATGGAAAATGTGTCTGCATCAGTCAAAAACTATATAGGCAATGTTTGGACCTGAATATGTGAGTACATGAAAATGTAGAGAACAATTACTCAAGAACTGCAGAAATCTTGCATAATGTAAAACTCAGAACATCCAAACATGGAATGAGGAACAGTTTGTTTCCAAGTAATTGTGGAGAGCAGTATTTATACCACAAAAATCACTGTAGTAACTTGAAAGGTTACCTAACTATCATTTAAAAAAAAGCCTTTTGAAGCTCACTGTTGGTGAATGGAGCTCGCTAAGAGGCGATCAGCTCCGAATTAGCTCAGAAAAGGTAATAAGTGGCCCTTTGAGAAAATACTTTGTTGTCACACATTTCATTTCAGCGAGAGGGGAATTCTTTATGCACCCAAATGCTGGTTGAACTGCTTAAAGCCTAAAGAAAGATATTAACACACTGTACAGACACACAGGGATCATCTACAAATAAGCAAGGCAATAATGGAAAGTGCATTCATTTTACAAATAACACGTGTTTGGCAAATCCAGCTTGGAAATCGATGAACACATCCAACATAACACTAATCAGCAAAATAGACAATCCAGCTAAGTTGTTTTTGCTTAAAAACAATAAAAGATTTGAACCATATTTAAAACTGGGGTAACACACAACGCCTGTGGCCGAGGTCCTCACGAGTCAACTTTACCGTAAGTACCCTCCGGTGGTCGGTAGCACTTGGGAAAGGCCATCAGCTGCAACATGTTGAAGGCATATTTCCTGCATCTAATATTCTTTTGAACATTCTCAATCCGACATCCTTCTCTGGTGATCCAAAAAAAAAAGAAGGAAAAGAGGAATGAGGGGAAGGAAAGAAAGGAAAACAAAAAAGTAAATATGAATGAGTTTTGAAATTATGTTTCTGATGATAGACACAAAATATGATTACATGTAGTCCCTAAACAAGATGACTTCTCAAAATGATAATTTGTGTCTTATTGAATTAAGTATTTTGTTATTGAAGAAGATAAAAAATAAACAAAATATGACACATTTGACACTTGTGTAATATTTCAAGGATGTCGAGCTGGTGTAGTATAAACAAGGAACATAATGAAGCATCTTACAGTGAACCGTCTTGTTCCATTATGTATTTTGGTAAACTGTGGTTTACATGATCACATCTCTGCAGAGATCTCCTCAGACAGCTGCTGTTGCCACTTACATCTTCTGAACAATTCTCTGAGACTTTCTGTCACTTCTGTTTGGTATAGTTCAAGAGTCAAACCATTGATCTTGATTAGACTCAAGTTGTGTTCATTCCTGACCTTGGAAAACACAGACAGGAACATCTCACCATTCAGTAGTTGTTCAGTTGTCCTTAAAGAGCTCAGATCATTACGTAGCAGCTTGGTAAACTCAGTCTGCTGGTAAAGACAGGTGACATGAGGGAAAACTCCAGAAAAGCTACTGAATGGGTCTTTTGGTGAGATGGTTCTCTCAGATGTTTGCCGAATAATGCTATACCTGTAGCCTTACACCGTGTGTCTGATTTATCGCACAGGCTGTAACCGTTTTTGGGCTGCAGATTTTGCCCAGAACCATATAATGTGGATGATACCTAACACATTGTTACTTCCATGATTGTAATGGGGGACCCAATATAATAATATACAACGTAAAAACTTTGAGAGTTTAGAGGCCCTCCTGATTCTACCGTGGCCGCTTGCCAACAAAATGCCATCTATTTAAAAAAGTAAAAAATAAATCCTTCAGTATCTCGCTCTCCCTAACTCTTAACTGCGACTTCTCCACGTCTTTACCAGCAGCGACAGCAACGCTGGTATTGTTTCCCCTTTTTTTCACAGTGCTTTGTGACAGCAAAAGTGGCGCAACCGTGCACGATGCAGTCAGGAAACTTTACAGATGTGTAGTTGACATCAAAATTAAGGTTGAGTTGAACGATGGGTGTGATCAAAGCAAGGGTGCCGGAAGGAGGGAGGTTTTTCTGTTAGTGTTGGTTATTTGGACGTCCAGATTCACGCAAATATGGAACAAATGTGAAATTAAACTTGCTTGGTTCTCACTGAGCAGATATCTACTCCCAGCTGCTCCAGCTGTGAGCACAGACACCTGCGTCATAAGTGTCCAACACATCAGAGTCCTGATTTCTCAGGGGTCATGGTTTAATATATTTAACTGTTTACAGTCTTTGTATGATTCATTTGTTTTCAGCACAATGTCAGGAGTAAAGACTGACTTTTCTTCTTAGTCTAATTTCACTAAGAATGTGTTCTTCCTTCACTTGAACACTTGCACCACTTGGTTTTGGGCATGAGCCAGACGGTTAGATTACCAGAAACATGACCAACGAGCCGCCCTCCAGGATTCAGACAACTGTAACTGGTTTGCCCTTAAAAAAGGAAGTGAACCTGTCTGTTCTCGTGGAGCGGCCTCCATACACTCTATTTCATTGTAAGCTGCAACTGCTGACACGTGCTCTTCCACATTGCATGAAATGCTGTGATTACATTTGATGACAGTTTTGTTTCAATTTTAGTAACAACTTTCATGCTTTTGAAGGTGCTTATCCTCATTTCCACACAACAGTGGGGGATCCAGTGTGCTGGAGCCAAAACAATGAAAGCTGCTGTCCTAATACTTAAAAATAATTAAATCCAATACACACCTCAATCACAACTCGGATCTAACAACATCTCAGCCCATCTGTGGCACGCTTCCTAAGTGTATCAGATTGGTGAGTCTGGTTCCCCATCTGCTTGTGTTTTCTGAAGCTGCAGTGCGTTGAGCTCTCTCTGATACCGTGTGCGGAAATCAGCCAAGAGCTACACTCACACAGATACACAGAGCGCACCATGATACAAAAAACACAAGCCGTTTTAATGTTGTTGTGACTGAGTCGTTAAGAGTTGGAGACAGTAGAACGAATGGAAGAAAGACAGATGGTCGGCCCCCGAAACAGCAGGAGCAAAGGTCTAAAGGTCTGCAGAACAATTATTGTCTGGAGTAAATTAAATAAACTCTGCTCAGCCACATGCCTCAACCAGACGTGAACATGTGTACTGCATTAGCTGCCACTGTTTTACCCTTCTCAGCAATATAATCCTCAAAGGAAGTGTCACATACAGCCTCTGTTAGTTAACAGGACAAGGCTGTCAATACTCTATATTTCCCTGATCACAAAAAAACACATGACAAGACCAAAAGCAACAATTAATTGATCCCACTAACAAGTATTGTTTAATTATTAAACACACATCAACGAGGGGGACATGTTCTTTCATTATGATGAACATAGGAACTGTAGTCTATTGTGGACTCACATACAAATACCTGAGTATTAATCTGCAGCTGAAAGCAAGTGCCCAGCTGTATTAGGAAATAACTGAGCTTTTGTTTTAAAACAAAAGAGTACCTTTGTGACCTTTCTTTTGTTTAGATTTACTTTTTTTGGTATGGATTAATGGGTTTTGGGGGTAACACAGTCATGGACGGGAAGTCAGAAAGCTTTGAACACTGTTCAACACTTGAAAAATATTGAGTAATGTCAGGCAGAGGCATCTTAGAATGACATGTCTGCGAATCAATATAAACTTAATGTATATTGATATCCAGTTAGTGCGAACCTAGCTTTAACATATTCTCAATAAAGTGTGTTCTTGCCAGATATTAAGGACTAATTTAAAGCTTGTCAGAAAAGATTCCTTGCAAATCAAGAAAGAGTAAACATTTAATTGCCGGTTATTATACTTAATACCACCTGATTTAAATCTATTTTCCCCAATCCGCCACTGATGCGCCTCACAGCTTGACGTCGATATGAAATCACTCGCGCTAATTAACTTTACAGGAGGAAGCCAGTCAGATCTCACAACCACCACTCAAAAAAGAAAAACCAGCAAACACAGAAAAAGGAGTGAGTAGAGATGGCATTGTCAGCAATTTATTGATATTTTGCAAGCAGAAAAACAAGACTTAAAATGAGCCACACAACCAGTAAGTGCGAGCTAACGAGCAGCAGGGCAATGGGGTAAAAGTGTCGTGACGCCGGTTTGTTGTCTGTCACGGCGCCAGCCTCAGGGTCCTCCCACTGCCCAATGTCTCCCTGGGTCAGCCGACTGCAGGGGCGCCCATCGGAGTGAAACAGAACGAACAGATCAAAAACCGGCAGTGTTAGTACAGTCTAGATGCTGTCTGAGTGGGACTTGCAGCGCAGATTGATCACTTGAGCGATCATACCAGGCTGCGACCAGAAGGCCCACTTAGACACAGAGCCATTAGTACAGACTTTGCCTCAAAGAGCCACAGACAAGCAGGCAGTGATGAACGGAGCAGAAATGTGAGGAGCAGACTCACGAAGAGCTGCATGTTAAGCCGCACAATGAAATGACTTGGCTGGCTGAGGATGGAGAGAGGAGGCATGCAGTATGATGCACATTTTATAGGGAAAGTTTGATGTAGATGGCGTTTTCATGACATCTGATCCGGCTGATTAGCTTTTACTTCAGTCGAGAGCAGAAGAATCATTGTTTACGGTAGCGGAGCAACAGGTTTTTTGTGAAGCGTGACACCTCAGTTTCCTTTTGGATAGCATGTCACTCACTCCATTCACACTTTGCTTATGAGAGACTTGACTCACTGTCACTTGTACAGAAAACCTAATTATGTAAAGAGTGAAACGACAATGTCTATGTGAAAACCCATATTTGTAGGATTTTCTATCCTGTGTGGATAATAAAACTAGGAAAAGACAGACAAGCACATGCCTGGAGGTAGAAACAGCATACATGGAGCCAAATACCGTTCAACCAAATACCTGACGGCTACATGTACAAACCAGTAGGTTATATAAAGGACACACTTCCTGAAATCAAAGTTCTTATCAAGTAACAGTAAAACATGCCAGCCAAAATGCTGCTGTAGCCACTTGTATTACGGATGGGTGTCCAGCCTGTCTTATCAGCAGCATCAGCCTTAAACCTTAAGACAAACTTACTTTGAATACAAGCACAGTTGACTGCTGACGTTGCAGTTTTCACCCATTAAAATTAAAGCAAATTAGCATGTTTCTATTGTCACGTTTGTGCAGTTGTTTCACCTCATTGTCTTTCCTGTGCAGAACAAGCATCAGGTCACGGGAAAGCAGATATACCGCTTACTAAAATGATGACGTTGGATCGCACTGGCATCGTCAACCAGACAGATGTGACCCAACAAACTCAAAACTGATGTTAGTGCTGACTGTACACTTGACCGTATGGATAGATCCAGTAATGTTTCATTAATTTAAAAACATTAGGCTTTAAATCAGTATCTATATATACAATATATTTCCATACTAATTCCATTAAAACACAGATAATCTTTTGGTTTGACACAAACTAAAATGTGTCAGCCAAAAGTACTACTGGAAATACAACTGATTATAATGCTCATATTTGCCACTTGAGAATCTTTTACATGTGTCAACTTCCTCTATTATCCGCTCTTGCCTCACCTCAACACTAAATTAATGTGAAGTTCCTCTTCTTTTAAAAACAAATCAATTTAAGTATAGAGGTTTAACAAAGTAGAGCTGTTTACAGTGTTTTAAGAATGTAATCAGACTTTTGAGAAGTCACTGGTGTCAGTGTGTGAGCTGGTGTCAAAGACGGTCAAAGAGTATCGCTTCATTGTGCCTGGAGGATATCGCTGCAAATTATTGGAGTGTACTTTTACAGCTAAATTGCAGCTTCCTTTTATCCTTTTAGACTAGATCTTCATCACTTCACCACAATGATCTACTACCGGTTCATTCCCCTGCAGGAGCGTTGAAATTCTTCAGACATCACCCAGTGATAATAATAGTGTGATACACATACATTTAGAGGAACGTTTTCGTCTAACAAGAGCCTTAATATATTCTACTTCACATTATTGCATGTGCCCAGGGCTATGTGTAATTGTCTTTAATGCAATTACCAGGATACATTTATATTCAAGGTTAAATCAATGCATTAGTGGATTTACCATATTCTACAAATTGATTATGCATTCTACTGTATATGAGGATATCTGATGAACTTGTCACAAGATTGAGTAGTTTGTGATCTAAATAGCAAACTTACTGAATATAATATATACTAAATATTTATATAACTATTTTATTTTAACTACACTAATAGTAGTTATTTATGTATCAACCATTCGGTTGGGTGAAGAGTTATTTATTAAGTGTGTTGACTGTAACAATGTTTCTAGTCCGTAAACCCTTCGACACCCACCATCCTAGAGATATAATATTGTTACAGTTTCTTAAGTTGCTTCCTGTGTGGTCCATTGATGTTGTACATATAAAAACAGGTTATTATGTATGTATGATTTAATATGAGCTTATTTAAAGTGGCAATCCTTACGATTTCTGTCGTGGTGATGCATTTCCAAATGAGTGAAAATACTTGAATTGTGCTTTGAGTTGAGCAGGCTGGAGTCTGTTTGTCTGGAGCTTCACATTTTCAGAATTGTAAGCATAGCTCCATTGTGTGTGTGTGTGTGTGTGTAATGGGAATGTCGCCACAGACCTCCATGTTCGTAATACTGCAAATGACCAGATATTGAAAAACTTTCATCAGTGGGCTCAATCACCATTGCCTTGATTTCTTCTGTGATTAAGGAGTTTTCGAGATTATTACTTTAATCACCATATCTTTATATTACACCAATTTCTGATCCAGATTAGTTGTAGAATATGTTGAGTGATTGAGTTGTGGCCAGTTGTTATTCCAGTATTTTATTTGGTCATGTAATGTCCCGTCCACTCCTTCATCTAACACAACTGCCGTCAGCTGGCCTGTACAGGTCATTACCACAGGCATTTCAGATGTGCACTTCACCGAAGGTCTTAACAAATTTCTAAAGTTAGAATTCATCGGATTTAGACAGATGCAGATGTTTACGCTGCTGGCACACACAAACATTAAAGGCAGCAGTGTCCCTGCAGCACTGATAGGAACATGCATGGTTGCCTCTGAATGTGTGAGGGAAGGCGGTGATGGTGGAGGGAACACATGATGATGTTTACACTGGCACATCCAACGGTGGTGAGATGGGCGGCGAAGGCACAGACAAAATGCCTTTGATGTGTGCGATGATGGTGTCAGCTTTTGCTCACATAACATGTGTTGTGGGTGCAGGTTATTTATTTCACCAGACATTTGTAATCACGTCTATTCATAGATTAAAGAATGCAACTGCTAAATCTGATAGGTCAGTCCACGCACATTTCTATCATTTGCCTCTTGTAGTATCTAGCCATGCTGTTAGTTTCAGATTTGCGAGCTGAGATTTTGAGATATTTACGCTGAAAAATTTGCCGACAACCCAATGCAGTCAAAGGGAATGGTATTATATATGTGCTCCTCGAAGCACTTAATTAACCAATTTGAAAAACCTAAGATTGTGTCTTTCCAGAAACAACAACCTGGTTACTCGGGATAATCCACATATCTCATTGACAATCACTTTCATAGGAACCATGGAGAGTAACCAAAACATTTTCTTTTCGAGAGACAAGCTGCTACAGAAGTTGTTACTTGTTTTTCTTAGTTTTGAGACATCTCTGAGATTTTATCTGACCCAATAAAACCCAAACTATCTGCACGGCTACATATTACTGAGTCAAAATGGAGAACTATGTCTTTATTTAACTTGGATGATTGACTTTTTAAATGCAGCACGTTTGGGATTGGTTGGAACAATAACTTGCACCCATAAAACTTTTATAGTATCATCTATCTCTGTCTTACCTCCGCATACAGTCCAGAGCACGGATGAAGAAATCCTTGCTGAGCTGGTGTTCATCACGTAGGAGGGCACACTGCTCTAATGTGACAGACATGGATGTCCGGTCTTTGGCACTTTTACAGCTGGTAAACCTGATGCCATTTAACCTTCGGCAGATCTGGAGGGAAGTGGAAAGAAAAACACACGTAATGTTCACATGCATCAAGAAAAGCAAATTGTTCCTTTTTTTTCTTCCAGTAATAGTGACTCAAATTGAAAAAAAAAAACCTAATTTTATGTATTTTAACACTTTAAATCTGATTACCTCAAATGATTGTGGTCATATGTGCTGAAACACATGCTGTGTTAGTTTACAATATTATTTTTCTTTCTGTACACTTGAGAAGCTGTCATTGTCTTGTCTACTAAATGGAGAAAAAGGTCAAATATAGCGTAAAAAAAGAAAAAGAAATGTTTTAAAAACTATTAGATGGATTGCCACAAAACTTTGAAGAGACATTTGGGACCCCCGGAAGATGCACTTTAATAAGCTTTAACTGTTATACTTTAGTTTCATCAGCCTCAGCAGGACTTTGTGTTTCGCGCTTAATAGAAAATATTAGCATGATAATGAATTCATTAAGAAGATGAAGATGGTAAACACAGAATGGCATAGTCTTGTTTTAACAGACTTCTGTGAATCACAGGCACTGTAAGAACATGTATAGCAATTCATTGACAGATGATTAATAACCAGGTAAAAGGTCAGTGTCTATACAGTATCGACTTCCAAAGTCAATCCATCATACTCTGGCAGTTACTTTTGGTTTGGCTCCCATTAAAGCCCATGAAATATCAATATGTCAAAAAACTCAAAGCTACATCTAAGTGTTTACAGATCACAGATAATAAGATGGAAGTATATGTATGTGGTTCAGAGAAAAGAGTCTTCCTTGACAAGGACGTAAAGTTACAATACAAACACTGCTCACCGTTCCAGCAATCCATAGTATCTCCACATTCTTTCTCTTCTTTGTAACTACATTCTGGCCCAGGGTTTCAAGTAATTCTTTGATGTCAGTCTGTGTCTGAAAATATGGTAGACCTATTCATACAAAGCACAAAACACATTGCAAGTGAGTGGCTCTGTCTCTTTTTCTGGTAAAAAATACAACTTTGAGTGCAGACTGCCTCTCAGAGCTCAATGCAGGTTCTGATGGATTAATGTATGTTAGCTGACAAAGGGAAAGAAATCCTTGAACCCATTTTGTGGTCGATGAGTCCTAGACTTGCTTTCTAACTGACAAAGTGACAATGAATGTATACATTCTCCTGGTATGGTAAACTCCTTAAGATAATCAATGCATTCTAAAACAGTTTTAAACAATTACTTGCCAATACTGCTTTCGCCATCATTGAAACTGTGCACTTTGCTGCAGCAGTGGAGCACAAGTTCTAGTATTTCTCAAAGATTTCAGAGATAGACATTTCACTTTGGTAAAATAAAGTAAACATTTGTGCACTTACATTCTAGTGGCACCTTTTCACTTAATGATTTGTAATAGGCCTCTAACGTCTCAAAGTTCCTCTGGTTTATTCTTTCTTGAAGAGAGATGTCTCCGAACCTTAGAGGATGAAGAAAATAAGGACGGTTATGGTGGAGCATCAAGAAAACTTGCCAAGCGGTGAATGCTGCATTCAGCTGAAAAAAAAAAAGGGTGATAAACCATGACAATAGTTGCTTTGTTAAAAAGAGAATACCTAAACATGTTCAACCAGTTAACATAAGTAAATGCAACACAGTAAAACGTTAAACAATTCTTTACCGATGAGGAAAAGTGAGTATGCCATGAAAGTTTCCTGGACAGAAGGATTATTTGGATTTCATTTCTGGAATAGATGCACTTTGCTAGAATGAAGAATAAAGAGAACGCCTTGCACGGCTCTGTTTAAAAAAAATATTATAATCATTAGTTTAAGACCACACTGGCCTTGTTTAACATGTTTACAAAAAGAGTGCTTGTCCTTAAATTAAACAGATTAGGGTGAACACTGACTGCAGTACCTCTCTGCTATCGTTTGCTGTTCGTTGATGCCCACGTTAAACAGCACCGGAAATACTCGTAGAGGCTTGCCCTCCTTAATTTCCTCTGGCAAGGTCTGGAAAACCAGTCTTGGTAATGGCACTTCTACAGTGAAGTGGTCTCTGAATGCAGGGACAGAAAGAAAAAAGAAATTCAACACATTTTGCAACTCTGTAGAACCTGATAAGTTTGGGAAGTTGTACAATTTGACACTTAAGACAGGCCTGCGCAAGCTTTACAAAGAGAGACAGATTGCGTGCATGCACGAGGGAAAGAGAGTGTGATTGTGTGAGACAGATTGCCTTAACTTAACAGATTGACATGGAGCGATGTGGGGCAAGAGGAATGTTTCGTCTTATCACACTGGGCATAATGCGCACAGTTAATAGCTCAAATTAACTGGCTTGATCTTATACAGCATTACAGTGAGCCAGCAAGCGTACAATATCAATTTAATATATATGTATATGTGGACAACAGTTCACCATGGTTTAAAAGTCTGAGCCACGTCCTGATTGCCGGCTGTAGAGAACAGCTGTGCTGCTTGGCGTTTTATAACAGTCCATTTTTTCCTTCTACAGGTCACTTGGGGCTTTCTTTGGCCCAAACAGCTCATACCATAATGCATGTGTGCAGCCTTGCTGTAATTCGTATACACCCATTGCAGGAATTTGTCCCTGAAGAGGCAGATAAATATCATAAACATATATTAATTATAGTCAGGGAGCGAATTATAAATACTCTGTAGATCCATGCCCAGTGGTCTGGAGTTTGATTCACAGGTGGCACATGGGGAGAAAAATGTCACAGAAACTGAGCAGACAACCACTTGTCTCGACTTCTGTCTGTGAAAGTCCAGACATGGAAAAGGAGGTTTCAGAGAATGGCACAATAAAAAATTCTTATCAAAGGAGAAATGGCTGCAACTCAGTCCAGTTATAATTGGTTAATGATCGACAGAAACATTTGTACAGTTTGAGGCTACTCAGTGATTGCACAGAGAACGTTTTACTCTGTGAGAACAATGTTCGGACACACGACACATAGTGAGTACAATCGGAGTACTTGAGAGCCAGCATGCGATTGTTACTACAAAGGTCTAAAGCCTAATTTATGGTTCTCCGTCAGGTCGACGGCGTATCTACGCCGTCGTTGAGCATTCGAAGTTCTGCGTCGAGGGACCGCGTTGCTCTGAAATTAACCGCCATGCCGCCAGGGGGGTGTGCCTGTGTGGCTGTGTGGTTTCAGGGGTTATAGCCGAATCCTTGCTTTTTCTTCCAGTCACAGTAAGAAAAGGTACACAGTAAACAATGGCGACCAAGTTAGAGCGGCTGCATTTGGAGTTGGAGCTCATCAATATTGAAGAGCAAATGCTTATATTGCAAATGTTGAAGCGCAGGCGACAGAGACGACGTTTGCGGACGTGGTCTGTACGACCACTAAACCGGTGTAGGAAGACAGACCGGAAAAAGCAACTGCTGAAAATTACGTTCTGAGCGGACCAATCACAGCGCTTGCGGTCCGCGTCAACGCGACGCGTAGTTAGGATTTTTTGGAGGTACGCCGTCGACCTGACGGAGAACCATAAATTAGGCTTTACACACTTATTGATTGGTGCATCAGATTAAAGGGAGAGAAAAACATAAAAAATAATTGCACACTAAACACACGTTCTTAAAAACGTTTTAGTCATGTATTCATTTGACCATTTGATGGATTAAGCAAAGTACACAATATTATCATAGTTGGGTTGTGTGTCTACGAAGAAAAAAAAAGATTGCACCTGTAAAATAACTCTTAAAACTGAAAATGAAAATATGTTTATTGAATTAACTGCTTGATTTAAATGCTTGACGAGAGATTTAAAACTGACAGTTGTCTGTACTTGTTCCTTATAATGTAGCTAATAACTTAGAATGACACTACTAGCATAGTAGCGCAGTTCTATGCTAGTAATACAACAGGTTGTAGAACTCAACGGACTAATTGAACATGTTAGATTCAGGCAAAGAAAAGCAACCGGAGAAGGAGATGATGTCTCACCGTCGGCCACACACTAAAGGCTGGAGGTCGCTGAGATCGTCTGTCTTGGCCTCTGTAATCTGGAACAGGACTCTCTGCAGGTCTGAAATTCCAACCTCCATGTCTTCCAGCATCCCGATCTCCTCACCTTAATCGGTTAGGCAACACAATAATAGTAGTGTTTATCAGTTTAATCCTTGCTTGTCAAATGTCTTTTTAATTCTTCAAAATGAGATAAGTCCGGCTCAAATTTCAAAACGTCAGAAGGTTCAAACTGGATGGTGAATATAATTAAAACAACTGACCACATTTTATATACGACAGAGGTGTTGTTTTCATCATAAAAAAGGGTTCCTGCTGTTCAATCCATTTCCTTCCTTGAGACCATGAACTTTGGCAAGTTAATATGAATGTGAACTTTGATCACGGACCTGCAGTTATCTAGAATAGATCGAATCATAACTTACAGGAAACTCATTTTTAATTCAGTCTCTAGTCTCTGTATTGATCTGATAAGAACCCAACCATGACAGTCTGGTCAACCTTCACCTAGACTACTTCTTTTACAATTTAAATAACTGCAGTGACTCATCATCATGTTACATGTTGTGATTTGTTACAGCTTAACATTTACTCATCACATAACTCAGGCTCGCCCAAACCAAACCAAACCAAACCAAACCACTCTTTTAGGTCTTTCCTTTCTAGAAAGCAAATGCAAGTGTTCAGTGGAGGTTTTGAGGTTGCAGGTTCTAATTTTACTCTGGAAAATGTACTCACTGTAGGTGCTGAGCAGACTCTCAAACTGGGCCACCAGACCAACCAGGTGGAGCTGCTTCAGGAAGCCTTGGTCCTGCATTCCTGCATACAGCCTCATGACAAAACCACAGGCTAGAGCTGCCAGCTGTTAAACACACACACACACACACACACACACACACACACACACACACACACACACACACACACACACACACACACACACACACACACACACACACACACACACACACTTAAGCCATATCTCCTGGAAGTTGACCTCGTCACAAACTGCATGCATGTCGAATGGGAATCTATAGGGTCTAAAATACTTCAGATGTAATACAAAGGGGAGGAGGAAAAACACAGTAGGCAATGCAGTTCAAAGCCTTGATACACAAAAAATTGTATTTGAACTTGACAGCTTGAGTTTGAGTGTATATGAACACATGATTAGACAATAACCTGCTCTACAGTTCAACTAGCCGGACAAAAAAATTTCCAAGTATTTCTTTAACATTTTAATTTCCAGAGTGAAAGAGTGTTTGTGTGGGATTGCTTTTGCACACAAGAGCGCATATACGATCAAAACATTTACGAGGGATGTTTTGCAGCGATGAACTCCTTTGAGAGAGTTGTTATTATCTCAGTGTGGCTACCTACTGCCTGACTGAAGACCACGTCTCGCCTCTGTTGGAGGAGGAAGCCCTGTGGAATGCTGCAGGCTGCCTCCTGCAGGAGCACAAAGGTCATGGCTCTTTTTGCCTTTTCCACCACCTCCATCACACACTCCTTTAACCTGGTCACCGGAGGACACAGCTGCTCCCTCCAGTCGCCTGCAAAGAAAAATGGTGTAGACAAAGATATGACAGATATGGAGGTGTAGACTAAGATATGATACTAGTGATGCGGTTGTATTAGAATATGCCTTAACGCTTGTGTTCTCAGCTAGAAACAACACACTTATCTATAAAGTGAAACCGGTTTATGTTTGCAGGGAACATGGGAAGGAATTACCGGGAAGAAAAACGCAAACCAAAAACACAAACTTCAGGCTGTTCGAAGGAAAGCACAGGTCAGCTGTTAACTAGAGAAACCCTCATACAAAAACATAGCACACAAAACTTTGTATGAAAACAAAATAAAACTGGTGTACATGGTATAGTCATGAAATTATAAGTATTTATTGTATTGTTGGGTACAGCAAACAAAGGCTAAGTGATTGGCTAATGCATGATATCACTTTTATATCTTTGAATCAGTGAACTAACTTCTTTTCCTGTGAAGTGCTGTTGTGTTCTAACGGGAAACACTTTGGCAGGTCACCGGCTGTATGGGTGTCTCCCAAGCATACTTTCTAATTTGTATGTGCAGCAGTGTAAAGTGTATAGGGCGGGTTGAAGTAAAATTATAGGAAGGTGTGGTGATAATTATAATTATGAATAACCAACAATGATGTCATAGCTCTGAAACAGCTGTGCCAATCAGTGAAGTATGATATCAACAACAGCTCTATGCTCTTTCAGAAAATTACATTGTTGACTGGGTAGTGGCACAACGAGAACACACAGCACCACAAATCTGCAGCCAGAGGCAGATGGTGGGGTTTTTAACAGTTAATTAGTATGCTGACGAAATAAATAAATCATCTCAAAAGATTTGGTGTTCTAGCCATTTGTATGATCGCATTAATTCAACGATATTTCAGTCAAAATTCTACACTACACCCTAAGTGATTATACTGAAATGTAATTGAGATGACACATCAGCATGTGCACTATAATACATTTCAAGAATAAAACAAACACACACAAACATCTCTTCTCAGTAAAGCTTCTTCTACTGTCATGTGTTCACTTTCTTGGTGTGAGTGTGAAGGGGAGGCGGAGAAGGGCGACAGCTGTTAACAGTCACAAACATTTTAAATCCGAAATGAGGTCAGCTACTGCTTGCATTTGAAGCAGGGAGATTTACATCTAAATAACAGTAATGATGTAAACACATTATTCAGAGAATGCACAGGTAATTAAGTGATATTCCTGCAGTTGGAATAAAGTTCCAAGTCCTTTTTGTTTGAGACAAGGCCGAGTTAAAATGACGTTGATTCACAAGAAGTAGAGTAGGATTTATCAACATATCTGTGCTGCTGCCTTCCGATGGCTGCAGGGATTTAATGAACCAAAGAAGAAGAGTTTCATAAGGTGTTAACCAGCTGTTTACAACAGATACTGTCATTATAGATCATAGCAGACTGCGATAAATACTTAAATAGTTGATCCTAATATAAATGGATATCCTGTTTGGAGAGCGTTGCGTTAAAATACTTTGTTTACATTTTTAACATTATTCAGTTATTGTAGCGCATTTACCCCAAGCGATTTTTCAACACATTGACGGCAGAATGACTTCTCGCCAGAAATAAAACAAGTCTATTGTCACCACAATGTGTAAGAGCCAGAGGCCTCGCTTTCTGCTGCTTTATCTGAATCTGAATATCCCCCCTGTGTAAGAGGCATCAAAATACACAGAAAGTTCAGAACATAAATGGAGGGTGTGCTCCATTCGACTATAATGATGTGCAAACTGTTGTTGGTTGTAGCTTCAGGTTCATTCATTACTTTCATTAAACAATTGTTAGTTTGCTTCACTCATCGCTCGCTAACTAGTTTCACACACTTAACTGCAGCATGTAGTTATGATGTGCTACAACTGACTCAGGTGTATTGTTTTTTTTATTAATGTTTTTTTTGTAAATTATTCAAAATCAGCATCCCACCAATTTGTAATCCTTTTTGCATATTTTCCTACTGTATACAAGTATATGGATTCATCTTATAAACAAATCCCAAGTAGTTAAGTTCATTGGGTTTGGTTGAGTAAACTGCAGAAGTACCCCTGGATAGCAATACTGAGTGTACACTATGTACTATAGAAAACTGTCATAATACACTGATTTGACTCGGATTAGTTCCTCTACTTCCTTTGTGTTTTCCATTGTGAGAAAATACTGTTGAAACACACACTCAAAAATGAAAAGGATTCAGTATGCATACAAACTTCTTTGAGAATTCTTAATTTTTTCACACTACAAACTCAAAACCTGCTTAGAAACAGTATGTGGGAAGTGGGACACAACTATAGTGTGATATCGTGGCGATATACTGTATATAAATTTCCTCCATCCAAAACATGATCTCTTCTCAAGGCAATAGGGGGCAGTGTTGGTTAAGCAATAAGCAAAACTAGTTCCCCACCGTGCATTTGGTTCAACTTCAACATATTTAAAAGTTATTGGGGGGTGAGGGGGGGGAAGAGAGAGAGAGAGAGAGAGAGAGAGAGAGAGAGAGAGAGAGAGAGAGGGAGGGAGAAGGAGAGGGAGATGAGGTTAGTGTGGACATGCACACACGCACAGGCACACAAAAGCACAGTTGGATTCCACCAATAATGTATGGCACATCAGCCTTGCCCTTGCCAGAAAAATCATGTCTTATCTCATTCTGCAAATACCGCCTCTGCACAGAGAAGGAGAAAAAGAACTCCAGCTGTCATCTCTTCGGCAGCCCACCTGTCCAAACATCAAAACCCCCACAACGCCTTGTCATTAAAAGCCTGAGCTTCACCGGTCTCCACTAGGAGATAAAGCCGCTCTCATTATTCTGTCCATGTTTGTATTTAGACAGGCAGATGACCACTTGCTCTGAGCCTGATCAGCATCTTAATAAAGGTGCTCGGGGGGGTTGAGCTTCTCTTTCAGACTGAACACCAGGTGGATGGCCTTGTTCTTATCTGCAGGCTCATTCGGACAGATAGACACATGCAGAAACACATGCACACAGAGGCACAAAATGATACGCGCACGTGCATACAGGCACGCACACCGCGCACACACACACACACACACACACACACACACACACACACACACACACACACACACACACACACACCTCCCCTTGTCGCCCGGTCAGACTAATGCTGCAGCTCTGCGTGCCAGTTGGCAGTCGTAACAGACTGGGCACTTGTCTGGACACAAGCTTGAGGCAGGATTTCATTGGACATAAGGGAAGACTGGGCAGCTTGCGGTCAACAGTGAATGGCTCTGCATATCAAATATTGCTTTCATCCGCTTCTCTGGCAACGATTTAAGTTTGTCTTTTGCAAATGCTTAAACATTAGGGAGCCTCTAAGTTGAACCAGAGTCTTGTCTCACTAGATAGACTCCAGAACATTGACTGTTCAGTGTTATTCCCCTCACGGAGGAAATGTGTTTGATTTAGTTTCATATATTTTTTGGGTCAAAAGCTTCTTAAACTAAAATAAGCTGATAGCTTAGTATTCGCTAATACTAAAAACACATGTTGCCAATGATAACGATGGATATGTTAAAGAAAACTCTGCATTATATTACATATAAAGTTTCCTATGATGGCTCAAAGTATCGGTTCACCTGAGGAGAATTAGCTTTGTGAGAGCAGTGACCTTTCACCAACCGACATCTAATCAGTTCATCCTTGAGTCCAGGTGGACATTTGTGCCAAATTTAATGGGCATTGGGCACAAGCGGGGTCCACCCTGGACAGGTCACCAGACATATAGAAACAGACAACCATTCATGCTCACATTCACACCTACGGGCAATTTAGAGTCATCAATCAACCTCAGCTGCATGTCTTTGGACTGTGAGAGAAAAACCCACGCAGACACGGGGAGAACGTGCCCCTCTCGCTGTGAGGTGACAGTGCTAGTTTTGTTTAGAAAGTGGAGGGATGGATAGATGGATGCCCTTTACTGTAAAATACAACCTTCATGTTAAATAGCACTGGGAACTGGCAAACAACAGGTGAAATGTAACAAGTTGAAACAGAAACATATGATTGTTTGACACTTTATACCTCACTGAAGAACTGAAAAAAAGTTGAGATTAGCACAACTATGATTTGTTGTGGGTCACGCCCGTCACGCAGCATCAAGTGTCAGTTTGTAGCTTCGTGTCATTGGCCTCCATTGAAAATGATGCTGTGTTGCTTATAATGTGAAAGCAGGATAATATGTTTTAATACTGATCAGCCAACATCAGATGACAAGACTAATAATATAACAGGGTTTCCAGTGAGTCAGTTATGTGCCAAAATTACACCTATTTACAGCATTAACGTACCAGCATTTAATAGATGTTTCACTGATTGATAATTGCGCTTCACAAAAACAATTATTCACCGTGGTTGTGTGAGATGATGACATCAGCTAGCTGCTGCTCAGGGACCTGCTCTTGGTTGCTGTTGTCTTTTTCCTGGAGTTTATCTACCATGGCGATGACACAGTTGAGACATTTGGCCACGTTGGCCCACACCCGGTCCTAAAAGAGCCAAATATACAATCAGCATTCAGATCAGCCTCACTGATTAGATATTTCTCACTCTGTCTGAGATTGTGAAATTGAGGAAAACCAAAATGTGCAACAAAACCAGGACCAAAAACTGTTGAAGCAGACAGGAAATAGCTGTCTGGATATTATGAGATTACTTTCAAAGCATTTAAATTGTTTCCAACTTTCTCCTGCTTGTGTGTGTGTACAAATATGACAATCTAAGTGTGTGTGTGTATGTGTTTTGTAAATAGTGTTCTGTATTTTGGTCTTCCGTGCTTCAAAAATATGGTTTGAACATGATAAAACGGTGAGGCATATTTTTTAGCGATAATTAGGCATTGGTGTGCAGTAATCATGTCAAACTCCTGCTGTCAGCGAGGCAGATTCCGTCCTCACACGCAAACAAACCAACAGTCAGACACACTTCAATGAAACGAAGCAGCATGACTTGTTCTGCAGTGACTTTGTCACGAAAACTCTCATTAAAAAAAAGTATTATGTTTGGTATACAATCAAATTTTGAATAATTGAAGTTATTTGCCATAAAAATGGTTTATCTGTAATGATAGTTTATCTCCCTGTGTGAGCTCGACCACGAGGCCAGCAGTAAACATGACAGTTTGTATCATTGTTCTAAAAAATAAATAAAACTCTTAATACACTTTTTAATGATTGAGAAAAGTAGTCACACTTACCCATTCCTCCTCATCGTATTCTTTATGGTGCGGTATGGAGTCTTGGTGCTTCAGCGGCACACCTTCGCCTCTAGTCGTGCTTTGTAATCCTTCCACATTATTACACACCGCTGTGCCGTCAGTGATCGACGTGGCCGGACTGTGACCTGGAAGTCCCTGGACCGGGCTCGGATTCTGGTTACTGCCCTGGAGGATGTGGCCTTGATGTTGGCCTCCCTGCACTGGGGTTTGCTTCTGGTTCTTGGAAACGTATCCGGGCCGCGCTGCATGCAGTGCCAGTAGCGCACTCTTGACCAATTCATCCTTAAGTGTGTGAACAAATTGTTCTGTCTGTAGCAAAGAGAGGGAGAAAGACAGATTGGAAAAAAGACAGATACTGAAAGTTGTGAGGAAGCACAACAAATTAAAATGTAGGCGTTGAAAAAGCAAAAGAGACAGTAAGTGGGAAGAGATTGTCACATTTGCGGGGGTAAGAAAATACAGATGGAAGTAATCTTGGAAGTGTGTAACTATTTACAAAGGAAGGGAAGAGAAACAAGGAAAATGAACACTCTTTCACCATAAAGTAGCTCAGCTCCATTACTGCAGCACAGCCGGTGAGCAACAAAAACAGCAACAAACAACAAACAATTCAATTACTCCTCCTCCAGCCTGCTTCTCCGAGGAGCACACCTCCTTTGATCTCAAATTCACCAGCTACTGTAAGTTGATGATGATCCCAGCACCAAGGAGCCGCGCGCTCGTGACAAATGATAAGGGCTCTCGAGAGTAATTGAGTTAGCGCTGCAATAAGCAATTTTATTACCACAGCAAAATGCAATCTAACAAAACACGAGCCAAGTTCTCCATGAAAAGAAACCGGTGAGGTCATTGCAGTGTGTATATTTGCCAAACAAACACCTTTCTCCTGCACCCTACCCAGCGCTGGCCGTAGTCCATTTGGTGCAAACTTTAGCTTCACAGCCAATTCCACCTCTAATGTGGTGATTCTGTGGGCAATTTCATAGGCCAAGTAATTATGCTGTGGTCGTTTTTTTGTCATACCCCCTCCTTGATGTGGCCTGAACAGAAAAGAAAGCAAAGAAGTAGACAACTGAGGACAATAACCTCTGGCTGGAGACGCTTTGCGTGGATGTCAAAAGGAAGTGATTCTAAACTTTTTCTGCTGGTGACTCGTGAAAATGAAGCAATGTCAACTTGTGACTCCTTTCAAAAGGCTGCATGACCTGTCAGCATTTTACCAAAGAAACAACTTTCACTTCTCTGATTGTGTCAATTCTCTCAATGTGTACAATCTGTACACATGCGACAAACCATCCAGTATAACATAAGAAAAAGGAATAAAGTCAAAAATAGCTGAATAAGAAACCTTTTTTTTGTTTCTCTGATCATATTGTGACTCTGACTGGCTGTATTCAGTTCAGAAGTAGGCTTCAGTCGGTTCGGACTGTTATCTAAGCCTATGAAATGTGGATGTTTTCATAATAATAATAACTTTATTTATATAGCACCTTTAAAAACAAAGTTCACAAAGTGCTCTACATAGAAGCAAAGAAGACATAACTTAAAAATCAGTAAACACAAAGGACCATGGGCAATGAATACTACAATAATCAATCAAAAATAGACAAATAAATAAAATATACAAACAAAACCAGGGGAATAAAAGAACAACATAATAGATCATAAAAGGACATAAAAGGACGTAAAAGGACGACATCACTTAAAAGCAATTCTATAGAAATGGGTTTTAAGAAGTGATTTAAAAGAAGTTACTGATTCTGCCAGCCTTATCTCCTCCGGTAGGTCGTTCCAAAGTCGAGGGGCCTTGATGACAAAAGCACGGTCCCCCTTTGATTTAAGCCTCGACTTCGGAACAGCCAGGAGGGCCGCACCGAAGGATCTAAGGCTGCGAGTTGGCTCGTATGGAGTTAGCATGTCGCTAATGTAACTTGGGGCCAGACCCAGGCGGGCCGTAAAAGTGATCAATAAAATCTTAAAATCAATTCTAAAATCAACCGGGAGCCAGTGGAGAGAAGCCAGAACTGGAGTAATGTGATGTCGTCTTTTAAAACCAGTAAGAAGCCTAGCTGCTGCATTCTGGACTAGTTGGAGGCGATTGATAGATTTTTGGGTAATGCCGGAGAGGAGTGAGTTGCAGTAATCTAGTCTTGAGAAGATGAGTGCATGGATAACTTTTTCCAGATCAGACTGTGACAGTATGGGTTTGATTCTGGAGATGGTTCGTAATTGAAAAAAGCAGGATCGGACGGTTGTTTTAATCTGTGTTTCAAAGTTTAGTTGAGTGTCGAACATTACTCCCAGGTTTCTTGCAACAGGTTTTAGATAGGCAGACAGGGGACCAAGTTCGCTCTGAATGAGGCTAGTGTTATTGTTAGGGGAGTTGAATAATATGACTTCTGATTTCGAATTATTGAGTTGTAAAAAGTTTTGTGCCATCCAACAGTTGACGTCAGAGAGACAGTCCAGGACAGCAGCTAGGCTCTTTGGGTCACCAGGTCTCAGCGGAAGGTATATCTGTGTGTCGTCTGCATAGCAGTGAAAAGATACCTTGTGTCGTTGGAGGATTTGACCGAGTGGAAGCATGTAGATTGAAAATAAAATTGGGCCTAAAATTGAACCTTGTGGTACACCACAGGTAATGTGGGTCGTGGAGGACGAGTGGTTACCTATAGTGACCGAAAAGGTTCGTTCTAAAAGGTATGAATAAAACCAGCTAAGTGCAGTGTCCTTGATGCCAACCCAGCTTTTGAGGCGATCGATTAGAATGGCGTGATCTACGGTGTCAAAAGCTGCGCTTAGGTCTAAAAGAATTAAAACTGCGCTCTCCCCCCTGTCTGCTGTTAAGGATGTATAGTGCTCTAATATATGATTACAATGTCCTGATTATGGGAGAGAATTATTTATTTTTTTAAATGTTGCTAAGCATGTTTTCTATATGGATGGAATACGATTATAGATCTAACAATTCAATGTGGTTTTATAATTAAACTTAACGTTAACCTTAATGTTGACATGGCACATGGGAAAAATGGCACAACGCCCGGTCTACTCTGTGGGATCATGATCCATCTCCTATCTTCACACGGGCCTCCGCTTAACAAAGAGGCTTCACATCGATGGAGTCTATCGTCAAACACTTACAGTTGATTTCTTCCTTCCTGAGCTGCAGTTCCAAACCCTTGTTACTTTGACCACTTTTCACAAATCGGACACATTATAGCTTTAACTGAGAATAAACTGCTGACTTGCGTCGTATCTTTGTTCCTCTTATAGTGCAGCCACAGTCTGTGTCAGTCATTAAAAATAGATATAACATATATTGATGTAAAACATATAAAGACTTATCCACATAAAATTAGCCATTTGATGAATGTTTGAGCGGAGAGAGCAAATGATGACTACACTTAAAACGCCATTGTATCCAATTCATATCCATTTGAATTGCCTTGCTTGGATCCAAATGAGTTCCATTACTGTAAGTCAATGAAGTGAGAGCTGAAATCTATGGATAAGACTGTGTGTAGCTATCTGAGAACAAGCAGCTCAAGTAGTATTCTCCGATGCACACATAAAGAAGTAAACATTGGGAAGAAAAAAATGCCCTACATGAAAAAATGAGCTACACTTGATTGAGTAATCAAAACACTTAACAGAAAGCTGGGGATTCAAAATGTAAATTCACATTCAAATTGAACTTGCTTATCTGACCTCAATGTTAATTTGCAATCTATGAAACCATGTATTATTCATTATCATTCCTGAGATGAGCGAACAAAGACCAACACTGAATTTAAAAGAATCTGGATCTTATTTGCACTTCTTAACCACGGGGTCAAAGAAGTCATGTATTGGACTATAACTGAGTAACTTTGTTTAAACTTATTTTCTATGCAACCCATGGTTACATTAGAACCAACCATCATTTAATCACATTCCTAAATATTCAACCAGAACCAAGGCTTGTATCATCTAAGATAAGGATCTACAGCGAAGTGCAGAACACATTTTAATGATATACTGTACACCAGGATCCATATAGATACTGTGTTCAAAATAGAATATGAGAGGTGCACTCCTTTGGGGAAAGGAGGAAAACATTGCAGCGTCATTCTCTTACCAAGACTAAACCAAAGCAACTTTGCTCCTCCCCGCACAAAAAAACTACTCCTTAGTGTAGCTCTTCCACCTACCTGTTTTAGAGATCTAAAGCGCTCAAAATCCCCTGGGACAAATTCTGTTCCTAGTCTTTCTTATCTATATCTGCTGATATGATCTTGACTGAGCAGTTCTGCAAGTCAGAAAGTGCCTCTGTGGACCTATACTGCGGAAAAATAAGTTATGTCTGATCTAAAAAAGAAGAAAACTGAAGAAATCTATTCACCCTGAATGGTTTCGGGTGGTTTTACCCTGAAGGATGAGCGGATTTTGGCTGAGTTAAAAATAGAGCTTTTTCACTCGACTAACTTCAGCTGAGACAAGTTAAGAGAGGCTGGATGGCGCGAGCTGGTCAGATTCCAACAGCACTGGGCTTATTCACAATCGCGTATTTGACCTCCAAACACCTTCTCACATAATCGTGCATTGACGCGCAAACCACAGCTTCTCCCAGGTAACTGTGAAGATGGAGACATAAAGCGTGTCCTAGGACACAGCTGGAGGGAGAGGAGATGTGTTGCACATGTGCTTTTCACTGTGTGTATCATCAGAGGGAAGTTATTATTATCATCATCAACAGAATTATCACCATATATAGAGAAGCAACACCACATTTGCCGTGCCCGCTGTGAAGTGAAGAAGTATAATATGTCATTAGGCCTCGAGTAAGGTGGTGTGAAGCAAGGAGGAAAAAGTCAAATGCAAAGAGTACTTGATAAAAAAGGTTCTTACATGTGTGTCTCATCTTCCCATCATCATCTCAGATTCTCTGAAGATGTGACTCACTGTCTTTATTGAAGAAACTTCACACAACCGCAGTGACACACTCGCAAATGCACCTGCCTTTATTGATTTGTATGTCAGGATTTCAAATATTTGTCTGAGTATGAGTATTGAGGATTTTTTGTTATCTTTGGACATCTGTTTCACCAGTCTTTAAGCTAAGCTAAGCTAACCATCTGCTGGCTGTATCCTTATATTTAATGGTAGAGTGGTATTGCTCTTCTCCTTCTCAGCAAGAAAGAAAATAAGCACGTTTCCTAAATTGTCAAATTAGTTCTTTAAGTCTTTTGAGGGAAGTTTGTGATTTTAGGCAATATGAATAAAACAGGCGAGACATTATTTGTGTCTGCACAGGTGTGAACAAGTGATTATGAATCAAGCATTCTTCTGCATGTGCATGAGAGCGCATAGATATTTTTGTGTGTCTGAAAAAAGAAAGAAGCAGATTTTTGTGACAGACGACCAGATGTACAGGAGGAAATTTGGATATAAAACGTGTGATTCATGATTGGAGTCTATGAGGCTTGAAGAGAGTGATGTCACTTGAACATCAGCTTTTAGACACACAGACAGTAAACACAGCACTGCACTCAACCACACACACACACCTACATACACACACACAAACACAGTTTGAGATTTTAATCCGAGCAGCCCCACTTGTGCTGACCAGGCCAGGGGTTTACTAGGCCAACGTGTGCGTGTCTAATCAAGGATGAGAGGAAGTGGTGACAGAGCGAATGTACCAATTAAGCAGGCTGATTGGGCTCTATTCCACTGTGGCAAAAACAATCTATCCCACAACAGATTGCAATCTGACAGCACCAGATGTAATTCATTAATTATACTGATAAAAACGCCTCAGCTCCTAAACCTCCATGCTGCTATTCACTTTTGTTAGTTTGGCATTTTTATGATGAGTTATGGATTTTTCCTGAGGGTTGTCTTTTTAGAGTGCAAAGCAAACTGCTGGATTTTAATTTTTAAAGTTATTTCTAGAATTTATAAATGTTGCAGTATTGTTTTCGATGAAACTAGCAGAGTAATATTACAAGCACTTGTACTAAGTGAGAAGGTACACATTTGGTAAACAGTGTCAAAGTCAATTTAGGCCTATGCATCCACCTGAGTAGTCCGCTTAGTACTATATCCAATAGTACTAAAACTATTGGATATAGGCTTAGAAGCAGAACGTTGTTTTTTGGTGAGTTTGGGTTTAAATTAACTTAAAGATAAATCTAAAAGGCTTTTCAGGCTGAGGTATTACCTGACGATGTTTGTTGATGTGTCCAAGAATAAAATAGTTGGTTGCAGCAGCTTGAGGCCAAGAGGAATAGAGGGATAGTTAAGATGGGAGCAAGAGTGGGTAAAGGGTGTTGGCGCTGCCTCACCTTGTCAGAAAGGTTCTTGAGTGCATCCCTCAGTCCAGGGGAAGAGTGCTCCTGGGCAGCCTGGAGGAGCCGGTCCGCTAGGCTTGTGATGAGGGGCTGGAGGAGGCTCATGGTGCTGAGTACCTCCTGAGCTTTAGCTGTGTGCTCTGGGGAGTAGTAGATACACTGGTAGGCAGTGCTGAAGCTGTGGTGACAGAAGAAAAAAACGTACATTCAGATTTGACAGTCACACTATCATGGACTGGATGTATAGAATACACACAAAAAGTGGCCCAAACCTGATTTTAAAAGAACTGGGCCACACTTGTAGACAGACAGTACTGGACAGAAGCCCATTGCATGATTGTTTAGATAGGTGCTGCTGGTAGGAGGAGGAAGAGACCGTATTTGAAATCAAACAAGCTGCACTGCAGCATTCCCTCTTCACCTGCTCCATGTGCTCAACCGTATAATCAAAACTGACCGAGAACAGGTTTCCTTTATTTTTTCTTGAAAGGTGTGAATTAACTCAATGTTAATGCTTTTCTCTAATGTCTTGTGGTCAGAACATGAAGGCATCTGTAACAAGGACTATTATTGTAAAATAGCATTTTAAAATAACAGCACTGCTGGTATTAAACCCATCAAATATATTTTATTATCAGAAAATGGCTTATCTCGAAGCCTTTGAATGTTGTGGAGTATGTGATGCACCACACCCAGTTGCTTTGTGCAGCTACTGCCCTGCTGTGAATAACAAGCGCAACCTTTACCAACAGCAGTCACATCTGAATGTATTTACATTTTATCACAGCTGTAAATTGGTCAACGACAACAAAGCTCGAGGATAAAGATAACTATAACTCTTATTGTCACTGAACAACAGTGGAAAAGCTTCACAATGACTCTTTTCGCTTCTAATCAAAAATGTGTTATAGAGTGGTTGATCATAATTGTAAAACAATATCAAATGGCTATTCTTTGTACTGATCGTACTGACAAATAGACACATAGTGGGTGTTAAAAAACAAGATAAATGTTGTGTTATACTTTTGCTGCCTGGAATATGTACAGCAGCAACGCTTTCCAGGTATTTGGCATGAACTGTCAAACTGGAACTGCAGTCCAATGTCAACCCATTTTCCCTTTATGAATGATTAATCTCTTCTTCATTTCTAGGGAGCCATTTAATCTCAGACAAAAACACCCTTTGTCAGTTCCTAGATTCAGGGCAAATCACTCCAATCAAACATTCTCCTCGGGTAAAGTTCCAGTGACTTTCAATGAGTTTTGGCTGACTTCCTGCCATCAGATGTAGCGTGGAGCGAGGCAGTCATTTGCAACTCTCCCAGCTAGTTTAGAGTCAGCTCTGCAAGCCTCTATGTAGGCCATACCCCAGAGCCAGATCCTAAGGCATAATTGACATAAGAGAGAGGAGAGAGAGAGAGAGAGAGAGAGAGAGAGGGAGAGAGAGAGAGAGGGAGAGAGAGAGAGAGAGAGGGGGGAAGGGAGGGGCACATACAAAGGGCTGGCATAATACCGTATTATCTGCAGCTCTCATAATATTTTCAGCGAGGGAAAGAGTGATTCTTTAGAAGTCGCCCTGTGTGGAACAGCACTATCTGATTTATCGGAAAGTGCGAAAATCTGAAGGCTTTAAGAAATTAGGTGTAGTAGGTGCTAGCCACTAACTATGTCTTTGACTGGCTAACTTTAAAATCTTGGCCTTGTCATTACTACTAATGAGCTCCCCGGAGGACGACCACCCGCTACCTCAAGGTTAATCAAAGGAATCACTAAATGAGAGAAATACACAGGGCAAACAGTGTGAAATACTTAACCACACGTATCACCGCCACGTCTGTGTGCGCACTTCTGCTGTCCCCTCTTCCACAACCGTACCTCCAAATGCTACGATTTCAGTCACAGAGAAGACTATAATTGAATAATCTACTGCAACAAACCTCTTTCTCTAAACCCCTTTCATCCTCTGTGAGCTTACATTCGTCTTACTACATTATGCAGAACTAAAGAGAAAAAAAATCCTGAAGGCTTGCAACAATACAGATGCTCCAGAAAAAAGGCAAAAGAGAAAGTTGTTGGAAGAGGACAATTGGTTCAGCGAGTGAGATTCAATAACAGCCCTGTTGACTCATAAGTACAAATCCAATCCCATTAAGGAGCCTATGTAGGCAATAATTAATGTTAGGACCTGCCACCTGATGCTAGATGACATAAATGATCCTCTCTAAGGCTGGCTAAAGCAAGGAACTGTAATTGTCTCATCAGCAATGGTCTCATTACAAATGAATCTACCAAGACCACAAATGTAAAATAAATAAATAAGCATAAATCTGTGTATGCAAACTTGATGAAAGGACAAAGGTGATGTTATACAAGAGGAGCTGATTGTCATTTTAAGCTTTGGGTATGTTTTCCTTCCCTGACGCAATTTGGGAGTGCTGTGTGCAAAGTTTTTTAAACATGGTGCCAAAACATCAGGGGGTGGATGCACACTATCCAATACAACAGCCCTAGATTCCTTTGTGGAACTTAACATATTTATCTTTTGTTGAAATATGTAGGTGCTGATTGAACCCTGGGGTAATGTCTGAGGCCATAGTTTGTGGTGTCATTAGAGTCCATGATATTTTTAAGAGAGCAGGAAATCCTTCAACCTGTCTGGCTATTACCGTGGCAAGACTTCAAGCCAGTCACAGCCTCAAGCTGATTCACAGCAAACCTGAGCTCATAAAAGGCCTCCTGGTTCACAAATCCTTTACTTTTGTTTCAAGGAGCTCCCAGAAGAACTTGTTATTTACCGTTTGTTTGATGGTAGATCTATTTCATGATACAATCTGGATGCATTTCTTTTAGGTTAAACAATTTGGTTCTAATGCAGTTGCCATTTCATCAAACCACTTTGAGCATTTGATATCAATAGTATTCTTTTCTTTTTCTTATCTACAATAACAAATAACAAAGAGAGTGGCAAATCCTTTGAAATTTAAAATAAAAATGTAGATACTGTATGCTGTTTGTACTTAAAGTACAGAGAACAAACCTATAAGTTTGCAGATTCCTTATAACAGGCATATATGAATCTTCATTGATATTCATGTGAATGCGAGCCATTTGTCCAGCAACTATGTACACTTTGAAGTCTGCATGCTATTTATGAATATTTATGTATCTGTCTATGACCAAAGAGACTCATTACTATTCCATACATGCAGTATAGAGCATTTCAAGTGAACTGTTTTTAGTTGTTATCCCTCCTAAAGAGACGCTTCAGTGTAGAGGGTTGTCTTTGGAGTGTTTTAAATATAATGATACGCAAGTTCAATGTTTACTGTGCCATGATGAGAAATAAAAACCGTTAGAATATCTCCACATGTGGGCAGTCCTACAGCAGCATGAGCATTCAAATTGCATTCCAGTTAATTTATCTCAAATTGGGGTTACAATAGATTAAAGAGGCATATTTGTGCAGACTGTGTAAAACTAGATGACACAACACACATAAATGATATGTGAGGACTCATTATCTTCATAGTGACCATTCATCTACAGCCACCTGCCTGCTCGTCAACTGTGTTTGGACATGGTGCACCTGTGTTTTGTGATATTAATTTCTCGTCATACACAAACCTCTTTTATTTATGTTTTACTGACCTTGTGTCATACTCCAATTATGGCACAAATTCCAGGATTCAGAGGGAATTGTGCAGCTTGCACATATGATCATGAACTGTTCTGGTTCAATTTAACAGTCGTGTGAAATAAGTTGGTTATTTATTAAAAAAACACCTCTATTACTGTATTTGTGGCTCACATCCAGTGTGATTATGGTAATGTGTACTTTCCACAGAGATAAAGAGGTCCAAACTGAAAATTGTTGTTTTTTTTGCAGCTGGAACATTATTGATGCATGTAAACTGGCAATGCATCCTTTATCGATTCCAAATAAGATACCAAATTATCACAGAAAACACTGGAGGCTGCTGGATATTTGTTCAGAAGCAATAATTCAATCCAGACTCCATTACCTGATGTCTGAACATCATAGTGGGGAGAGCAATGCTTTTATAAATAATTGCTGCCATAACCCTTGCAGATCCATTTTTATGCATGTATATGTATATAATGGATTTTTCTTAATCCCACCTCATTTCCATGTGCACCATGGGTGTGCCACGCGCCTCCAGCCATGAAAACACAGAAGGTGCCACTCCCTCTGCACAAAATGCAAAGTGCACTTGACTGCACTTTGATTCATGAAATTATTGCCCTTGGCCTTCTTATAATTCAAGTTTTACACAGAAAAGCAGCACTGGACTCATCAACGTGTTCACACATTAGTGGCGCAACGCTCCATCAGGTAAACTGGAGCCTAAGAGGACTCCAGTCTACTAACAGATTACTAAAACTAGCAGTGTGTCCAGGATGAACTTATCTTTTGTTTTCCTAAATGATCAATGGGAATTGGTTATAACTGTAATGAGAGGGAGAAAACCGCTGGGCCCAGCGGCCTAATTAAACCAGCATCTTCAGCACATGGCTAATTAATAGTGGGGAGGAAATTAATGAAGAGCTTGCGGCCCGCTGCTGACAGCCAGCAGGAGAAAAATGCAGCTACGTCAGCAGAGAGCCCTGCAACACTCCAGGTGACTGCCAAAGCCTCCTTCGTCATTTAGATAGCATGCTGTAATCACCGTTCTTACACCAGGACACTGCCACATAGCCACAGTAAAAAAAAAAATACAGTCTGCTATAGATACAAGCTGATCTAAAAACCAGCTTCTTTTAACTGCCAAACTCCATCTGCTGTTGAATCCTCCACTGGGCACTGATTTCATATCAGTTCTCAGAGTAACAGCCAAAGCTTTCCTCAGTTCAGAAACAAACTAGGAACCCTGATCTGAGAACAGATACGCCTCAAAGCTGCTGCCAACACCGTCACCCACAGAACCTGAAGCAGGCTAACTCCAGAAAAGCAAAGAACGAAGAAGCTGCTGTCCATCAGCCTGACCCGAGTCCCAGCCACCACAAACACACACACACATACACTCACACACACAGTAATCCTGGTAGGAAGGTATTTTGTTGGACAACGTGCTGCTAGTCACATTTCATCTGAACATTGGACCCAATAGGCTGTGTGATGTGGTTTCAAACACTCTGTGTCCAAGAAATGTGTCATTCTGCAGTTCTGCTTGACCAGGAGGCCTGGCGACATGCCAGTTCTTCCTTCCTCTCTGTTACAGTGGACATAATTCAAAGATACATGTAGAGAGATACTGCCCAGTTTCTGCACCCAGTTTCTGCACCAACAAAGTACAGCTGACCTTAAAACAGGGGCCTGTTTGCGGAAAAAGTAAAAAACATAAACTTCTGTAAATCTCCTATACTTCCATAAATGTGCAATACAAACAAAACACAACACATCACCAGTACAGATAGGACAACATTTGGCAATTTTCAGGTTCCATAAAACATGTCTCCCCCCAAAAAAAGTGTGTCACATTGTTATGCAGATTAGCTGAATAATTTAAAAGAGGCTGTTAATGAAAGATTAGACCACCTCAGCAAATCCACAGCTAGGTCTATAGGGTTCAATTAAAAAAGGATAAAAATCCAATGACTTTTAAAACTGCCATTTAAGTGAGACTGCATGCATTAATGATAGATAAATGCTCTTGCCCTGTGTGTACATGTGCAAGGTTTCAGGAGGAATACTAAATGTAGTTATTGATTAAACTCTTTCCTGGCCCATCCTGAGAGACAAACTACATTGCATACTCTGGTCATTGCCAAGCTTGGCCAATGCAGGTTTCTAATGGATCTGAAAAGAACCCCCCTTCCTCTCTTCTAGTGTCCAGGGAACAAAGACATATGGCTCTTTTATTGCCCCGGTGGTAACACCTCTGTGCTCAGGTTTTCCTTTTTTTCTTCTTCTTCACGTCCCTCAATCCTTTTCCATCTTCTCTTTGATGAATTAATATCCCATTGAATAGCCAAGGCTCACATCTTGCCGATTGTTCCCTTTTTAATCAAATGTGATTACAAAAGGCTGCTTCGGATAGCCGAGCAGACACACTGGGAGGAGTATAATGAGTGTCTGCATGTGCACACGCATACACACACGCACACACACACGCACACACACACGCACACACACACCTTTGCTCTGCTCAGATATGCTGACTTTCCACACAATTAAGTGACTCAACTGGACTTGAGCACAAGACTACAGTACTTAACATTCACAGACAACAACAAAATAATTATAACTCCCTCAAAGCTTAATATTCTTCGTGCATGCATCATAAAAGCCAATTAAACCATTAAATAATGAATGTTCCCCATTTAAAGTAAACATGAACCTTCATTACAATGGCCTCTGCGATCACTACAAACTCGCCAAGTTTATTCCTATTTCTGACGATGGCTGACAAATTACTGCATTCCAGGTCAAACATGGGCAAGGCTCAGCACAGGACGTCGTCAGTTAGCCAGCCGTAAAATTGGAAAATTTAAGCTACAGTGAGTCATTAGCTAAATCAAATATGAAACAAAAAGCTGTCTCCCTGGAGAATTCTTTCTGAAGTCTAATCTCTCATTCAAAGAAAAATGATTTCACTTCAGTGGATTTTCAAAAAATATGCTAACCTTATCATAGTTCATGCCAGAAGATACAACTGACCATCTTCAGCAAATTCACTTGTGCACTTTAGCGTAAAGAAGTCCTTTCTTTATTTTTTATTATCAGCACAGGCCCTCAACTATTTTCCCATCAACTTACACATTTCATACCCACACCTCAGCCCGCTCCATCTTGCCTCTCTTCCCCTTTTTCTTGAGCTGCAAACTCTGTAACTAATTGGATTTGGCATGGTCTGTAATGACTTTGCACTCTATGGGGAGCTTTGGGAAAAATCACCCTTCATTTCTTCTGGCATCACTCAAGTGACCACATACTGAACTCCAGTGACATATACCTCCGTCCTGCATCTAAATGGCAAAAGCGGCAAAATGTACAGGATACTGCTGAGCTCAGGTTTGAGAAAGTCCTTTGGATTTGTCCTCCCAGAGTGCATTTTCAGTCTGTGTTTGTGCGCTTTGTGTCTATGTATGGATAACACAACCTTGAGTGTTTGTGGAGCGAGCGGTTTCACACAGTAAAAGAAACCCACAGGACATATTTCCCCCATCAAGCAATCAGGCAAAGACACAGCCACAGTGTGAACCCAATCTAACATAAATCTGAGAGGCTCCCTGTGTATCGGTGAGACCAACACAATGCCTCTACTGGTCTGAGCAAAGCCAGTATATCACTCACACTTTACTCATGGTTTTTCAGATTTCAGTAATGATTGATTATTGCAGTGTTTATTGCAGACTAATTTCTGGCAGTCAATGATTATAGATTGCTATTCAATTGCATTCTACACATCACATACTCTTTGTTGTAACAATATTAGCTCCAGACATTACCTCAGATGAGAAATGTCCTCATTCATTGCATAAAAACTTCTAAACATCTGGACTGATCATTTGGTTTAGAATTGAAGTGCTTTTTTTAAGGGCAAGCTCCAGCTGGAAGCTGGGAAGTTGTAACAAAACGTGCAGCAAAATGTGTGGCTCTTCAGTGGCAAGTTAACATACAACTTCAGGGTGGAGGAAACACAATGCCTGCCAGGGAAAAGAACCAGTACAGAGGAACTTCTGACTCAACAAGCTTTTTCCATCACGTCTGTGTCCTCCAGTCAAATTGAGCTGTTGGAGGCAGTGGAGTTCCAGGCTAAATTCAGCATGGCTTGGCTGTGAGAAACTGTGGGGGGCTGTGAAGATCAAGTCCATAGGCCAGGGACAACACATTTGCCTGCCACTATCAATTATGCACAAGGTCGATTATTTTGCCAATAAAAGCCTGTTTCCCCCTCAGCATGCGTCCCGTATTAAATCATTCATCCCTCTAAACATCATTGGTGTACAAGTCTTCCAGCTGTTTTTCTTTCTCCTACCTCTTTTTCTCTGCTTCATATCTGCTCAGGAGACGCTGCAGACCACCACACTTGAACCCCTGGAAATGGGCTGCAGGGGCGCCGACAGTGACAACGTCGTAGAATGCATCTGGAAGACAGAAAATAGATTTGATGGAATTAAAACAACAAGATGTATTATACAGCACCTTGGAACTTTCACACTTGAGGACCAAGAAAAATAAGATTCAAGAAGATAAATTATAAAATAAAATAAAAATTGAGGCAAATGATCAGGAATTATTAATAAATCCACAATAAACAGTATGCACAAGGTAATAAAGGAGTACATTTCAAAGTGTATGGGATTTTTATTTTTAATGTGGCAACCTGTCCTACAACTAAATTGACTACTGATATAACTTGGGGTGACATCCCAAGTTATATCAACAGTTAGTAATACCTGGCCTAAAGATGGATTCAGTATGATTCAGTATACCATGCAGCGGTTTCAGGGCTTTAGTTCAAATGGAAATGTCAACGTTATATGGTGGGACTCCTGCAATGTGTTACTTTTTGTAATGTGCCACAGTAGTTTTAAACCCACAGTTGCATCATATGTATGCACAAATAAGACATTGACATGACGTTATTCTGCACTCTGCCAGTGTCTTTTAGGCGTCTTTTCTCTCCAGCCGTCTTTTGGTCTGAACGTTGGTCCCACGGTGAACCAGAAGGACGATGAATGTCACAGCACTTCATTCCAATTTGCACACCGCCGTCACAAGTAAATAAACACTTCACAGGCGGCTGGGCGGGCTCAGGGGTGCTTACAACAGGCCTTGTTTTGAATGAGTAATGGATGAGGTTGACAATTAAAACAGAAAAAAGGGAGGAGGGAGAGTGGGTGGACTGGGGTTTATGGGGGTGAATATTTTGGTATGGTTTAGTGCCAGGTCAGTTAATGAACACCTCCGGGAAAGCAACAGTGCAGAGCTCTGTCTGCAGGAAAACATCGCTTGAAAAATCGTTGAAAGTAGAAATTAATGACAACACAGCTCCAAGTGTTGCCACAGAGATGTGAAAGGCAATACGGCCAACGGCCTCCCGTCCCCTAACAACACCACAATAGACCAATAGTGGTTTGATATGGGGGCTTTGCTACTACCCACTGCTTCTTCCATTCATTATCCTCGTGCCAGGCCTTGAGGCTCCCGTTCCAGCACACGTTTGGCCCCTAGAGTTTGTGGATGTCCAAGTTCCCTTAATTGGTTCCCCCACAGCAAAAGTGTACTATAATACAATGGCGGGTTTCGGAACATCAAGCACAATGACCAATTTGTGCTCAATTTGCCTGGTCTCGCTCTCACACCGTCCTTTTTTTCAATAAACAATATATCAAGAACAGAATAAGCTGTTTAAGTACTGAGAGGACAGTTGCTCTCGAAAAGAGGAAATTGATTGCAGCAGTCAGTACGAGTGGTTATAACTCACACGTAACCCATTCCACAAACCTGTTTAACAATGATAAAGGATCCTTTTGGACCCAAATGAGTGCCGAACAACGTTCAGCTGAGCTTTTTAGGCTGGAAATATTTTGCACTTGTCATTTTGGAGGCAGAAGACAGACGCTTTTTTTTGCTGGATGATCAATCGACAAAATTAAAATGAATAGTTCAGCGTTAAACCCAGCCAACATGTCCCCTGGAGAGGGGGCAGTGCCTGAAGTCCTTGGGGTGGTTGCACCCATATCCCTGGCAGAGGTCACTAAGGTAGTCAAAAAGCTCCTTGGTGGCAAGGCGCCGGGGTGGATGAGATCCGCCCTGAGATGCTGAAGGCGCTGGGCATTGTTGGCCTGTCTTGGCTGACACGCCTTTGCAGTGTCGCATGGGGGTCAGGAACTGTGCCCATGGACTGGCAGACCGGGGTGGTGGTTCCCATCTTCAAGAAGGGGGACCGGAGAGTGTGCTCGAACTATCGTGGTATCACACTGCTCAGCCTCCCGGGAAAAGCTTATGCCAGGGTGCTGGAAAGGAGGCTCCGACCGCTTGTCGAACATCAGATTCAAGACGAACAGTGTGGATTCCGTCCCGGCCGTGGTACAGTGGACCAGCTCTTTACCCTCGCAAGACTACTGGAGGGGTCCTGGGAGTTCGCCCAACCAGTCTACATGTGCTTTGTAGACTTGGAGAAGGCTTTCGACCGGGTCCCTCGGGGGGTTTTGTGGGGGGTGCTGCGGGAGTATGGGGTGCCGGACCCGTTGGCACGGGCCATCCGGTCTCTGTACGCCTGCAGTAGGAGCTGTGTTCGTATCCTAGTAAGTCAGTAAGTCAGACACGTCCTAGTAAGTCAGACACGTTCCCGGTGGGTGTTGGTCTCCGCCAGGGCTGCCCTTTATCACCGGTCCTGTTCGTGACTTTCATGGACAGGATATCTAGGCGCAGCCAGGGGGCGGAGAAGATCCGGTTCGGGAGTCTCGGGATCGCATCTCTGCTGTTCGCAGATGATGTGGTCCTGTTTGCCTCCTCAGACCGTGACCTCCAGCATTCACTGGGGTGTTTTGCAGCCGGGTGTTTTGCAGCCGAGTGTGAAGCGGCGGGGATAGAGTTAGCACCTCCAAATCTGAGGCCATGGTGCTCTGCCGGAAACCGGTGGACTGCTCCCTCCAGGTGGGGACAAACTGCCTACCCCAAGCGAAGGAGTTCAAGTATCTCGGGGTCTTGTTCACGAGTGAGGGTAAGGTGGAGCGTGAGATCGATAGGCGGATCGGTGCGGCTGCAGCAGTAAAACAGGCGCTGTACCGGTCCGTCTTGGTGAAGAGGGAGCTGACCCGGAAGGCGAAGCGCTCCATTTACTGGTCGGTCTACGTTCCAACCCTCACCTATGGTCACGAACTCTGGGTCGTGACCGAAAGAACGAGGTCTCGGATACAAGCGGCCGAAATGAGCTCAGCCTTAGAGATAGGGTAAGGAGCTCGGACATCAGGAGGGAGCTTGGAGTCGAGTCGCTGCTCCTTCGTGTCGAAAGGAGTCAGCTGAGGTGGTTTGGGCATCTAGTCAGGATGCCTCCTGGACGCCTCCCATTAGAGGTTTTCCAGGCACGTCCAACTGGTAGGAGACCCCGGGGAAGACCGAGGACACGCTGAAGGGATTATATCTCCCGGCTGGCCTTGGAACGCCTCGGGATCCCCCAGGATGAGCTGGAAAGTGTTGCGGGTGAGAGAGAAGCCTGGGTCGGTCTGCTGAACCTGCTGCCACCGCGACCCGACCCCGGATAAGCGGCCGAAAATGGATGGATGGATGGATAGTTCAGTGTTGTTGATTGGAATGCATAGCCAAACTCAAGGAAATGCATCATTTCAGAAAATCTAAAGTGAACAATAGAACAATTGACAACAGTTGGAAATTGGGACTCGCTTAATTACAAAGACGGTTCCATTATTTTTACGATTATTGGTTAAATGACAGTTGAGGTACAGACAGGGAACATAGGCAGAGAGAAAGAGGAGTAAATGACTGCAATGCATCTCAACCACTATTCCACCTAAGCTGCTGTGTGCTCCTACGTTCTTACTGGTACACAGTGGTGAAAGACGATAAGCTTCAGTTAATCAGATAAACGGGACACTGTATTTGAAATTTGAAAAAAAAGAGAATAAAAATAAGTTTGATATCCAAAGACAAGATTCTAATTGTGCTATCTATACAATTCCTTATTTGTGCAGACAGTTTTGTCATTACAATATCTGCATTACATAACATTCCACTTGCATGTTGTTGTAATTTAGTTTTCCAACGTATTTATGTAGATATTGATAAAAATTGAAAAAATACAGTCAATGATAAATGACATTATGAATATGAAGTCATCATTAAAAAGGAAACTCTTCCTGTATGAGGAATGACAGTAGCACAGGGTGTATGTCAAACTCACATTTCAATGATTTTCTGCACACTGCATGTCAAGTGATGTCTCTTTTCATGAATCCATTGACATTTACTGTCACTGAGTGTGTGAGGTGAGAATAAAGGGGAAGAGACAGTGTCAGCATGAAAGTGTATTCAATACACATTTATGGGCTGAGCTTGATTTATCTTTTTAAAGATTTACCTAATTTGTGTGAAACATGTCTTCTTTTTATTAATCAAGCTGTTTTTTTTATGAGCTATTTATCCCTTTTCCCCCTGATTTATTCATTCACATTATGAAGCCGATGGGAGATGTGTTATCCTGCTGGTACTCCAGGTCTTACTGAAGAATATAAACGTAGAATTAACACACAGACATATCAGCTAAAGCACGACTGTCTGGAATTGATTCAAGGTGTGAATTGGCCCCATAAAGAGTCATTATCAGAGTGTCTATCAATCAATTGACACACTTCTGTAAGGCTCGTTTTATCTTGATTTCCCTCTTTTCCTGCCCTGACAGTGCAAGACAGTTTTGGGGTTGTATGATGACTTGATTTTGCTTATTTTAACTGTCATCCCTGATGTCTTCACTGACAGAAGCACAGTTTAGATCAAGGTTTGTCTGTCTTCAACTTCTCCATCAATCATCGAAATGGAGCCCACTCACAGGTAGTGAGGCATCAGTTATTCGCCCTAATACACAGAGACAGTTTCAGGGCAGTAACAGGCGCTGCCAGCTAGAGAGCAGCGGCGGAGGAGACAACCCAGTATTTCTCTCTGGAAAAACGCAAAGGGCTTAATTAGTGTTTGGTCTATCTTTCTCAGGCCAAGTTAATTCTCACCGTTCAACCTGGACGATGAACTAGAACCGCCCTGTCAGAGCCCTCTGAGGATCTCTGACAGGTGGAGAAGTCACAGGTGTAGAAACACAAAACAACCAGAGCAGCTTAAAGAAAAGTTTGCTTATGAAACCTTTCCCCAATAGCTGCTTTTTCTATTTGAAAGTTCCAGGTCAAACAGCGACTGAGCAGGTTTGTTCTACATTTTAAAGTGGCTTTACACACTTATTTGAAATGACAATGGGAAATGGCAAGTAATATGACAATGAGAAAGGGGTCGCTTGTGTAAAGTATTCTTAGAATCCCGGGTGGCCATGGGAAGTGAAAGTCCAGAATGCAATGAGTTCTAATTAAAAAATATTTAATAAAAAGTTGATGACAAAAACAGCATATGCATTCTCGATTGACAGATTCACAGTCTGTTCCCCAGTTTCCTGCCGCCTTCCAGTCTCGCGCGTTAGTTTATACCGGGCATTCACGGAGCTTATGGCCCTTCCATTGGTTTAGTTCTACCCGCCCCTAAACACCTCTCCATAGTCCCTGTGTGTCCGTTGGCCAAACTGTTTTCAGGAGTGCGCTATTTTTCTTCTCCTAAGAAAAAGGGTAGATTCCGCGCAACTTCCGGTGTTTCAATGTCCAACTCCCTCGCCTTCAGCCGAATAGGGGAACTAGACTTGCTTCTAATAAAACAGTCCACTGGCATCCACATGCATTATGCAAACGTTGTTTTAAAATGCATTCACACATTAATCATTAAACAGTAATAAAAACAGTGACCTTCATATGCATACAATTACATATCCTTCATAATAATATCCTTTATAAATTATCATATCTCTTGTGCATTGTAATGTACACATAAACAATTTCTTTCTTACAATTTGACCAACTAAACTTTAAACACTACACTTGTAGTGACACGTACAGATAATTATCACCTGAATCTGCAGCTTCTGTTTGGTTTTATGGAGTTTCAGTTTCAGCTAAACTTAACTGTTTTGGTTCAGTGTCAGTGCTCTCATAGCACTGTTTGTGTTGCCAACTGTTTTTAAAACAAACAACTATACTCAATCGCCTCGGCATCAAACAACAGATAGACACAGTTAGCGACTAGCTGGTGATAGACAGCAAAAACAGGGCAGAAGGAGTGTGAATATTGGACTTACCTTCACCAGGTGTAAGTATTAGGTGTAATAATAGGTCCAACAGAAGTCTAAAGCAGTAGTGTAATTATACCTGTTTTTCTGGGGCACGTCACTCTCATCCTCTGGGTGTGCAGGTTTATTGGGATGAACTCCAGAGATTTCTGGGCTTTGCAGCAGCTTGGCTTGAATGAACGACCTAAAAAAAGTACACAAGTATATGTCACATTGTCATGAAGTATAACTTGGATGGTGGATATTTAAAAGATAAACATCCCTTGCACTTAATACCTCATCGTCTGCTTTCAGCGGAACTACGATCTTTCCAACGTGACTGCTTTATATGGCTGTTCTCTTTATTACCTTGTTGATGTGCTTATGAAGTGAGGCACACCAACAGATAAGCAAACATTAGATAATAATTTGGATTGATGTTCAAATCTTCTCTTTGATTTTCCAATTTAAAAAAAACCTTTGTGTAATTGAATGACTTGAGATATAACTGAATGACAAAGGGGAATACAAATTACATTGAGTGAGCGGTTGCTTAACAATGCTTTGAGATTACCCAAAAACAAAGAACAGCACCGCCAAGTTTTCAAATTAGTAAAGGCCAATTTACCCAGGCATAATTTTACGACAAATACTTTTTTTAAACAGTTAACTACAAATTATTCTTGGTTTGGCACTACGTTGTGAATAAAATTAAGTTAACCCTCCAAACCGTTACACTTTTAAATGCCCATGAAAGATCATTTAACACACATATATATGTATATCAGACAGATAATGTATCAATTAGAGAACAACAAGCATCTCAAAAGTAGCTCATTTGAATCAACTGCTTATAACATCCTCTAATGAGCAGTGTAATCTTTTAAGCAGAGGATTTTATGCCCGTTGCAGCCGCTACTTTGCTTAGAATGTCCAATTAAAATGTTCTGACAAATGATACTCTTTGTTAGTGGCTTACATTTAAGCTCAAAAACACAATCTGACACTCCATGTTGACTGCTCAAATATGTAAATAGGGTTGATTAGCCTCTTTGAGATGAGGCAAAGCTTTCAAGAATAATCAAGGAACAGAGGCAACTTAGAAGAGTTGTGATGTCTGCTAGCAGAGTTGAGTTAAAAAATTCTAAGAAGTTTCTATCGAAGGAATAAAGCTCAAGTTACAAAACCAGGAAAACCCGCTCTAGTGCACGCTAAGTTTTTTCTAGCTCATGTACGGAAAAGTAATTTGATCGTAAATATCATAGAGTACATTGATGGTATCCATGTTGAACATGATGATGTGATTTGTTAATTAAAATTGTAATGTAACAAATATTGCAAATTAGTGCAGGTAAATATCTGGTGCTCATGCCTCCTGTTCATTCTCCCCTACTGTTAACAGCTGTCTATCTATCTATCTATCTATCTATCTATCTATCTATCTATCTATCTATCTATCTATTAGCATTAGAGCAGAATAGACCCAGTATTACTATTGTAGATTAAGATATATTGATCATATATGTAATCATATACTGTATATCTTGTCAACAATGAAGTAGAGTAAATTATTAAAATCCTGCCACTATTTCCAAATATGATAGTCAAACAGAACAGAGTGTGTTCCTGTGTACTGCACCTCACAGTGTATATTAATTGCAGCATTATGACAAAGTCTTAGTATCCACACTTTTCGAGCTCTTCTAACTGACATGTGCCATAACTTACTTTGTGTTGAGAAGAACAGAACTACGCAGTACACTCTCTTTTCAGTCCCGTTCATTATTACTCTCGAGGCAACAGACCAGTATGCACCAATCAACGCTTCAGAAGGTTTATGTTTACACAGAATTTAGATGGGAAAATCTGTTACCTGCCACAGATTTTTAACATCATTAGGCAGGCTGGCCAAACATGAAAACAAATCCACTGCACCTCCATCACTGTATATAATGCTGAAAGTGCTGACCCACTCAAGCTGAAATGTGTTGCCTCTCAGAAATGGATATATGACTCAGCGGGAGCTGAAAGCGATGTGACTTATTATTCTCTGGCACTGAAAATCAATCATGTCTTCTTCCTAAGGTGTTAACAGATTTGCTGCTACTTACCAAAGTGCAAATGTAAACAGATGCCATTTTTAACCAATCTGTCTGTTTAAATATAGTGAAGAGCAAAACATAAGCGCCACGTGTAGAAATAAACTTGACAAAACACTCTTGGTTGAGCATAGGTACATATTCCTTGTTTATCAATTGTGTGTATCTCTTTATATTTATTATAATTTGCATATTTTGAATGTATTTATCATATTTTTTTACTTGACTGAATGATCCACTCAAGAATTCCAATGCCCTTGTACACTTAAATAAATAAAAGACATGAATGTTGAGCATGCTAACGTATACAAGTATGGCTGAGAGGGCAATGGCATTAGCTTTTGCAGGAATTTGGCAATGAAACAAAATATACAATTTGACCAGATGATGATAACATTTTGGATCATCAAAGTTATTAGAATTGATCTTTAATATATAAATCTTTAATATATAAAGCAAATTTCAAAGAAATCCATCAAATAATAATACAAACGTATTGACTTTTTTTTTAAGTCAATAGGTGGTGCTAAGAGTAAAAGTCAGATGATCCCCAAAATCAGTAGGCTACATCCTCTGGAGAACATGAATGTCTGTAAAACATTTAAAATCCATCCAATAGTTGCTGAGATATTTTGGTGAACAGACCAACAACGAGGCCAATAAAAGCTCTCGCCCTATCTGTACACGTCTTCACCCGGACCGAACTGAACTGCGTTCCTCAGTGTACACCAACCCATTTCTGTGCTACAGGAGGAGGAGCCTTTTCCAAAGGCTAACATCCAAGTCAATGGCTAAGCTGTCGTCCCTGCTCAGTGGACTCTCCCTTTCTGCTGGAGAGCTCTGGGGACCAGGCTAATGGAGCTGGTGACCGTTGCAGGTTGGATGAATTAGCCGTATCTGATCCCCACCTGTTTGCCCAGGTGGGCTGGCTATGGGACAGAAGGGCTGGATGCCAGAAATACTGACCAACATCTGTTCAACATCTATCTCTTCTTTTAATCTTTCCTGTCTTTGAATCCTTCAGGAGATGAGCAACCTATATCCTATGCTTTTAGAAATGTCTGTCTGTGAGCCTGAGAACAAACTGAGAAGAAGAAAAAAAACAAGATCACAAACTACAGCAACACCATCTTGTAAGTGAGGTATGTCAGATCAATGTAGGTCGGTAGCATGTTAAGGGTTTCATCTCGATGGTCCTGTGGCGCTGAGAGCACAGCTGGCTTTTTTAATCAATCCACAGTTAGATATGTTGTAGACAGAGGAGGGTTGGACACACGCTGTGTGAGCAGTGGAATCTGCCTGAGAGAAGTGTGAATTGGACAAGTGAGTCATGTCTGACTGTTATTTTAATTGTATATATAACTTGGATCCAATTAATGTCTTTTAACATTTTGGTCATTACTTTTCGGGGCTTTTCATTGTTATTGCTATTTTGTTATGTTGTCTGTAGTAACCTGCAAAACAGAAAATGTCTGTGTTCCACAGCTGAACATCTTTACCTTGAGGCAACAGACAGAAGAGACTACAGTTCTTATACAGATATTAAAGAGAGAAAGTAAAGAATGAGCCTAAATCTACAATACATAGGTTTGGGCCTTAAGCTGAAGTCATCCCATAAATGGAGTTTAAGAGTGACTGACACATTTGTGCAGAGAAGTGCCGGCGGCATTGGAGGTCCAACAAACACCACACTAATGGGATTATGCCTTTAATTCCCTGGCTGGTAAACAATGAAAGTAGGGATGATTCATTTATGAATGGAGTAGAGTTATTAGAGCATCCGAAGTGTTTGATGAGGTCAGCTCGTCATTAAAAATGTATCAAATGGAACCCAAACATGAGGACTCTACTGCCACCTCCCAAAAGACTATTTCTCTTCTTCCTCTGCCTGCAGTTTCTCATTTCATTTTTGTTCTTACAAACAAAGAACATGAATATCTATCATACTTAATTAACCTTAAATGATATGCACATTTGAGACAGTCTCAACATAATATAACTGCATACATAATCATATTTAAGGACATAAACCCTTACAGCCACATACAATGTGATTCTGATTCTGATTCTGATTCTGACAAAACTGCAATACCCAACTATTTTGATAACATAATTAAAAATTTAGAAAATATAAACTTCATACAGTGGGAGCTCTCTATATCTGGCATCCACTTATTATTTAAAGACAGTGGCATTGCCACAAAATATGATCGGTTTTCCATACATTTCTTCCATCCCTCCCCTGTCTTTGCTCACCCTCTGGTCTTCACACTCAAACCATCTCCATACCACAAAGTATTTGTATGTCTGTACCTTCGGCATTATCTAATTATTTTACTTATCAATAATTAATTTACAGCAGCTTGCCTACCCAACTTGTTTCGCCATGTCTGTCTTCCTGTTAAGTTAATGCAGGACAGAATTACAGCAGTAAATGTGACAAGGGTGCCTTTGTGTATTGCAGCATCTGTGCCACACAAGGGACATGTCAGGAATAATATAGACCAATGCTACATTATCCGCTCGCCTCGCCCTCAACTCCCTCCCTCAGAGCTCAGGCAGGCAGTGCAGCGGCTTAGCCCCCATCGGCTCTTATCAGCTGGCCAAAGCAAATGAAGCAGTGACAAATATCTCATTATGAAGATGAGAGTAAACCAGAGTTAAATTTATCAGCAGCCATAATGGTCCTATAGCCATAGGAAACTAAAATATGCATAGGGAGTGCTTATGGAGAGGGAAAGAAACAAATCCAGAGTGATTGATGAGCGTTTTAATGTCTGTTTTGTTATTTCTGTAATTTGTAAATCAGTAATAATTTAAAGTCTGGGGAAAGCAAAACTAAAGATGTGTTTCGAGTTTGTGTTATTGACCACCCAGCCCAATTTACATACCTGCCAAAAAATCGTCAGGAATAAAAAAATAGGTTTCAAAATCGTGGAGAAAAAAAGCAGCATTCCCTGCTCTGAAACGTGTCCGCTGAAGGCTCTGAAACCATGCCCACTAATAGGTGAGGTTTGATTACATGTACAGTTAAAGCATACACGACATGTTAGCTTTTAGCTAGCCAGTGAACCAGTGAAATAGCGTTGTGGAGGAGTTATACTAAGTATGGCTCAAGTGCGTCCTCGAGCCATGATTCAGGCCCGCCGAAAAGGTCCTGAACACAGACATGGTGAGAAACTGTTTAATGGTCAAACTCCACTATTCAGTACTATTTAGTTCAGTCTGTAGACATATTTTGCAATTATATTCTAACATGTATAATGTGTTTATAAACAAAGTATAGTATAGTATGTATGTTTATATGTAGTAAGTATTTCATCCTGCTTTTAAGTAATGGAACTAAATAAAGCAAATAAATCTGCTACATTTCTCTTTCTAAATACAATTTAAACAGCACACACGCATTCTGTGCCTTGATCGCATGTCCAATGTTTCCTTGTTAAGTGTCAGAGGCAGCGTAATTACTTTCTGTGCTCACATCAGAGCTAACTGTGTGGATTCATTTTATTATGTAAAACATTTCCAAAAAGTGAGCAATATTATTTGCATACCAAGTAGAACACAGAATATTTGTAAATGAGATGCAAGACTTGTGTCATGTGTGCACATGGCACAGATTTGCATCCGTTTTTATGTGCACTGCAAACATTTACTTTAACAAAACACAGAGGGGCACATGGGCACACACATTTCAATTGCCCCTGATGAAACCTCTGTTGCTATGGAAACCCTTTGACAGCAAGTAGATAAATGAATCAAACTGACTGAGCTTTTCATTGACACAAATCACCCAGAATCTACAGACGGGTCAGGGCCAGATTACAGGCATTACAAATCCAAAATGTCTCTATATTTAGGGACCACACATTACAGTAAGAGACAACTTTCCCCTGTTTTTATAAATAATTTGAATTTGACTGGAAAGATAAAGTGTTGGTTGACTGATAATGTATGCAGTGCCACCTGCAAACCTAAGGCAGTTGCTCTACTCTACAGTAAACTAGTATGCACAATGTTGCATTTCATAACTTTGGAGATATAAAACATGTTTTCAATACTGCACATCCAAGGATAAACAATGATAGAAGAGAATAAATATATTTTCATAAAACCTGGTTAATCATACCTGAACAAAGGTGGGTCAATAAAGCAATGCAATCAAGGACACATCTTGTAACTAATTTATAACCAAGTGAGTGTGTATGATTTAGAGAGAACCCTTCGTATGCATAGTGTGCATGAATGCATGTGTGGACACAGGTATGAATGGAAAACGTAGCAGCAGGTGCAGTCATACCAGTAATCTTGTCCAGTTCAGCCAAAGTCTCCTGGAAGGAGCTGACGATTCCTCCGTATCGTGTCATCACCTCTTTTCTTAAGTTGTCCCAGTGAGGAGAAAGCTCCCCCAGCTCTCTCAGGTCTTGCACCCTACAAATAAACACAGATCGATGAGGACCGGTGTGGGTTTCAATGGATTTCAAACAAATCATGAAAGAAATGACGTCCACCCATGTTGGCTCCGTCTGCTTAGCTACACTTTTGTTTAAAACATTACACTATTTAATTTAAGAGATATATAGTATTATTGTAATACTTAACAATTATGGTAAAACGCAGACACAGGCTTACACATACTGGCCCAGACACACATGTACACAGAGTAGCGGCCCGGAGCACCCTGTGCTGAGCCGGATAAACACATCTCTGGACCTGAGGCTAGTAGCTGCTGCCCACTTATCCACTCTGCCCTATCAAATTCCTCCCTCGCTTCTGCCATTCTTTAACCATTAGGAATAAAAAGAAACCCATCGCGTCTTTACTGGTGTCACTGGAGCGATGGGTTGACTGTCCTTCATCTAGTTGAGTCTGCAGCCTAAGGCCAAAATCATGTGTGCTCCTTCTTTAGGAATAAACTGTGGCTGTGCCCGAGTGTGTGTGTGTGTGTGTGTGTGTGTGTGTGTGTGTGTGTGTGTGTGTGTGTGTGTGTGTGTGTGTGTGGCTGATTGCCTCGTAGGAAGTACAGCCTCTTTCACTGGCTCATTATTTGCATCTGAAAGGCGACATCAGATGGACAGATATCATTCAGAAACCTGCCCTCCAGCACCCATTGAAAAGTAAATTGCATTGGTGTTATATAAATTAGAGCTTGAAGGAGGTTCAACATTGTATTCAGGATAACAAATACATGGTCATATGCATTGCTTTCATGATAACGAGCCCAATTTTCAGTGATTATACCTCATGCATTTTGTATAAAGTATATCTAAAAATGAAAGGCTGCATGCTCATTGGTTCAACTTATTGTTAAAACCAGGCATAATTGCTTGAATGCATAATGTAGCAGTTATTTCTTTGTTGTATAGTTCAACTATTACAACAAAGCGCAAGGCGCTGATAGCCTCTCCAGACTATTTCCTGGTCTCCTCCAGGTAAGTAAGTTATTTTTAGATTACTTTGAAGTACTTCAATACACAGCAGAGCATGATAGAAATAGTGCCGAATAGAGAGAGAGAGAGAGAGAGAGAGAGAGAGAGAGAGAGAGAGAGAGAGACAGAGGGAGTCAAGGTCATACAGTATGTATCATATGAATGATCAAACACACAAGTTTTTCAAGAGCAGGTTTTAGCCAAATTACAATTCAAGACCCAAAACATATTTTCTCATATATTTCTCGTGAGATCTATAGCCATTTCTATGTTAGAATGTAGTTCCAATAAAAACAGTTTACAGCGAGGCCTGCTCATTATCCAGACACATTGTTTCTGAAAAGACATGTTATGGTTATAATTTTAAATTCAACCCCCCCCAAAAAGTTAATAAATGTCACTTTTTGAAACACTGTTGGCGCTACAGCTCGACTGATATATTGGCCGACAAGCTTAACAAAGCGATGCCTGCGAGCAGGTTCAGGCAGCCCAACTCGAGTCCTCCGCTTCACTCACCTGGCACAGTCTCCTCACTGCATCATATATCAAACGCACCCTTTTAATCATGGCGCTCTACTTAAGCCGTCAGTGCTCTGCTCACTCTTTTGCTGCATGTGTGCTGTCACACCGTTTACCAGAAAGCTGTTCCGTTACTTGCTGCTACTGCTGCTGCCGCTGTTGTTAGCATTTCACTCCCTGCTGTGCTTAGCTTGATGTTTCCTTGTGGGGAGCGTAGAACTGTAAGTCAAAATAGGTTTACGGTAATTCAGGAACAGCGTCTCCATAGTTGGCAACCGGAGAGTACTGATTTATAACTTGTAAATGTCTTGCTTAGTATGTATCTAGGTCAAAAATAAACAAAAAACATTGATATCTGTTTTTTTTTACTCCTAAATATAGATATCAATATATGCTTTAAAAAGCCAGTAATTATCTGCATGGGTTGAAACCACTAGAGGTAACTGAAACCAAAAATGTTGGGGATAGATCACAGACGTAGGACATTAGACAGACATAGACATTATCCTCGTCCCTTGCCTCTATCTAGGTCTAAACAAACCAGCAGCTGGAAACAACCTCTAGGCAGTGAGGCGCTACATCCTGGGCAACTCTGCCAACACGCTCTGCCAACACGCTCTGCAGGTGGCTGGAAGTAAGTTGTGCTCATGGCATAGGAAGATAGACAGGAGGCTGAAAGTACGTTTTAGATTACCGGGAGCAAAGGAAGTTTACAGTACCATGGGCAGCAGCACAGGCATGTGTGTGACTTTAGGTTATTCGAAGGACGCAAATTTTTCACGTTTGGTGTAGAAACAGTGCTTGAAACCATTCTTAATAATATAGAGGAATTTATTAAACAGAGGCCAATGATGGATAAACAGGTTTATTCAAAAGCTGTTTTGTTCAAATGTCTCAGAAATGAGAGTCACATTTTTGGAAATGAGAGTGAAACCAAAGGGGGGAAATAGTATCAGTTCTTAAAAAGGGAAACTCCAACTATTAAGATTATGAAACAAACAAACATCATACGTCTTTGATTGATGCATGTTAAAGTGCAACAGCATTGAAGTAGATTCCCCAGCTAGTGGGGAGTAGATTGGGCCAAATTGGGACACAGGGCTAGCGCTAAGTGAGGAAGGGCAAGGTGTGTATTGGGATTGGGCCATTGTATCCAGCTCAGTTCAGTTGAAGTGACCCCTAATAACTGGTCAATTTTAACCAATCAAGGGTTGATGTTCTCAGTGGTTTATATCGCAACTATTACAAGGCACTAGATCCTTACCATTCCTTTTGAAGAGATTGCAACTATTCACAATGACCTTAACCTCTAACCATACCTATCATACACTGCTAATCGTGGATCACAGTGTCAAAGTGGACTATTGTCTCCTGAGAGATCTGTTATTTTCGGAAAGAAAGTCTGGAGGGAAGGTCAGGGTGGACGATCTCAGCCTAAATGATAGATAATGAATAAAATAATAGGGAAACATATCTGCTTGCTAAATGAGGGTGATAAGGCAGAGAGTAGAGAGATACGGTATCACCTCCTTAATCAGTGGTCTATTGTCTGGAAAGAGTAAAGGTGTGATTGGGGAAAGGCGCGATAAGAGCAAGTGTAGACTGATTAACTATATGCATGTAAAAAAAAAAGGTCACAACATCACTCAGGTTTTTGTGTTACATCGAACACCATACATTTTAAAAAGTGCTCCAATAAAAATGTTATAAGTAAGAAAATATCTGAGATTTCGATTTTTTTCTTGCCTTAAAGGTCCGAGTGGGAAAACAAATTGTGAATGTAATATTTAATATTGTACAGTAGGATCTAATTACAAGTTAAAATTACAAATTAATATTTTACAAGGTCCAAATGACCCAATTTGTAAATGCTGTACTGTACAATTACACGGGGCAATCTATTGTATTGAATTTATCATTATTAAGATACTGTAGTTATACTCTACTGTAAACCTTGGTGAGAATTAACCCCTTTTTCTTTCCTGTTGTTTACTGATGATATTTAGTACATTTGTTCATAATTTCTTAATGTTTAGGGGTTTGTTGACATTATACATTACATATGTACATTCGTATTTACATTTGTATACATATATACATATGTGTGTGTGTATATGTATACATATATATATATATTCAGCTTGTTCCACTTAAGTAGAAAGAGAGAAAGAAAAAGGCCTTGAAAGTCTGAGATAACTACAAAAGGTGCATTCGATCTCAGGCAAATGTGTCTCCAACGACCATCAGAAGGGTTTTTCATTCGCACGTCTCACACAACAGAGACGCTTTCATTTCTATCTGCAGATGTCTGCACCAGCTCTGTGCAGGCGCATGCTGCAGCTTTGTCTCGCGGGCGTAACTGCAACTTGAAGTGTTATGTTCGGCTTCAAGTCTACTTTTTACACGATACACGTGTAATATGAGGTTGATGCCGAATGAAAAGATTCGGAATAACTGTGTCTCTGGCAGTATCCAACAGGCAATAAAAGGTGTTTTCAGAACATGTGAGTTACTGCAACCGCGAGAGGTGCTTGAGCATGAAGCCATAAATGAGCACTCAAAATATTATGCAGTTTGGTGCGGCAGTATGCAGATTAGCTGTGGACACGAACGCACGCACACACGCACACGCACACGCACACACACACACACACACACACACACACACACACACACACACACACACACACACACACACACACCTGATCTCATTAGCTCCTGGAGGAGATAATACATAACTTAATGGAGAACAGATAAAAACAGGTGGACAGAAAACAGTATCCTACAAGAGAAGAAAGAAGGGAGGGGATATAATTATTAAGAATTTAAAAAGTCTATACAACAATGATTACGTTTTGATTAAAAGACATACTGTAGCTGACACCGCTTAGTCATTTATCAATTAGGCAGGTACTAGAAAAGACGGATAATAATCAAGTAGAACAATGTCTCCAAATCGATAGATGACTTGGACAACAAAACACATTTACTGTCATTGAGGCACCTGCATTTCATGGTGCATTATCGTGCCATTTTTATTTTTATTTACTTTGTCTCTGGGGTCAATAAAACCTGTTTGAAAGTACTAAAATAAAACACTTCTTTACCAACACTGCAGCTCTTTCTGGAAAAATAACCAACTAAAAACAGGCCCATCCAACAAGCACTGATGTCATTAATACTGATGAATGTACCGAACAATTGGAAATAATGAAGCCGGATTTCAACACGTCACCTATATGATCTTGATACACTATCACAGTACTTATTTATTAACAGGAAAAGGGCGCATGATTCTTTTTTCCATTAATCAGAATCCAGACAGCTCTTAATGAATGGGGTTAAAATCGACACCCACACACTGACACTTTACTATACATGCATTCATTATCTTCACAACCACACACACAAACACAAGGGGTCTCACCATCATCACTGGAGGTAAGAAGAACAATCAGCCAACTCTGTGTTAGATTAATACATGACTAGAGACATCAAAGCCGACAAACACGAGGAAGAAATATCCAAGATTATCACAGAGTGGTGAAGCAAACTAAGCCATCCACCATCCGCCGCTGCACTCACAACTTTGCAGCACTAACGGAATCATTAAAAAACACGGAGAGCAGGCAGCAGTGTGAGGCTGGCTGACAGAATCGGCTAAATGGAGAGGCACCGTGGAGAAAGACAACATTTAAAGAGGATTATAGGAGAGGTGCTTAAGCGACCAAGCTGAAGATACGGTACACATGCCTATTAATGAACAAACATTCCATATGGTAGTCATGGTTTGACGCCTGCTGTGTGCTCATGAGCTGCATTGTACAGATAAGAGATTTAATAAATATTCTATAATTGTCCTCTAAATTTATTTGTGATTCAAATGATCAGTTTTCAGAGCAGATCATCTTCTATTTAAAACAGAAAGTAGGGTAGGAGATACTGGGAAAGTGGGAACCAGGGTCTAGGAATGTGACCACATTGTCTGTTAGACAGGTAAACTGAGAACAAAGCTTGTCTCGTCAATCGGTCGATAATGGCTGTGTGATTATTTCTATGTGCATGTGTGTGGTGGAGGGTTTAAACACACTTGAGTGTAGGTTTTAGAATGGGATTTTGTCCTTGAACTGTGCATGATTTGTTTGGTGCACACTATGATTACAAATCAAGCTATTCTCCCACGAACGATTCGTCAACGTCTCTAATTGCATCTTTTTATGCCTACAGAGAAGCGATGTGAGGACAATCTTTTGAATTGACAAACATCATATGTGTAATTCCTTGCACAATTCATACGGTTAATGGTCCTATTGTAGTTCATCAAAAGGGGCGGGACTTTGCCTCTTAATTCTTTGTTTTTTTTAAAGGGCGTATAGATAAATCATCTGAAGCTGTGTGTGTGCGTGTATGTACGGACGCCTTTGTGTGTTATATATGAGAAGGGGTTGCCATGGACAACAGGCTAGTTGAGGAATGATCTGCCTTGACAAACACGGGTCGAGCCTGAGGGACGGGACCACGGGATCTTATTACAGGGCCACACCAGAGAGTGGTGAAACATCACCCACCTGTCCCCATGCTCACACACTATGCTCACACACTATCAACTGGACTGGACTTTAATTGCAGTTATGTCATTGAGCTCTGTTTTGATTGAGTTTCATATGTGCTAAAACACATTTATTCACAGATTTCTAAATCTGAAAAACCAATAATCTTTTTGATAATGTAGCGGTATTATATTCCAGTGGGAGTTATGGAACAAGAAAGACACACTACCGTGAGCTATTAGGTAAAAGGGTTGCAGGCTCCTCAGCAAGGTAAACAACTTTACTTGAACCTGGCATTGTATGGAAAACTACTTGCACTGTGAAGAGCAAACAGTCAGACCATAATTGCTCATGGCATGACGGTAAAAAGTATTTTTTATTACTAACTTACCTTCCTGAGTTTGTTTGGCTGCGCTGCTGACTGTTACGCCCGGCCTAGGGGAACCTGAGCGCAACATAACGACGGGTCTCCCCTTCTCCCCATCTCCCAAATAAGGACCAATGCTGCAGTGTTACAGTTCACAATTTGTATTTATTGTGAACTGGGTATCATAACTTATCTTCAGGGTGAGCCTGGCCCAAAACAACAAACAAAACAATCTGTGCAAGTAACCTAACTTCCCTAGCCCACACAAAGAAACAAAATAAAGTACACCAGAAAACAGGAGAAAACAAGGTTGAACAGAAAGGGCTTCTCACCCCTACCACTACCCTTAATAACCCCACCACCCAAGAATCTGTGACGTGCAGCATGGCCAGGTTGGAAGCTGGAGAGAGACAGCCAGCCTCCAATACATCAATTGCTTTTCTGTTGTATTTCTGACACAATGGCTGATCAAGGAGTGTTTGCTGTCCCCATAATTAAGGGACCTGTAGTATTAACCTGCACAGAATTAACCAGGACTGAAATCTCAAGGCCTCAAACTTCAAAGTTTTTTGTCCTATTCAGCACCTGTGGCAGGATGTTCAAAGAGCCTTCTTGCAATGCTTCATGGGAGGACCAGAAGAAGCATGAGCGTGTGTTTGACAGAGACAATGTTCGTCGTGTTCTGGATACATGGGCATAGCAGCCTTGTTTGAAGTGTGAAATAGATCTGAATAATTCACTGCTCTCCGAATACAGGCGGAACTTTTAAACAATCACTTAGGATGAACTGGGTCGGGAACGACGATCTAGAAACTACACACACTTACTGTACACATTATGAGGTAACACCTGGTTGGAGTTTTACTTTGAACTTTTGATTGTTCTTCATTGGCTGGTTAGTTGATGCAAACAAGGAAATGGGCTTTCTGATGCAACGAGAAATCTGGCAGTGACATCAACTGGATCAAAAGTGTGAGCTCAGAGGGACTTACCTGCTCATGTCCTCCTGAATATACAGTGAGAGCAGCTGCTTGGGGATGCTAAAGGACAATGTGCACTCCTCCATTTGTTCTCGCACAAGCATCCACTTGCTGTCCGCTGTTTGAAATCTGTACACCTTGCATATTGGGTTCTTGAACACTGAGAGAGGGAGACAGAGAGAGGGAGACAAAGGGAAGGAAGAAAGGTACATTGAACCATCTGATACAGCAGGAAATACAACACATTCTCATCATCTCATCAAAGATAATTTCAACTTTTGAAATTCTAAGATCTAAGCAACTTTGACAGCTGGCAACCTCAAGGAAGCTACAGACAGAGTCTGAGGTATGACGCACAAATTAAATTCAATAATCAATAACTGTCTTCCAAAGATAAGGTGTTTATCATCTTCCAAGGCCCTTTCTCTCTTTCTACTTCAGCAGCAGACTAGAATACTGACTGAAAAAGTGAGACCTTGTCCTGTTCATCGTTTTTCTTCTATTTCCATTTGAATTGCTTGTTTATTGTACAACAGTCGGTCAGACAGTTGACTCACTCTGGAACTTTGCTTGCTAACTCTCCCATAAAAACCTATTCGGATTCAGCCCCATCTTCTTCATTTTTGCAGAGAGAGGCTAATAGCATCAATCAAAGGCTGGAAACGAAAAACAGCTCTAATGCTCTTATCTGCATGCTGGCAGCAAAGGGCAAGAAAGCCGTCTGCCTTGAACAGTGTTTACCACTCCTTTCCATTTCCAGAGCTGCAGTCATAAAGGAAGTCACTCAATAAGTCGAAGCTGAAGCACCCGGGGTAAAACTTCTACTATCTCGCTCTAGGCAGTCAAACATGCATGGCACCAGTAAAATGTTTTCACTTTAACTCAAAAGTGCGAGCCACACTTCTGCTCATGCTGACAGCACAGAGAACGCTCTTCCTACCAAACCCTAGACACTGAACTGTATACTGCACTGGCTTCACGTTGTCCTTTTTCCAAAGTCATCTGTCCAAGTGACCGAGTCATTACTTCTGGTGGTGCAATGTCCTTTTTCCTCGAGTATTTAATTTCAGCAATGCTCTCCAATGCAGATTGGTTCAAGAATGCGCACGACAGTTGCAAGAGGATTTTATTATACGATGTAATGTCAAGAAGTGTGATTACTGGCTGGTTTTAACAGCTACTTCAATTGTGTTTCAAAAACGCTGGTTCATTTTGGGCAAATATCTCAATGCAAAATAATAAAAAAATATTTTTTCCATTTTTTATGACAGTGTTTAGGCTGACTGGAAATGGGGGAGAGAGTAAGGGGTATAAGCAAGACGGCTGGAGTTAGTTGTTAGGCCCGACGCGCAGCGGATGGCCGGCAAACCCTTGAACTGTACATTATTGTAGACACAGTACTGCCTCGAGTACCTTATTGCTTTTATAATACGGGTACCTGCGACTTTCTAAATGTAATAGTAAGCTCCCTTTCAGCACAAAATAGTTGTAGCCGGCAAAACGTTGTGTATCGCATTTCAGCGACAGAGAAAATAGTCCCGGGACGCACGGGACGCACATACGGGACTATAAAACGGACGGCCTGGTCAGTAAATCTGCGATTTACTGACCAGGCCGGTTGAAAGCAGGGTGGAGGATGACGCTCAGCCACCGATGTAAAGAAGTGCTCTCGCTGCTTCTGTCCGTCTTTTCTCCGTCATTCTTCTCCTCCATGATGTTTAGAGAACTTGCCTCGCGTCGGGAAATTACCGACGTAATTATCTCTCACTGGAAATTATCAGGATTTTGTGATCAAACCCTTTTCATTCCTCATCTTTAGGTTAGGGAGGAAGTGACGTGTGTGTTGTCGTTCGTTATGCTAGTGTGGGGGATGCTAAGTGAGCTTGTTAGCTGTTCCGTTTGAGCTACTGTTAGCGAAGAGCCCCGTTGCAATACTGTGAACACTCAAGCAATAAACCTGCAAGTTAAGGAAACCAACGTCTGCGAGTCGTTACTGCGGACGTGACAATATCAAAGTTTACACCAAACATGTTTGGTAACTGTCAAGCTTGAAATGACAACTAACGGTCACGCAATTTAAATCTACCTGTTATTTTAAGTGTGCACTGATATGGAACGCTCTAAATGTAAACAGGCTGTACAGTACTTTATGGCTGAATAAAATACACCCCGTGACTCACTCTCAACCAATCAGAATGCTTGATTTGATCTACCCGTATTATAAAGACAATTAGAGCTTCTCCGAAGGACAATAACTGTTAGCCAAATTCCAAAGAGAGGCTTATTATTATTTTTCTACGCTGCCGAAGTTGATGTTGAAATTAATTATTATTAAGGTTAAGCCTGGAATCACCCCAGAAAGGATTCATAACGGCAACTAAATTAAATGGGATATTCAGACATTGTTGGCATGGGGATTAGAGAAAGTGAAATGGATCACAAAAATGAATGGGGAGCAAGGGCCACATGGAGAGAAGAGGGTGGAGGCACGACCTTAATCGGAAGAGCGACAGTTGCTGATTTCCACCTCCGTCAGAGAAGCAGATTAACCCCTGAACTCCTCCCTGCCACCGCACTAATCTGACCACCAATCAGGTCCTTCTGTTTTTCTTTCCGACACCTCTTAAGAAAATGACTTCCTGAGACATGCTGTGTGTGGGCTCCCCACTCTCGCTGCTCTCTGCATGTACAATTTGAAAAGGTAATAAAAGTGGAAGACTAAATTGCATTACTCAATCTGGCGGGGGTCTGCAGGGAGGGTATTGTTTTGACGGGCTGCAGATGTGCACCTACAAACATGGCTTCAGTTCCCTTGCTAATCTCCGTAGAAACATAAAGCGACAATGACACCATGACAACAGGCGTGGGGCTGCTGGGAAGCTCAGGGAGGTGGTGGGAATGTGGATAAGAGAGAAAATTGATGTGTTGAACAAATGAATGCATGGGGTGCAACTGTGTGAAAAGTGTCCTCTGAACAAGGGCTGTGAAGTTTCAACACAGCAGGACTTGTGACCTTTTCTGTCTACATGTCTTTCATTTTCTCTCAACAATTCTGTTAATTTCAAGCAGCTAACATGGCATCCTGAGCTAGTCTTCAGTTAGTCCACAAGGAACCAAGAGGGTTTACCTCGTGGTCTCCCCACTATTCATTCTCCTTTTTTAAAATAATAATACAAATACAAAATATTTAATCAAATATGATATCCCAGAGCTCTTGGTAATGGAAAATGTCACTTTGATACATATCAACATTAAAGGACTTTTGCATAAAGTAAGACGCTAACTAGCGCAATTTCAATAACATCTAGTTGAATTATTTCAACGCTTCCTTTGAGGCTATTATAGTAAGTTTGAACTATTTGTCTATTGTAAGTGCAAAATGAAGTGCAAAATGAAAAGAAAAAAGAATAGAAAGAAAAGGAAACTAGAGAACACGTTTCTTTCTTTTCTTTTCATTGACTGCCACATCATTCAGCAATGAATAGTGAAATTACAAGAGTTTAAGATGTAAATCGTACCTGGACCTGTCAGCGGGTTATTTTCCCGGTCGATGCAGGCATGGGACGCAGACTCACACACCAAGGGACACTGAAATGGAAAAGAACAGAAGGAGAGAAACAGAGAAGATTGATTATAATAAGAGGGCTTTCATCATAACTATTACCTATGATGTACAATGGAGACCAAACCCATTTAACTGATCATGTAAACATGCACACATTAGTACATAACTGCATTTTGAAAGTAACTACAGATATGATGCATGGATGGTTTTTATGTGTGAAATGGTATTTTTTTCTTTTGTTTGCATCACTACAATAATGCCATTTTATTTCAATGAAATAATCTGTGTTTTACAAAGACTACGTTTCAATATTTGACCCCTGGTGCCACACAGCAAACAGCTGTATGTAGAAGTATGTTGCACTTCTGCAATCGGACTGAAGGAAAACCCACTGCTGTGACTTCACTAAATGGGTTGCAGATTGAGAATGTATTACTACCTCCATCCACATTTCAGTTTGTATCAACTCACCAAATAGTTAGTTTAGTTTCACCCTCCGTTAGTACATTTCAAATGACTATGCATTGACATACGACACCGAGCGCAACACATTCATTAAAGCGACATGGCCAGTATAATATGCTGCTTGTCAAGAATAACCACAGGTTACCAAATCATAATCATTAAAAACAGAAACAGTTTCCTCTGCTCTGGATTTACCCTCACCTGATCAAATACAGATGGAGAACGGCACCGTTTAAATGTTTCAAATACAATGTGTCCTGGGCAACTTACCCATTATCTGTAAAGTGGTTCTTTCAGTGAACCTACCAGTGGAAAAACTATTAGATAAAGCAGAAAATCCTTTCTCATACTACATATATATACTGAACATATACAGGAATATTTTAGTTTAGTTTTGGGGACTGGCAAACAAGGGCAGTTTTCCAAACCCAAGCAAAGGTAAAAAATATTTCTTAGATCTTATTTTCTGATTGACTTTTGAATGTGAATCTTGTAAAATCTTGAACGTGCATTAAACGGCTACAGACATGATATTGTGCTCAAAGACTGAAGCTACATCTGCGTGTAATGGGGAAAATATTCAGCATCCTCAAAAATTAATGATCCATCTAGAAACTAGAACTACCGCCTCGTGCTTGTATGCCTCCGCCCACCAATCATCCAAAATGTAATCACTTCATTATTTTATCCTATTAGAGATTTGTGTGTAATTGTCATAATTAGTATACAAATTCTTGAGTAAAGTCCAAGTGGATATTTGAGCCAAATTTGTAAGCTAGTTAGCCGGACATGCTAACAATTACACCTGATGTTAGAGCAGGTAAACCTGTTCAACTACTCCTTACACTAATTCTTGTTGCTTAAGTATGTTATTGTATTCTGATTTTAATTCAGGATATTGTTGGTGCTATTAAGTATAAAACCGTCAAGTTAATAAAAAAAATTGTGTAAAACTATACCCTTCTATTTTTTCACTCTGCTACACATACAACTCAAATGTGTCCATGTTACAACCATAGACTGTATATGGTTGGACGTAGTCATCGTGAAGTCACCAATTGGTTTGTGACTGCCGTTTTTGAAGCCTTAAATTCAACGATTTCACCGTCGCCATCCTGGAATACGGCCATCGCCACGTTATTGTTTTTTGCAACCAATGAACAGAAGTTACCATATTTCGAATGCAGAGGAGTGCGATAGAAACATATATGACTCTGGTAGCGGCAGCAACCTGCCAATCACAATAAGCAGCCTGCCCTAAAGCAAACTCTGCTTTATGGTCTATTTTACTCTAAATGGACCATAATTTACAACATAAACTTCATGCTGTATTGAAAAAGACTTGAGCGATTGAGACCATAAACTCATGTTTACAAAGTTTACTGGGGTAATAAATCAAGTGAGAAGTAGGGTCCTTTTCTCATAGACTTTCAGTGGAATCACCCCCTGCTGGATAGTAGAGAGAAGAGAAGAGTTTTAAGGCACTTCCACGTTGGTTTTAAGTCGGCTGAACCAGAGGTTAACGCCTGGTTACACAACCTCTACGAGGACTTTGATACTGAAAACCTTCAATGCCTCTTGATGCATTAAGTCTGGGACTCCTCATCAAAGCAATAGTGACAACTAACAATTTTTTTTTTGCTCGCTGTGTGTCAGCTCTGCCCTGTCTGATGAACCATTTAACACAGCCAGACAGCCCAACCTGTCCCCAGAAAAGGACTTTAATGACTGCTAGAAACAATCCATCACCTCTCCTAGCTTAGAAACTGATCCTCAATAAAATGGACATCCAACCCAACACCCATGCTCACACACACACACACACACACACACACACACACACACACACACACACACACACACACACACACACACACACACACACACAAATGAAATGTGTCCATTGAAAACTACAAACAGAAACAATCTGGACTTTTTAGTAAGCATACAAGTAAGGTCTCAGACAATGAAATGTATGAACGATTAGCCACAGCTGCGAAAAGGAGTCCCAGTGTAATTGTAGGCAGCATGTGTTCAATGGCTCTTTGATGACTAAAATATGTAAAGAGATCAGATCAAAGGTGACTGCAGCCTCTTTCTTGTTTCAGCTGATTTTGTGTGGTCAGCGGGTTATTCATGAGAGGCAGCACTGAAACAATGACAGGAAACGATCAAACAAGTGCCTCCAACCCTGACACACACACACACACACACACACACACACACACACACACACACACACACACACACACACACACACACACACACACACACACACACACACCAGGCAACACATTCATCAAGGCGACGTGGGCAGATTGTCAGTGACACTCTGGAGCCTAGCAGGGAACCTCCCTGCACCAGCAACAGGGGTTGGCAGAATCGAAAGTCAGTCAGCCATGTAGAAGCCCTTGGTCAATTATATAAGACAGTGATTCATACACACACACACACACACACACACACACACACACACACACACACACACACACACACACACACACACACACACAAAACAACAAATCAAAAGCATGCAGGCACTACAAGTATCTGGGCTGTCTTGCAGAGCTGTGCTGTGGTGAGAGAAAATCTGAATGTTCCCCTTTACAGATCAGAAACATCATAAAAGCTCCTTCTTTAATTTTTAATACCAGATCTAAAGCACACAACCGCACTTGACAAATGTTTCAACAAATCTGGATACATCAAGAATGTACAGAAAATTAAGTGAAATCAGAGTACATACAACTTCATTTCTGGTGTAGTGGCACCCCATTCGGATGACACAATCTTCGTTATTTTGTCGTAGAATACTCTTTCTTCCGCTTTCTCTCCCCTGATTATGTAAGTCACTTCAGAACCGAGTTAATCGGTATGTATTGTATGAGATTAGACTGGAGACGGGGGTGGCGACGGCACGAAAGCCACATTCGGGAAGCATCTGCCACTTGGTCAGATGAAGGAAGGCTGCAGGACTGGTTACCCAATCCCACACAAACAGAGTGTGAGGGTCAGGATGCTAATTTGATCAATCTCTCTTTAATCTATTCTATATATGACAGACAAAGAAAAAACTAACGTAGTCACAGACATAGACATTACACACACACACACACACAGACACAGACATTACACACACACACACACATCCTCTAAATCCCCATTAGGGTTTGCTGAAGTCTGTTTAATCTCATTGGAGGATTTGAGCAGTGCCAGTCTAATCCTGGCATTAGCGCTGGGCCTCTGGAGCCTGGAAACTCCTGCTTTGTGTCATCACCCTGCTATTTTACCTTGTGTGATGGTATCTCGGTGGTGATGTGGTCTACGTCAACCTCCTCCATCTCCCCCATCTTCAGACGATTCACCACCACTGTTCCTGCTGCGCACACGCCATCAGATGACCTAGAGGGAGACAGGAAGAGAGAAAAAGATTTACATTGCGTTAGCCTCGTCATTTAATCTGTTGAGCGAAACGTCTGTTCTGTGAAATTGTGTTTTCCTCCAGCTACTACCCCTCCATGGGCATGAATAATATTCATCTCCATGTTGGGCCTCCAAACTCTCCAAACCTAATAAGCTTATTTTGAGCCTCGAACAGGTTGAGAAGTTATAAAGCTGGAATCAGGACATGGATGCTTGTACTGCGGCGATTTCTTTTTCTGACAGATTTTCGCAGGAGTATGGAAGCTGAATAAAGCCGATCCTACTCCAGCTGTACGCTGAAAGGGGGAGGAAGGAATATTTCGTATAACTGTTCAAATGGCCGTCTAATAACCCAGGCTGTGTGCCCTGACAGACACAGAATTGATACTAGAGTGTTCATATCAGGAAGCCCGACCAGTAACGGTCCCAATCATGGAGCCATAATTAAGGAGCTGATAGAAAATCTATAGTATTGACAGCAAGACAGATGCTCCCAAATGAAGAAAAATGGTCCCTGGGCATCGCACAAGCAAGTCTGATCACCTTAGCAGACCCATCTCTAATGTGCTCAGTTCCACTCCAGCTGGAAGTGAATTGCACAATGAATTATGTGCCAGCCAGTGGTCTGGAGAGACACACCCCTGACTGAGAAGGAGAAAACACAAGGAAGGTGATGGAAGCAGAAAGGATGCTTTCAAGGCCGATCCATCTTGGTCGGCCGCGAGGGAGCAAATATAATCGCGCCATGGGGAAAAGAGGAAAGGGAAGAGGAGATGCTGAGCTGAGAGGCAGGGAGGAATGTGAGGGAATACAAGAAAGGAGGATTGGGTTTCCAAGGAGGGAGAAGGGGGGGACAAGTGTCTCTGCAGTGGGGCGCTGGGAGCTTCAGTTAGCGCTTAATGTCTTACAGGAGTCCCCGAGCAGAGAAAATAACATTGCTTGGTTTAGAAATCTAATCATTGTCCCTTGCCAGACACCTGTCTCCGTGTTTACTCCTCTGCTCATCTTTCTGTTTCCCCCCATTCCTCATCATCTCTCTCTCTCTCTCTCCCTCTGTTTCTCTGTGCAACAGAGGACTTGTGCACGGTTAAAGAAAGTCACCCTGACTTTGAACAAACTGTTTGTACTGACAGTGGCCCACACATAATCGAGGAAATGGAGATTAACATGCGTCACATTCAGTGATAGTCATCCCTATGCAAACCTTTGGGGTTAAAGTGGCCCTCTACTCTTTAGATTGCTCTGCCTCAATCCACTAATGAAACTCGTCATTTAAACAGACAGAGGAGACTTTGTTAGAATTGCTTTAAGAAAATTGATCTATGCCTTTGAGAGATATATTGTTATTCTTTTGATATGAGGCCAAACTTAAACTCAGCACCTGTTCAAATAAATCTTTTTACATTATTGTCTGTGAGGAAAAGTATTCTTCAGCAGCTCATCCGAGCGATAGGATCGCTGCATTGATGGTTTATTTATTAAATTTTTCTAAAAATCAAACAAAGAAAAGGGCAGAGACGTTAACTTCCTGGCAGAATGACTGATCTGCAATGACACAAACTTTCTAATTTTGCAAACTACAGTCTTTTAGTATGCATACTAACTGACCCTGAATTCAGTTTAAAGGTTCTGTCTCGAGAGCTGTGGATGAAAAAGAAGCCCGTCTAAATCTTCCCTCCCCCTCCTCCTCCAACCATCTCTTTCCGTCTGTTAGAGTTGGCAGGGAAACAAATCTGCAGATTGTACTTTGCCTGCGAGCGATCGTTTTTCTTTTTTTTTGTAATCTAATTGGCTCAGGATCTCTTTTATGACAACAGTTAATCAGACAGCTTTGTTAAAGTGACACAAATAATGTGCTTAAAATGGTTGCTAATAATTTGGCACAGTTAAAAAAATAATTGGTTATCAGTTATAAGTTATAAGTTACATTTAACAGTTATTTTATTTTGAAAGCTTTGCTTGCAATTTACAAACACATTTTCCAATGTAGGAGGATTCCATTATCCAAACCGCTTATCCTGGCGGGGCGATGGAGCCGATCCCAGTTGACATTGGGCGAAGGCATTGTTCACCCTGGACAGGTCGCCAGGTTATCACAGGTCCAATGTAGAAAGATGCAGTGCACTTTGTTTTAAACAACTCATCTGTGCCCTGCTGGTCTGAGAGGCTCCTGATGTATGAGCCTTATGCGTTAAGTGTGTTTCCTTGGTACCATACAGCAACTGCTCAAACAAAAGTCAATAAATCATTTCCATAAAATACAAGTCTCCGACTTTATGACATCTTACATTTACTTCTTCTCAGGAATAAAAACATTGGTTATTCAGAGTCAATTTGAGAGAAAATTAATAGTATGTTATCTCCCAAGGATTACCCCAAACATGATATGGTTCAGTTAAACATTTAAAGGTTCAATGAGTTGTGAATTTATGTCGAACCAATTTTGTCCTTGGAATGAAAATACACTGGCTATTCAAAATATAACAACAGACACATAAGTGAGGAGAAACTCAACAATTTATGAGAGGTTTGTCTATATTACGGTTTATATTCCAGTTCTGACAAGCAAGTTTTGTCAAGTTCTGTCAACTTTTACAACGAGGACGAGTGCATTCTTCATTTCAACGAGAAACAGATATCCACAAGGCCCTTGAGGAAAAAGACTAAGAAGACTAAGTAGAAGAGTAAAAGTGACCAAGCAAATGCCCTCTTTCTGCTGCCTTGTGAACCTAAAGAAGGAAATACTCACACACTGACGCCAAAGGAAGGACAAGTGCAATACTTTTTCAAAGGTGTGGATTTAACAGCCTGTGGGTGGGAAAAGTTCATCAAAAAACTTCAAAGCAGCAATACCTCTGTGGCCGTCAGGCAGTTTTCACTGTAGGAAGCCTCACAGAGGGAAACACCTTACAGCCATAAAACAGCATTGGCTTTTCCCCTCACAAGGGCTTTTCTCTCTCTTCTGTTTGCTGTTTGCACTGGATTTTGCCCACAGATGATTAGGGTTGGGTACCGAAAACAGACTGGTACCTACCGGACCGGACCGAAAGGCAACGCAGATTTCGGTGCCTGAGCCGATTGAAATACTTTTTTTTTATACTACTCTGATAACGCCGCCCAGGCAGCAGGTGACGATAGCCTACCGTTTGTATAGCTACAGTAGCTAGTTAGCATCAACCTTTTAACAGAGAAAATGCCAAAAGTGTGGCTGTATTGCGCAAAAAAACGATTCAAACAACGCGACGTGCAGCAAATGCAACAAAACAATTGCGTGTAAAGATATTAATGATGACGTGTAGTCCAGTAAAGCAGCAGAGTTTGTAGAATCCAACAGTTTCTGAGTGGAGTTCTGTTGCACACGGTCCCCATCAGGCCACCTGATGCTTGTGTTTGTTATATTTTTTTAATATATTGTTCATAGTTTAAAGTAAAAAAGTTTGAAGCTGTAGTTTGAAGTCAAGTGTTTTGTATTTATTTATATTCATAGTATACTTTAAACAGTTAATATATTGTTCAATTTAAAGAAATACATTTGCCTTGGCAATAAAAAAAGCCTACCTTTAATCATCGTTTTGTGCTTAAAAAAAAAAAAGTGGCAGGATCTTACACAGACAACATGAACACTGCAGCCTTGAAGTGTAGCAGTGGACGTGTAGATGGGATTCTTGACCTATATAAAGCTGGACGGGTGAGATAAATATAGCGCTGGCTAGCTTTCATTGAGGACAGATGTTAGAACATGCGACTGTAATAATGGGGAATGCCAGCTTTAGAAGTGATGGCGACAATCCTGATTTTACATTAGGGATGAATAACTCAGAATGAGGAGTGACTCAGCAGTACTTGCCCATTTTGCAACTGAAGAACTGACTCAATCAATAAGACTCCACTGGAGGCCTTGTTTATATAGAGCTGGCCAGAATCACAAGGGAAGCCTAAACTGAGTTTACACACTCTGGCTTGTCTGGACCACTTGAAATATATTCCAAAACAATATGCCCGGTATATATATATTGTTTCGAAAAAAAGATGTTTGGTAGGAATGTACATTTTAGTGGCAGTGGCAGGCTCAGGACCTTAATGCATAAAAGGTTGAGCAAGAATCCCTTTTTTCCAGCAAAAACTAGCTGATTTATCCAGAATACTTCATGCAAATTTATGCAATGTAAAAAAAAAAGCATTTTGTCTGCTGCAATACATCTGTAATATCGGGCCAGGATGCATACTTGCAGAAGATTTGTGAGTTTTAACGCATCCTATTTGTTCCAGTCCCATCACACACACTTCTGTATTCTTGCATGACGAGAAGTGTCTTCACACTACATTTACTTTTATGTTAGTGCTTAACCAGTGTCAGAAACAGTCTGGGATAAGCTGTTTTCACAGAAGAAGCAAGGTGGAAAAACTATACAGAAAGGATGCTATTTTTTTTCTTCTTCACCAATCCCATCAATCCAGGCTGGGGCTCAAAACTATGTGGTTGATGACTGCTGTGTGCAATGTTTTTGCATTTCATAGTATTTCAGGAAAGTCAGACAGGGGAGATGATGAGAAAGCTGTTGATGTAGGAAAAGAACAAAGAAAACTCTCCCAGAAAATCCCTTGATCTATATTAATATACCAGCTACTATGGCGATGGTGATCTTCACAAATATGAATATAAATGGATATTATACCATACACATGAAGTATATTGCATCTTTCCATTACAACTCTGAGCAGAAGTTACTGCATGTAAAATCTTGATGTTCGAGAATAATAAAACGTATCAACGATTGCCGATGTCTTGTTTAGTCAAGCCCATTATTGTCACCGGCCATGGGGGAAAGGTGAACTAAAAAAGATGAACATGTGCTGTGGTGTCGGGATGTGGTGAAGCAAATGGGTCGAGAAACCTCACCTCCACCGCCTCTGGTGGTTACATCGGCCCACAGGGACCTATCAGAACTCGAGCTGAGGAAAAGCTTCATTTCATGGAGCATGGCTACAATGTTAGCACCGAGGGACTGTATGGCGCTAATGAGACTGGAAGGTGGCACTCATGCATGTATTGAGCTGCATTGGTTGGCCCTCGAGCAGCCATCTTAGCAACTGATGGCATTAAGCTCATTTGAGTTTAACAAGAATGTATCCGTAGAATTTCATGCTCACCACTGAGATCCATATTCCTGTAATCTCCTGAAAGCAACTCAGTACAGAGATTTGGATTATTGTATGTCATTTCTAACTTTACTCAAATATTGGGATTCTATCTACACTAATCTTAGTTTTAATGTATCATATATTAACGTGTTATGTTGCAACTCCTCAACAATGAGTTGTTCTATTTATTTCATATCACCCACGATATCAGTAGTATACAATAGGGACTATCTGCCAGGTGTCTGAAACAGGGGCTACTGCATTTATCAAAAGATTTACACACACACGCACACACACACACACACACACACACACACACACACACACACACACACACACACACACACACACTAAAATTGACACAATAAGCCTGTTCATATGTGTCAATACAAAATCAAGAACACGTGGTATTGGCCATTACCGCCGTGAACATCCCTTGCTTTGTGCCGAATGATAATAAAATTGGATTCTGGCTAGATATGCTGAATGAACTGGATACGGGTGAGCACCAAGTATCAATCACAAGCAGAAGTGTAATTTCAGTCTCCTAATTCCTCATCTCACCCTTTAAACACAGACACATTATCCTTTGTCTGCTTCCAATACTGTGAGCTACATAATAATAATACTAATAATTATACATTGTATTTATATAGCACCGTTCTAAACACAAGGGCTTTATAATAAAAACAGAAGACACATAAAAGACAAAAAGAATGATATGAACTAAAGCCCCCCCAAAAAAACACAACTAAATGTCATAAAACACCAATACAAATCACAGAGGGAGGTTTTGTTATGCTGATGCCAGAGAGCAAGGAGTTACAGTGGATAATGGTTTCCAGATACTTGGGAGACAGAAATGGTCTCGTCTTTGAGATGTTTATGAGATGATGAAAGCAGGACTGAACCATTGATTTACATGTTTGTGACCAAATGACACCAAGGTTTCTGAGATGCTGAGTTAATGAATGGGTCAGAGAATCAAGACTGTTTGGTACATACAGCAACAGGTCTTATTACAGTAGCACAACGTTTTCATTATACTTGTGTTTAGAGTACAGTGTCACAGTAAAGACGAGAAGGGCCAAAATGTCTTCATGTTCTCAACTCTATCGCATCCAGTTGTGTACCATTGTGACGAAGATGGCTGACATTCATTCAGCGTGAAGTCATTTAAAAGCTAAGTGCCGATCAATAACAATTGAATGAGCACGGGTGGAGACAACGTTTGAGTTGGAGAGGACCGGTGGTGCAGTGACACAGAGCGTACAGTATGATGACCTTCATCACCACTCACTCAATGAATACTACACTGTCGACACTTAAGTGGTCGGGGGTCAAACTAAGCTTGCAAGCTGCATTGCAAAACATGGAGAGAAAAAAAAACTAAAATTCTTTCACACAAATGCAGCAGATTCTGAAAAACTGCAGAGAAAATCACAGTCTGTTTGAAGGGTAATGAGTCAGAAACGGAGAGCGTAGATGCTGCCACAGAGAGTCACTGGGGCTCCATAATTATTTTTCAACAAACTGTAAAAGAGCCGACAAAAAAAAGTCTCCTTTCATCTCTGTCAAACTGGAGGTTTTGTTCTGTAATTGCTCTTGAATAAGAAGCCAGCCAACAGCATCTAGACCGCCACGGCCGTCTGGCAAGCGTGCGCTTACTGGAGGATTGGAGGCAAATTAGTGTTTAAATACATTGTGTGTTCAATTTTGTCTTTTGTTTTTCTCAGTTGAAGATAGTAAAGCTTGGCTCAATGAGGATATGTTGAAAGAATAGTTCAACGTTTTGGGAAATACTTGCCTTCTTGGTGAGAAGCCAACACTGTACTGTTAACACTGCACAACTTGCCGTTTTTGAATCGAGAGTCTTGAAGTCATTGTGGTTTTTAAATGATAGGACTGACCGTTGACAACATTCTGTAACGAAACCCGTGAGAAGTGACACGGTGGAAATTACGTAATGCTATGCGCAAGTTTTTTTATTCCAACAATCCGCTGAACTTTCTTTGCAGTCTTGCTTGTTGATGTTGTTCTTGGCACACATGTTCACTATATAGCCACCATGGTTTCCACACGTCTTTCCACAGCAGCTTTCGTTTTGCCTCTGATCTGGGGCTTTTGTTTGGGAGCTCCAAAAGTTATTGGCAGGTTGAAAAATCAGGGCTTAAGTCGTGTATTGTGATCTAGGCGTAAAAGACAAATGTGAAGAAGATTGACAGCATTCTTATGATGGTTAGCATAAAGAAACAGCGAGCTTGGCTCTGTCCAAAGGCAACGAAATCCACGTACCAGCACCTCTAAGCGCCTCCGGCTGCTGCCAATAGTTCCCTATTTAGCGGAAAGACATGAGATGTGGCATGTGAATGTTATGTGACTGTTTCCTGGAAAGCTGCAACAGGACTGTGTCAGGATGATCTATGCTCAGGCTCCTTGGGGACCGAACAGAACCAAGCCTCGAGGAATACCTCAGTGGAGGAAGCACTAACAAGCCTTCGTCTGTGTTCCCATACGACTTTCATCTGGGGATTGAAGGGGATGCTGCATGCAAACAACACCATGTGCATGTATCTGTGTGTGTGAGAGGGGAAGAAAGATTGTGTGTGTCAGCTCCAGCAAAGCAGATGGAAAGTGAGCGCTATTGTTGCTGGTTTGGTGCCTCGTGCCCTGAGAGCAGGACTGCAGTATAAAGGCTGATGATGATTGTGCCATTGATTTCTTGCGTCCACAACTTTGGTTTAAGCCTTTAACAAAAGTCAGCGCAGCAAATCAGTCCACAATGTTACCAAGCATCCTAAAGTGCACTTAAATTTCATGAAATAAAGATAAATAACATTCTCAGATAAAACGATCATCACCCAAGATCCACATTTTATGGGGACCTTCAACCATATCACATGATTTTGATTATCATTCTTAATCACACAAAATGTAAAACTATTTCCAAGGTCAAGAACGAGCTCTCACGCTCTACTTTTAAGTGAACAGGAACTAAAAACCGAGAAAGGCCATGGATGAAATCCGTAAGCCAAGAAAACTGAGCAAACTCCATTTGGGCTTCAATTGAAAGCTCTGGAAAAAGCTTGTGAGTTGCGATTGTTTGTCAAACTATTATTTCCCAGTTCAAGAATGACTCGTTTCCAGCAGCAAGTAAACAGAAAAACGATAGAGTACTATTTAGAGTGTTGTTTTATCCAGGCTTCAGTAAAGAGAAAAGCCTCAGCTAGTGTTCTTCTTGTACTCCCTCATCTATATCTCTCTCTCTGTAGAGTTTAAAGTCCTCATTAACCCATGACCAGTCATTTCAAATTAGTATTTTCTCAGTTTTTTTGCCTTTCTTGGGCAAATTACAGCATTATCAAACCATGTATTTATTCCACCATATGTCCATTTCAGTTTTGGGACAGGCACATATGTTCTTGCAGGATTTGTGGAGTTGCTTAGCGACGCAACACCGACTTACTAGTTTCCCACTTCTCTTTCAGGCCATCAAGAACAAAAAGTCTGTATGTTGGTAGAAATGAGTCTGTGTTTTTTTTCTCTTTTTTTCTAGGTTTGTGTGAAAGAGAAAAATAGAATGTGCAGAATGAGAGGAAGAGACTGCAGGACTGTAGAAAACTGTTCACGACAAAGAATCTGAGAGAGTAAGACTGACTGCTTTTCTAAAGTAACGTAACATGGAAGTTGTTAATCGATGTGCCAAGGACAGGTTGATATCTGCTACCTCAAAACAAATAATCAGCTGCTGCAGCTGTGTGTGGGTCTCAGTGAAGACAATTGCATGGAAAAAATTGTTCATGCGGAATACCTGACAAATAGATCCTATTTGTAAAGAGCTTCACATGTGGGAAATATACCTGCATAGAAAATGAAACCACTTCACACCTATGTCATTGCTGGAAAAGTCTCGCTGTGCCAGAATACAGTTCATACAAAACATTGACCAGCAAGTATGGACTACCAATATAATCTGAAGTAAGCATCACCGGATGTACAGTTAGATTGTCCACACTACCTGGAAGGAAACTCTAAAGAGGGTGGCGCTAAAGGCCATGATATCACAATAGATTATCCTCTGTACAATGGCCATTTAAATACACTCTGGTCGGACTCAGCCATATGTTCATCCGTATATCTGTAAATTGTCCCCTGTTATGAGCGGAATGGAAACAAGTGATCAAATTCAAACGTGGACATATTGTATTCTGGACTCTTTTGCCATGCCTCAAGTGTGAGTAAAACAATTTAAACAGGGCACTTTTCTCTTGTATTTTAAATAGCAAAACAAATTCCAGTTTGAAGCTCATAAAAATTAATGTCTAAAAGTACTATTTTTATAGTCAGACACAAACATGGCGAGGAGTAAACTCAAAACAAAATATGTGCAGTGTGGAATTGGAGATCAACGAGTTGAGTCTCAGCCTAAGCCTCCTGAAAGGCCAAAACACAGGGCTAGGCGTAAGTTTATGCCTCCCTTATTGCCACAATACTATTTTTGGCCACGCAGCCCCTGAAAACGTGTTCACTGCTTGTACATCATGGCTCCCTTAGCTCTTCTTGGCAGCAACTTCAACTCGTCTCTCCTCACCCCTTGCTGTTGCCATCTATTGTGTGTATCAATGAATGAATGAGGAGAGACAAGTTGTTGAGGTCAAGAAATATCCCGAACTACACGACCCACAATGCCGTCATTATAGAGACAATGGCAAAAAAGATATCCCCTGGTGAGCCATAGCTCTGGAGATTGGCTTGTCGGGTGAGAAGTTAAGTTTAAGTAGTGGGTATCTATCATTTTAAGCTAATGCAGAGGGGGAGTCTTTTACTTTAGTGAAAAAAAAAAGTTATAACACAGTGTAAAAATACGCCACTGCAGCGTGACACTTCTTTTTGGTACAATCTAAAATACGACGCGCTGCAGTGTATTTTCAGCTTAAGGGAGTATAAGTCACCTTAAAAACCAATAAGAAAGGTCAGCCCTAACTCCGCTGTGGAAACTAACATTTCTAAATGCAGGCAGCACAGAACTCTCAGTGAGCCGTGTTGAAGTCATTGGTATAGACAAAGCAAGTAGTTAGCATGCTTCTCCTTCTCAGGGTGTTAAAAACACACAGCAATACCGTTGTGCATCGCTAATATGCGTCTTCCTAAAGATCTTTTTTTAACTAAGATGGAGCATTTTTACTTTGTGCAAATAGTGGATTGTATGTACACTACACTGTAATAATAATAACAATATAACCTCTGTGCTTCCTCCTTTCCTGGACACAAAAAGAGAAATGGAAAGAAGCCAACACTTTAGTGAGGATGTACATATTGTTATCTCTCTCCATCTCTCCATCTTTCTTGAGAGTAACACAACATAAAACCAAAGGTACATAAGTAAGACAAAATACTTTGGTGCAGTATACTTTTACTGCACTATGGCAACACAATACAGATTTGACCTTGACCTTAAATAAAGAATGAATGTCTCTTTGCAAAGACACAGTCAGCGTTCATTACAAAACCATGAAGGCTTTTAAATGGAGGATTTGGCCACACCACTACCAGCCCCTGTGGTGTGTGTGTGTGTGTGTTTCATGCATGCCAATGTCCGAAACAACAAACCTATGCACACATCCTAACTTCTTTGACTCACACACAGTGAGAGAACAGAACCTATGTGACCATTTATGTAAATGGAGGTGAACAAAATAATAGGAATGCATCCGAGCAGCAGATCTCTGCAGTGCAGCCCAGATCTTAGTTTACTCCAAACAGTGTCAACATTATGAGTCAACATTGGCTTCTTGTTATGGTAGTGGGGGATACATGTCACAGTTGATATGCAGCCTGCATGATTGGACAAACACAAGTCCAATAGTCGAGAGTTATTCTTGTTTGTTGAGATGCTTGAAACGGCAATGAGCTGGTGACTCTAGAGATCTCCCAAGGTGAGTGGAATCAGACACCAAAACAAATACTGCAACACAATCTGAATTAACCTTCTCTCTGGGGCGACACTGGCCTTTGAACCGCCTTGATACAGTTTTGCACATGCAGCAGCAATATAGAAGTATGGAATAGAGGTTGTGCTGAGCTAATTATACTGTATAATTTGTGGGATTAGGGACATATACGTAATGACTTATCATTTACACAACTGTCTGATTAGGTTCGTTCTTCTCCTCCTCGACCTTTCAGTGACGTCACACGAAACAAAATGGAGCAATGTTGTTGTGAAATAAAGCCAAAATGGGCCTCAAAGCTTGCTTGTACGACAGGTATATCATACATGTACATTTTAAAAAGAGCTTTATAAAAAATACTTGTGCTGGTAAACATTGATGTTACCTTCTGTTAATATTTGCTATCCACTTGCGTCTGTGAACTCTTCACATCATCGGTAGGCTGCAACATTGCATCTAACCCCAGTGAGAAGGGATTCCGATTTTTATCTGATAAAATGTGTGCAACATGTGATTTTATATTTACATAAAGATTTACAATAAATTCCCCTTAAATATTTGGGTTTAGAAGGAAATATGGAAGCAGTCGTGCTGCTTCTATATTTCCTTCTCAACCCAACTATTTAGTATATATATATATATATATATATATATATATATATATATATATATATATATATTTGTATGTATACATAGAAGCAGCACGATATTGTACAATGCACCCTACAAGGATACAAACATTTGAATCTTTAAAGCCATGATATGCCAACAAATGGACACGGCATTGCATTATTGAGGATGATATTAAATAGCAAGCCAGGCAGGATATTATGCTTGACCTCACCTTCTCTGGTGCACATATTTGAAATAGAGCAAAAGGAAAGATTGCATTGCTCTCTGTTACATCGTCCCAGCTGGGTGCTTGAATGATGGCACACAACAATTTAATCTCAGAGCAAAAAGAGAGGATGGCATAAGAAAAAAATGAAAGAAAAAGAAACCTGTAAGACATGATTTTATACACCTAGGCTCTTCCCCCTCCTCTATTTCGTCCTCATTATCATCCTCTCATCACTTAGACAAGGACTTGGCATGAGCTGTGCCCCTAGCATGCCTCAGCACCACGTCGGGACAGATTTATTAAATCTCTCTCCCCCATCTTTGGCTCTTAACACATCTCATTTTCCCATCCCTTCGACCTATATGTGTTATGTTGCAAAGAGAGCTATAAGAAGCCCCCAATGAATGATTGGCCCAGCCGGATAGATCTTACCTTGTTTAAAAGGGACATTAGGTTAACATCTCTATACTCTGCTTGGTGTTTATTGGAATTTAAATTAGTCATGGCAGGTAATTAAGGCAGCCTGTCAATGTAATATTTCTTTTTTTCTCCCCTATTCTCCTCTCAGAGTTGCATTTTGATATCACGGTGCAGCATTGGTCGAGTTAGTTATTTTCATATTCTGCCCGTGAGCCCTGATGCCCTGGGGATCTCACAGATTATGCAGAAGAAATGTGCAGAAAAAGAAGCATTTTTAGTATTGATGGAGGAAAAATGAGGAGGCCATATCTGCATTTATTTCACCCCACCTAAGTGCCTTTTCTCCTTCTTATACATGTATATGTGCCGTGTCCGCTTGTGTGTGCTAGTATTACCATATATACTGCATGCAAAGCAACTCTGTGTGCTCTTGATTTGTGTGCATGGTTATCCTTGTGTGTGTGTGTGTGTGTGTGTGTGTGTGTGTGTGTGTGTGTGTGTGTGTGTGTGTGTGTGTGTGTGTGTGTGTGTGTGTGTGTGTGTGTCTGTGCTTACGTGCATGCAAGGTGATGCAAGTGTCAACCGTTCCACCTGTATTTAATGCATTCAAATGATTCCTCAGACACACACACACACACACACACCCCTTCAATGTGAACTACAGATAAAACATTTCCCACCAGCCATACACTAAAATGCTGTGTCCTTAAGTGTCCTTTAGTCTTCCCTAGGCTACAGTACATATATTCCTCTATTCACTGCTACTTGGATAAAATGGAGACACCATAAAGATGCTGTATGTTTAATAATTACACTCCTTATTTAAATTGTTCCAGACAAAATATTCCTCTGCTTTAAATTGAGCAGCTAATGACTATGCAGTGAAAACTGGTGACATATGTGAGCGCATGTGACTGTCACGAGGGAGGGAAGAAGAGTCACTCCACAGAGTAGTGTAATTAGCAAGACCGCTTTACATTTGGCACGCACGCAGTCATATGCACACAAAAGTTATTTAATTACTGTCTGGCATTTTTGTGTCATGCCGCTTACAATATGGATATCATTCATTTAGAATTCCCCTGAAGGACTCCCAGAGCTAATGCACACAGCGTGCTGTTTTTGAAGCATAACCATAAGCACTGCATGCCAAAGCCCAACCTTTAAGCAAACCTCAACCAAAAACTACAAATCTTACCAGATCTTTATAAAGTCCCCATGATGTGACCGTGTGACAGATTAATGTCCCCACAACATGACTAATACAAGCACGCACAAACCCACACACACACACACATTGTTTTACTGTATGAGATAATTGGTCATTCAGGTCAGGTGCAGATAAAAATCAGTCACAGGGGATACAGTGTCAGGGACAGGTGGCTTTCTCTGGGTAAGTGCGAGAATTGGGAGAGGGCGATAGTGAGGGCTCTGGGGTGGTAAAATGTTATTATCATGATAGCGGGCTAAACGGTTTCTGGTGGGACAGCAAAGAGAAACTATATCTAATGGGAATAGATGAGTAAGCCATGAAGCCAGGCAGCGGAGGCACTGGTCTGAGATAATGCAGCCTAGCTATGGTAAACCTCTGATGCACACACATGTGCACGCCAACACACTCACACACGCATACAAATTCATATCAAAATCAAATCTCAAACTGTGCAGTAGAACTGGGTCATAGAGTGCCTCTCCTACTGAGTGTATGAAGTTTTAGAGATAACAAGAAGAGCAAAAGGGGAACTACAGCGTGAGACTGAGAGGGCAAGAGATGGAACGCAAAGCTTTCAGCAGGGCTGAAATAGAAAATGGGAAAGTGTGTCATTAATTTGGCACACACATGCTTAGACTTCATATTCATTTTGTGCCTCTAAATACAGTTCTGTACATTGTATGCACATTTTCATATAACCTATTGTCCCATTTAGACAACACTATATTCTTTTGTGGTTGGGTGATGGAGGCTCACCTCCCTTTTTGGAGATAATAATCTTTCCTCCCATGTGTATACATAGCATGCATTATTGAGAGACCTCTGCAGCGCTGACATCCTTCCAGCTCCTGTAGCACAGCGGTTGTGTTGCTTGTCCCTGTAGTCCCCATTTTAACCGTGCTAGATTTAGAAATGTGCGTGCCTGCAAAGCCAAACTCTGCACCGGAGGTAGAAGCAGGTACAACTTTTATCAGGTTATTGTCTACAGAGCTTACAGAGAGGCAGGATAAAACTTGCAAATGTATGTTAATTGATTTCTCACTTGAGATCTAAATAAAACGCAACACAATCAAGAACAAATGACAATTCATAAATAAACCAAAGAAACAGCAAATCCTTTAAATCACATTGCTATCATTAGCTTTAACACTGCAGTAAATGTCACAGATTATGTACTGTATGCATCTGTATTTGCAACCAGCAGACAATTAAGAACCCAATTTTGATCGTGATTAGTTGTTACATTGTAAATAAACACTTATTCTGGCTTTGTGATGCATTACTCAGCTCCGATGTGGGAGCACTTCTCAGGTACAGTAGCTCCTTCATTCCGTGTGAATAATGGCCACGAGGGAATCAGGCAAGGACTCCAAGTCCATATAACACAACCAGAGAGAGATATACTACAAGCTCCGAGCAGGTACCAGGGCAAAGTCAGCATGCTGCACTACGTGACGGCATATCTGGTGTGGAGGGTTAATTGTGATGAGAGATAAAAAGAGCTAAAAACAATATAGGACTATGGTTAAAGCAGCATGGTTCATAAAAAATCCTAGGGAAGATGATTATCACAACCTCAACCCTTTTTGCAACTTTACTGTTGAACATATCCTCATTCAATGGTATGATATCTTACGAAAAGTAAAGCCTCATTTTTGTGTGTATTTTCCTACAAATGTCCAGCAAAATATGTCAATTTCTGCTCCATACATGCATACAGTCTTTTTAAAATAAACTTGACAGGAAACAACTTTATTAGGTTTCGGCAACAAAACTAATTCCTTAGGTTGAGGAAACAAACGTGGTTCGGGTAAAAATAACTGATGGCCATCTTATCGAAGACATTTAAAGAGACTGCAGCCTTTAAATATAATTTTGTGGTGCAGGTGGATTACATAAGTATCATTAAGCAAACTTGAACTGACTTTTGTGTGCTGACCAAACAAATATCCAAATAATTCCCTTTTCAGTTTTCTGCTCTTTGATTAATAAAAAGGTCAAGACTTCAAAGGAACTACTCAATTCTCAATCCAGCCTTTTTTTTCCTCTCTTTTATGTGTAGTTTTCACATTGAAGGTGTGTGTGTCAGGGGCGTTTCTAGGATTCAAGGAAAGGGGGGGCTTAGCCCCTAGAGAACCGGCATTTGTGCGCTCGTAACACGCGTCAATTTTTTTTGGGGCCCATTTGGGGCCCCGGATATCCATTGTTTCAGACAGTTCATAGATTGGTTCAATCAGAAGTTTTGCTTGCATTCATTCAGTATATGGTAATAGAAGAGACAGAATTTCAGGGTCATAGTGAACACAAATATGAACTTTTCTCAAATAACGAGAGAGAAATACTTTTCCTGCTTGTAAAGGAAAGACGCATAAACTAGCTTTCATATCCACGTCACTCCCAAATCTAATGGATGGAGAATGGACCTGACAGTATCAACTTCTGAGTTGTTTACTTGTTTTATTTTGAGCAGGGCCCTGTTTCTCGTACCTGGCTAAACAAAGTCAAGCAAATGTCCTAATCTCCAGTTTAAATTAGCGAGATGATTGACATCAGGCTAACTTGGTTTCTTCACGGCTGATCCGCGCTGAAACGGTCTCGTTAATTCTAGCCAGACGTCAATCCTCTGGATAAATGCGCGTGTCCGTTCCTCTTCAGAAGGGATAATAATCGAGCACTGACACCACGATGTTCTAACAGTACAATAGCAAATAAACTCAGAGGAACCTTTTTTTATTTCTCCGATGAGAAGCAGGAGATGATCATGAAGACATATGAGGAAGTCAATACCTTAATCATTCACAGCAAATGCGTTGTGAATATTCCAACGTTTTTGTAACATTGTTGCCGTGAACACAGCTTAACTCTGCCCCGCTGCGAGACATAAGCGCCGCAAATATATCAGACAAGTTAAATGTGTCAGTGTTGGGAAAATGTATCGGCTAATTTTAAGTGCTTCATCACCCAAATCAATCAGATTATATTTACGAATAAATATATACTTATGAGGATATATGTACTAGGAGTTTGAATATGTGTATGGGCGGATCAGTATATATGTATTATTCATAATCAGAAATTCAATCAATTGAAGCAGTGAAAATAAATTGTGTGTGATTCTCTGTATTCTTATCATGAGTCCACCTTAATCATGTTCTACAATAATGATATGTATGGTGTACTAATAACACTGTCATATAATTATGAGTGCTTTCAACACATCCATAAGTTTCATAAGCGCTAAATAAACTTAAGAACAGCGCGGCATGCAGGGTGAGTCTCTATCTGTGAGACGGGCGATCGCCTGTAGTGTTCAGTGTCCGCGGCTCGAGAAGCTCTCGTAAATAAATGATTCCTTGGCCCTATTTTTCGTACCTGGCTAAACAAAGTCAGGCAAATGTCCTAATCTCCAGCTTAAATTAGCGAGATGATTGACATCAGGCTATCTGGGTTTCTTCACGGCTGATCCGCGCTGAAACGGTCTCGTTAATTCTAGCCAGACGTCAATCCTCTGGATAAATGCGCGTGTCCGTTCCTCTTCAGAAGGGATAATAATCGAGCACTGACACCACGATGTTCTAACAGTACAATGCCAAATAAACTCAGAGGAACCTTTTTTTATTTCTCCGATGAGAAGCAGGAGATGATCATGAAGACATATGAGGAAGTCATTACCTTAATCATTCACAGCAAACGCGTTGTGAATATTCCAACGTTTTTGTAACATTGTTGCCGTGAACGCAGCTTAACACCGCCCCCGCTGCGAGACATAAGCGCCACAAATATATCAGACAAGTTAAATGTCAGTGTTGGGAAAATGTATCGGCAAATTTTAAGTGCTTCATCACCCAGATCAATCAGATTATATTTACGAATAAATATATACTTATGAGGATATATGTACTGTATGCGCGTATGAATCATGTACTATATGTATATACATGTATGTGTATATTTCTATATAACTAGGAGTTTGAATATGTGTATGGGCGGATCAGTATATATGTATTATTCATAATCAGAAATTCAATCAATTGAAGCAGTGAAAAGAAATTGTGTGTGATTCTAGCGAAAAATAGGGCCTTGGTGTAGTTTACTTGGAGATAAACTCCTTGGTGTAGTTTACTTGGAGATAAACTCCTTGGTATAATTTACTTGGAGCTAAACTCCTTGGTGTAATCCTGCAGTGGTTGATGAGAGAAAGCCAGCGCAGCAGCCTCCCCAAGGTCCTAGTGCCCTAAGGTTAAGTATGATGATAGGCTATTGGATTGTAATTTTAAGGGGAGAAAACATACAAACCAGAACACACGCACATATGTAGCATGTTAGAGTTATAAATAATTTGTCCATGTGAGAAACAATAGTTTAATTTAATGACATCACCAAAATAAAAATAAAAATAAAGATTATTCTTTTTTTTTTATTAATATTCGGGGCTAATTAAAAAACATCCGGGGCTTTAGGCAGGTGTGTCGGCAGTGCTTTTGCTTGTATGTCATTGAGTGTGAGCATCTGAGTGTTCTTTTTGGCTGTGTGAGAGCTGCAGGAAGGTAAGATTTCCCCATCCTCTCTTCAAGGGCTTATGCTGCCTCTAAAAGACATATCTTCACAAGGACTGAGTCCATGTATCCGACACTCCCGCTCATTCAAAGTGACACTGTCGGGCACCTCAAAAAAAGAAATGACCCAAATCAAACCAGTCGTGCCTTACGGGAAACAAAAACAATCCGTGACTAACATCCTAACCAGTTACACAAGAAAGCGAGCGTCAGACCTGAGAGAGGTCTATTATAATAATATAATAATTCATGGGAAAAAGGAATGAGCTTTGAGGTGGACATTGCTGTAGCAAAATGAACTTTACTGAAGGGTCAAAGTAAAAGTAAAAGCAAAAGTCACATACACACACTGGCGTGCACACCAATTTCCTCTCTACATATGCCCAGCACCAACGTTAATCTAAAGCATATGAAGAGAAGTTGGTCAAAGTCATATTGGTTTTGAGATTCACAGAGGGGAATCAATCCCTGCCTCGTGGAGATAAAAGCAGTCCCTTATTCCCTCTGCTGAGCCAAGTAAACTCAAATTAACTGACTTTTTGCAACAACTAACCGGGAGGGGATTAGAACACTGTCGTCAAATGAAGCATCCCTTTCTTAACGGGCCGAAAGAATTGCAAACCTGTCCATGTCAGTGCTGCAGTGTTCGAGCTGCTTGGCCAGCGGAACTAATTTGAACTGTGAATCACAGGCTCGTCCACAGGTCATACAGCCCAGAGTGAACCATACACGCTCAAGAAAAGCTGCTCGTCTTTGAAATGTTTCCTCAGTGGATGCCACAACAAGCAAAGAGAATATAAAATCAAAACAGGTTTCCTCTGTGTGTCTGTATGTCTAAAGCTTGCATCGCTGTGCAGTGTTAACACGTTTGAGCTGCAACAACACCAAACCCGGCAGCAACTCCTCAATAACTTTGGTTATAGATACAATTTTAAATACGGTATCTGTCATTATTTCGGGCGGCTGTAGCTCATGGGGATGAGTGGTCGTCCTGCAACCACAAGGTAGCCGGTTCGATCCCCAGTCTCCTCATAGTTCGCATGTCGACGTGTCCCTGAGTAAGACACTTAACCCTAAATTGCTCCCCGGGCAGCCCACTGCTCCTTGAAATACTAAGTATGGGTCAAATGCAGTGAATACATTTCCCCACAGTACAGGTTTTAAACTGGGCAGTGGCTAGCACTGTCACCTCACAGCAAGAGGGGCCCGGGTTCAAACCTTCTGTTTGGAGTTTGCACGTTCTCCCCGTGGCAACGTGCGTTCCCTCCGGGCTCTCCGGCTTCCTCCCACAATGCAAAGACATGCAGCTCAGGTTAATTGAAGACTCTAAATGTGAGCGTGAATGGCTGTCTGTCTCTATGTGTGTGGCCTGCGATAAACTGCCGACCGGTCCAGGGTGAACCCAATGTCGCCCAATGTCAGTTGGGATCAGTGGTGTATAGTAACGAAGTAGAAATACTTCGTTACTGTACTTAAGTAGTTTTTGGGGATATATGTACTCTACTTTACTATTAATATTTCGGTTTACTTTTACTTTTACTTCACTACATTTTGCAAAGAAAAATGATACTTTTACTCCGATACATTTCCCCTGAAACCTTCGTTACTCGCTACAAAATCAAATCTATCTTTAGAAATAAAAACACATCCGGGACTGTGGTGGAACACAAACTCCACGAAGCAGGTTTTGCGAATCACAATATTATGCATTTCCCTCTACATCCTCTAGTCCAGCGCTCCCAAACCATTATTGCGCCACGGACCGGTTACGTGAAGACAGTATTGTCACGGACCGGGTCCGACCTCGGAGAGACAGGAGACAACGACATCCGACGTGTGTTCGTTATGTCCAGTCTACTGACTCTACTGCTAACTAAACCTTTAGTCCAGTCTACTGCTTAACTTATAACCCGCTGCACAAAGACAGGATGTGGAAATGGAAGCAGGTTTTCGTGCTTTTTTGGCGATCTCAGGATACTCTGCCTTGGTTTTAATCCAGAACACCGGCAGAGTTGAAACAGACTTAAGTTTCATTTTCAGGGTAACGTAACATATTGACATGTGTCAAGAGGTTCCGTCTGAGGTTACCACAGACGGATGTATCTGGTAATTTTTCACAATAAAACATTTTTCCGGACTTGATTTTTTTAATTTAACTTACATTTATCATTCATTCTTTCTGTTCCGGGCGGAATGAGCATACTTATAACCACACTGTTACAACTCCTTCATAATGTCATATTGCTTTTTGGAGAATTATGATGATAAGTTCATAGTAGATGCAAAAGTATACTTAGGTACAATACATTATGTTGAACATAATATATATGGATGGATCACAGCCAACCGAGTTATTTTATCAACACAACTCCTTGTCCTTGGTCACGGTGGCCACAGCACTTAAAAGAATAAACTTTATAATTCTCAAAACTCTGACCCATTGCTTTTTTATTAAAAGCATGTACTTGTACTTTTACTTTCAATACTTAAGTACATTTTATATCAGAAAAATACTTTTGATACTTAAGTACAGAAAATATCAGATACTTTAAGACTTTTACTCAAGTAGTATTTTAATAGGTGACTTTTACTTTTACTGGAGTACTTTTCCAGTAAGGTATCTTTACTTTTACTCAAGTACGGCTTTTGGGTACTTTATACAACACTGGTTGGGATCGGCTCCAGCGCCCCCATGACCCTAAGTTTTGGTTTGGTTAATGGAATGTAATACAAAGTGCTTTTATTATGTATTTAATTTACTTAAAACCGACTGTTCATACTTGTTTTAGTTGAATAATTCAAAGGCCTGACGAGGTAAAATTAACTATTTATTCAGAAGAAAAAAATGAAAAATATTGAAGCAAGGTCTGAAAAAATCTATAAGATTTGAGTGGCAGAAATGTTTGTTTTCCCTGCTTTCCTATCTTCTTAATAATTTATCCTCAGACCCCGATTGGGAGTCCTGACCGATACTTCGAGATTCACAGGAAATACTGTTGCTGAACATGTAGCCTTTAGTACATGTAGGCGGAGAAAGCTACAGTAGTCTTGACAGCAACCTCTAAATACTAAAGCAAACTGTTGACATTTTTGATTTTGGTTTCCCCGTTGTTAAAAAGCACCGCGGCAGAATTCCAAGTATCATGGGAGGACTTCCTGTTATCCTCAGGAATAACTAAAACACTACCGAACAACAAAATGAGCCAGAAACACGAGTGTGACTACAAGGGAGTAAAATGACATTTCTCTGCTGTTCAACACCTGCATGAAAGTGTGCAAGCAAACAAACAAATGTGCAAACACACAAGGGTACAGTGGGGGGGGGCTGTTATTTCTTTTCTTACCTCAGCTCATATAGTCAATCATGCAAGATACAATTATATCTAGTGACATGGGATCACCTACAGGAAATGAAAAGCAGAACAAAAGAGAGTAGGAAAGAAAAGAGAAGATTGCGAAAGGGGAATATTTTCACAAATACGAGAGTGAGGAGATATTGAGACCATTTATTTCTGCAGTCTGTATGCAAACATACCAGATAAGGAAATATATGTTAGAACGCTGTGTTGTTCAGTAAAACTACTTAATGAATCAGCCTTAAGTGACTGGTGGTGTATTTCCAATGCAGTGACAGCCATTGCTGTAGCCAGATACAGTCTGGACCTCTGTAATTCTTTTCTTTAAAAAAACAAACAGCCTCTCAATGACGTGAAACAGCTTGAAACTGACAGCTGTCAATAAGACAGCTATCTATGCGGGAGAGACTATCCAGTGTGATCTGTAGACCTGACAGCACAGTCGGGTTCACTGCAGTTATTTTACACACTAAAGAATATACATGAAAACTAAAATCGGGATATACGCACAGAATGAGACGATATTGTTGAAGACTACTGACGCTCTGTTCTGCCATTCTTTCATGCTAACGGATGATGATATTTCCTTCAGTTGCCTGGTTAACGTGGTTGAGGTTAAAAGGACTCATTATCGTGATGCTTAATATCGGAGAAAGGCGAGCCAGACTTTCCTGAATCCTGCCACCAGTAAGCTGTGATATGAAGTGGAATTGAATGTGTGAGAGGCGTCATTATACCTACAGTGATGCCTCTCACGTTCCAACGATCACATTCCTGCCTAAACCTACGACACAACAGGCCAGAGCTATTTCCCAATTATCTAAAGCAGCAAGTACTTAAAATACAATGATCAAATGGATTTTTTTTAACCAATGCATGCATTGCACTTGGCATCATTTCAACAGCCCCTCCCCCAAAACCAGACAATAACTAAACCTACCAGCAGCCTATCATTTCACGCTTGTCAAGCCTCGGTCGCCATTTATTTATAGACACAAATCATACGTATTAACAATCATGTCAAGCACTTCATAAGAAGGACACACCATTAATCATGTTCAGGAGCACAGTTTATCTGTTGCTTGTATCAATGCGCCTTCCAAAAGGCAACCAGCTAATCTTCTTTGTGGCAAAATCACTAATTATATCTTTAGTGTTCTGTTTTTAAGGTTGGTAGTGCGCTTATGTAAGAAGATAAGAAGGGATAGTAAGAGCGTTAAAAAATAAAGCTCTTGGTATCGCTTCTTTTTCTTTTGGCTTTCATACTGTAGCTTGATTGACTTAAAGAGCACATCCAAGCTCATGACCCTTATACAGAACATGTACATGCAGACAAATCATTAGATGAAAATGTATTCTTGATTTATTAATCAAATGTTTTTTCCCTCCTTTCAAACAACACACATGTATTCCTTTTCATTGCATCTGAGAAATTGCACTTATTCCCACCCCCATTTACAACAGCAAAAACAGATCAGAGTACTGTATTCCCACACGCCAACACAACATCTCTGATACAAACAACCCTGGCAGCGACTGCAACATTCCTGAAACTGCTGTTTCAACATCTGCGGGCAGGTTTCTTTTCCCAACTCATCTTAGTTTGATTTTTAAGTTGGTCTGTCAGTTCTTGTGTGAGGAAGCATAATCTTTGGACTTTTATTTAGCCTGGAGGAACACAGAGGGCGATGAACAGAGTATGACAGAAACACACACTCACCTGAGACTCAAGGTCAGTCGTTCATCTTTAGCCCGCAGCAGATTGCCGACTGAAAATGTGGCACTGCCCAGGAAGCTGCTCTGTAGAACCGGAGAGAGAATACAAAAAAACATAGGCAGTTAACATTGGGCAAAGTGTTTCTGCAGCAAGTACACAGTCGAAAGATAAAACAATAAAAAAGAAACCGCTGGATCACTCTTTTCTTCTTTTGATGGTATCATAGAGGTGTTAGGAACAGCTAAAGGTGAAGTTAGACCTGTGATCTAGAAGCAAAAATGTGAGATACCATATATATATATATAAATAATGTGCGATGCGAGGGACGGGGACAATCTACTTTCTTTTACTGTCTCCCTCTTTCTCACTGCTCTAACAACATGTGTTTGCTGCAGGCATGATGTGAACAGGGGTGTCAGCACACGAGAACTGGGTCATGGAGATAGAGGTAGGGACGAGCCCATCAATAAAGAAGAGAGATGATCTACATTCGTAGAAAACACACACACACACACACACACACACACACACACACACACACACACACACACACACACACACACACACACACACTGCAATGCCCAGATGTATGCACATCCAAACACGCACACACACATAGACAGAAAAGTCCTGCACCTGCAAGTAACACCATTAACATGCTAGCTTCTGCTGCAAAAGAGGAGGACTAAGACTGTGCCAAGGACACAAGCTGCTACGAACACAGAGTTGGTAATTAACAACAGGTACAAAGGTGATTCCACATGTTTCATCATACGGAGTAAAAAAACATCATAATTAAAGTATCCGAAGCCTGTTCACAATCTCCTCTGAGATTCTGAGATGCTACAGTATCACTTACAGCCCTTTTATCCACCAATTACCGATTCTTTTATTGTATTTGTAAGCGTTTACAATAGGGCCAGTGATGGTTCTGCAAAACAATGAAGTGACTTTGAGAAAGAAGACTTTGTCTTTCCCCCGTCTGTTGCTTTAGATAGCTGTTAAAGGCCGCACCTTGCCTCTGGAGGTAAAAACACGATTGTGTCTGCTGTTGAAAATAAAGCAAATGTGTTGAGAGTTGAGGTGTTTCAGGTATTGTAAGCAAACACCGGAGAGCTTCAATACATTTCTACTCTCTCCACACACAAAACAGAGCTCAACATGCCGGATCAGTATTGGACCCGAGAGTCCTGACTGGTGCTGCAAGTAACAATCATTTTTCATTACAGGATAATCTGCAGACCATTTCCTCACTGCATTGATCCAAAGTTTTGTCTATAAACCTGAAATAAATCTGAAAATAACAGAAATGCCCATTATAACTTCCCAGAGCGCAACATGGTGTCTTAAAATCCGTATTCTATCAGTACAAAGTATTTATAAATGATGAAGACAATTACTCCTATCAAAATAGTTGCCATTTCACTCGACTTTCAGCTCAAGCCATGACAAGACAAATCCACATTAAATACAGTTTTTATTGTGATCATTATCAAATTCAGTTATTTATTCAGTCACAGAAAGTCCCCAACTCATTTTGTAGAGTCACAATAATCCCTGACATCATGGTACCTTTCATAAAAGGACTCTAATGAGTTCAAATAAGTGGACTGGTATTGAATATGGATCGGTTATCGGCAGATACCCTGAGTTTAAGTATCAGGAGAGAAACAATTGGATTGATGCATCTCAACAGTGAAACACTGTCAGAAGCATCACAAAAGATATGTAACAGTATCATAGAGCTGACATTTAGATGTAGCAGCTCAAAACCCAGCAAAGCTCGCAGGTCACATGAATGTTGAATTACGTCACAAACAGCTGACTGATTTCTACATTCATGAGATATTGTTTCTCGGTGAAAATATTATGCAAGGCTGTTTTGACTTATGTGAACATGCTCTTTTTATTCACATTTCTTCTGTCGTTCCTTCCATTGTTTAGCTTCACTTTCACGTCTAATCTCCTCCCACTGCACCGCTCTCTCTCTCTCTCCCTTTTTTTTGTCTCCTGTATCAGATAAAAAAGGGCATCCTGTCTACTGACCTTTTCTCTCAATCATTTCCTCCCTGAGCATTTTCCTGCTACCCAAATCCCCCATATGCTTAAAGCAAAACACTGCCCGGGACCTAAAAACAGTGACTCACGCATGCACGCACACACACAGAAAGAGGGAGAGGCCAAAACACAAGGTCAGTCAACAGAGCCATGACAAAAAAACACAATACAGAATATTGAAACATAGTGAAAGATTTAAAAAGCAGCTGAAATTGACTAAGAAAAACACAGCCCCAAGCATCATATTCAGTTTTCGGTGTATGCAACATACTTCCACGTCTACCTTATTGAATTAAACGGAGCTACGATCCCCAGTAGGCATCACTTGACAGGCGCAACGTCATATTCCTCAACGATGACGTATCGCAGTCGATCCTAGTTTCCCCCGATAACCCAGAGCACCCGGCACAAAAGGCCATTACACACGGTGGAGGAACATTATATCTCCATGTAGTCATTACTTGCAAGCCGGTACAGACCGTCTGGTAAATGGTCTTAGAAATCCATTCCTTAGCATCTTTTTATGGCCCCTCACGATGAAGGCTTTAAAAGTAATGAAGCTCTGGAGACCGTCCCTCTTACGCAAGATCAAAGTGGCTGTACCACAGAAAATGAGAGAAAGATAGGGGCAAGAGGAGGAGTGGAGTGAGAAAAGAAGACAAATGATGCTCTTCCAGGATCATGGAGGATTGATTATGATGGTCTCGCTCTGTTCCCTTCTAACATGCTCTGGCTCTCTCTTTTTTTCTATCAATCTTTTTCGCCCGCTCTCGCTCATTCATATGACTGCTCGTATTGGCCATGCCAGTTGCGGGCTAAAAGAGAAACATTTGATCTATGATCTCTTTTACTAGCTTTAATTAAAAAAAGGAGACGGCGAGACATTTCACACGAGCTCACACATAAATACACCGAACTAAACAAACACAAAAATGCTGTCGAGAACACACGCGCGCACATGAAGGATCAATCACAGACCAAAAAAAAACAAAAGACACTTGAGCAGGAACACGCGGAGCTGACATCGTACGTCTACAGGCAATCCCGAGCACTCGTCAGTAGACCTGTGAAGGCCCCAGTGTCTGTCCATCACTCGGAAGAGGTAAACGGTCCAACTGAAGCTGTGGAGCTATTGATTTTCCCCATGCCCCGGGTGACAGAGGGACACACACTCACATAGACACATACTAACTCTCACTCAATCACTCGCTCAATCCCTATCTGTCTCTCACTCTCGCAGACTGCAGAGAATACCTGGAGGAGAGGACATTCATTCACATGTAACGCCAACAAGTGACATTGTATATAAATGGCAGCAGTGACAGTTTTGGCATTCGCTGAATAATACACATCTGGCAAACATTTATGAATATGAACAGATTTATACCATGGAGGTCAGTAGTGTCTACATGAATACATTGCTCCTTCACTACAATTAGAGCTTTACAAATCGGCCTAATTAAGTCATTGGCGATGTCATGACACGCCATGTATACTTACATGCAAATGTGTGCACTCAGGCACAAATTATGTCCGTAGTAAGTTAAAATTGGAGTGAAATCACACACACACACACGTCTGTTGTTATAGAATATAACAACAGACGTACACACAGACAAGGAAATCCACTTACGGTTATGTTGCACACAATCCTAGCAGCAGCACGCGAGTAAGACAGTCAGAGAAGAGCTACTGAAATGAGGAGAGGCCGACAGAAAGAGAGAGAAATAAAAAGTGCGAGAGAGGAAAAGGGATGTTTTTTGTTCTTTCTTCCTCTTAATGAGCTTCAGGACGGATCTTCCTACATATCTTCCTCCAGCCGTCAGTTAGAGTAACTCCATGTCTTATATTCACTCTTGAAAGAGCAGCAGGCACACCGGCTGATACGTACACTGTGAACACGCAAACACAACACACACACACAGTTGGACCCACACACTGCAGCCTCCGCTGTGACTGAGAACTGGCTACATGGAGCTACTGGCGTAACCACTGTTGCTGCTGTGGCTGGCTTGACAGAAAGCGAGACCAGCCAGGGAGAGAGAGAGAGAGAGAGAGAGAGAGAGAGAGAGAGAGAGAGAGAGAGAGAGGAGGAGGGAGCCACGAGAGGGGAGGGAGTCGAGAAATACAAGCAGTCGAGATGAAGAGGGGGAAGAAGGAAGAGGGTGGAACAACACAGAAGAGGAAGAGACAGACAGAAAGGAAGGAAGACAGACAATTAATGGGTCGAGAACCAAGATAGCAACACAGAAAAAGGAAGGGAGAAACAGAAGAATATAAGGAGAGAGAGAGAGACAGACAGAGAGACAGACAGAGAGAGAGAGAGACAGGCAGAGAGAGAGACAGAGTTGTGTGTCACACCTCAGTTGCAGCCTGTGACTCAGACAGCCGACAGGAAAAGGAGCACTTGGTACGGCTACTTGAATTAACATGGATTCCGACCACATGGTGCAAGGTATAGAAAACGGATAAACACTTCAAAACACACACTGACATACTTGAGGATCACACAAGAGGCTTGTTGAAACGCTCTACACATTTTGATACAAGCAGCTGCGAGAGAGAGAGAAAACCCATCCATTTTGAGACATTGAGACAATGACGGACAAAACCCACACCGCTGACACCAAGCTTAGGTTTTAACTATCTGGGCTCGAACCTCGGATTAAGCAGGGTTTAATTTACCCATGCTGACACAGGGGGATGAGTAATTCTGGCAGAACAAAGCACACACTCTAACACTGGCCCTTATCACCCCGGGCAGGTACACAAACAAACACAATGAGAAACGCACACACTTAACACCGAAGCACACATGCACGCGCACCCAGAATCTAACATTTGTGAGAGACACACAAACTGTAATGTACAAAAACCCTGATTGCTGGAGGTCATGGTGATGAGTCGTCAACCTTTCCTAATAAAGGAGCTGGGGTGTGGAGTCAGGCAGTGTGGGTGGAAACACTGTGTTTAAAGCACTCTACGTTACGGTGACGATAGATGACCTGGGTGCCAAGTGGAAGCTACAATCAGATAACGTGTGAACTCCAGAAGATTACCCAAAAGGCTTCTCGGTCGAGCTGAATCATCACTCTGGATACGTAACAGTAATGGTGTGCGTCCCTGCTGTTGCCAAATCCATTTTAGTTGGTTACTGTTTTTTTGTCCGTGATTACTAATTTCTGTTCCGTTGCTTTTTTTGGGTGCATTCCTTCCGTAAAATCTGCGTACAATTTGAATTTATTTGAATCTAATAGGGAAAGAAAAATAAGATTGAATAACAACACGGACAATCCTAGTTTAAAGCTTGTTCAAAATAATTAATTAAGCACACCCAAAATTTGGCATTTATTTAATGCCATACTTTGAAGTTCAAAATGTCATCTCAGACACATTTTAGAGCATTCAAACTGTGAGTTCCTGGAAAGCACACAGAGACTGGCAGGGATTGGTCTCATATTCAACACAGGAAGCCCAAGCTACCTAAATTGTCCGAGGCTCCTGGCTGTAAAAACGAAAAGCCTAAGTACGTCTTAATTCCTACCTTTTTAGCATTTTTCAACCAGCACTCACAGCTGGTTGAACACTATCACCGCGGCACATGCCTCTCACATTATTCAAGGGCATTATTTTAATCTGTAGGCGGCGGATGTGTTAGTCCGTGTAAAGATCATAGAACAAATGCTACCGACAGCTGAGGTTTTTGCACAGACGGCAACAAGAGATCTGAGACAACCAGTCACCCCCCAAACCCAGACAGGCACAGACAAAAGCAGGCGGCTGTGTTCTCCCAGGATGAGCCGATGTTCTCATTCTCAGCTGTCTACCCTCGACATTGTCCTTTCGTTCTTCCCTGACTTATTCGCTTCATGGTTCTCTACCTTGAACTCATTCCCTTGCTCTTGATCTGTTAAAAAAGAAGAAGTCTGCAGACTGACCTGAGCTCACACACTTTTGCCCTTCCCCATCTATTTATTCAATGCATTAACAATAGATGACATGAGAGAGACAACCAAACAGCACCGATATTGTTTCTCTCAAAGGTTTTTACGTATTGGCGTAAATATGCGAGACTGTCTTATATTCTTTCAATCTGTTGTTTTTATTGAGTACTTTCACACACAGCGTGAACATTACCTGGCAAAGAAGAGATTTTGTTTCCAGTTTTCACATCGCGACTAATAGGCATCAACCAATCAAGTTGAGTGGACATGTTTAAAAAAATCACTAAGTGTACAGCAACACGTTGCCTCCGCAGTCACAACCAAGACGGCAAACTATATTACTTCTTTCAACCATGACAAAGGCGGCACATATCAGATCCACTTCTTTCTGTTCTTATATTTCACAATAAAAGACATATACACAAAGTAACTGTTCACCAGAGGGAACTCAAATTCCCTCTGAGCGTTTCACTCAAAGGAAACTCACTAAAATAGCTTACAGTATTTGATATACAACAGCGCCTCAGACAGACTCCCAGACGCTGCTCCGGGTCATAGAAAAACATTTTAAAATCAGGGTTGTCTTATATCTGGGTGAATACAGCAGGATTTTCGATGAAGTCAGTTACTACGGGATTTTTTATTGTTCTAGTCTGACCTGTGTAGGGGATGTGTAGCAAGCTCCCGGTGCTGTGTACTCCTGTGTGTGCGAACATGCTCCAAGTAATGAGAGGCAGACTTATCCGAGTCTAATAATACTAGTGCTGTCAAGCGATTAAAATATTTAATCGTGATTAATCGCATTTATGTCATAGTTAACTCGCGATTAATCGCAATTAATCGCAATTTTTTTTTTTTGCATTTTAATGCTCTTATCAACATGAAAAAGTGGATTGGCTTGCTTTATTTTATTGAAAAACAACTGCCAAACAGGGCAGTACAAAATAAAATCACTGCACATTTCAGGTAAACAAGGGTTTACAAAATAAAATTCTAGAGTGCACCAGGCATGAAAACGGGTCAGGGGTGAAAAAGGTGAGAAGGATATTACCCCTCTAGGAGGGTCCGGGGGCATGCTCCCCCGTAAGAAAAATTTAAATATTCCATATTTTAAAGCATCAATCTGATGCATTTTGAGATGCTTTTTTTGCCAACCTGGGGAGAGCTGGAGAAACTTAACTTCAGCCATGAGTCAAAAATGATTATGGCCTCCTTACTAAGTATTATGCAAGCCATTTCATGCCAGCATGTCACTGGGTCTAACATTTACAGTATATGAGGCACGATGTGGTAAGGGAGAGCATGGCTGCCTTTGTTAGCATCATTTATATCTTTGATGCAGAGAATGCATCTGGTGAATCCCTGCCTGTTGATTTTGGAGAATACATCTCCTAGATGAAAGGACACCTCTTGCCCTTTTATTGAGACCTTGCCTTCCAGTTTTAGCCACGACCAGTTCCAGCTGCATTTCAATCCAGCTGTTTAACAATGACTGCATCCTTCTCCCCTAACACACTCATTCTGGAAAAATAATGTTTGTATTAGTGTTAACTTCTAGTTTAGCCTTATTCAGACCTGCCAACCTCGATATATAACCTATATATTGATAAGTCATTAAATACTCGTCATGCATTATATTGCATTGCATATAATGTGTGCTGGTCAATTAGTCTAAAATTACTTTTAGACTCATTTTTACCAGCGTACTTTGACGTCAAAATGCGTATCCGCTACGCAAATTGCGTACAGGTTGGCAGGTCTGCTTATTGATAGAACGGTGGACCACTTTACCTTCTGCCTTGTCAGTCCCCTCACCTCAAAATCTACCTCCTCAAAAACGGTAGCGTTATGGTGTGAACACGGCATAAGCTAATAATTTTCCACCGGAGCTTTAGCTAGCTGGCTAATGTTGCGTTCTCTCCTGCTGTGTTCAATGTGTTCACTCGCGCTCCCTTCTGGCACGCGCACCTGTTCACAGTTCACTGAATATCATTCATTTGGCCGTATCGCGCTCACCATTCATTCATTTCAATCCGTAACGTTAGCCTAGCTTCCAAGCCCAAACGGCGTGCCTATTGTTTTGCTTCCGGGTGAGCTACATCCGGCGTGGTGCTCGCGAAAAAAATAAAAATTTAAAAATAAAAATGCGTTAACGCCGTTAATAAAATTGACGGCGTTAAAATTGGTTTGCGTTAACGCCGTTAATAACGCGCTAATATGACAGCACTAAATAATACTGATTTGTGCTTTAGATACAAAATACTTTGATGTGTTCTTCTGGTGTTGTTGGTGCCATTACATGCCTTATTAATCGTTTGTACTATTTCCGTCTGCTTTATGAATAACTTTTGAAATGTATCAAAGGACCCAAACGTACCTACTGTAAAACAAAAGGCGGGACTCGTGCAAACATGAAACTGAAACGGGGGAGATGAATGCCTTCTGGGTCTGGTTTGTTATAAAGAAAGCTACACTTTAATCTTTTTCGAGTCTCAAAAGCTTACTGAGGGTAAAACCGTGGAAGTGGGCTCTTAATTGGTGTAGCTTTCCATGACTTAACTTCTGTGTTCACATAATTTAGGGATAATTCTTATCTCTCTTTGGAGTCAGACAAGTGTAAATTACCATGAAAACACGTGGAGGGTTTAAGAAAAATCCATATCTAAAGTCAATTATAAAGTGAACTGTGAAGAATAACAACAAGGGATACATTGCTGTGCATTATGAGGAAGAACAGAATCCATATTTTAATATTGGAGTGATGTTAAAATTGGAACTACAATGGTGCAGTTTTGTCAATACTTAATTAATATGATAGTTTAATTAGTCAACTGTTGGAGGAATACAGCTTGCTGTGCTGAAATATGGGCTACAATGACAAACAAACTCAATAATTATCCCAGCCAATAATACAATAATGTTTCACTGAATATCAAGTCAAATATCAAGTCTTGAGCAAGACACAGAACCCCAAGTTGCTCCTCGGCTTGTATGGCAGCTCCGCCACTATTGCTGTGTGAGTGCATGTGTGAATGGATGAATGAGAAGCAAATTGTGAAGCTCTTTGTAAGGTATACAATCAATCTATATACTGTAAATGCAGTTAATTTATCATTGCTGTCATTAAATATGATTAGTGTGCTTAATAGACATGTTCTATAATGCGTTATCTCCTGTTCCTCAAAAACATTTAAAGTGACACATTTTCTGTGCTAAAACCAAGAAAATAATTTTGCACCTGACACGTAAATACTCACTGAAAGCCGACTGCTGCGAGACGGAGAAAGCTCCTTTAAGATTCCTTCTCCTTCAGTTATTGTATGCACAAAGATATCTATAAAGCCATGCAGTGCCCTGAAAAAGTGAATATTCCTCTTTTTCACAGCTTAAGGTTCCCAAGTATCTTTGATTCTTTTGCATAGAAAGAGAGGCGAGAATAACACTGCAATACAGGCTAAGTGTTCATACCTGCTCCCACATGCATTCTTCAGCTTGTCAATGCTTGCCCTGAAACAAAAAGCCCTTCCTACCACTCTATTAGTTTTCTCCCCCCCTCATCTCTATTCCTGCTCTTGCTTATTGAATCACGATTTGGCTGCGTCCTTTCAGAGCCTGGCCAACTATCAGGGAAGCAAGGTTTTCTGACAGAAGCGTCCAATTACAACACAGGGCACCAAGGATGATGAAAATGTGCTTGAGTAAGTAGATAGAAAATCTGATTCCTGTGTCCAAGTCTATTTATCTCACAGACAAAGCTGCAGGTAGGAGAAACATAAACTTAACTTGTGGCAAATGCAGCCTGCCCTTGGTACACTGGAAAAGCACACTGCCGATGCCTTCCCCCACACTCTCGGCTTTGGTCCATAAACTTTAATGGCTAACCCCACTGCAAACCAGGTGATAAAAAAAATCAAGGCTCCTTCGCTCAGAGTCTGTAAACATAACTTGGTAGCAGGTCCAGAGCCTGCACAGCCCCATTCAAATCCCCTATATTGACTTGAGTACTATATTTAAATTGCAGCACGGCCAACTTGAGGCTGTTTTGATAGAGTTGCATTTTAACAGACCCTTTTTGTCCCCGATCCATATGATCACGCACACTTACAATATGCGAGTGTGTATTATCAGCTACTTATTGCGAGCTGCTATCAGCTCGACCTGGCGGAGGCTGTGGTTAGCAGCTTCCCCTCTTCTGACTCTGCGGTTTGAGTCGACGGAAAGCAACGGAAAGGCTATGCGCGCAGAATGGAGAAATGATGCACATTATAATTTTTATCAACCACAAAACATGTTGCTAAGCTCAACATCCTGTTTGTCACATCATCTCTGTTATCTTAGTTGTGGAAAAAAAACATTTCTCAAACAAACAATAGCTGAATGAAGCCTGTAATTTTGGGCACAGCAGACAACACAGGGTTTGGGGGTAAGTTCCTGTGGATGGATTGGAATGTGCAGTTTGCAATTCTCTGCTCTTATGTAACAGCAAGAAGCTGCTAGCTCACCCCCAGGCCGGTAAGGCTACAGGCTACGCTGGGTCTCTCTCTCTCTGTACTTTGCTGGCTTCCTTCCTCTCTAACACACACACACACACACACACACACGCACACACACACACACACACACACGCACACACACACACACACACTGTAATAGTACTATAATATGCTAGCTCATGCCTGAAGTGTTTGATAGCGCTCTTCTTCAGAGAGCAGGACTATAGGGGCTGTGAAAGTAAACAGCTCGGATCAAACCAACTCTTAGCTCCCTTTGAAGAGTGGGAGACAATTACGAAGATCAATGGTGCAGCCCAGAGGTGGTTAACAGCCTCGACAGGCAGACAGACAGGGATTGATGCCCTCGTAATATCGAGAGAGTGTGCTCCTCAATGACTTCACTGTAAAGCCAAATCCGAGGTGCGCCACATCCCTGCTGAACATACATGTCGAAACACAGCGAGCTCTGGCCCGAGGACACACAAACTGTACCTGGGTGCACTTATTCCTCGGTGTGCGAGACTCAAATACCGCAGTGTGGATTTTAATGCAATACATTTTGTTGGTGCAGATGGGGGTCAAAGCTCTGTGTGGGTGGACAGTTCTTTTTGCAACATTTTTTCCCGACAGACTGATAGTGCTTTAGTCTTCTCTATAGATAGATACGACATTGCATTAGTAGAAAATAACGATTATTTTGTGTGACTGTTCTTCTGTGTTATGTGAAAGTTGCATGTTTACTTTGATATCATTTGCACAGCGATAAAGACTGCAACAACAGACTGAAACACCACGCTACCACGAGTCATCCGTGAGTGTCTGTGCGTGTCACTCATGGTGCAAGAGGTGAGCCTCAAACTGCAGCTTAAAAGCTCTGGCAGTGCACACTCGCTCCTACTGTGTAGGAGTTTCTGAACCAGCTCTCCTGCACCTTCCTCTACCGTGGGATAACACACAACTAAGTCCGTACAGAACAGAAGCCGCAATTTCAGACTGCTTGCACCACCTTGACTTGGTAAACAACAAGATGAAGCAAACTGTGGGTAAGGTGTTACAGCCGCGAGCAATCTTTGTTCCTGAGCACAACACAGCCATATTAGATGCATAAATGACATATTTGCCAGTTGATGTAGAACAACATCAACAAAATATATTTTTGAACTAAATATACTGCTTATGTGAAAGTAGAATTTGTCCTTCATGGCAATGATTGCAGATGAACAGATTCCGTGGTGTTGTTGTGTACACTCATGAATAGCACATAATATTCTTTAAAAAAAAAGAGATAAGATCAAAACAAAAACATTTGTATTTCCTGGGTAGGGAAAAAATCCCTCTTTGAGATGTTTAAAGGCTTCCCACCCTCTTTGGTGGGAAGCCTTTAAACATCTCAAAGTGGTCTGATTTCTGATTATCATACAATTCCATCTGCGCTAGCAGAACAACAAAGCAGCGACAAGAACACTTCTGCCCCACACTCATTTACTTTTCTGTCCTCCAGGGTGAGGAGAGGAGGAGAAAAGCAATGTGTCATTACCTCCATCAACAAAGCTAGAAGGCAGACTGCTGTACGAGCGGTGAAACTATTTAATGTTTGCACATAGCGATGTCCGGACAGATAGGGAAAATTACTGCCATACAATGCTGTATCATATCTCTTTCAATTGACCAACTGTAAGGTTTTAATTGCGCCCAGTGTACTGTATAGTCTTATACAGTACACTGGCACCCACACATGGGAATATGAATGCGTTTGCCCACAGGCTTACATGTGCAGACACACAAAAACTTGCACACTGTACAAGCCCCTGGCCTGGCTGGCAAGCTCATCAGTGGCTCGGTTAGCCATGGAAAATAGCTGCCTTTATATATACACACACACACACACACACACACACACACACACACACACACACACACACACACACACACACACACACACACAGCCAACAAGCATCAGCACTTTCCACCAGTGCCTCTCAAAGGAAACCATTACACTGCAGAAACCCGCGGGAAGCCAGGCAGAAAGGGGATTTTCTCAAGCACGTTTTCTCTCTTCCTTTCTCAAAAAAAAGAAAAGAAAAAATGAACTAACTTACAGTAAGCTACTTTTGCCAGAGAAAACGAGATTACAGTCAGCCAAGCGTCTAAATCACCTGTGACCCAGTAATTCATTTGGCTGATAATCTGGTATTGCAGGTGACACTAACAATCGGCGATATGACGGGTAGAGAGCCGAGGGAGGTTTTAGAGAGAGATGGGTTGGGCTGATTGGTGGAGGAGATATTTGATTAAATTCTCAAATGAATAATGCATTATGAAATTGATCCAGACAAATCCCACCTTGAGGAGATTGGAGTAGGATTATACAGGGAAAGGTTTTGGAGAGGTTATGACAGAGGAGGTTTCCTGGGAAGGTGCACTCCAGCATCAAGCGGTTACCTGCTGCTTGATCCATTTATATGCATGTCAGCTGCATGCGGATAGAACAAACTGTGAGTTACATGCACAGTAATAGCTTGTGGGAGATACAGTCCTCAAAGGGTATTGCAGATGTCCAAACCTTTTCAATCGGATGGCCTTGAGAACAAAAAAAAACAAAAAAACAAGCTCAAGCTATTTCTGTTCCCTCCTTATCTAATTGTTTATTTGTTCACAAAGTTGTTGTTTTCTTTTTCAATGAATTACGTACGGATGAATTGCTGACTTAAAGGGAATGTCACTTTTATTCAACTGAAAATCAATACCAAGTTATAATCTAGTTATATCTTCAAAGAACTAGTTTGAAATTTTTAGATCACGGGATATATATATATATATCACTCTGGTATCTGTACGATAAATATGAAGCTGGTGGCAGCAGCCTGCTTAGCTTATCATCATGGAAAATGCACTGTGTTGTTTTTACACTTTGGTTTTCATACTCAAATAATAAACAAATAAGACATAAATTATTTTGTGGGCCTCCAGCGGGTTTATCTACCTTCAGATGGAGCTAAAGGTTGTGTCCTTCCGTTTCCAGTCTTTATGATGAGCTAAGATAAACTGCTGCTGGTTCCAGCTTCATAATCAACAGACAAACATGAGATCTTCTCATCTAACTCTTGGCAAGTGACTTTTCCCAGAATGTTGAAGTATTATTTTTATTGTGTTCTTTTCTTTGTTTATTTTTTATTTTTACTGTGAATATTGACGGTACTTTAGAAAGTATTTTATGTACACTAACATTGGTTAGTTTTTTTTGTTTGTGTGCATAATGTGACTTACCTATGAGTGCTTGGTCCCCATTCTTTATCTAAAGTTTTCTAAATCACCTGTAAATTTAGTTTCTACAGTGTAGATAGAATACAGATGGATGTCTGTAAAAACTAAATACACTAATTAGTTGCCACTGAATCCAGCAGTGTTTGCAGTCAGGCGTCCTTGTAACACTATATTAAAAATAAAATGTTTACTGGTGTACTTCACTTGTGTGATCTTGTGGCTTTACCCTGGAAAGAAAGGCCATCTCTTCATGGCAACAGCACCAGACATCTGCTCAGCAGTTTTTATAAGTAATTAGCCTTCCTGCTTAGATTTAGTTGGTTGCTTTTAATGAGCTTGTACTATTCCAACAACTATTTTAACGAATGACTGCTTTCACCCTCACAACAAAACCTAGAGTGCACTTAATTTCCAACAATTGTAAATATTCATTGGCGCGGAAGAGCCACTTTATTGAAGTGCATGTCAACACAGTGGGAGGAACAATGTGACAAAACAAAGTAATTATCTGGTGCCTTCCTACAGTAAATACAGTAAACAGGAGTTTGAAGTATTGTCAGCAATGAAAAGTATATCATTACTGCGAAATAGCACTTCAGAAGCCTTGTCTTTGGAAATAACCTGACATGTTTTCCATGGCGTCGCTCCACCACATGCTACGCAGCTAACAGCCGGTCCACAGGGGCTTTTCAGATGTCATGTGAGACACATGTAGTGTTAACCTGGCATGGCAGAGTGAGTACACAGTTGTCAATAAAAATGCTTCAGAGTGTTTAAACTTTCTATTCTCTGGGGTCAGGGACCATTTATTCCCACTTAATTGTCATGTCTGGCTCCAACACTTTTAACAAGTGTGCTAAAGTTAACAGGATTTTCTTTTTAATAAGAAAAGGCAGACAGAGCCGTGCTTCCAAAGCTTTGAGGGAAATCTTGCCCTATCTGTACAGTACCTCATGTTGAAGAAGCACTTTAATTCATTACTATGTCAAATTTATCTGTCTTATGAAAGGCAAATCCCATTCAGGTTTTGGAGGCTTGCCATAAAGTATATATTCTGAATCCATAATATTAAAAGCTGCTATGGTGTCTTCACTGATGAGCTTGATTTGCAGGCTGTGTTCACAAACAAGACCGACTTTACCCCTCTAATATCGGCCTATTACCCATACATTTTCCAGCTCATGCACTTAACGCAAAATTCTCGTCCAGAGGTGTTTTACTCCTGCCAAAGAGAAAGCTTTGCTAATTATCACAGAAGGTTGCACTCTCCTTTCTTGCCTGATGTTTTATCCTCTCACTTTTGCTTGTAATGGGGCATGAAACTCTGAGGCCATTGGCGACAATAATAGGAGCAGTGTTAAAAACAGAATTAGAGGCTCAGCAATCAAGTGAATAATTAACATTGCTTTCAAAACAAAGGAATTTACATTTAGAGATAGAAATTTAAATGAAGAGTAATCTATGAAAAAGTATTTCAAAAGACAATGTGTGGTGCCTGATGCGTATTTATGCAGATAAAGGAGAGGCACTTCCTGGATATGGAAACGCAACTGGAAGTTCACAGAAGTGTAATTGTGCAATCCATCAAATGCACTCTTTGTTGCCTGCCTGGGTGGAATGTGAAATTAAATGCACATAAATGAGCATAATTTATGGCCGGTTGGAATGGACATAATGAGAGAGTGTCAAATGTAGAACCTCTGTGTCCAGTATATCATAATCACTGAGGGTGCGGTTCTTTTCCTTCATATTTTTCTTCACATATGCTGAATCTGAGTTTCTCACTCTCACACGCACGCACGCACACGCACGCACGCACACACACACACACACACACACACACACACACACACACACACACACACACACACACACACAACGACCCCTCAAGTTCGCTCTGTTAAGATTTTTCATCACTTGCCGTCGTAATGATTGATTGACAAATGTCAAACCTGTCACCATCCATGGAACTGTGATTGGCAAGAGTCACACCTCTGCTAACTTTACACAAATTATTTCCCAAGTGTTTAAAGGACAGACAATTCAGCCAGCTTGCTGATGAAAGCTTTGGTATAATCGGTTATCACGCACATACTAACATCTTTAACCTGAAGCTAGATCGGATTCACTTATTTCTAGAATTATTGCACAGCCCCTTCATGTCTCAGCCTGTCATGCAGTTTATATTGTTAGTCCATAGGAGGCTGCTGATTTAATCCCTGAACCCTGCAAGCGGAATCTGCAGGAAAGGTTAAAAAGCAGCGGTTCTCTCCTTCCTCATTTTCACCACTGTGGTGCTCTGTGGGACCCTTAACCCCAAATCATTAACCCTCAACTGCACCAAAGGAGCTTCTTAGTGGCCAACGGATCAGACTATCAGGCTTATGCAGCCGGCGACTGTGGCTAAGGAGGTCCATTTATCTCAGGGTTGGTGGTTTGATCCCCTTTAGCTAGACAGTGAAACCCGAGAGTCTCCTGATGGTCAGGACTGATGAATGAGAGGCAAATTGAAAAGCAGTAGTAAAGCACGACATAAGTACAGTTCATTTACCATTTACTGTAGTTGTACTAGGCACCTTGTGAGTGTGAAAGTGTGTTATTGTGAAATTGTAAGCATGGCGCTCTTCAAGGAAAGCACAACTTTCAGTCACCCTGAATAAAAAATGGTCCAAAAAAAAATGCTATATATGTTCAATGTTCATTTTTACAAAAGATTCGAATAAAAGTAAGGTGTCGACCATTAGTTCTACAAAAATCAATAGTAACAACATTGCTCTGACATTACAAAGACAATGGTGTCATCCTAGAGGAGGCTGTGAATACATTTGTATTTATATGGGGAAAGAAATCAAATAAATAAGGCAGGACACACTAATGTATTGATTTTACTTGTGGCATTTAAATCTACTGTGATGACATAATACTAATTTACTAAAAGTTTCTTTGCTGCTCATAGCCAAAGTAAAAGTACCATTAAACTACAAGATTTCCAGCGAGCAACAAAGCGAGCGGTCACTGGTTTGAGTAATTCTAGTATTGCCCGCATGAACAGCAGTACTTTTCAGCACTTGTGACATTGGCTGACATTGCCACAGTGATGGTGAGGGAAGCAAAGTGGCCATCAGACAAGAGACAGTCCTTATCTGAGGACTCCTACTCTCGTAGGTTATCACTGCTCAGCTGTCCACCCAATCACTACCAAGACCTTTCTTGGATATCTCTAAGATTGGTTCTTGTAAAAAGTGTGTTTTTCTGTTTGTGTGTGTGTGTGTTTTGTTGTGTGTACCCTCTAGCCCTCTCTCGCTGTCTGCTTACATCGCCCCCCCCCCCCTCCCCCTCTCTTTCTGGCAGTAAACGCGTGCACTTACAGAAAATTCCCACTACACTGACACTCATCCAGCTAAAAGCAAGTGGCTATGCCAAAAATATGTCAAGTCACCACCTTTTACACATCATGATTATTGACAGGGCAGGATTAACTGAGGCTGGAATTCTTCATACTTCAGCAGTTCATAATTGGAGCGACAATTCACCATGGAACAGTGACTGCTCAAACTGCCTCCTGAGATGTAGCTAATATCTGCCAGTCTAATAGTTCTGAAAAAACGCAGACAACAGAATAAGAGACTCTGCAACAACCGCAACATTGCCATATTATACATATGGTATATAGAGTGACTCATTTTATATCTGTACAAGCGTTGTTTTTGAAAAATATGTATGCTCAATCTAAAGCTAATAGATATCAAACTGAGGGAAACAATATTAATCACCTATTTGCATAGACTGCTTTTTAAAGCTATCTTTCTCAAGCAATTTCCTCTATAGTGTAGACTTGCAAGACAATTGGTAATACAAATATTGATGGATGGCTTCTGCAAGGGTATAGCCTGTAAAACACATTGTTTTGCCAGTCAAAATGATACATTGTAGAATGGTATTACCGGTAAACATATTTCTTATGTAAAGTTGAAGATATTGTTGTGTAAAATGCATTTAAAAGCAAGATTGTTATAACTGTCAGATTATTACAATGATGATGAGGGTCATCCTTAATGTGTGGAAGGTCAACTGGTATATGGTCTGATTTCATTTGAACAAGACAGAATGTACACATCAGGGAAAGTTTCAAAAAACACCTTTGACCTGTTATGAAAGGGAAAAAAATACCTCATCCCACTCGTGCTTTGGGACCATCTCTCATACAACCTCTATCCAATTTTGGTAGTGTGCGAGTGCCTGTGTGTATGGCAAGGGGGGTCAGCTGTTTGAGATGAAACTTTGATCAGTACTTCCTCCATTGCCCCTCGAATAAAAGACATCTTGCTCTGTCCCTTTAGTGCAGATGGTGTGTGTGTGCGTGCGTGTGTGCGTGCCTGTTTATCAGGCTGCTTGTGGCGGCCAGAGGATGAAATGGCCATTATAGTAACACAGTAAAATCCCCCCTGCTTGTGTTTTATTTGATTGAATACATTTTATGGCGGCTTTATGGAAATGACCGGACATGCACCATTTTCCTGTTTTACTCAGATGAGGTCTTTTGTTTGTCACACTGCGGTGAGCATCACAGAAACCAATCAAAATCCTTCACCACGGCCAGTAATAAGAATGCAAAGTGAAAACTGCATTACATGTTCATTCCAGATTGCAGAAGGCAAAGGCAGGATAAATGAGGCTGCGATTGGAGAGAAGAGCTCTTCCAGAGGCAGCAGGCGGTTCCCTATTATAACACAAGAAGACTCAGTAACAAGTCTTTACTGACCACAAACCACAGGCCTCTCATTAACAAGGTGTTTCTGACTCTCTTCACAGAGGTAAGTGAGCTCAAACCTGACGCACCAAACACAAACAGATAATCTTATTTGCCCATTTCATATGCTCTTAACTCAAGGCTTTCTCAGACGAGCCTTGCTCTGACTGCTGATGCATTTTTAAGATAACTGAGACTGGCTGCTGAGATTTAATCCAAGAGCCCAAAATGGTTTGTCTGACCACAAATGCTGTTTTATAAACTCATTGAAAAAATGAGTTACTGAAAATATGTTTTTGCTTTTCGCTCGCCTTTATTTCAAATGTAATTATAATGTGTGCTTTCTAGCATGACAGCCAGAGATGGTTTTCTCTAATTCCTCATTTAAACAATTTCGAGACACGATGTAGCAAATTAGTTATACTTTGAATCATCTTTGTTTAAGTCATTATGCTCAAAGATTTGGCTGAGCTTTGGCAGACTGAATACTCCTTGATTCAGTGATCAGAATGCGAGCTGAAAGAGAATGTACTGCCTCTGGGAGCCATTCAAAGTGCAGTTGCAGGTAAGACATCAGTGACAAAGTAAGGCTAGCCTGTCATCCTTTGACAACTAGAGCTTGAAGGGGGGATCACTTACACCTGAGAGATATCTAACCCAGTCGTAGTCCTTCTCACACCTCCAATCCCTCACTTATCGTTCTCTCAGCCCTGTGCATGTTCTCAAATATTCATGACCATGCAGCCAGTGTCATCTTAGAATATCTAAATGGGAAGCCCAAGGCAGAAGGAAATCATCCGACTATGAAAGTCTCCGGTCCTCGACGAATGTTAAAGCAGTCATCCATAAACCTCGCTCCATCAGTTCCCTCCCCCTCACCGTGACAATTTCTTCGCTTCTTATTTCCACTTCAAAATTCTTATGGTGAATAGACATGGCATATCACACAAAATGGCAATTTGCAAAAAAAAAAAAAAACGTTTTAATAAATATTCAGCGCATACCATATGTGATATCTGCTTTCCATTGCAGTGAATCAGCTCGTGGCACAACATCTGCTACTGGAGCTAAAAGTGGAATGTAAAACCTTTTGACAGCTGATTTGTAAAACACATATACACACACAAACACAGCAAATACCCCCCCCCCCCCCCCTTCTCTCTCTCTCTTTTAAAAAGCTAAATTAAATGACTGAGCCTTGGCTGAGTGATTGCCGATCTGCCACTTAAGAGGCCGGGGGCTGACGCATTGTGCCAGCTCATGTTCAGGGTCATGCCTGTGTCACTTAAAGACTTTCTAATGAGATCCAGACAAACACAATGTGCCCAGTTGAGCATAGCGGCAAAATCCAAAAGCCAACCAGAGCATGAGAGCACTGGTGCCTAAGAAAGAATATATATATATATATATATAAATATATATAAATATATATATATATATATATATATTGCAAGGCCACTACGTGACGTCCACTAAAAGAAAGGGAGAGGGGACTTTGGTCATTTTTTTAATGGCTATAAAAATTTATGATCCAGCTATTTTATGGAAATGGTCACAGAAGATTGTTCAGCAACTCGTCTTTCAAAACTGTGGAGATGAGTGAAGAGTTTGAAAGGCTCAACAAGACCGGTTGACCTGTCCTGTTGGTTGAGCTTTAAGCTCTTAGAGCCAAGCTTGAGTGAAATGCTGTGATATTCTTGACAGACTGTGAGTGATCTTTCTCAGTAGCTCCTGTCAGAGAGCCAGAGTGAGGGACAGGATGAAAGACAGAGACATTCAAAATCTCAAATTCTAAAGAAGTTAATAAAATATTCTATCCAGTGCCAGTACATTACAGTAATCCTTAGAAAGCACCTGCCTAGGAAAACTGACTTTTTTTGTAATATAGCTGTTCATATAAACTTGAATTTAGGTGGTACATATTTTACCAGGCACCATTGAAATATATTTATATTCAGGTGTTAGTTTGCCTGGCCACATATTGTTTAGTAAAACCTCTGGTGGCAACACACTGCAAAACACAACACAACTCAAGAAATACCCCGAGGAAGGAGTTGTGGGATGAATGGAGAGTTTATACAGTGTTGAGCTCACATGGGTGTTGTTCAACATGAATATTCAATTCACACTTTAGAATAAACCATTGTGTTCCCATTTCAAGGAAATTCCATCTGGGATTAAGTTTAAAGGTTGAATTCAAAGATGCAAATGAAACACATAAAAAGGTAATGCTATTTCCGAAAAAATTGAAGTACATGGTGTGCTACATGAGGAAACTCAAGTAAAAGAGAAGGTAAACGGAACTACTCTACAATACGTATTGTACAAGTTGAGAATACGTTTGGCTACGTCTTCCATTGAATATGGTTTCCTTTTTTAAATATAACATTTTAAACATCTGTGTTTCTCAAACTGCAAGAATATTTGTGTTATCAATCAATTTCAAAAGAATCAAACGATCTAAAAACGTCCTCAAATGTGTTGAAACTACATGCAAGCAAACTCAGGAAACATGCTCAGAACCAATTTTTGCACATTTGGCCATCCTGGCAACTCTAATCCTACACAATCTGGAAAAGAAGCTGCAGCAGGGTGAAACCATTACTACTTGGACGGATATATTACCAACAGGTGGAGTTTGTCTTGGCCTCATATTAGCTCCCCTCTGTCCTTTTATTACCAGGAGACAGGAGTCCAGAGGATAATACTGTCTACTGGAGTTGCAAATATACATTGACCCAAATACTAAAATACTGCACACCAAACATACAAAACCAGATGATGTCCCTGTTTCAGATGAGATTACGTCTCCAGAGTCAGAAATCGCTTGGAAGTTATTTCAGAAGCTGTGCAGGCTACAACTACATAACCATAACAATGTTTTTACCTCAGTAATTAAGAGCTTCTATTAAATTATTCATATGTGGTGTAAATGGTGTTTGGGATTCCTTCAAGAAAAAGAAAAATGTCCCCAGATGTTTGATGAAGTTTAGGATGCATCTTGAAGATGCTTCCTGTATTCTTAATGATTTCACACAGAATATGTCCAGAGTGGTATAACAGAAGCCTCTCTTCCTATTTTAGTCAATCTCGGTTTGATATCTGGAGATTAAAGCAATGGGTGAAGATAGTCAGACCGTTTGAGTAAGTTTCAACGTTCAAGCTACAAAAAACAGTCATACTCTTCTAAGAGCAAAAAGATAACTTACGCCAAAAATGTTAGTGCCACTTGTGCTGGCGCAGAATCAGAGGCCTTAATGGGTATGTTTTTACTGCAATGATGGTGTCCTTATCCATCGTAAAGCTCATGAGTGTTTCATAATACCTTATGCCAAATTAAGATCTTGGCACCCAGGATTGAGTGGGGTGCTTGATTAGGATCATGCACACACACACACTTGAGAGGCTATTAGATAGTCTGTTTTATATATCAGAATAAGAGGGTCCGGCCCATTCAGGATTCTACGTCTCTTTCCCATTCCCACTAATGTACAGGCTGGTTTTCCCACGGGATCAACGAGCATGACGGGCTGCCATGCTCAGTTGCTCATCGAAGGCTGCGCAGCCTTTCCCTTCAAAACTCAAGGCGAAGGTGTCTGAGACTGCCTCAAATGGATGATGACTAAGTGAGTACTATAATTCACTGCCTGCTGTAAATCAACAAACAACTTGTTGCACCTCAAATCTGTAGGACAAATATAAACATAATGAGATTCTGCTGCAGAATAATTTTCACTGCTTTTCATGTTTGTTCTCTGCAAAGTTTAAAGCTCAGTGCTGCACAACCAACACATGTGGGATGACTGCTTCACGGCTGGCTTTGAACACACTCATTATCATCATCTCACTCTCTCTCACACGCACACGTGCGCGCGCACACACACACACACACACACACACACACTGACTTTCAAAATGCAAACGTCCAACAAACACACAGAAACACAACAACTGTTCACTCACTGATTCCTGGCTCTTGTCCTTTGCATCATACACAGTTAGCTTGACTAGTGTCTCCGGGCTAGCAGGATACTCTGAAGGGAAGGTCACCCCCGTCAGAAACAGCGGGTCTTTGTTCGCCTGTCAGAGAGAGAGAGACAACACAGAAACAGGGTGAGACATGCATGTTGTGTGTGTGCATGTGTGGTGGTGTTTAGTCTCATATGCACATTTGCACTGCAAAAAAAAAAAAAGAAGAAGCAGCAAGCCGAAGGGATAAAAGGAGGGAGGGAGGGAGGGAGACTTGGGTGGGTGAATGAACCAAACAGCTGGGCTCAGTCCGTCCGTCCTCCTCACGTCATTTGTCCCCACTCCTCTCGGCTCCCCAGCTGCCCCTGCTGCGTCTCTTGGGCACAAACAAAGGAGAAGATAGAGCTCACCCTGGTGGGTTTACCTGGAGCTCTGGCATAACTACAGTGTCCCAACCGAGACTGCAGGTCAGGAGCAACAAGTGTGGTCGGGTAAATTGGCACAGTGACAGGCTGGCAATGGGTTTAAACCAGTGTCCCCAGTGGGCAGCATCGGGTCTTCAAACATACCAGAAGGCTGTATGGCATTACAAATAAATACTCAAGGACTCAGCACCTATAACTTCCATGCCTTTTGAACTGCATGACTTGTTTTGCCTTCCACGACCTTGCTTTCACTACACTGTAAAAAAACCCGTCTTTACAAGGTTGTTACTGGTATTTACTTTAAATGTAAAACCTCCTGTAAAACCAATGCAATGCTAGCATAGGGAGGCCCTGCATGTCACCTGTTTCACTTGTTGGAAGGAATGTTTTTGTCAAAGAGGAGAGAGCCTCATGAAATGAGGTCGGTTTCTCTACCAGTCTTTAGATATTGTGTCACAAACATTCTTGTAACAAAAATTGTTACAAACCTTCTGACAAAAGGGAACAATTCGGAGTGTGTCATGTAATATGCCTTGTTCCAACAATGTTATTGAGACACAGGAGATTATTGTTGTGAGGAAACTGGTCAAATTTTCACTTTTATTTGAAAAACAGCCAGGTGGAACTGGTGAACCTTTTCCGGTCTCTCACAATCAAAATGCCCCCAAACATAAAGAAGTACTGGAATTTTTTTTAATCTGCAATAAATCTTAATAGAAGTAGATTTTATCGCACCAGGAGCTAAGGGGATTTTCTGGGAAGTCTCAAGGATTGTTTAGTAATTTGGTGTTGTCTACTTGAACTAATTCAAAGCACTTTGTGTTTACACTGGGGGCTTCCTCTTCCTCTGATGGGAGTTTCTAGAATGCGGCCCTCTGGGACCGCATGGGGACAGACTGGGGAGCAGCAATGAGGCCGACATAGACAGACTGGCAGACGTATGAATGTATGATCACACCCTTCAGTTAACAAAACAAACCGCTGAAAACAACTGAAGGTTGGCCATTAAGGCTGAAGTCAATAATAAATACCTTGGTCGGTGACAAATGTAGGCAGTGTAATAGTGTAATATTCTGGCTCGTGTGCACAGTAATGTACTGTTTCATTACATTTTGTCAGATACAACTTTTAACACATGTAAAACTAAAATGTGAATGTCAATAACGTATTTTGTTAATGCATTGTTATTTCAACATAGATTCACTTGAAATTTTTCATTTGGACAATGTTTTGGGAATATTGTATATCATTAAAATTTGTATTGGACCTGACAACACTGTGCTCATTTACTCGTAAAACTACTCTGGTTCAAACGCACCTTGTACCATTTCATGGAAACATTTGTCTCTCGTCAGTTAGAGTTAAGGCTAGTAAGCCGCCCATCTGCCACAAACAGGTTAAATCCATAATTTATCGCCAGATATTAAATATAAATATATATAATTTTTTATATTTTATTTTACTGTTTAACTTATAGCATGGTTAACTATTAACATCCCAAATGCAAACCCTGTATCATGAAAACATACTGTTGAATGTTAAAATGTAAGCAACAGCATCATGTCGTATATTTAATTTGTTACGGTCAGAAAGTGAGGAACATCTGATTAAAATAAAACGTGTTTTCAAAGTTATTGTCAGAACTGCAATGGTATTATGAAGTACTTAAATTGGTACTCAGTATTGGCAAGTACCCAGATGAAGTCTTGGTCTGAAAAAAAGTGGTATTGGCATCCCTAATTTAAATGTTATTTCTCTCAAAGTTGATCAAACAGTAACACTTGACTGACTTATACACACATCACTTGATCCAACTAATCTCCAAACCACAAATACATTTTAATATACAATGTTTTGATACGTTTTGATTACGTACGTTAATTAGTGGTTTAGAGTCAGTGCTTGGATGTTAGTCTTGCCTGCACATGAAATGATTATTGCATTGAATGGCTTCAACATTGCATCAGTTTGTTGGATGGACAAAACAAATGCTAAATGAATGGCTCGTCCACATAATGGCAGCCAGTGTCCAACATGAACTACTGCCAAGTCTAAAAATCTACATTGGCGGATAAAAGATTAAGAGACCTACTTTACTACAAACTCCAACACATAAGTTGATTGTCTACATTACATTTCATTTAGCTGATGCTTTTATCCAAAGCGACTTACATTTTTGCTCTATACACCGTAGACACAGCAACGGGGAACAATTAGGGGTTAAGTGTCTTGCTCAGGGACACTTTGACGTGTGTGCTATGGGGGGGACTGGGGATTGAGCTGGCTACCTTGTGGTTGTGGGACGACCACTCATCCCCCTGAGCTACAGCCGCCCCCCGTCTACGTTTTGTTTCGCATCGACTCTGCACACTGGTGCTGGCGTGCAACGTATATACTTGTATCCTAATACTCTGGTTGATCCTCCCTGACCATTGTCCCGGCAGTTACGCTTACATTATCTACCTCGCTACCCGGCTTGATTACCAGTACCACCAGTACCACAGAGGGGAATTTCTCTCAAACCCCAAATGTGGCGGAACATTGTTAGAGCAGATCAACTTAAAGGAAACAAATTAAGATCACGGTGAAAGTTCAGTTAAAAAAAAGCAATGGCAATACAATGGTAGGTACTCGACAAATTGGACCTGCTCGTTTGTTTGGGTTCTTTTTGTAATACTATGCAGTTTTATGGACGTTTGAGAAATAATTTGGCTGGAGAATTTGTTCAGTTTAAGTTATTTTAGGACCTGGACTGCAGCTCAGGTAGGACTGACACAACAAGCCTCCAATCCTTTGCTACAATAAGGAATGTCGGGAGGATTGGGGGCAAATGCGTGAAGCGCGCTAAAAACAGCAGTGTTCATACAAAGGCAGAATTATGTGTTCAACTGCACACACAGACACACACGCACGGAGGGAATACACAGACACACCACCTCACCGCAGCACTAACCCTGCTGATCCTTCAGAAATTGTCCATGCACCGATGGAGGGGTAATAAAACAAGTCTATCGCTTCTTGTTTCAGGCTCTGTGGACATGGTAATACAAGTATTGATGCCTGGTGCCATTTTGCCGGTGAGCCACGAAGCTTTGTGGTTTGTGTACGCCAACATCCTAAAACACACAGCCCGATTCAGCACAGCGGGTTCAGACACAGTGGAACCATTGCACCGCTTTGAGCTTAGTGCAAAGCTGGATATATACCAGTACTGTACACTAACAAAAAGACAGACAGCCATTATACTCAAGAATGTGCAGGTACAGATACACACACATACACACACAAGCCCTTACACTTGCCTCCCTGGCACACTGAATAGGCCTCATTCAGACTTACCAGCATGGTTGGCAGCCTCAGCTGTGGCTGAATCTTCTTAGCGCTACTGATGGGCTGAGATGAGCTAAAGTGGTAAGCCTGTCTCCATCTACGCAGAGAAGTAAGCCAGTCTGTCATACAAGTGGTCAACATATGCTCTGGGAAACAGCTGCCCCTCGCTTGTCTTTTTGTTTGGGTTGCAAACCTCGGTGGAATGGCCAATTTAGGCCATTAGAGGGTGTGTATGTGTGTGTGTCTGTGTGTGTGTGTGTATGATTGAATTGGATTGGGTTGTGCGCATACACACACACACACACACACACACACACACACAGACAGACTAGACTTTCTGAACTTGTTCCAGGCACGGGGTTCTTCGCTTGACTAGCATGACATCAAAGGCTGTTTTATCCCTTAGCTTGTCAAATCCCCTCAAGCACTACCACCCCTGGACCCATTGCCCATGTTTTAGGAATGGGATTTTCCTATGAGATGCTAGATAGCAGTTTTGTGTCTCCAAGCTGCAAATACAATTTGTCGAAGACGTTTCCTGTTGTACTTTAGAGAGATTTGGAGGGCTTTAGATTTTCTTATTCGGTTGTCACTGATCCTTTCTGTTTTACTAACAGTAGATCAATATACAGTACTTACATTGAGACATACACTCAGTCTGTGGAGAGAAAAAAAAGGGCCTGTCTTTTGTGAAAATATGGCACTGTGATCCAGTTTCAAACCATACAGTGAATCAATACTACGGAATACTAAATATATGCTAATGTTAACAGTGCGCTATTTTTGGAAATTTATGTTCGAGAAATTAATGCACTTTACGGTTTTTGTAACAATAATAACACCATATATCAAATGTAAAAGCAATTTATTCAATATTAGTAATCATAACGACCTTTAAGTATACCTTTATTTTGTCGGATCACACGACTTCTAACACAAGCCAACAGAGTGTTTTATGTTTTGGTACAGTAGCTGTTAATAATTTAAGATACATTTAGAGGCAGTGCATTCTCTAAAACTGCCCTTTTCAATAAATAACACCTGGAGAGGTCATTTAATTAAAGAGCAATGTGATTAAATGATATCCTGTTCTTTTTACCTAACCCCTGACTAGTGATTCATGGTTTGAGTAAAGAGGGCTTGTTCCGTCATTTATCTTCTAAATGAAACCCTTATATCATACACCGTGGGGTCCTGATAATACGCCTATCACATGCTGAAGCTTCCATGCAACCAAGACTCCAATCACAAAAAAAGCAAAAGCCGGTGGCAGCTGTTGAGGGCAGGCATCCCGGGAATGTGACAACCAGGAGAAACACAAATGGCAGTTGAGCCGTTTTCAGATGCATTATTCACACACAGTGGGGCTCCCCAGCACACACACACACACACACACACACACACACACACACACACACACACACACACAGGTCCACCTTTTGCCACACAGGTTAATGAACATCTGCTGCTGTGCTTTTCATAAGATCATAAGATGTATTGGTATGAAACCCTGCTGGTTACCACTGTCCGGACAAGTAACCTCTTCTCCTCTAAACGACACACTTACACTTCATTCAAGGAGGATTTCAAAGTCAAATTTAATATGTTCAATGTGGTGCTGCTTCTGGGTCAAAATAACTCTCATGTTACTCAGATTACTGATTTCTGTGTGGCATGCTAAAAATACTCGTATGTGTTATGGCAGGTATCTTCATTTATATTACGCTACCCAGATTAACACAATTATTATATGGCAGAGAAAACCCCTCGACTATCTTAAACATTTCTTATGAGGCTACAAACCTCTCCTTTTAAAACAGACTTGTAGAATCACACAGACTGCGCACATACCCGTTTTTTGTGAAGACGAAAGCAGTCCATATCCTCAGATCCTACTCAAAATCCTGAACATTACAGCCATGAAATCAAAACTCCAGCGGCACTCAGAGTGTGTGCAGAGCTGGCTGAGCCAGCATACAGTATCCTACCACATCCTGTGTTCCTACACACACACACACACACACACACACACACACACTGCTGTTCCCTTGACAGGACTGAGGGGAAAAGCAGTCCAAATGCAGTCTTTGAAAGAGACGGTTCTACATATGTAGCTTCACTAGATTAGCAGGAAAATAATATGCGTCAGAAACTTTGCCCTTGTATGAGGAGAGAAGAAAAATGTGTCTGTGCGTATCCATACATATATGTGCGTGTGTGTGTAAGTGGGTGTTCCATAGTGGGGCAGGGGGCAGCTGTTGCCGCCCCCAAAAAAACTTGTGTGACAGTTGCCAGGGCTACAGCACTATCAGACTGGAGGTAATAAAAGAAGCATTTAAAGAGGTTAAAGCCCACAAAACACTCTCACTGTATGGAACTCCCACACCATGAAACCCACAAACACATACTGTACATACTGAGGGATGATACTGATTGAGAGCCAGTCAACTCTTTCAGATGTCTGGACTGTCACAGGAAATAGAAAGTAAAAGCTCATTGTCTGTTCCAGTTCGATGAGTCAGAAGGGGGAAAAAAAGGTTGAGAAAAAGGAGGGCAGACAGTGTTGGAAGGAACACCAACAAGGACCCAGTGACCCAGAGACACAGCAAAAAACAAACATCAAAAGGTCGGAGAGAGGCAGAGAGAGGATAGTGCATGTATGCATCTGTACAGGTGTGTGTGTGTGTGTGTGTGTGTGTGTGTGTGTGTGTGTGTGTGTGTGTGTGTGTGTGTGTGTGTGTGTGTGTGTAGACTTACCTCCACTATCTCTGTGCAGGCATGAGAGACAAGGTGCTGCTTGTGGGGATCTATGACAGCCACCTGGACCAAAGCATTGGGCTTCCTGTCACTGCCTGAGGCCACCAGATCATTACAGGCTACAGAGAGACGATGGAGGGAGGAGAGGATGGAAGGAGAAGAGGAGGAAAATCAAGATGAGAGGGGTGAAGTCATACAAATCAGGACACTGAGTGTGGAGAATGTGACAACCAGTAAGAAAAAAACAAGTTAAATAAACAGAAGAGCGGCTAAGGTAAAGGATTTATAAATATCTCCCGTCAGATTAGATGTCACATGTCGAAGCGCTAAACAGCTGCATCAGCAAGAAGGAAAAAAGAAAATAAATGTGCTATCATCACTTCTCAGAGGCCCATCCTCAAAACACAATAACATTTTGATGAAATAAATTAAATATACATCGAGATACAAAATTGTTGCCTTAGCAGTTGATTAAAATGGCAGTAGAATTTCCCCCTGGAAGAGAGATATCAGTTTTATTAGGGCTTTCATTTCCAACAACAAAAGCACAGCCCCGCTCAGCCCCGCTGGCTTCCAAGGACAGGAAAGACTTTGCATCCCACAATTCCTTTATAGGAAACCAACGTTTCCTGGTTATGAATAGAAACTCCCCCTAACTAGATAACACTCGCTGATCCCATCACGGCTAAACTAAAGCATCTTTCCGCGAAAAACACTACTGTACCAAGACATCCTTGTTATCTCCTAAATGTCACATATACAGGAATAAAGGTGCACTTTCGATAAAAAAAGAAAAAAAGAAGCTTGATCTTTACTGAACCTTGTGCATAAGAATTTCTGTGGATAGTTTTAAAGATGTGACTCCTCTGTTCACATCTGCTACAGTTCACATAGAAGGCCGATAAAAACATCCAGCCTCATACCGAGTAAATTAGACCATATGGCCCTGAATTTATGTATTCATGAACATTTGTATACACTCGAGGAGCGTAATGACAGATTTATGTTCAGTAACCTCCTTGGATCCTGCCCAAGTGCTGCATTCTATCTACCCAGCACAGTTCTGGCATGTAAACAGAAATTGATCTTCTCTCAATGCCTGGTCAGTTTCACACATTACTCTGCAAAACAAAGTCTGGATAATAATACTCGGTGGGGGAAATTCCATAAAAAAAAAAACAGCAAAGGCAAAAGATTGCTTTTGTGGAGCTGCATCTTCATGGGCTTGATTTTAAGGTTAAAGCAACTGAACAGCTACTAGAGATGAAAAGAGTTTCTTGTGGAAGGAATTTTAAAGGGTGTGAAGAGCAAGAATAAAGTTACAGAAAGAAATGAAGGGTTCAGTAGCAGGACACCAAAATAATGTCAACCTTTCCTTCCTCAGGTTTAGAGGTGGTGTGTCTAACTCGCTCTGACGTGTGAGGGAAGGATATGAGAAAATCTGCATGGTAAAGTGTTTCTTTTCCAATGCGCACATGGATTTCAAATTGTACCTTATTATTATGAGATGTACATAGATACAAACAGTACACACCAGAAGGCCCAGAACGTTTTCAAAGCCCGCTGCAGTTTTTTTGTAATTATTTTGAAGGAGAGTGAAGGGTTTTGTATGAGTCTGTTGTTTTTTTTGCTCTATGCACCCAGCGTTTTAGCAGGAGCGCACTGAACCCCCTCGGGTTGAAAAAACTCAAAGCTCCTGACATCAACAGCGTATTTTCTCATTGTCCAATCCGATTCACCTTCTGTGGCGACTGTTGCTGCATAACCAGAGGTTATGTGAGGTATGTGACTTCAGAGGTATGTGACTTCACCAAGCGTCGTTATCATGATCTGAACAGAAAACAGCAGGCCTGCTGGCAAATTAGTGCGATACTTGACATTTCAGGGAAGTCATTTTTATTAATTCAAACTGTACTATTAACTATTGGGGAGCACCTATTTTGTGGTTGCCAAGCAACAATAATAAAAAATGACGCAGCAAATCTGTTTGGGCACATTCAACAAAACAGACAGTGTACCTCACGTGTTCAACCTGTGAAATGTGCTCCGTCTGAGGCCGAGGGCGTCCTTTGTGCCCACACACAAGCACGCGCACACACGCACACGCACACGCACACACACACACACACACACTCACACAGACCTATTGTAAAACTAAGACGGAACGAGACATTTTCCAGAATCACTGGTATACTGATTGTACTGTCGAGGTGACTGTCCTTGGCTTCATTTAACAACAGCAACACAAACAAAGCAAATATTTAATGAGAATTTGTCACACACGTGTCTTAGGAATAAAAGACGCTTTCAACAAAATGCAAAGCTTTCTTTGTAATCTGTGACTTTACTATTCCTTTTCAACCTATTTTATGTGAAACTGAACACAGCAATCAAAAGCAACAGAGAAATATTTCGTTGAAGGTTGGCTGACACACTGTAAAATATTCAAAAGGGTTCAATTAAAGATATTGTTTGTATAGTCATTCATAAAACATATTGAAAGCTGTGCGACATTGTGTTATGTTTGACAGAGAACAACTATTGGAAGATTTAGATGAAGTTAACGGAGCGTCAGGAGCATCAGTGGATATAAAAGTGACCTCAGAGTGACTGAATGACAATGTTGAGTTGATTTCTTTTTAATTGGTCAGGATCTAAACTAGAAGGAGTTATATTACATCTATTACATGCAAACCACTGCATTTGACTAAAGCACATTCTATTTCTAATTCTCCAGGGTTTGTCTGGTAATGAGCCTACTTAAGAATAATCCAAATAAAACATCTCATTTTGTGATACTAAATTGAAAAGTGCTTTATTGAAGCCATTAACAACTGTCTCTACATTCTCGGGTTAAGCCTCAGTTTTATCTAAGGATTGGTAAAAGAGTCTGGGAATAAGGAGCACCGCCACAGCAGGGGAGCATCGAGTGAATCATGAAGGGAATAACTCAGTGTAAATGGACTTCAGTGCGTGCAGCCATTACACGGCAGACCTAGAAACACGTATTACTAATGCTGTTCTGCTACTGATACAAAAAGAGGGGAAGGCTGTCAGAAGAAACTCATTTGTTACCCAGACTATGTTTTAGGTATTGTAGGTTTTTATATTTTATGGATTTATTGCCCATATAAGCGGCTTTTATAGCTTACTACTTTAGTTTGTCATACTGTAAAGATTATGATCCATTAGATCTGGCATCTAGGTTTTCTGTACAAGGTTGAAAACCATTGATGATTTAAACAGTGGCCGTCTCATCTGTTTGATTTTACCTTGGATGCCCCGGCTATAAAGCAGCGTGACTGCACCGTGTAAGATTTAAAACCACTCAGTCCTCAGAACCGGGATTAGGAAGCATTGATCTACATCTTGTGTGTTCCCACAAAACCAGTGGAGGAGTAATGAAAGAGAATAAACGAAACATTGATGAGGTTAACGTGATCCGGGGTCTGTATATGTACATACAGTATATAATGTATATCTTACTGCATGTTTAACATTTGTGTGAGTAGCTGCAATGAACCCACTGATGACCAGTGGATTTATATAAACGACCCGAGGCCGTGTGCATGTTTTTGGAGGTCACACATCACTGAGTAATGAGACTTGTGTCCTTTGCAAAGTGTGCATTAATCTGGGCAGACGGACACGGCACGTTCTTTTTAATCACACTCACGCCACACCTCCTGTGTCATACAATCATACCCGGTCATACAATCGCCCGGTCATAAGGCAGATGCTTACACAAATGAAGTTGTATTTAAACAAGCTAGCATCCTCCAAAGACAGGCAGCATTACTTGGAACATACTTTGCCTTAAAAAAAAGAAGGAAAGGGAGAATAGTGGCCTGCAGGCAGCTGGGAAGATGTAGGCAATATGGTCCGTTTTGCAGCAACATTCAGTTTTATTTCTACCACAGCAAACTCAATCAAGTCAGCTGTCAATCTCTGAACCCATCAGCGATCCGTCTGATGACGGATAAGCCTCGGGGTGCGGGGGCTATATTTCTGGGTTTCATGTGTAGCCTGCTGATATCCGGGCCAAGACTTCCTTTTCCGTGCAGTCCCGTTTGTAATTTGAGTTGCAGTTGAGAGATGATGTGTACGACCGGATTGTTTTAAAAGAAACCAGTTTGCAAGCTACTTTTAAACCAATACAAATCCTCGTCTTACTATATCAGACAAGATATTCTTTCTATTTTGCTCTCCACGCGGAATGTTTACCGATACCAACAACTTCTCCCTTCCCATTCCCTTTCTGCATATGAATGCCGTCTGTATATAAAGATTAGACAACGTTTAAGCTTCAGTAAAATTAAAATTAAAACGTACTGCAGTTTGAAATTCATCTTTTGATAGCAGTGGGAAAGCTGAACAACATTGTTATTAATTCAACCCAAATCAGAGGTGACCAGTTAGGGTTAAAAGCAGATGTCATCCATGCAGTGTCTGCATCAAAGACTGACTTGAGGGGAAAAAATTAGACAGCAAACATCACAGTAACATGGAACAGTAACATGGAACAGTAACAATCCAGGGCCTCCAATTCTCTTTGCAGCTGCGGTTGGGAAAAGGCTATAAGCAAGAGTTGAAGAATATCTTACAGTGCAGCAGAGCTTGTGCAAGTATTATCTCGGAGGGGCTATTCTGATTCCAAATTCCCTTTCTCTCCTCAAGATCCCAGGGCCAGGTCTTTTGGACTCACATGAAAGGAGGTCTCACATTTGCTTTTGCAGGAGGAAGGCTGGAGCGGAGGAGTTTGTGTGCGGGCACAAACCAAGACTAAGTCACGAAAATGTTAATTGGATCTGATGTTCATATAAAAAGCTTCTGCGTGGCTGTGATCGGGGGTCTGTTGTGTCAACAATGAAGGCGCAAAAGATGTTTACGGACCCGCATTATCAGGTACCTGCACACATGCAACTGACGTATGTGCTGTTTGCGATGACACGCACAAACAGAAACACTGGAGGCCAAACAGGTTTCCATAGAGCTTGATCATTTTTTTCTTTCAGTCCGTTTCATCATATCATCACCTCATATCATTTTGTGGTTCTCCCTTTCTCCACATTTAAACTACACTTGCCCTCTTTTCTTGAAATGATTCCGTCATTATTTTTTTTACACACAAGACCCAAGATGAGATACTGCAGATAAGCCGCTGACTGTCCCCATCAGTCACCTCAGGGGACGTATATTTGATTGGCCTGAGGGATGTTCTCTACCCCGCTGCACAGTTAACCACAGCCAGACTGGTGATTGAAATGGGACTGGGTGCTCAACCATGCATCACCAGACTGGCTCTCTTACAGGGATATGACACTTCGACTGACCCTTAGGTTAGAGCTATTATGATGCTGGATGGGGGTGGAAGGAAAGGGAAATAAATAGGACGACAGAGGGAAAGGACAAGGGAGTCCCTGAGAGAGGCATTTTGAGTTTGAGGAAGGAAGCCTGAGTGAGAGGGCAGATAATGAGGGAGTGACATGGAGGAGGAAAGAGGAGTACGGCCTATTAAAAAGGGAGAGAGATTCAAATAATGGTTTGAGCGTAGGATAGAGTGACGGTTGCAGATTTTTGGTCACTTCTAAGTGAATTAAATGCTTTTACTTAGGTGAGAATTCATTCAACAATGACGTGACTCACAATTTTAGTCAAGCGACTTCACTATTAAAGTATACTGAGAATGATTCCAAAATTACCATAACAATTGAGCAATTGGAGTAATAATGTTTGCCAATCCTTGGAGGCTTCAATTACTATGCCGTATTTATTTTGTGTGATTGGAGTATGCTGAGCTCTTTCAAGATGAATTTGCTGGAAATGAGTTTTAATGCATTGGGCCTCTGAGACCCCACAATGAATCTAAATTCCATTTAATCTGAGGGGAAGCCCTGGGAGTTGCCACAGGAGACAGGAATATATGCTCATCTCGAGACAACGCTTATTCATCATGATAATTATTTCAATGCTTCAATTAATTTGACAACATTATTTGCATGTGCCGCCATTTGCACACCTGTTTTCCAGTTGGTCTGGGGAAAACTGAGAGAAAATAGGGACTCTGGTGTCGTAATAAATACAGTATGTCCTTCACCTGTTGCACAGTGCTGCTTAACACTCATGCACATTCATAAGATAGTGACAAGCATATGATGTTCTTTAATATAATAATAATAATAATGCTTGTAATGTGTTGTTTCATATGTGAATGGGGCCTGTTTTTAAATGAATTGTGTATAATACAACGTGTTTTTGTGAAGCTGACTCTCACAGCAAATGTGCATCCGTTACTTTTGGATATTAATGCAACATTTATGCAAATCATCTTTTCTTTGAATATTGACAATGTATTTTTAAACCATATGTCTTGTAACAGCTCAAACACCATTGAAGAGTATTATGAATTCCCTTTGGAAAAGAAAATATTTGTAAAACTACTGTAAAGAACCAAGACCATTACTTGAGAAAGAACAAAAGAGATCTCCAAGAGTCTGTTGGGAAAAAAAGTCAGCTTTTACTTTTACTGTAATTAATCACAGCACAGAATTATCCAGATATTCAACATGTCACGTCCATCAAACACACCGACACTCTGATAAAAGAAAAAAAAACTTAAAAGGAGAGACAAGTGTATGAGATATTTAAAATTGAAATATGCTAATGTTAAATTATCATCTGTGCAGGCAGAGAGTCTAGTGCAGGGGTAGCCAACACGGTGCCCGCGGGCACCTGGTCGCCCGCAGAGACCACGCTAGTCGCCCGCAAAGCATGTTCTAAAAATAGAACACGCTTATGAGCTTTCACAAGAAAAAGAATGAAAAAAATAAATAATTCACTGCCGTACGCGCAGCGGTCGGAGCTACTTACGTGTCATGGTTCTAACTTGTATCATGGTTCTAACTTTAGTCGTGGTTAAAACTTTATAACAACAATTAATAACCCACAACTAACACATTTTAACAGGGAAAACACCAAGACACAACAGTTTGTGATATTAACAATTTGTAATACTAATAATTGTACATTTATAAAATTACACCACCGAGCATGCTGGGTACAGCTCGCCCACTATCACACCAAGAAGAAACTCCGTCGCAGGAAGAGACAGACCCTTCCTGTTTTTTTTCTTCTCATCCAAGGGTTGAAATAAAAACAGAATAATTCCACTAAAGCAAAGGAGTCCCAGTTTCAAATACCTTGGTTAGTATCATAACTATCAATCACAAACGGGAGAAAAAAATGTGTCCGGTGAGCTTGTTTGTTTATAACTTACAATTTGGCCCTTCCCATTCAATTTTTTATGACACCATGTCCAAACAGAAGCAGACACTCAATCTCATATATATATTTTTTTTAAATAAGTCCTTGGTTGCAGTAGTACAATCCAGCATGTGATGAGTCCGACAAGAAGTTGTCCACAGTATTCTGCCTTGTACCTGTGCAGATGTAAAGAGAAAATGTTCCTCAGTCAGTGTTTAAAGTCCATGTAAGAGGCTTTATATGGTTTGCTTTTTAATAACTGGTCATATTGTTAAGCTTTAATCAATGACTTTGAAATATTGCATTGACCGCAGCAAAGACCACAGAATGCTCTGCTGACAGAATAAGTGCATGTGTTTGTGAATTTGTTTGTTTTATAGAGGCACTCTTATGATTTACTCTTACACTTCAATATAATTGGGGGGACACACAAGAGAGCGACTGAAAAACGAATCATGCTGGACCCTACATTTCCCAGAATGCAACTGTATAGCATATTTACTTTAACTCTCTTTGTCTCCCTAAGGGTAATAATATAAATATTCAGAGAATGATTGATAAAGCAGCAAAAAACAATTTTCTATATAAAGATATAGTGGACTGATGTCTACCTGAGAAGAGAATGAGGCACTGTTACCGTTGTTTGCACTGTTAGCTGCTCGCCACCAGCTCAGTCGTTGCCATGTTGAGAGCCGTTCAGAAGCAATAGTAATGCTCCCAATCTCAGATACAAGTCATTTAATGGCCTCATCTTTCAAACTCCACAACAACGGTTTGAACCTCCGACTTTCTTTTGAAAAGGGTATTGAAACTGGTACTAGTACAATAGTATAATGAGTACTACTGAGACTTTGAATGTAGCCATTTGTTTTTGTGGCTCTAGAGCAAGCTTTCTATTACCATCTAAAAGCAGTCTTATTCCATAAAATACCATATTTGTCGAGAGTGATGTAATTAAGTTGTTAATTAGCTGCAAAGTTAATTGTGGATTTGGGCACACCAATGCTATACACACACAAAAACAGGGCCATGTGCACAGGATTAACAATCAATAATTACTCCTCACACTCGGTTCCCTGTTGGTACGGAGTTTTATCAGCGACTAAAAAAGGAAGCCTAGGACATTACACCACTCCTCAAATCACTGCATTGGCTTCCAGTACATTAGGGTTTATTTTATTTTAAGATGCTCAAAACAAACTACCCAAATCTCTCATTCACCTGGGACAGGTCTATACTGATGCTCAAGAGACGAGGCCTTCGTTTTTTGTGCTTTGTTGTTGCTCAAATAACCTCTTCTCTCAGACTTCAGATTCTCTCTGAGTGCTTCTTTCAAAAGCAGCCTCGACATATATATTTTTTTCTTTGTTGCTTTTCAATAATTAGTATCAACTTTGATTCAGCTTCTGATTCACTTCTGTCCACTTGTTGGTTGTTTATTTTCTCTGTACATTACATTTCTCATTAAACATGTAGCCTCCTACCAGAACATAAAAGAAAATCACTATAATGTTCTATCAATACATGTTACAATAGAATATGCACATATAATACAAAAAAAGGAACCCAGATGTACTGTACATTGAGCACACATTCAACCAGGGCAATTAAAGATGGATATGGTTATTCTCTGTGCCAGCTGTCAGCTGTATTTTCTACCATGACGGATATTTTACATTCAAATATAATTTTCTATTAAAGAGCAAAAGCTAAACCTACAGTATTATTTGAGTAGGAATTCAAATAGAATCCATATTTAGGAAATAAAGCAGGCATTACAAAGGCGTTATATGATTCTTTGCCGAGTATGCGTGTATCTACTATGTGTGCACATAAAGACCCAGTTGTGTGCACTTGAGAGTGAATGCATGTTCTCAAAATAATGACTCTCCTATTGAGCCCCACACAGTCTCTATATAAATGAACTCTGATTACATGTCTTTATGACTTGCTGCAATTGTACCCGCTATGTAATGGCAATGGGACTATCAGGAGTGTTCATGAGGTATTAGCATGCTGTTGCAGTTTAAACACATTGAAAACTGCTTTAATGGTTAGAAGACACACTGAGCACTGGCCAGGCCTGGAGGTCATCAGGTGACGCTAAGAAGAACGCATTTGTGCAACAATTATCTCTCCTAATACTATTAAGACGAAAAAGAAATTGTAGCCACATTCCCAGCTATATATCTGGCCATATCTGTATTCGGTCATTTGTTGTGTAAATGCAACAGTGGGAAGCCTTTGTTGTAGTCCCCTCAAAAGACAGAAACACGGGAGCCAAGACACCAGTCTTTGATGCCGTCACTCTCTTCTGTCAGAGACCACAGGAATAATATTTCTGTTTGGATTTTCACTTTAAGAAACCTTACCTGAGCCACAATGGGATGTCTAGAAATAGAATTCCAACATCTCAGTGGCATGAAAAATGAATGAGGCCATCTCCACGAAAAGTTCAAAAGGATCCCCTCGCCGCTCTGCCTCATATTTTCTCGATGCCTTTTTTTGTGTTGTCCCTTCGAACCACACTTGATTAAAAAAAAAGATTAAGGATGACGACAGATATGTCCACTAATTCTGACTGACTTCTGCATTAGCGTAACTGTCAGCATCTGTCTGTTTGTTGGTGTGTGTTCATAACAGTTACAATCGGATGTATTTTAGCCAAGGGGCCTGATCAGCCATAACTCTTCACAGTGTTTCTGGACCGGGCAAGAGAGATCCCTCATTACAAGAAGTGTGCAACAATGCGAGTGAGTCCATGTGTCCTTTGTCTAATATGCTTTCAAGGATGTCAAGAAAGTGTGGGATATTCTCAAAATGACCCTTGAATCAGAGCGAAAACACAGGACTCACCAAGGCTGAACTCCACCTGAGGCAGCTTGGGTGTTAGAAAAACACCTAAGAGAGAGAGAGAGAGAGAGAGAGAGAGAGAGAGAGAGAGAGAGAGAGAGAGAGAGAGAGAGCGAGAGGGGGAAATAAAAGTAAGCATTAGGAGAATGTAATAAAACAAAGACATAACACACATTAAAAAGTGAATCAGAACTTTGACTATTGCTGTTTGCTACAACTATTGCTGACATTAATCATAGATTAACTTGTCAGTTACTTTTATGATTAATCAATAAAATAATTTAGTCGAAACCCGAAGACATTCAATTAATAAAAAAATACTTTTGTATTTGTATTTTCTAGCAGTTAACTCTTAATGGTTAGCATGTTTTCCTTTCTTATCATCAAAAGTGTTGACGATTATTTTTTCTTACAATTTACTTTTTGATTAATCCACTAGTTTTTTGAGCACTGTAATAGTGTTCCTCCATTTCAAATGAAAAGGGATAACCACATCCCCACAGAAGTTAAAGTAGACTAATGGGCTAGAATCTGATCTTTTTTCACCAATGTGACCCCTCTGTGACAAAATCATAATCAGCACAAAAACAAATCTTCGGAGATGGTGTTCTACAATGCCAGGAGCATGTCAGGATCCAAACAAGCCAAAGTGATAAACTGTTCATGTTAGATCAGACATGGCCATCTTACGGCCCGCGGGCTCTCCCAGTCCGGCCCACGTGAGATCAATCAAAAATGAAAAATAAATAAATAAGATGCACGCCATAAATGCAATACAACGGCACTGGTTGTATTGCATTTATGGCGTGCATCACAAGGTGATTTATCTATGTGCGGGCGCGCGCTTACGCAGCCTCCCCGACAGGCAGTGTTGCCAACTTGACGACTTGGAGACTGACGTGAAAGCACGTATTGTTATGCAGTTTCTGTCTTCAACGAGCAGCGGGTGCTGCGGCGAGCCCCTCCGCCGCCCCAAAGCTCTCACAGGCGGTCCACTCCCAGCTGCAGTCTCCACGTCCAGATTGAAAATTAATCGCGAATGCGCAAAGCCGGCGCTGATCCTGACTTGCGGTCTGATACACTATGGCAGAGCACTTTAAGTCAGTATCACGTCTGGCTTTTTACTCTTCTGTCAAAGAGGAGAACTTTCCTCACGTGATGTTAGTTCTCTTTTGGATCTACCTACACATGAGAACAAACATTCTCAGTGATGAAGTTCAACGAATCCAGATTCAGATCCTCTCTCACTGACACCTGTCAGCTGTCCTTCGCATATCCACCTCATTCAACCAGACCTCGTCCAACACAGACTGGACTTTTCTCACTGAGTAAGAACAACTGAACTGAACTGGAAAACATCAAAAGCACGTATTGCTTTTGTATGAAGTTAATCAATTGCTGGTCTTTAACATACATATTTAAGGTAAGGTTTAAAGATGAAATTAAATTAGTTACATATTTTCATAGCCTTATTGTAACATGTATTCTTACCAGTAGCAGCTCAAAGCCATATCATTTACTGTTTTTTTTAATAAAGTAATAAAATTAATATTGAGTTAATTGAATTAAGTTCAGCCTAATGGTTCGGCCCTCCACAACGGTCCCAATTTCTCATGTGGCCCCTTGGGAAAATGAATTGCCCACCCCTGTGTTAGATTATACAAACACAGAACGAGAGAATCAAAGTATCAGTTGTCCTTGAGGGCTTGTGCCGTAATGATGAGTAGAGGACTGACTGCTTGTATCATCTTTCACCAACTCCGTCTCACATTCATCACTCTCCCAGTGTGACACACAACCATTCAAACACCAAACAGATGAAACACCTGCAGGAAGGTGCAACACATGGCGGGGCCCTAAACCAATAAATGCCACTCTCCTCTTCCTGGGGTGCTGGGACACAATTGGTCTCTCTAAGGCTCATCAACCCCACTAATGGGCCATGGATACTCGATGCTTACTGTGTGGGAGCCACACTGCTTTAGGTAATAGTCATTTTATATAATGAGGATCCTTCACTAAAAATGATTTACTTTGCTTTATAATTACTTCAGTCACCACCCTTTCTTGGCAGCTTTTTTGTCAAGCCGGGTCAATATATTTGTAAAGCCTTTCATCACACTTCAAGGTCTTTGCGGAGAACAAGTCTACTTCGATCTGACTAAACAACAGCCACACAACAAAATGATGCAATATTAAGGTAAGAAACAGTGGAAGAGCAGATTTCATGTTGGGAAGACATAAAACCTGCCTGTGCTAAAATAATACCGCCAACCCATGACCCTCTACCGTCTGTATAATTAGCAGTTGTTAAACAGTTGTTCTCCTGGGATCGTCCATTCGCAAAGAAAGAAAGATTTAAAAAAAAGTTTTGTATTTTTTATATTCGCATGAGCTTCCTAGTGAACCACAGTTATGCTAATACAGAAGATCCAGATATGTGCTTATAACTGACAACCCTCATGGGTGGAGAAAGTTTCCTCCACTGTCAGTGAAAGTTCAAAAGGTGTTTCTGTACACCAGCTCAGATTTACTGAATGACTTGCTGCTTTTCTTTCCATCTTAGAGGGATGCATGTAGAGCTACTCAAGATCACAGCAATGTTATGAAATATGTTTTGGGTTTGATATTATATATTTATTTCCAAAGCAGAAGTCAAAATTAGAATCTGGTTTGAGTTGGTTTTGGACTTTTTTTTTATACAGTATTCAGTGCTTCTCCTTGAAATTGCCAGTTCATTTTATACGGAGTTGCAACTGACTGACTGAATGTGTACTTATTCATACTATTCAATGTACATTTTCACTCTCAATTAGGATTTTTAATTTCAAGATCATTAATCACAAGTTGCTTTCTGCTTTGGAATTTAAAAGAATGTGTGTTAAAATCAAACCAAATGTTCAGAAGTTTCAATTATTTTTCCAAAAGTTGTTTAAATCTCTGACCGCAACCAAACTCTTTGGAATGTTTAGTTTAAATTAATTAAAAAACAAATGATACAGGGATTGCTAATTAATGAGAAGCATACTTAATTATGGGACTCATTAGCATTACCCCGTATCCTCTTGAGAGTCACTTGTCTACAAAAGGATGAAAAAGCCCAAATGCAGGGCTCTTGATAATAAACACAAGCAACTTGCAGTGCATATCTAAATTCAGCAAATACTTAATTGGTAAATGGACATTTATATAGTGCCTTTCTAGTATTCCAACCACTCAAAGCACTTTATTCTAGAAGATGACCCGCTCTCACCCGTGAGCCACAGCCGTTCCGAATGTGTTGACAAAACTGTAAGTTAAATCTCAGTTTGCTGGTGTTTTCGAAAGTGTCAGAAACTGTAGCTTGTCAGCTGCTGTCAGGATAGGCTACATTTGAATAAACAGGCTTATGCAAACTTAGTGCAATATCTGTTATGCATACAAGTAGAGTAACCTTCTAATTAATCAAGTGTACACAGGCAAGTTTATACACACACACACACACACACACACACACACACACACACACACACACACACACACACACACAGAGGCCAATTATGTACGTAAATACAATTTCAGTATCGCTATCTGGATTTCACATTACTTTCATCTTCCACCCATTCCTCGGGGGTCATGTATCCTTGTGTTATCAGCACCAAGGCTTCCTTGTGAGTGTTGATGAAACTTTAATAAGCCTGGATGTTCTGTGGCGGCAACAGAGAGTCCTTTAGCTAGGTGGGCTGAGACATTGCCAGCTGTTGGGTCTCGTCTCTGGCGGCATCCTCAGGGACTGTCACTTGAACGGCCCAGTTACTTTGGAGGACTCCATCTGTGCTAGACACCAACTTATCTGGTGGTATAGCGGTAGAAAGCAATGGAAAATACCTTTGCAGAATTAATTGAATACAGATAAGGAGTAAAGCCAAGTCTGGGTCTGATATGGGTTGGGGTTCATGAGAATAGTCTGCACTTGGCTAAGCAACTAGATATGCGTGATAGTGAAGCATAAGAAGGGTTGGAGTTAAAGGATGTCTGAATTTCAGAGCACAGCTTGTGCGTGTGTCATGTATTTTAAGAAGGATCATGCCAGATGCATTGATTATGAGACAAGCAGCACAGATGACAGACAGTATGTTACAGCTGTGAGAACGGAGACATGAAAGGAAACAGGGTGGCTCTGGAAACTGTTGTTCACACATTCGCAACACCTCAGTATCCACATTTATTAAAAGCCAGGGATAAATTATGCATCCACAACCGGAGGACAGGACACCTGTTATGTACACTGTGACACTATTCTTGTCTTTGAGCAGCAAACACACCACATGTCATTGACCTCATGGTGAGAATCCAGATGACCAAAACAATAATTACAATAATTACCCATCACACGGGGAAAGGTCAAGCACCTGTACTGTTCGTCTCGATCGCATCTCATTTAGCACACGGAGCTCACAGGTGATCCAGCTCTAACGTGTGGATAAGTATATGAAGAAAAGTGGAACAGGTGTGGTATTTAAAATCGATATCCGCTGGCATTCTGAATATGGTAATAAGCTCAGCAAGGTGGCAGGCAGGCAGGCGACACATCATGCAGATGTAACTCCCAGAGGGGCCCAAAGCAAATGAGGTGTGCCCGACCGCTATACTGCAGTTTCATCTGGCTCTAGAAATAACAGCACAGCCTCACTGTACCTCCAATCTATCACCCCCGTCAGCGGGTGGTATCAGTGGGGAAAAGCCGCGCTGAAGGAAGAGGAGAGAGTCATTTCTTTGGATGCGTGCAGACTAGGTGATTTCTCCAGAATGACAAAGTTAATTAATGTACAGGAACTTAAATTGTCTGTCTTGCAGATTATTTAACCCTCATCCCTTCTCATTGCCCTGCTTCCTCACCCACTGTGCAGTGTGATAACCACTCACTAGCTTCTAGCAGATACTCTGAGGAGAAATGGAACGAGGAAATGTGGGGGAGTGCGCACCCATGGGATTTCTCCTTATTCCTGACTCCACAAAAAAAATGAAATTGTGGTAAAGCTACAAAATACAGCCTGTCGCTGCTCCGGTCCCCATCATGTGCTTCCAGCTCAGCTAAGAAAATCAAGCAATTTCCAAAAAGAGCTTTGATAAACCCCCTCGCAGTGGGTACGGCACACAGTCTTAATCACTCCTGCTTATCCTCTTCATGAATAGATATTACATGTAAGGGCCTATGTCTATCAACAAATCTTTTTTATATTTTGAATATCATTTACTTTGGATTTAGAGATGATATTAATAATTCACTTACGTGGCTCACCATGGGATTTTATATTTCTGAGATATAAATGTCCATCACTCAATAAACCAGTCCAAAACCTACATCACACGCACGCCATCTTTCTTTCTTCCGACTCCCACTGTCCAACCTAACCCTCCGCTGCGCTTCTCTGTTCTGTAGTTTAAATTGCCTAAAACAACACCTGCACATCCTTTCTGATGATTCATTAGCCAGGCTCACATACCGCTAACACGATTGATGTTTGCACAAACAGGCATCCTATTAGGACAAGTGGTGCTGAATGGGAGAGTGAGTTATCGTCACATTACTGCCCTGGGAGATTGAGAGGGGACAGATGGTTTTGTTGCCAGCGTTTAATGAAGTGTTGTGAATCAGTTGGGTGCGCTGAGGAGGTCTTGACTGTCGCGTCGATGGCAGATGTAGCGCGTAGGGTTAACAAGGGCACGGAGTGAGACATTTTGCCTCTTGATGTCAAACATCGTGCAATGAAAATGCCATCAATTACATTGCAGCTTTCGAGAAAATTTGGTTATGAATAGTTAATAGGTACACATTTTCCACCGTATGGTGGGGAGTTAAATGCCAATTCAGTCACACCTTAATAACTACTGAACAGCACCTGTCAAGAAGGAGGAGATAAACTATTTCACCTTGCGACTGGTAATGTGGGGTTGTCAACTTGTCTTTTGTGCCAAACATGGTAATTGTGTGCTTTGCTCATCCCTTTTGTCTCCCAGGATGCTTGAGGAAAACAAAACAGAAGTACTGTGAGGTGTTTGTCATTTACTGTTATACTCCCACACCTGTCAGATGTCATCTCCAAACTGTGACTGTGTGATTTTATAGTAGGGTTTGCAATCAGGTCATAACTGTAAGAGAACGAGCACGTGTGCGGCTGTGTGCAAGTATGATAATAATAATAATAATAATAATAATAATAATAATAATAATAATAATAATGCCTGTGCATATGTCTATTTATGTGAGGATGCACTGGTTTGCACATGTTTAGTTATTTCCCTGTGTGTGTGTGTGTGTGTGTGTGTGTGTGTGTGTGTGTGTGTGTGTGTGTGTGTGTGTGTGTGTGTGATAGCATGCCAGTAACTGCAGCTGTAAGCTGGTTCAGCTTGAATCCATGTGGTTCGAGGCAAAGAAGACAAGGCATCGTGAATTGCACTTTCATTCCTCTTTGTACGCATCCATTTACTTATCCCCATGGGGAAGATGATGGTGTTGAGCTTGCATGCCAATGCAAATGCTTAGCGACGCTGCATGCAGTGTCTGTCCTTTTAGTGAGAAACGGTATTAAACTTGGAAAGCAGGCTTTGTGGCATCACTGATATGGCTAATCTCTTTAGCGTTCTCCTGTTGTTGGGCACCGAGACATCTAGTTTGACTCTGCCAGTGTTCATTAGTGACAACACATTCAGGCAGTATAGAATACTGCTATAAAAAATATATATTTTAAAAGCAAAGTGCGCACGCACATGCACACAGGACCGCAGACAGACACATGCAAGCACACAGGCACCTTTGTACAAACAGACGTGAGAATGTCCAGGCATGTCTTCAAACAGTGTTTCCCACACTTCAAACTCTGCAGAGGCACTAAATCAAACTCAATGTTGGCCCAAATCAGGCGAGGCAGTCTTTTCTGACCTGATTGACTACATTCAGACAAACAGCTTAGGATTTGAATTCAACCACACGGGCAAGAACCTAAGGCTTAATTGAAAACCTGTAGAAAGGCAGCTACGAAGTTTTAAAATTAATTCTCAAGAACAATTTGAGGAGACATGTGACATTGAGTTACCAACATGACATTGCTCCGAATAATTGTTTGTACTCCAGTATAAACAGAGTGCAGTCCTTTTGTTTAAAAACATAAATAAAAATCATAATTTTGATGACTCACCTGGCAACACTTTATTTTAAGGACATGTATATTTATATTATATTATATTTATATGTAATAACTGCAACAATGTGACCCTGAGACATCAAAGGCGCTCCACTGAATTCAGTCATTCAGTGATTATTGATCATCGTGCGTTTAAAAATCTCTCTCTCTCGCTCTCCAACACACATGCACACACTCTCTCTCTCTCTCTCTGTATGCGTGTTTGAGAGAGAGAGAGGGATAACCACTGCAAACACAAATAGAGGGAAAATATGCAAAAACTAAGCATCATTGAGACACACATTTATAGAAAACATGGGATGCTGTGTAGGTGCAAGAATCAATTCTAATAGCAGAGAAGGTGTTGAAGAGTTTAACTGAATGAGGGAGACAGAGGAGAGAGATAGAGGAGACAGGTTAAGAGACAGACAGGCAACACAGTGCAGTCAGCTCACCGGCAGCGGTCAGCCCTTCAGGGTTGGCATTCAGCTCCTTCATGTCAACCATGCAGTGTCCCAGGTGTTGGGCGCCGTCCTCCATCTGTCCAGCTTGCCCCCCAGCTCTCCCCCTTCCACCTCCTCTCCCACCTCCTCCACGAAACACCACAGTCCAGTCCAGTTCCTCGGCTCACACGCAGCCTTCCAAGCGGAAAAGCTGTCACAAAGATAGCAATCCGCTCGCCTTGCTTTCTTGCTGCCTCACAGCGCGCTCTCTGGCAGCATTAGAGATGCCTTTTGGAAACTAATACGGAAGAGAGGGACCAGCGAGGGACCTGGAGCAGCAGCGGGAGGGAGGGGGAGAGAGCGAGAGAGAGGGAGAGCGGGAGAGAGAGGGGAAGGGAGGAGTGATGAGCGAGTGAGACTCAGAATGAAAGAGAAAGTGGGACAGAATTGATGCTATGTGCGATACACGGCTCTATCCATCAATCTTTGGGCTGTCAGTAGGGCACCTAGACCAGACTGCACAGCCAGAAAGACACAACTCTGCCGCGCTCTCTTTCCTTATCTCCTCTCACTGTGCAGCCAATGCTGCATCCAGACACGGCAGCAGGGGTCCCTCCTCTTGCCACTCCACCAACCCATCCTTTCCTTTTCAAGCAGCAGCACAATTAATACGCGTCCGACTGCTGAGCTCCATACGGTGAAGCCAGCATTGTGCAGCAATGAGATTTTGAAAGTTGCATATGGTAGATAGGGAGAGGAGGGGTGATAATTCACAGTACAGTGGCAGTTTTTTGTATATATCGTAATGCAATTCCTGAATATTACTCAAAATGGCAACTTTGCTACAGTAATAGATCAACAGGTTAAACGGCGATATTGACAGAGATAATTTATGTTTCTTGTGTTATTTAGACAAACTGTATCTGCATCATAGTGACTGGGCTGGAAAATCTGCAAATATTGGTAAAATATTCTGCAAAAAACATCAATCAGCTTCAATCAGCGATTGTATATAATGAAGAGCACAATGCAGCTCTCTTCCTTTGTGTCTTTATTTGTTGCCTTCGCCGGCTTTCCACCCACTCATACTGTGAAGGTTATTGTTAGTTATTTGGCCACCATGATGCTTTACTAAAATCAATGTTAATTTATACCCTGCTAAATGGAGAAGGCATTGTGGTCGGAGCTAAAGCTCAATAAAGACCAAAAGTCCTAACAGAGGTAAACGCAGACAAAATGTAATATGAAACATAAAGCAGAACTGCAAACACAATAAACAAAAGGTGATAACTAGGGAATTTTAATGTCTTATTTTGTGTATATGAGCTACAAAGAAACACATCTTGAATAGACCTGACCCATCCAATTATGAGCATGACCCATGCAAGAATACAAATTTGATGGTAAGGACACTTCTATATTGTGACAAAAAAAACATAAAATTTTCAGAAAATCGCAATATTATTTTTAATTTCTTGGACTAAAATATCTGCTTTTTGGACAGTGACTGGTCTCTAATCTAATATGTGGGTTGTAAGAGATTGTGTCACCCATAACAAAATAGGTGAAAAAAAGTTTACGACGACAGTTTTGGTGGCAAAAATGAGTATTTATTTATTTCTTATGCTGCGTTCACACCAAACGCGGCGCGTATTATCGGGCGAATTATCGGGCGAATTATCGGGCGTGGCTTATCTCCGTTGCTCCGTTGCCATGAAAAGAGTTTTCATTTCCGCTATCGACCATGGAATAAATAACCACTAGTTCTGCTTTATACTTGTTGTGGAAGTCCCAAAAATGTTGGAACATCAAATGCCCATGTGTTTGGGTTCATAACACCATCCGTAGCCGCACACAGCTCGGTGAATTTCACCGACTCCTCCAGGAACTGCGTCTGGCTTATCTCCGTAAAACGGATACCGTTTCCTTCATCCACCATGGAAATAACCACTAGTTCTGCTTTATACTTGTTGTGTAAATTCCACATACGTCGGAACATCAAACTCCATCGTGTCTGGGTTCATAATATTATCCGTAGTCCCACAACAGCGTCTCAATGACGGCCGCTACCAGTGCTACTTCAGGCGGAGCAGCAGCAGTTTCATTCAGGAACGGCAGGACGGCGGTGATGACGGGCAGAGCTTCTCAACGCTGATTCTTAACGCTGATTGGCTGACTCAACTTTGTCCGCCGGAGTTGGGATAATTCAACTCGCGTCAAACGCGGCGCCTCAAACGCGTCTATCGCGCCGTCCGGCGAAAAAAACGCTTTTCCGCTGGGCGGCGCGTCTGTGCATTGACTTTGCATGTAATCTGGTCGCACGTCAAATTTGTGCTGCGTCCGGTGTGAACGCAGCATTAAACAACTAGTTGAATGAATTTTTAGGTCATCAGAAACCTCAAACAATCTAATCAGCCTTGAAAAAAAAACAGTTCTGGTCAAGCTAAAGAAAGCCACGAGTCCAAAGATCCACGTTGAGCTCATGTGTTTTCTTGAGGCGGCTGGTCTGGATTGGGGTTGGTGCCAAAAACCTAAATGAAGATAAATTGGTCCCTGCAGGAGCAATAAGACAGAAGATGAATCCACTTTGCACGAGGAGGTTTCTTCTTCACTTTCTACTACTCTCTCCATCCTTATCCCTTCATCCCACTAGTGCCCCATGTTCCTTGTTTTCCAGCCCCTTTACTCCTTAAAAACCATCAAGATGAATGTTGTCTTGTTCTGTTTTAATGAAAATGTGGTGGCACACACGTACACAAAAACGCAATTGTGTGTGCCTGTTCGCACACACGCACGCACACACACACACACACACACACACACACACACACACACACACACACACACACACACACAGAGGCAAACCGGTCTGTGGAGTGATCCATTAACATTCTAATACGTTTCTTTTAAAGGCGACACGTGTTGTCTTATTAAAGCCTGACTGATAGAGGGGGCTGGAGAAAATCAATAGACATTGCACAACAGATGGAGAACAGTACAAGTACACTGAGGAGAAAATAAACATGCCCTTTTTAGCTATTCGGCCCCAAAGCCTGCAGAATGGATCCTCACATTTACCCATTCCAATAGCACTTGAGGCCCATTAGAATGTGTGATACACTCCTTCACAGTATTAACTAAAGGGAGCCAATAGCTTGATTCACGGTTGAGCCTCGGATGCATGTTGACTCTGCCTGGGCTACAGAGATGAATTGCAGTAAAAGCTGCAGCGAGAAACATTGGTGTAAATACACATTGTGGTCAAAAATGAGCCGGGCAGAAAATCTCTCTGGCCTCACTTCAACCAATGTCTTAAATCCCTGCACATAAAAGTATGCATACTGTATATTGATTTAGGTGTGTGCAATCGCATGGACTTGCAGGTGTGTTTTATTTTTTTATTTTAACATCTATTGTGCATTAATGTTTTATTTATGGTTATACTGAAGCATACTGAATGTGGTGACTTGAAATAATGTGAACCGATCACTAACTAAGCAAGTGCATACAGAGTGCATATATATATATATATATATATATATATATATATATATATATATATATATATATATATATATATATATATACACACACACACTGCAGTGTTTCTGTCCATGCATCATTATCTGTATTCAGCTGTGTCATCTGGTTGAATGGGACCAACAATCAATGTCTGTCAAGGTCCACATGAATCCTCTTCACATTAAAAACGAACTGACACCCCCACCCATTCCTTCTCTTTTCACTCCTTTTCCTTTCAGAGAATGTGGAGAGACGAGGCTATTGATTTCTCATCACGTGTTGTCATGTTAGGTTCCAACATCCTCTTTTACTTTACCACTGCTGGCATCCCAGATGTTCACTTCCAGTGTCTTGTAAAAGGGATTCCCTCGCTCGCTTGGGGAAGGAACCTTGTTTCCTATTTGAGTAAGGTGGAACTGACAGGTACTGACATCTAGAAGTCTGGCATCCTTCACAACCAATCCACTGACCAAACAAACAAAAAAATATTTGAGGTGTCTCGGAGCAATTGCACTTTTAGGCCACATTTGTGTCTCAAATACTTATGTGTATATGTATAGTATATTAAAAGGAGCTCCTATCATTTATCTTGTCCTTACTGGCAGTGAAGGCCTCGTGCAACTCCTGAGTCAGGGATTCATTCATTCATTTATATTCACCCTCATTGTTCCAGTGGGTTAGACTTATTGCCATGTGTGGTTTGATCACAAATCTACTGGCCCAAATGAGCCTTCATTGGAGTACTGCAGGAAATGTTGCACAGGGGTAATTGTTCTTTACTTACAACAGTCGTCTGACAAAGAAGAAAGAAGGACTCCAGCGATGCTAGCAGTGGCTCTGACACAGTGGAAACAAAATGGCTTTGGGCACTCAATCTCCCCGCGAGGACCAGCAATGTTGAAAGTACAGGAAAGATATGGATTAGCTGTTTCTACTATGTTTCTGAATTACTTGGCTGCCAGAGCAAGAGAAACACACATCCAACATCCTCGTATTGGTTTTACTGAAGCAGCAGAAGTATTTTCATTAACCAAGGCTGATCTCTGGATATTTCTTTATCATCACGATTGTTCCTCTATAAGTAACAGTATGTCCATCAGGAAAGGTCAATACTGATATTACCTTCTACCATTACATAACTCTCTGTGTAGCAAGGTGCTCTTTGTGCTTGAATTGCCTTTATTCCATCTTCTTTTCGACTTGTAAGAAGAAGAAAAAACATCCGGCAATCAATGAACACAGAAGGCCAACCAACAATTGGGAGGTGTGTTGCCTCTTTCTCTTATATAACCAACAAAGTATCGTAGCCCTCAAGACAACACGATGAGTGACAGGCAGGGGTAACAACTTTCATAAAATATTCAATATTAACTTGAAATGTAATGGTTTAGAGCTGGGACACTTTCAAGCCAAGCCATGTCAAAATTAAAACACACACACCACATGTCATGACTTCTATTTGTTTCCTACATCACAGGTCTATCTAGGAAGGTGATACCACTGAGGATAGTTGGCAAGCTGTTGGTGTTAACAACATAACAACAACATTATCCATTACTCTGCCAGCTTCAGACACAGAATTAGCTTACATGAATTTCAAAAGACTTCCGTGTTTGACTTAATTAAGTTAAATGCCTTGATTATTGTTGATGCAACTGAGCTAATTACTTCCAATAAGAGGTTGAGAATTACCATCACTCTTATCAACACATTGAGTTTAGTCTTTTCGGCTCAAGTCTTATACATCCATAGGATTTTGAGAAGAAAATGTGCATTCCAGTGTATACAAACTATGACTGTGGAGGATAATAGGAGTTATGAGATTTCTTATGGAAACTACACTGTAAATCCAACTGCTACCGAACACCAAGTTTCGAAACCAAAGAGTGGAGCAATTACTTTAATCGGAAACCTGGTCTACACCCTTGCTAGCTGTCCTCAGAGGCTGTGATGTTCTACACAATTTAATTGGTTATGAAATCCAGCTGGATATTACTTAATAACCACATATTGCAAAAGGAATAACTGGAATTGCAACCAATAGTTGCTTACAATGCTAGCATGTAAACTAACTATTTGATGTCAATATACATTTGCTTGACAACAATATTTAGCTAATGTTTCCCTGCTAACATTAGCAGGTTAACATGGCTTATAGTTAGCATAGAACATGTAAACATTTAGTATGTAATGTAATGTGTTCTTGCATGTAGGGCCGCTGTTAGCCTTAAAAAGAAACTTTACACGCAATATATACAATTTCAAGTAAAAACATAAAAGTAAAGAAATGAAACTTTCGAAACAATTTACTATCCATGTCATGAATCAAAATCATAAGTTGAGGTGGCCCAGGAAAGGATTCAGGATCAAGACTCAAGAGGATTCAATCTTAAGAGTAATGGTATCAAATCTCCCACCGGACCCGCTGCAGCATAAATCTTGTGTTACACAACAAACACACTGTCACCTGGTAATGTGCACAGTATTAAGTCAGCCACAAACCATAAATCTCAGACCAGCTCTCTGGCTCATGCATCAGCTTGAAGAAGCTACGTAATGTTTAAGAAAACAAACCTCAGTTTTAGGCTTCTTTTCCAAACAGCCTCTGGGAGCATTCTTCAATAGCTGTGTAGGGCTAAAAAGCTAAAAAGCCAAGCAGAATAGAGGATTGATCCATCAGAAAAAACATTTTGATGCAGACAAATTCCAATATTGATGATAACATATGTTTAAAAAAAAATACAGACTTGTCTTTGTGTGTCAAACAAACATGCAGCATTGCTACACGCAAGAGCTTTGTGAGAGGGGATCAGCAGAGGGAGGAGTTCTATTTGGAAAAGGTCAGGCCACCTGCAAGACAAGGAGGGAGGCGAGGATAAGGGGAGGAGCAAGGATTAGATAGAAATACGGGTTGATCGTTCAAATGCCTGTCATTCTCCATTTGAGGCACAGTGATGCTGCAATGCGAGAGCCTCATATCTGGCCAGCAGGATGTCTTCCAAACATAAACAAATACGCACAAAAGAATTCAAGCATAGTGTCAACGCAGTCTATTTTCACTGCACTCCCTTACATTAATTTATTTTATTTTGTATAACGGGACGTCTTTAAATACATGGCACCTATTCACGTTGGGATCTGCCAACTCTCAGCTTGTGCCAGCCTGGTGCTGAGCATCGGGCACCGAGACAGCTGAGCGGAGTAGCCCCCCTGATCCGGCCCTCTGTAGGCTGTGTATGCCTGCTGTCTGACAATAACAGCAGGCATACACAGCTCCATGTGCTCCATGTGCTCCTGTTGTTTGTCTGGCCAATTCTGAGGGTAGGGCATGGCTCTCGCTGCAGCGAGTTCACAGAAGCATTACACAATGCAATCCAGATTAGTTAGGCCACTGACGGGTAATTACAGACTGGCAGCGTGCAGGTTTGCCCTGGATAGTATACATGAGGATAAAACGGGTAAATCCTTGTGTTGCAGTCGCTCATACTTTACAAATGGATTGAATTGTGATTGCTAATGGTGCTGATGGCCGATGGGTTGCTGATGCTGGGCAGTGTTTTGGATCCTCTTGATGGCGTGGGTGAGAGAGCACCAGTATGTACACAAACAAACCCAAACCAAATTGACACAAATGTTCAGTGTGCCTATAAAACAATTATTGAGAAATCACTTATATCTTTGGTCCCTAATCAGTGATATTACTAGGTACTCGTCCTCTGTCTCTGACACAATAAAAGGACAAAGAAATCTCACCATCGATTGTAAGAGTGCGTCCACTGGAGCAATCGAACTAAAGTTCATGTAAATGTACTCATTGTAAATTCTAAAATCATTCCTGAGCCCTCGAACAAATTAACCTTTGATCCTTCATGCTGCTCAATTCTCCAGCCTTTGAGACACAAGAACTGTCCCGACCATCAAGCAGGACTTTCTATCGTTTCCAGCAAGAAGAGATGAGAAAATAAGAAGAGGTCTGGGCTGCTGTGATATTGCTAAAATATTCAGGGTAGCACTCAGCCATTACTCTTCACACTTAGATATCAAAGAAACGTTGAAACTGAAGTATAAATATATAAACGACTGCTTTCGAAGAAGGTGGAAGAAGGTGGGCCACACAGCCTTGCATGGGCACTCAAAAGGACGGGCAGATTCAAAGTAAAGTTTTCTTTTAATTTGGCTCAGCTTTCCTCAAAAGGTAGTGTTTTAAGAGTCTGCAGAGAATAAAATGCAAGAGAGATTTTCTTTTCTTTTTTTAGATTAGAGTTTCAAAGACTGAGCAGGAAATGAGTTTGGTTGACTTCCTATGATTTTCATATTACTATGAATTGCTTTATTGCCCATTAAACGTGTCATGCTATTTACCATGAGTTAATACAGACACAGGTAATCACCATCTCATCATATCAGGCCACCAGCAGTAAGCACAGACAAGGTTTTTACCTCTGTGTTGGCTCAGCTTACTCAGGTTCAGCAGAGACTACGTCTTCACAAACGTTAAACTGCGTCTATGGCTTCACAACATTCACGCGTTCAGGGTAATACGCCCATGGTGAGTGCCATATTTTTTCTTGAATTCAACCTAGGTACCAACAACGCATTTTGTTTTATGAACGAGGAAACGGCATTATATATATTACTATAGAGCAGAAAATTGAATAATTATACATCTATAGGTGGAATGCATAGGTGGAAGGTCTCAGGTGAATTTTGGTAGTAGACGAAGACGCTGCTTCTCAAATATAACAATATAGTGCTATTAAACGTGTGCTATGTAAGCAGAAAAAAGTGCTAATATGCAACTGTAATATAAGAGCGTGGCAAGTTACAACAAATGTAGCTGGAATTATTTCTTCAATATCTCTAACATGATATTGGTTGCATCTTACATCTTGATCTATCTTGATAACGAGCATCTATTTTTAAACCCCAAAATGATTTGAACTAGTAAGTAATGTTTTATGGTCCAGTTAGAAAAGACAAAAGAACTCTAAATCCCTAAATGTTCCTTGTCCTTTTGACTAAGTGGTATAATTAACTCAAGAAGAACGTGACAGGGCTTATTGTCTGTAAATCAATCAATATAATTCTCTTTTTTTTTAAAGAAATGTTCATGTGTTTAGGTGTTACAGGGGTCAGGATATGAATAATTTCAAATAATTTCTCCATGAGCTTTTTAAGGCAATTATTGCAGGAGAAATCAACATCCAGTTTCCAATAAACAATAATGCATCAGCCAATGTTTGGACTCAACAAGTAAACAATATAAATGATGCTCAACACTTTAATAATGAAATGTGATGCAAATATTCAGTGTTCATTTAATATTGCAGTCATCTTAGATTTCTAATTTCCTTTTTTTCATTGGAGAAACAGGAGTAAACACCTGACAGAGCCAGTTTAAATGTATACTTAAAGTAACTAACAGAGGAAGGAAGCAAAAGTCCCACAAATTATTTCCAGCATATTTACTTTTATCATATGTAGTGATACTAGAAAATATGAAAATATGAAAGATGCCACATTTATACCCCATTTGAATATGATTTTCATACGGACACTGGATGTGTGTCTTTTTAATTGTTCGTTATAATATTTTATTTGTGGAATTCACTAATATTTTGGGGAATTCATTTTAGGGACTTTTTACACTGCACTTAGCCCCGGGCTAAGTGAGCTGTTAGCTCGGGGCTAAGGAAGCTTTCACACTGGCACAATCCTGGCACATTCCAAAGAGTTCTTAATCTGACTTTAGCTTCGGGCTGGTTGGCTCTGCTCCTGAGCAGGGTTAGCCTCCAGTTTGCAGGGTTATCCTTTGAAACATTTACCAAAAATGCTAAAGGTTGCCAGTGGCAAACTTGGCTAAAATAAAACATTTTAAGTCACATTTTTGTGACCCAGGGTTATTAGAAGTGCAGTGTACATAGTATAGCCCTGGGCTTAGATTAACCCTGAGTTAATAATAATAATAATAGCGTAGTGTGAAAAGGGGAAAGTTATCCCAGGGCTAAGGATATCCTAGAGCTAAGAACATGCCGTGTGAAAAGCCCATTAGTTTTTAAATGTTTGAAATGCTTGTGGTTTCAATGACTCGTAAGAAATACTTTTTCTATTTTGTGGCAAGTTCTAGGCCATGGAAGGAAGCCATTTTCTTTCTTAGTCTGGCCTGCATGTGAAGTTGTATCACTTTAGGTTTGGGAAAGTCCAAAACACATCTTATTAATTCCTTGTCCATCTTTAATTGCAGTTCAAGCAGTAGCAACAAGCCATGGGTAATGCTTGGAAATGTCAGTGCATTCCAGACTCAAAGCTCAATACATTTGAACTTTTGGTAAAGTGCAGCTTGCACAGTGAACTGCATACATAAATACAGGGTTGTTGCCAAAGGAAAGAAAGTTTAAACAGATTAAATAATAAAGGACGTGCATGCAAAAGATGGTTAAAGCCCAATCGAGTAAAGTGAGCTCCGGGGTCATACCAATAGCATTCCCACACTGTGGCCATTACCCGGTGTCTGCTGCTGAGCATGGATAGTTCAGTTAACAACGTAAGGCAGTGGCCCCCAGTTACCAAAGAAGGTATCATATATGCATAGTTTATATATCTTAACGACATTAAAATTGTGCATATTAGTTAGACGCTGGTTACAGAAATTAAATTTTAAGGGATGAAGTGCTGTGTAATAAACTAACGGTACTATATTAGCTAGCTAGCTAACTTTGGCATAACATGAAAATATTATTGACAATCTACCAAGTGAAAAAACAAACACTCCTACTATAACATAGAGCTGCCAGTGTTTTGGTTTAAAGAGTGGTCATGTTAACTGTTGACCTTTAGCTGACATCTATTGCACATCTGCCCATCCTGAGAGAGGGAGCCCTCCTCAGTTTTCATTTTTCACCGTAAAGGTATTTCCGGGGGGAGTTTTTGTCTTTATCTGATGCGAGAGTCTAAGGACAGAGGATGTTAAATGCTGAACAGATTGTAAAGTCCTCTGAGGCAAATTTGTGCTTTGTTACATTGGACTGTACAAATAAAACTGATTTGAATTGCTTAATCAGATTTCGGCTTTTTCCTGCTCCAAATTATGATAATTATATTGGCCTTTGAAAATCAGTTAATGTCTGGTTTAAACAGAATGAATAGACAGACAAAAAAAAAGGCTGTGCATCATTAAAATGTCAACATTATGAATGAAGCCTCAAAATGGTCGGTACAGCCCCACATTCCGTACGTATTTGACAAAATAAAAATAATTGCATGTTTAGGCGTAACACAAAACAGAAGCTGAATACAACAAAAATGGATAATAAAATGTCATTGTGACAACTAAAGAACAAAAACACATCTTGAACTAAATATGTTGGAAACGTTTCAAGTACTATCATCCCAAGACACTGCCGCTGAGCCTCATTGAGGCGTCTGGAAAACTGCACACTCCGCTCGCTCTATGATTAAAATAGGACAAAAAGTGGATTTATTCATCCAAACATTGTTTTATGGTAATTTAACCAAATTTCACACAGAAGCTCAAGTTATCCGTTTACACCACCGTGAACACTGACATAAGTACCTCTTTCTTACCTGGTAACTAAACTCAATTGCATTCCTCAGCGTGTCGACAAACAGAAAATCCTTCCATTCTCTACCTCGTACCATTTTGCTGCCTTTTTGTGAAGTGACCAACAATTGGCCCATTGTTAGAGCAGAGTGCTGAGATGCACGGTGAACCTCACTCCCCCATCACTCCTTCCTCTACATTGCCAGCTCCAGCTCTGAATCTTTGGCTCTCCCTGATAAAATATTTAAGATCTGCCATGATTAAAGTGCATCTTCCTCACCTTGGCAGCAAAATCCATTAACCCCTGGAGAATCAATTCCATTGATTTCAATGATAGAGGCTGGACATGTTCGTGGGAAGGGATGAGCATGAGGTGAAGGTAGAGGGTGTGGGGAGGTGAAACAGAGAGTACGGTGGCAAGGAGGAACTTTTTACTCATTGCTCACACAGTCAAGCTCCTGAATGAAAAATGCATGGGATATCAGTCAGGAACACAATTATTTGCATGGCTCAGAGGATTGAAGCAATGTGTGCAAGCTTTTCTATCACAAGCACTCAGAGTGCTCCAACAGTACAATACAGCTCAACACAGCATGGCTTGCAAAAAAGAAGACAGTCAGAAAAGATGGGGGTTAAAAAAGAGCACGCCAAACAAAGAAAGGGCATGTGCAAATGACTGCTGAATAATTAATGTGGTCGTCACCATCATCACATTAATGAGTAACACAGACCATAAATGACCCATCACTTCCACACACATTGTGCAGCAGAAAGCTGTGACCGTGAACATCCTCCAGCACTCTGGTTCACCGGCAGAGCTGACAGGAACTTGGAGAAAATAACTTTATATTCAAGGTTTTCGCAGGCAAAGCAACAGAACACAACCAAGAATCCAACAAAGACTGATGTGAAAACCAGGACCTAAATACAAACTAATCTGAAGAGGGGATGCGGTGCAGGTGAAGAGGTGAGCGGAGAAGCTCAGTTGAAGGGGATGAGGTGATTACAGGATTGCAGGAGAACCGGCAGGGAGGTGATTGGCAGGGGAAAAACACTGAGAGCAGGGAAGGAGTTACTACCCTGATTGGGAGAAGGTGTGTAGATGGGCAAAGGAGCAGAAGGCAGCACATGAGGAAGAACACAGAAAAACAGAACCCAGGTAAAAAACTAACTAAATCCTCTTGATCACTGCGACAGAGTATATGCTATGCAAGTTCAGATCAGATTGAAAACAAAGATAGGCAAACTAATATAGTCAACTTATCATGCCAGATGGTGTGTAAATATACAACTGTGTCTACAACTCAGCCCAGGCTTAAAAAAAGTCTGAGGGCATTTGGACACAGACCCAGGCGGTGACATAATGTACTTGATAACATGCAGGACAGCATTTCAGGCGCTGCTGAGTGGCAATAATTACACTGTTGCAGCAAGTGAGTGTTTTGAAATGACAGTTCTGTGTACTCAGAACACTATTAGAGATAAATCTGTCTGGTTGTTCTGGTACATTGCCATGCCCCTACTCGGAGGCAGAGGGGTCAAACCTTTTGAAATGTGTTTTAATCCAGAGCTGTCAAACCAAATAAGGAAAGCCAAGTCCATGCAAGCTTCCACTGCTCCTTTTTAATTAGCCCAGAAGAAGCAGAGGGCAGATCATCAACTTCAATTTGGTTTTACAGCCACCTGACTCAGACACAGTGACAAGACTTAACATTCCACTGCATGAATGGGCCAAATCCATTTGTCTTACTCCAGACAGTATTTTGTATGCATCTGTTGGGCAATTAATAGAAAGTCACAAATGATTATTGTGGCAGGGCAAGAACCAACCTTCAGAAAGCCAGGACACGCACACAAGGAATCAAATTAAGTCTGATTAGTACAAATAAAACAAAACAGTAAACATGTTTTACCATGCTTTTCTTTTTTTACCTGCCAGAAATGACCTTGAACTGGAGGTCAAGTGTGTGAAGTTAATGTGAAGTATCCTTTGTGCGAGTGCCACTTCCTGCCGAGAGGAGTTGCTAGTGCAGAAGCAAGGACAAGAACCCTTGTCAAGAGCAAACTTGACGGGAAAACATGCACACCTGTACGGAAACATTGACTCATGCGTACGAACATTTTGGAGACACAGGAAATTGGCGATGGTAAGGTGGTGAATTGAAGCCTTCTTTACAGGTATAATGATGTCTGTCTCACATTTAATTTCACTTCATATCACACTTTACTTTGCACTTATACCGTTTCTTCCTCATAAACAGTCAACCCAGCAGTGTTATTTGTACCTGTTCTAGTGAGCCATAAGCACATTTCAATTGTAAAAGATATAAACCTACTTAAATCAAATTTCACTTCATCTTTCATCAGCTCTACTCGGCACAGACGAGAAGGCCGAACGACCGACACTCGTGGTCAGCTGTGGAGCAGCTGATGAAATTCTGTAAGATAATGTCTAATAGCATTAAGGAACTGCAGAAAAGAGTGTGAATAGTTTCCAATAATCTTCTAACAGTGTGCAGATATCCACAAGTGCAATTTAGGTTTTTGTGAGTAAATTCGCAGGACTGAGCACGTCTTTATTGATTCATTTATGGTATATTCCATAGTGACAGATACAGCATACTGTACACAGACAAGCTGAAAACAGCTGTCCGATGCGAGTATCCGAGCACACAGGAGTAACCGCGATGACATCACATACTCAGTCACCTCACCTGGCAACATTTTAAATGATATCCAGGGTGGTGGATACCCCTGATTGTCGCGATCATTCTGGAAGCAATCAGTCTGAGCGGAAAGAGAGTGTCGAAAAATTTAAAAAAAGCAGACCGCTATATATATGCGTTTTAAACGCTCCCAGGGTGAAGATGGCAACAGCAGCTCTCATGAGAGGAACAACCGAAGTTGCTCCTCGCACCGACGCAGCTCTCATGTGAGGAGCACCGGAGCAGCTCTCTGAACCCGCAACAGCTCTCCTGCTCCAAGTGAAAGAGCCAAAGTGCTCGTGTCTTCTACCAACAATGAGCTGCTGGCTTCACATATTACAAAAGTACAAAGTACACGGACATAAAACTAAGTCATTAATAAATACATGGAGAAATGCCTGTACTTTCGGGTAAATGTTTACGTTACGCCGTTAACAGGTTACGCTTGCGCATGCGCGACTCGCCGACTTTTGGCTCTTTGCCAGAAGTCTCTGTGAGGTCACTTTTCTGCGGCTGCGTGTCTCAAAACAGAAAACAGATCTCAGCTCAACGTTGAACATGAATTGTATCAAATCTACAACCCTGTTTTTAAAAAGATGAGTAGAGTAAAGCAGCTCACTGCTCCACTAATACTGATGCTCACATATCTGCACTCATTCTGTTTTGTTTGGCAATAATAAAAAAAAATAGCTTATTGTTTTCCACAATGAGCTATTTAGTAGTAACTAAATATTAGTTATTTTTTGCACAGATATAACTTTATTTTCATTGTTCTAAGTGATTGCAATTTAAAAATAAAAAATTGTCTGATGGAGCAATCTGATTTACTTGAAAGTGATTGCAATTTTCTTTATTTTGTTACTTATAAAAGCACATATGGAGTCACAAAATGAAGTTATTTACAGAAAAAGTTTGAGAACCACTAAACCTAGGGGAAACACTGTACATCCATATTATTTTATGTCTCTCATACTACTACCTTCTTCTCCTGACACCGGCATGTCTTCACAGAAGTTAACTGGGAGACAGAGGGTGCTTTCACATTCTGGTGTCACACACTGTTTAACTTTACTATATTTATTTGGCAATATCAGTTACTAGATACTAATGCTAATACTTTGTAGCCCTCAACCTTGAGGAGGTCAGCAACAACTATAATGTGAAAGCTGAGCTGAGAGAAAGGGTGGCATTTGGACTCGGGCACCGTACGAATAAATTGTACCTACAATGAAAACTTCCAGAGGCAGTCAGTATTTCAGAGCAAAATCTTTTTCGATGACTGAGCCACAGTGGGGGGCAGTTTATTTTCCAAGCTGCAAACCCACTTGTCAGTTTGTCGACTGGATGGTCTGATGAATGACGGCCACAGTGTTACCCCGGCAAACCAGACTACGAGGTCCTCCTTCCATGAAGGAGCTTAGTTGTGGCTTACCAGGCCTCATCACACGGCCTTAACAGGGGAACTCTTGTGAAGTGCAGTGCAGCAGAAGACAACGGTTGATTGAGGTCAGCTCTCTCTATTGCTACCCTACTGTTTAAATATATTATTATTATATAATTAAATTATCTCCTAACAAATATCAAATGTGTGTATGTTTACGATAAGGCTATCACAGTGTACCAAAGAGCAAGGCGCACATTGGGTGTAAAAGGCTGATTGTTTCTCCTCATATGGAGCGTGAACTTGCTTATGAATAAAGAAGTCTTAAATTTAGCCGGATGGCAATGATAGAGTTAAAATCAGGAGTGACTTTACAGAGGTTTGTCCTCGGTGGGCCCTTAATAGCCAAAGCAAATTACATTGACGTTTTTCCGGATACCTTCTCTGGATAAATACGTTGGCGGAAAGTTTGAGGGTGAAGAGACAAATAATCAGGGATCAGCAATATTATTAGGATTCATTGCCGGTTATTAGTAGTACATTTCATGACAGAATTGTAAAGTAAATGTCATAATAACTTGCTTTAGACAAAAGTATTGGACGGACAAACCTGAAGTTCTGCAGCTGCTGGCAAAAAAAAAAGAAAACCCTTTTTTTTATAACTTTGAAAAACACACAAAAGCATCATGAAGGCACATCAGAAAAAGTTTGTCCTATCCTAAACTACTTTCTTTTTGGTTAGGAACCTTCCTAACTGAGTGAAATGACCCAGAAGTACCTAAGTGGCCGCCATGATAAGTGCCGGTCGAATTCTCTAAACATCATGTAAATAACTGTTGCAATAACTTGGAAATACTTTTAATAATCTGTTAAACCTGCTGGCAAACTATGAATGTTACGTTGCTGAAATATGCTGTAAAGTGATCAAACTGACATATTTGATATTCTTTCTCTGGTGTTGTACTGCAGCTTCAGCCCTCATTCTTTTATTTTACTTCAGTCATGTTTCTGATTATCATCTTTTTAGTAAACTATTTTTTCACATTACAATAAAACATATCAAGTCAACACTTCAAGGTTAAACTGAGTTGTGTGGTGTTTCATAAACTGTTGTCTGCATATTTTTATGATCAGATTATAATCTGCATATAAACCATAACAACATAAAAGGGATATGAGACACACATACAGTATATGACACACATCGTTAGTGGGATAACGTATTTAATTCAGTTTGAAACTGAACAAAGAGAGTTTAGTAGCTTTGTACTGTGAAAAATACCTTTGTTTCACTTGTTTCACCTTGTTAACCAAACCTTTTTAATAAAGTAAAACCATGAACCGGGTTGTTTATGTTGTTAATAAGGTAATACTATGAACCGGGTTGTTTAAATCGTCTGCATGACGCAACACTGGAAGAAGACGGACAAAGTATTTAAGATTATCTTTATTTACGTCGCTTAGTGAAAGTGGAGTCGGATTTGCTAAACTCTGCGGTTGTCTTTTCCTAACTCCTCATGAATTCTCCTTCCCATCTTTACTTGACCCCGTGACGTTTTCCACAGAGGTCAAGTAAAAGTGGTTAGGGACGTTAGGAGGTACTTTTTTGACTATTCGACTGCAGCCATAGTCTCTTAACTACAGAACCATGTCTTGTTTAAGCCTGATGAAGGTCAGCTGTTAATGAGAAGGGGTTGTTTGTGAGATCTGATCATTAGTATAACCAACGCCCATAAAATTGCCATACAAGGCTACGTATTCTGCTCCAGTTGCACGGGCAATCTTAATTCACAACAATGTTACCGTGGAGTGGAAAGACAATATGAGTAAAGTTAAAGAAGTGATGTTACACTGCCAGGTGCAGCAGAAGATAATACTGGACATAGACCGACATAAAGAACTGGAGGCAGCTGTCAGAATGAAGAGAGCTTTCTACTTAATGGTAAAAGTTGTGGGAATCTTAGAGGCCCGTAGTTTTACATAGTGTGAACTCCATTTATTTCCCTCTGATTTACATTCAACATCCACAGCAACTATAAGGAGTTGAAGCTTATCTCAACCGTCGCTTTAAAGTCCTTCAGAACATGCTGAACTGTGAACTGAAACTGAGAAACTGTAATTGGTTAGATGGTACAGTCCTGGAACCCTTTATAAATGCAGGTACTGTTGTATTCACAGATCAAGGATATCCAAATCAATTAGCATCTGTCAGGACATGACAAGCTCCAGTCAAGTACAAGTACATAGATTGCCAATTAATCTGCCGACACGTCCTAGCTAGGGCTATAATTAATTCAGCTATTTAGTTCCACACAAGCTATTTTTAATACTCAGTTTGGTCATTCAGTCGAAGTCACATGCAAATTAAATAAACATTATCTAAATTGTGCACATGCTGCTACCTTCTTTTTAACAATATTGCCAAATTATTCAATGTCAGAGCCATCCCTGTTAAGTGATTATTTTAAAGTAAACAAGTGAGAGGAGATTGTTTTACTTCGACTGAAAATAGCTTTGATTGTGTTAGTGTTTCTTGGGCTGACATTTGCTAGTAATCAAGACGTGACTTGAGAACATATGTGGAGGATTTTGGTCCAAGACGCTTTTACTCATTTCGCTTGAACAGTAAAGAGACAGAAAAGATTAACAGATTTTTCACTTGTTACTGAAATACATTCTGGTTCCTTACATACAGCAAGTGAGCAGACCAAAGGTGCAAATGGGTTGTTGATGTGACATGTCATTGCCACTGTCAAGATTAGAATGAATATAATTAGTATTATAATGATTTATTCATTAATATTTCCTGTCTGAAAGGAAGCAGCATGTGAAGCTGGGGAAACATGTCTCATCCTGTCGGACCATCAGCACCGGTTCCCCCTAATGCCGTGTTCACACCAAAAGAGTTGCGAAATATTCGCGCGTCCAGATTACATGTTAAGTCAATGCACAGCCGCGTTAGGTTGCGAAAAAGCGGATTTTTCGCCGGGCGGCGCGATACTGGCGAAATGGCGTTGCGAATATTCGCAACTCCGCTTTTTCGCTTTTTCGCTTTTTCGGTGAAATAATTCATCGCCAGCGAAAATTTGCCCGACGCGGAGTTGCGAAAGCCAATCAGCGTTGAGAAGCTCCGCCCGGCATCACCGCCGTTCTGCCGTCACTGAATCAAACTGCGGGTCCGCTGAAGGAGCGCTGGAAGCGGCTTCATTCAGACACTCGTCCCGGAGGAGTCGGAGCTGTGTGCGACTACGGATAATATTATGAACCCAGACACGACTACGGATAATATTATGAACCCAGACACGGGGGCGTTTGATGTTCCGACGTTTGTGGGACTTTCTCAACAAGTATAAAGCAGAACTAGTGGTTATTTCAATGGTCAATGGCGGAAATAGTAAATGTTTTCACTGACATGGAAATAAGCCCCGCCCCCTTTCCCCAGCGATGGTTGCGAAAAACGAATTAACCACTAGAGCGAGTTTTTTGCCGGGCGGCGCGATATAGGCGAAGTGGCGTTGCGAATATTCGCAACTGTTTTGGTGTGAACACGGCATAAGGCTGCGCTCTCTCCCCTTTGCTCTTCTCCCTGTGCACCACCTGTCACCAGTCCGTCAAGCTCCTGGTGTTCATGGATGGCACCACCTTCATTGGACTTATCTCTGGTGGGGACGAGTCCACCTACAGGTGGGAGACTGACCATCTGGTGACCTGGTGCGGACTGAACAACTTAGAGCTCAACGCTCTATATACGGTGGAGATGGTTGTGGATTTCTGTAAGAACGCAGACCCACCAGCCCCCCCCCCCCCCCCCCCCCCCCCGTGTGACTCCACTGTCAACGCTGTGGAGTCTTCTACTTCCTGGGCTCCACCATAACCCAGGACCTCAAGTGGGAGCTGAACATCAGCTCCATCGCCAAGAAGGCTCAGCAGAGGATGTTCAAATCACAAGGAAGTATAGAGAGATTCCAAGAAAAGAGAGTGAAATAATTGTGTGAGTAATTTGCTGCACTGAAAGAGTTTCAGTAACATACAAAGTGAATAAGTGACTAAACAGTCGTTCAGAAAATTACAAAATGACAATGGTAAATTGTAATTACCCATGACAAAATTAAGTTTTAATAACAAGCTAATGATTTAATAATTAGTTATAAAACGATTGATGAGTTGTTATATGTCTACGTTATAATTGAGTGCTTATAACTGTAGAGTTATCACAATACCTACACATTTCTGTATGTTAGTGTGACCTAATGTCCGTTGGTGTGACAGACAAAAAAAAAATGTTTTTATTCCACAATATCCTAACATAAACAGTATTGGATTACGGGAGATATAATCATCACTCATCTTAATTCAAAACAATTCCCAACAGTTTTGATTAGAATGACAGCAAAGTTTGACTCGCAAAGTATTAAAACAAATAATTCCATTATTCATAATTTCATATGAGACAAATAACATATGAAATTAAGTTTCTAAACTTGTCTGTATGTTATCTAATACACCACCAGTTCTCATGGAGACTGTCCAACAGTGTTTTATTTAACTACATGTCATATTTTTAATTAGGGCTTCAGTTCAGCAGTGCACTTAAAAAAACATTCAATGAAATCCATCATCAATAAGGCCTTTACCCCTTAATTGTCTGCTAAGCAACAACAATGAGGAATCAAAGCCTTTAAAGATAAAGAGAAGCCATTAAGCTTACACTGCTGCACCAATCATTATCAGCCAAATCCCAGCGACAAGGCTCATCACAAGGGTAAAATAAAGAGTAGATAAGGCGGGGAGCTAATGATGATTTTTCTCCCAGCATCCAGAATGAAAAGCAACAAATGGGCGATAAAAAGCCCAAAGAGGTGTCACAAAGAGACTTGAGGGACCCGACAGAGGCTAATCACCGGGGTTAAAAGCTTTTCTGAAAAGACAAGACTGAGACAGCCCAATCACTTTTATGACTTGCTCAGAATAATGGTTCGTGGGATTATAGTTTTCTCATGGTCAAAACTTTGATGAGAGATTTCCGGAATATTCTGCTTAAAACAATTGGGGTGGACTATTGGAATATTCTTCTAAAAGAGGTGAGAGAAATGAAGAAGAAAACATGCTTCCTGCATTTATTGTTGCTTTCCATTACTTCTTAATAACAGCAGTAGCCTCAAAACTCTCAGGCACTTCCAATAAGATCAGTTTGTTAAAGGGCTTGTCTCATTTCAATTTAATGACATAACTCTCGTAACTTTGATTGAATTAGCCACATTGATCCCAAACACAACAGACGCATTCCTGTGATATACAACACAATTTTCATTTATCAGGCCTATGTAGAACCTTCCCTTAATGAGTTTTCCCGTTCTATTGTCTTTATTTGTGTTAAATTCAATTTGCTGGCTCAAAGTGAATTTGATATAAAGCGTTGGGACTCCCTAAACAGAGCCAACATGCACAAGACGTAATTACGCTCTAACAAAGGATCTATAATCAAAGATTTACAATGGAAATCAGGCAAGGCAAGAGACTGCGTTCAAGCAACTCACTCTGCCAATAAGCTTTTATCAAAGCTTAAGTGAAGTTATTGATGTCTTTGAAGGTTTAACCATGTTTGGTTCAAATATGTAATACTTTAAATAGTGCATATAGCACTATGTGCATATCCACATAAGCATGAACAGCATGTGTGTTCCTAAAACTATTTTCATGTTATATGACAATCTGTTTACTTATTAGACAATCACCATGACTGAAAAGTTGTTTCCTCAAATTTTCATTCTTATATAGCTGTGGAGAGAGGATCTGACCCTGCTGTGTTGAGCCTTATTCTGCTGAAGCTTTGATCAGGAGGTTCACACAGGCGACAGACTACACCACCTAACAGGGGAAGTACTGCAGTGCTTGCACAGCGGGTGGGGATTGATGCAGGGATTTTCCATGGCATAAAACTCTGGAACTCAAGAAAAATAGCTCATGTGTTCGCCTTGTGAATAATTTTTTGTGGAGCCCAACTTTCGCTGGTATACTTTTGGCAGAGGAAGTCTGACTACTATTATGATTTCATAGAAGTTAAAAAAAGAGGAAAACAGAGTCCAATCAAGGAATATAAACAGAAAACGTAGTGACGAACTCACAGATTATCACTGGATGATGATCACTGGACGGAAAATCTGAATACTCAATATCTTTGACATCCCTAAATTATGACCTTGAATTAATAAATCGACCAACTCATGCTGACTACTTATGTACCTTATTGTAGCCGAACCATTTCCACTCCAGCTGATCTGTCCATTGACATATTTTGGCCAAATATTCTGTTAATGTAAAAGATCATGAAATATGTACGGTTACCTTTCTGACCGAATATCGCCTTAACCATTTTCTTAACCTTTGACCAGAGCCGGCAAATTAGCCGTAGCCTGGTATCTCCTCGCTGTAAACACAGGGCGCTGCTGGATATTAAGTTGTTCTTGGGTCCCCCAAACCAGTTTTGATGAAAAAATATTAATACCACAGTGAAACATATTAAAAGTCCTGCATTCAAATTCTTACTTGAGTAAAAGTCTGCGAGTATTGTCTAGTATTAGAATCTAAATACTATATACTTAAAGCATCCAGAGAAAAAACACCCAGTATGCAGAATGACTTCTTTCAAATGATATATAGATATACAGTATATAGTAATTATGCATACATATGTGAACATATGCAAACGATGGAAGAGATGATTTTATACATTATTATTTTTATCAGACTCTCGGCAACCGAGTGAAAACACCGAAGCTGCCTGCTGGTTTAACGAGTGCCGGAAGGGACAGCGCAGGTTGACTCGAAATGCGGAAGTGAGTGTACAATAGTCTATTGGACCGACCCCCGATCACTCACTCACACTCTCAACGGCAAATTGATTCTCATTGATAAACAATGAAAACAAACACAACAGCCAACCGCAGTGTTGCAGTAGACCACATTTATTGATTAATAATGGCATGTGCTGTTGTTTTGTTGTTGTTAACCTTCATGGCTTCAGATAATGAGAGCAGTGGGTTGTGGGACAGTGGAAAGCTGTCTCCTATTGCTCTTACTGCTTCACTGCATGCTGTACCTCAAACTGCATCAGCTACCTCCATAATTGATGAAGCACTTGGGAGGGAAGAGGAGGCTGCTCTCGAAGATATTTCTAATTTCATTTTCAATATTATTTGTTTTTGCTGTGGACACTTCCCACTACTTGAGAGTCAATATATGAATGGTCAATGCTATGGTTGTGTGTTTCCTGGCCCTAATTAAAAATAACTGCACGGTTGTTTCAAGATTAACTTCACACTGGTTACGGGTAAGTGAGCTGAGAGCCTTCAACACAAAAACATGAATGTTAACATGACCAACAACATTAACATAACATTTACACAAGAGACCCACTGACATTTCTTAACTGTTGAAAAGGTACAAAGCAGCTTTAATGTGAAATCGCCACACATTCAGTTTCTTTCTTGATGTTCAAACCTACGAATCCAGCTGTAATTGACTCTGCTAGCGTGTGTTTGGAAATGCATGAAGATGATATCTGCATGACTATTGAGTCCATACAATACATGCTGTGAGCTGTGGGTGGTTTTGGAGCCATCCTATTACGATTTCTATTTCTATAAAGAAGAGAGGAGTAGATGAAATTGGATGGGGAAGGGAATAGCTGCTTTAAGGCATCAATTCATGCGTTTTAAAAAAGGAACCTCAGGCCCAAGTGGAGAACAAGTAGCTCCATAACTACAGGGATACATGGATGACAAGCCTGAGTGCCCCACAATAGTTAAAACGTCTAGTTTTTGGGGGCTGTTAATGTTAAGGATAACTCACAGCAGTGGGTTGAAATGCAACTACTCAGCTCAGCAGAGGGTTCTCTAAGAAACCAATGAATTGTTATAACAACCACTGGCACTACAGTACATGATGGGGGGGACTTTGAAAACAAAACAAATCACAAAGCAGATAATCCATCAAGCCCACACTCAAAATGTCACATTATCTCAATTTATTATACCGTCATATGGAAAAGATAAGGCTGTCAATATTCTACGTTTCATACTGTCAAAAAAGACACGCGCCAAGACCAAAACCAACAACCAATTGATCGTATGAACAAGTTCTGCTTGTGTGGTCTCAGCCTGATACTGTAGCTTATTCCTCTAGTCTATACCATAGACCTCCATTGTTGCCCAATGACTATTAGCAAGCCCAACCATTTGCATTAATCTGGTCATGTATCAAGCAAAATTATATTGTGGGTTGTGATCTTCTACCATCTTTATTTTACTGATCCAGAAATTATTATTACCGATTTGATAAGTAACGAAAACATTAATTCATGAGAATTGGAGCAAACTTACCATTCCTTCACTTACAGCTAATATTTGGTCTCACAACAGACTCAACATTGGTTGATCAAAATCAAGGAACATCATCCTCCAAATCTGGCCATTATAAAATAAATATATAAATGTATTTATTTATTTAATTGATCAACGAAAAATCAGGTAGTGGTTTTGGTTCGAGCTCCTTTGTCCATTAAGACTTCAAGTAAAGTATTTTACTTCTCACAGGATGCCGTCCCTATGTTCTGCCATCTCCAAATCAGGTTTTCTGGGCAATTCATAATGGTGTACAGTGCAACAACGCCAACCTTTTTGTGGCGCGACTCATAGCAATATGAAGATTAAAACAATGTGAAGAGCATCTGGACGAGACGACGGAAGGCACGGCACAGGAAAGTGGGGATGAGAACGAGGGTGCTGTATTTATTGATGCTAGTATTGACAACCTTCCGTTTAGTTTTTAAGCTTTTTGGGCGTTCTCTATAGTCATAATAATGGTCCCAAATAATGTCCAGATGCATAATTTTAAGTCAAAACCTTCAAATTGTCTTAGTGGAGGACACCGAAACCCAGTATCTCAGAGTATATATAGTATAACAAATCTGAATGTGTCTCTTTATCCTGCTGCATAATAAACACACACATCCTGACTGGGACACTGCTCCGAAGAGCCGCATGAATAGCTTACAGGCCTCAGCTCTGCATGCATACCAGCCTAATTGTCTGGCTGGTGTGGATTCCAGGCGAACTCTAGGCTACAAAGAACACAAGAAAGCACTTTAGGTATTAACACTATGAGTAAATATAACCAACAAACCACCTTAACCCTATACGTTTTCAGTTGGATTAATATAGGAGTATTATAGGCCCACTATAGAAGATGCATTTTTTTTCCCAATTCAAACACTGGTTTTATTGTTCCTTGTCTGTAACTGTTCTTCGATGGTTTTCACAGTTCTCTGTTGCCCTGCTGTTTTTACTGTTGCTCAATTTAGCTGTTAAGTACTGCTATAAAACACTTTGTATAGTATTTTTAGAAACTGCAATACAACCAAAAAGCATTTTCATTAGATGCAAGCAGCATGCAATGCATCGCTATCAGTCAACATCTATGAACATCAGTCTTCACGTAAAGGCCAAACTGAATACAACAACAGACTGGCTGCAACCTACTGAATAAAGTTCATTTTTACTTTCACATCCCCATTTTATCAGTCTGTTATGCCTGAACTGACCAACATAAGCCACACTCATTCCTTTGGATACTTTTTTTTTTTTACATCTTTCTTGGTTTCTAAGATCACATTCTAGGATCTTTAAAAACTCAAAAGTGCATCTAGCACTAACCACAAGACTGGTGTTCTGAGTTTGGACAAATGGCTGCGGCAGGATTTTTTTTCTTCGTCTTTATAAATGTATAAACACAGGACATGAACCCTAGACGACGCAAACATCTGTTCGGACTTCTGTTACGTCATATTACACCACTACACCAAAGGTTCACATCCCTCCTAATGTGGTTACTGCTAATTACTGCAGAGACCGAGCAGAAGGTTCCTTGCATATATGTTAGTGAGTTTATAAAGAGTGGTCACATGCACTTCTTTAACACAGTGTTAAAATGGTGTATTTATGTTTTATGATCTTTTTATGATCTCATTTTTTTCCTAGCCTACTTTATTCCTCACATAAATTACTAATCACACACACACACACACACACACACACACACACACACACACACACACACACACACACACACACACACACACACACATTTGCTCAACAAGCGTGAACAAATAATCATCTAGAAAAGTGATATTTCAACCTGCTGTGCGCCACTATGTTTACACAAGCGCAGCACGCTAGCTTGCCGAACAGCAAATTGTTACAAACCAGCTAAAACATAAGCTAGATCTATGTGTCGTCGAACTGTTTCGCTTAGTTTGCACACGTATCCTAAAATTTGGCTGATGCTTGTAAATGTATCTGCTGGCTGAGACAAAGCCGCCCCTCCTCTCTCTACCAGCAGCACCTGCAGGCCGGGAGTCACATCAGCAGAGCGAGAAGGACGGAAGACAGGAGGAGCGGCTGACACCGCCTGATGTCTGTGTTCATTCTTTCTACACGTCACTCAAGAGATATTATCTATTTAACTGACGTTTTTAGATTAGTTTCCAGTGAGGTATTAGAGTTTGTATAATTACTTTGCTGTTGTAAACATTAATGTTGCTGCTATAGAAGGTTATTATTATTTCTATGAACATATTAAGGAGCAATTAAGTAATGAAAAAGAACCGATCAGAGTATCGATAAAGAACCAAACTGATAATCGATGAGTAGCAGTATTGATAACGATACCAATCCCTCCTGCTGCCACACTGATGGAGCCTACCAGACATACGTTCACTTGTAAATTGTAGTCATTAGCTACATTCAAACAGTTCAGTATACAGCATTAGTGATCTGAATTTCAATTGAAGAAGCAAATGTTTTAAGTGTGGAGGGATTGAACTCCAATTGAAGGCTTTAAGGCATTGGCTTAGACTTCATTAAGAATGGCTGGCTCTTCAAAAACGACCATTAAATCAGTATGTAATTATCAGGCTGAGACGAATCCCTAATCTGAGAAGCCACAGGCCTTCTCGCGCCGATGGTCAAAACTGCACAGATGTACAGTATGGCTCATTTAAATATGATCAGAAAGTCTGCTCAAGAGGGTGCATGCACATCAATGGTGCTCTACAGCAGTGCTCCCCAACCACCAGGCCGCGGCCCGGTACCGTTCCAAGGGTCCCTTGGTACTGGTATACAGAAAGAATGAATGAAAAAAAAATGTTGATTGATTATCAAGGTCGGAAAAATGTTTTCTTTTGAAAAAGGACCGGATACATCCGTCGATGCGTCTAAGCCTCTTGACACATGTCAAGAGGCTTAGACGCCGGTGTTCTGGATTAAAATCAAGGCAGAATATATCCTGAAATCGCAAAAAAGCTCTGAAAACCTGCTTCCATTTCTTCTTTCTATCTTAGTGAAGCAGGGTTTAAGTTATGGAGTAGACTGGACATAAAGGTTTTAAGTTACGGGGTAGACTGGACATAAAGAACACACGTTGGGTGTCGTTGTCTCCCGTCACCCCGAGATGGGACCGGCTCGTTGCCAAGAAACAAGCTCAGGGCTCCCACTAATTCAGCGTTGTTTATGCCGGTCGTATAATTTTATCACGTCATATTTATTACGTCATATTTATCAGCCACACCATGAAGGCCGGTCCGTGAAAATATCGTCATACACAAAACCGGTCTGTGGCGCAAAAAAGGTTGGGGACCGCTGCTCTACAGGTATTACAGAGAAGCAAAGGAAAAAGGAAAAAACCCATCCACATCTATCTTTAGTATTTTTTCCATATGAGAATAGCAGACAAAATATGGTTTATGTGAGGTGCTGGTAGCGGTAAAACAAAACCCGTCATATATCAATCTAAAAATATTAAAACATTAAATAATTTCTTTCCAGAGTTGGAAACTCCACTCCTCTGGCTCTCAACAGTCTGCACATTCTTATTTAAGACACCATAAATATTACACGTTCATCAAGGTTACTCTTCACTTAAATTGACCGTACAGTTAAATTGTCATCATAGTGCAAACTAAGCAACACTATACTATGTCGTTATAAAATTACACTATACAATGTTTCAGTCCATAAATTGAAATTAAGATGGCTGGCTCTCTGTCAGGCCGGCAAGCACAGTCAAGTGAAGGACGCGTTTGTCAAAGCAGAGATCTACAGTCAGTCCATGTTCACTCAGATGTCAAAAATGCTCTGTTTAAAGCTGAAACTGGCATCCTCTCTCACCTCTCAATTCTCATGCTTTATGCATTATTCATAAAACTTCCATAGACGACGGCATGGGAAAGATGTCTTCAGTTTTTCCTGTTTTGCTGGGATGCCAGCAGCTGCAGAGCTTTTCATCCTTGTATTGCATAATGCCAGTTGTTTGGATTTATATTCAAATGAAGTAGAGGCACAAGGTCAGAACAAGTTTCACAAAACAGCCTGACCATAATCTCAATACATCAGAGTTATAGGTGTGGCAATCATCAGCTCTTAAAATAGCATTTGTTTTCACATAGGAGCTGGAGCTGTCAGTTCAGCAGACCACAGCCTTTCATACCTGCGCAATGAAACTGCTTTACTTTACTTTCCACTTTGTCAAGAAACTAGTCGAGGTCATCTTGAAGAACAGTTTAATTTTTTATGTTATTTATAATCTCAAACGTTTCACAAAAACGACTAGTTTTATAAGACCACTAGATGTATTTTCACCTACAAATCACCAAATAAACATTTGCAATGCAATAAATTATGGACTGCAAGTTTGTTGATTTACAATCAGGAATTTGCAAATGATGCCACCTGGGTTTAATTATGACAAAACTAAAACCCATTTCAAACTTGAGTTTTGAGACTGGTTAATTTCATCTGTCAGAGAGAGTAATTGCTGGCCTTAATTAACCCAAATATCTGTGCTTACAATGTCCGTAAAAATGGTTTGCTTGATTCTGCCACTGAAGTAATGGTTGATGTAATTATAATGTCGATAGAGAGAACAACAAATGCATCAGCTGCAGGAATAGTCTACAGATCAAAACCACAATATCAAACAAACGACTACTATATTAGGGAGACTCCAAAGACAACATTCCTCTTATCTATGGCTAAATGTAATATGCTGTATTATTAACGTGTGGCCCAAATTCAGTAACTTGTAGAACAGCTTGCATTATATCTCTAAAGATTACCAAATCAAGTGTCAAATACACCATGATGTATAAAGACACTATGTCACTGTGGAAATGTCAGTGTTGTATACAAAACGTCATATCTTGAGTGTTTTCACTTATACAAGGAGCGAAACTATAAGGTTGCTTTTCTTAGCTCTATAAGGTTGCTTTTCTTAGCTTAGTGACTTTGACATTTTAGACATGCGTTTCCTCACCTAACATCAACACTATGGAAATCAGATACAAATCACACTATTTTCTATATTATCACTGTAATATGTAGGTGCAGCTAAAGCCAGAAATTGCACGGCCTTGGAGTAAAACAATCTGAAACATTTCAAAATACCAACTCTTGAAAGTCGACATTAAAACTCTATGGAAGTGTTTTCCCATTGAGAATGTTTGCTGCCACTGCTGAAAGGGGCAAACATTGGCAACAAATGACTAGCAAGAGAGGTTATTTGTGTCTACTGTACAATAATCTCCAATCAGAAAATGATTTGTGAATTAAAATGAATAATATGCCTCTCTCTCCTGAGTTCCCAAATGGGTTTTCAGCATGTCTTTGCCTCAAAGTCGCCCTCACAAGCTTTCCAAACATTTTCACATCTGCTTCTGCACCTTCGCCATTTCTTTTCCGAATTCCCGGTACCCTCTCAACATATTCCAAATTCACCCAAACCTACCATGTTTAGAGACTGCTGATCTAGTATATAAAGATTAAAGAAAAAAGGGAGAAAAATTAGATGGGGGATATGTGTCAGTGTCTACTTTCTCTCTCACTCACTCACTAAACCCCTCTCTCAGACTAGGTGGTTGTGGATTAAATGGAGATGTTATCAGGGCTCAGGGCAAGTCAATATTGCACTTGCACCTGTATGAGGCTGATAGGGGTCATAAATGGATAGCCAGAGGTCCCAAAAGAAACCCAGCTTGAGCGGCACTTAGAGAATATCCCATTGATGAAGGGCAACCGGTATGTAGCTGGCATTTCCGACTGTAGAAGAGCCCAACACAAATCTGATCATCTCAAAAGAGAAATGACCAGTAGTTGTAGAGAAAGAAAAGGATTGATAAAAAGCCTGCTTTCACCAAAGATGCAGGCGAAGCCACTTTAGATTTGGACAAGACCAGGGCCAATGTGCACAACCCCATTCTCTGAATTATCATCATGTGTTCACAATTTCTGCAAGTCCCATCATGAACACTAATAACAATAAAGAAAACAATAGAATGAATACTGTCAGGGGTTGTTCTCTTGCCAAGATGAAATCCATATAACTGCAGGAGCCATTCGTTTCCCATTTACCTGTTTTAATTATTTAAAAGTCCTTGTTAAATATTGCACATACACACTTGCAGAAGCACAACAATGCATGGTCTTACAAATTAGCCCATTGTCTGTTAATGGGCTATAACAGACAGGCAGGGGGCTCCTGAAATATCCTCCCAGGCCTTTAAAGAAGATTGATTCTAATGCAGGAAATACATTTCTTTCTTTTTTTTTCATTTATAGAGATGGTTGTTGCTTCCAGTGGAAAGCAATTTAGAATGGAAATAGGTAGGGCTGTCCGCATCTGAGGAACTTAAGTCTTCTAACACTCACACGATTTGGTCAAACACAAACCTAACACACAACACAAGACTTTTTGTGCCGCAACTCGTTATCTTGTTTGTTGCATCAAACGGAAATCAATGCCATGACTGAAAAGCTGAATGTTGTTAAAAGATGTCAATGAGTTTAATGAAGACAATGCGTTTGCAGCATTTATAATTAAAAAATGTTTTAAAAAACTGTCATTAACGCCAGCAGTTCTTGCCCCTCTTTGAGTATTGATTTTATTTCACAACAGACACATCGCTCTGAGTAATTTCACTCAAGGATTTAGTGGATGTTACACCGTAGTTCAAATAAATGTTATTTAATCAATAGGGAAGTATAGTGCCATAATAAAAACCGTGAGGTCCTCACATATATTGGGCCCTAAATCATTTTTATATTTGCGGTGTTCGTCCGTGTTTTCTACCAATAGAAATACAGCATTCTCAAGCGTGTCATTCATGTTTTAAAGAATCTGCTCAAGACTCAAGCTGCTTTTCAGGAAACTTGTCTAGTTGTATTTGTTCTGTCCACATCAAGCAATATATTAGTCCAACCTTAAAATGTGCATCTGTATATAATGTGGTCAACATTTGAGTGATTTAACGGTTGTTGTTACCCAACCAAACAGACTAAGTTTGAAGAGAAAAGGATGTGTGTGTGTGTGTGTGTGTGTGTGTGTGTGTGTGTGTGTGTGTGTGTGTGTGTGTGTGTGTGTGTGTGTGAGAGAGTGAGAGTGAGAGTGAAATATTGTCTTCAGTAAAGCTGGTGCCTTCCCTGCAGACAGACAATGATTGATAGCCAACTTTGACTGTTTAAAAAAATGTGATTTCAACCTGACTATCAATCACTTCGCTCACAGTCTCAGCAGCCGAACTAGGGATTTGTTGCCAGAGACGTGTGAAATTAGGGTCTTATGGAAGCCCCATACGTATGCTGCTCCCTAAGCTTCCCCAGTCTGTGACCTTCCCTGCAGATTTTTTCAATACAACCAGTTTGATATTGCCCCATCATGTCCTTCTCTGCTCCACATGAAAACCTACAGATTCTCTATAGGAAGGAGGATCCTGAGTGACTTGAGTTATTAGGCTTTTTGAAACACAGCATTATGGGAAACAGTTGCAAAAAACATTTGCATTAGGTCTCATCATGCCACCTTTTCTACTCGTCCTTTCCAAGCCAAGTTTGAAGATGACACATTTTGCCTCCAGGTGTCTCAAGTCAAAATGTGTCTGCTCAAATGATAGTAGATTTCTGAATGTTGTAATCAAATTAGAGTGATTTATAGAAAAGGACGCATTATGACCTGAGACAACTTAATTTTTACATGACAGTGTAGCTGGTGGGATTTAGAAGGGAGTTAGTTTTAATTAAAAAGATGGATAAGATATATTCTCTAATTACACCCATATGTATCAAGTCAATCAAAGATAACAGCAAATATACCTATGATTTATACAGTTCTCACCCACATAAATAAAGATTTCTCCGCCTAATTATTCAATATATCTACTCTTACTCTGTAGTTCCTATGTTGTATTATGTTTCTCTAATTAACAAAATACATCAGAGCTGGGGTTGGTAATGTTCTTTGAAAACATTTGTGTTAAATTTGTTGAAATTCGTATTAAATCCAGACAGCAATCAATACATCTAATGATCTGACAGAAAGAAAAGTCTGGTAGTCGAAAAAGATGTATTTTTAGTTTGCGACGGAAGATGTAGAGACTTTCTGCTGTCCTGATGTCAATAATGGTGAGGTCGTGGGTGGGAGAGCCTTTTCCTGGAAGGAAAAGTAGTTCAGTCTTGTCAGGGTTAATTTTCAGGTGGTGTGCGGACATCCACTGAGCGATGTCAGTCAGACAGGCAGAGATTCGTGCTGCTGCCTGTGTTTTCGATTGGGGAAACGAGAGGATTAGTTGGGTGTCATCAGCATAGCTAGTGTAGGAAAAGCCATGCAAGCAAATGACAGAGCCGAGAGAGTCGGTGTACAGAGAGAAGAGGGGAGGACCCAGGACGGAGCCTTGAGGGACCCCAGTAGTGAGAGGACAAGGTTCAGACACAGATCCTCTCCAAGTTACCCGGTAGGTGCAGTCGTTGAGGTAGGATGAGAAGAGGGAGAGCGCAGTGCCTGAGATACCAAGGTCCTGGAGGTAGGAAATAAGGATCTGGTGGTTCACTGTGTCAAAGGCAGCAGAAAGGTCTAGAAGGATAAGGACAAAGGAGAGAGAGGCTGCTCTAGCAGTGTAAAGCTGCTCAGAGACAGCAAGGAGGGCAGTCTCTGTTGAGTGGCCTGCCTTGAATCCAGACTGGTGAGGGTCCAGAAGGTTGTTATGGTGGAGAAAGGAGGAGACTTAGTTAAAGATAGCTCACTCCAGAGTTTTGGAAAGAAAGGGAAGGAGAGAGACAGGTCTGTAGTTGTTGAATTCCGACGGGTTGAGAGTGGGTTTCTTCAGGAGAGGGTTAACTCTTGCCTCCTTCAGAGAGTTAGGGATAATGATAACTTAGGCCGAGTGGCTTTGGAAGGAGGGCCTAAAAGACGGTCTGTCATTGTTGCCACATCGGCTACTTTCTCGCGAGACTTGGCAACTTTTGAAGTTGCTGCTAGCTACTTTCATTGGGGGGAAAAATGACAATTTGGATCATTTTCGAAATCTAGCTTTACTAGATCTAATTCTACTAGTTTTAAAAGATTACGAACAACAGCTTTCAGAGAGTCAAGCCTTTACAAGGTCTCAATGCAGCTCTGATAATGTGAAAACATATTGACAAATCAAAATAATACATGTGAAAAGAATGAACGCGATTCTCCAACAAAACCCATGATGCATGATGAAGGTTATCTCCTGTGCCTTATTTTTATACTATAATTTCACAAACTGGACAGGTTTGTGTTTTGTGTTTGATGTGATACAACACGAGAGTGTAAACACAACGAAGTGTACAGGACATGTTCCACAGTCCAAATGTACCTAAAATTAAATTTTTCTTTTCTTGGTGGTACCAGGAGCAAGTTCCCTCGTCACTCCACAGTGATGTCCAGGAAAACTCTTCAAATATTCATGTTCATCCTAAGAGATGTTTTAGCAGTTGTTGCTAGTTGTTTTAAAGTTAACAATGTAAATGTAATAAGACAAATCCCAAATAGGAAATATTAATAATGCCAGCTTTGCAGACAATAAAACTTTAAATGTTTTTCCCAAATACATTTATTGTCAACACACATCAACAAAATAAGAAAAAGACATTAATCTTTGAAGAAGATTTGGAGAATCAATGTTGGAATATATTTCATTACTCTGACAGCCACCAATGTCGGTCCTGAAGTTTCGAGAAAAGGATTGGGATGAATGGAGGTTGCCCCCAGGACTGGTTTCAAGGTTATTAGGTTAATTTATTGTCATTGTTATCCACGGAGCTGCACAATGAAATGCAGTTTGTAGTCCCATATTGCTACATGAGTTAAAAACAAAACATAACTATTATCTGGTGGAGGATGCATTTGGGAGTTTCACAGCCTGAGGAAAAAAGCCGCTCTGAAGTCTGGTGGTACGACAGCTGATCTGTATCTCTTGCCAGACGGCAGCAGGGTGAACAGGCTAAGGCTAGTGTGGGCATAGTCTTTATATATCTGTTGGGCTCTCACAGGCACCTCTTATCACCAATATCACTGATACTCTGTACACGGGTACCAATGAAGTTCTGGGTGGTTTTAATCCCCTGCTGTAGGGCCATGCAGATCCCTGCTAGTTTTCAGAATGCTTGTATTACTCCTCAGTAAAAGTTAAAAACACGGCTTTCTTACGTTTCCTTAAGAAATACAGATATTATTGGACATTGTCAGGTTGTCCCCATTGATGTAGACACAGGTGTGCGTCTTCACCTCCTTTTTTTCAGTTCCTAGCTTGTTCCCAGAGTGCCATTTTTTAAGCATGTTGATTTCCTCTCTATCCGATGACGGTAATGTCCTCTGCAAACTTCACACCAGTTCTTTTCAAGTGCGTGTGAGCTTTGGGGAGCTCCTGTGTTCAACACTAGAGTGGAGGGTGTGTGGCTGCCTGGGGTCTGTTTGTGAGGAAGTGTACTATCCAGGTGCAGAGTGTGGTACTGAAGCCCAGAGTGCAACATTTACCAATTAGTTTCATGGGGGAGACTGTGTGGAAGGCTGAGCTCAAATCAGCAAACATCTTTCTGATGTAGGTGTTGCTATATACTCTGTGGATCTGCTGGCTCTGTATGCAAACAGCTGAGGGTCAAGGCTGGCTAGGATGTTGTTTTTGATATGCCGGAGAATCAGACACAGCAACGTTTTGAGGGGCGGGCAAGATGGTGGGTCTCTTGAAGCAGACGGTGTTATGCCCTGCATATGTTAAAGAAGTGTTTAAGTTAACTGTTATGTGTTTTCATTGTTTCATGCATAATTGGGTGTAGCGCTTTTATTTTGACACCTGCAATGAAGTAGGAAGTTAAGAGCTGTAAACTGCAGGTAGCATGGTCATGGCTGTGAGGCACCCCATGTTTAATCCACAGTAATCCTTCACCTGTATTCCTCAGAAAGCAATGACTGTAAGTGTTTTATATTCTTCACGTATTGTACAATTAGGAATAGTGACTTTTGTTAGCACGTCAAGGTGAATTGTGAACATAAGGCTGTTAATATTTATCTGCTATTCAATTAAGATGTTTTGTATTTTCTTTTTTGTTTTACTCTGATTCAACGTTGTCAAGATGATTTGATGTTGGACGTCAATAAAGGAGCAAGTGCTGGTTGGCACATGCTCTTAGTACCCGACCAGGGATGTTATCTGGCCATGGTAGGACAAATCTGAGTTACCACCATTGAGGATTTGCAACATTGTTCCCACTATTCGGAATAAATGGCCACTTTTTACCACTCCATTATTCCATCTGACACTGCCCTCTTCACAGCAATTTTCTGTGGTGGGAGGTCATGATTTTAACCTCACCATTCACATGCTTGGGAAAGTGATTGCTTCACTTGTACTACTCTGAAGTACATTTCAGTCATCTGGGAAACAGTACAGTTACCATAAGTTATCAAAGTTGACAAAGATCAGTAAAAAAGAAAGAAAGAAAAAGCAGTTATGTTTTGAAGTTATACATAGACTTGCATTAGAGAATTGACTAGAAAGAATAGATATACTTAGCTTGCATTAAAATACTACAGGGCTGCTGGAGGACAGGGGAGATAGAGTTTAAACTTCAATAAGGGTTAAAGGGCCAACAGTGGCCAGGAGATATTTTATCCCATAAGTTTAAACTAAAATGTGGAAAGAGGAGGCGCATAACAAAAAAAAACCTACCAGCTATGTGCACCTTAGGGATTGTGGAACTGAGAGAATCGCAGAAGGATTAGGTTGAATATGTGGAATATGTTGAGAATGACCAACGGCCTAGCTGTTTGCGAGACAAAAAATTCTCAACATAGCTGCAGAAGTTGAAGCATCTATTCTAAAGAAGTGGCCTGAGTACAGCTGCTGAGGGAGAATATTACATTTAAGAAGAGATTGTAGCAAACCATAAGCAAAATATTTGAGCTGAAGTGCATCTTGGATCAAGGATTTGGATCTATACTCTTGCAATGACAGATGCTACAACCTGGAGAACGTGACATAGATGATATTATCCAGGATCAATGTCTGTGATGTGCTGGTCATCGAAGATCTGGACAGCATTGAAATGAAAGATTGCAGTATAGCACAAGAAAGCATAACACCTGAAATAAGAGCAGAATGAAAGGATCAGAAATAAAAGTAAAGATCAAGATAGAACAGCCAGCCCGTTAACAGCACGCAGGAAGAGGACTGATTTGCCTGAACCTGAAAATGTAGTGTCAAAAGCTTGGGAAAGCTGAAATGATAGAGGCTAAAAATTTCATTTATGAATGAAGATCAGAGAGCAAAGAAATAGTAGAAATATGGGACAAAGGGGAGACGTGACAAAAAAACAACTCTTAAAAGGTTCACATAATTCAGCTTTTAACAGCAACTGGAAAAGTTAAAAACGACAAGCAACATGGTGTGCATGCTTAGGTCTCAGATATTACAAGTCCACGCTGCTGGTGTGTGAACAGCTGGCAGAGATCACAACATGCTGACACACACACACACACACACACACACACACACACACAAGGGTGATTTATTGGGGTCTAAAGAACAATTGAAAATGAGGCAGTGAACCATGTACGACAGGTCTATGGGGATGAGTCTGTGGCTGCTCCGGAAGACACTGTGTAGCTTCCATAACTTGAGTGATGGAGAGTATAGCTGTGTGTGTGTGTGTGTGTGTGTGTGTACGTGACATATGGGTTTTCACGCATCAGTGTTTGAACATGGGTGTGTCTCCAGGAGAATTATTTGAACCATGCTATAATTTTTTACTTTGGCGACTCATAATATTAAAAAAGTCCGACAATGCAGCTCTATCCCGCCAATTGTAAGGCTCTTATGTTAAAGAAGCTGAAAGCTTCCTGTAGCCTAGATTACGGGACAGGTATTAAAAACCCTGGCCCGACTATACAAAAGGAATACGAGGTTACATGGCATGTTTTGGTTAAAAGTATGACAATTGAATTGAAGTAGCTATGAACTGCATTCAATCACCTGTAAAGTTAATTTGCCAGCATGACAATAAATAGTAATTGAGTAAAATTACAACCCTCTGCATGCAATCACATGTGCAGCCCACATTACTGACAACACTGTTGCACAGTGTGAGCCAGAGGACTATATGCCTTCAAGAAAATGTTATTATATTACTGGAGTAAATATAGTTTTCATAATATTTAAGTTATTAATTATCAAGTAATTTATAGATTATGTCTGCATTTGACACCTCAGATAAAATTAGTTTGGGACGGACAACCTACGCTTTCAATTTTACTGCAGACCTGGAAGATCAATCGTCCCCATGTAAGAAATGTTTCTGTGATATTAGGTGAAGAGCCCAACACCACTGGAATAGTGGACCATTGGGACCATTTGGCAGCCAGTTCATCTATAAAAGATTGTGGCTTGTGTCCACAGTTTTTTCGCTGCACAATGCAGTGCATACTGATGGTTCTGTGTTGGTTGGCAAGCATTTACACCACTGCCACGTTTATATATCTAAAATGAAAAATGTTGTACGTTATTTTTCCTGTTTGAAGTAAACTTCAAACTGACTAAAGCAGCATTCATAAAGGGGGTACAACCCTCAGAGGGTGATGCAATGGGTGTGTCATAGAAACATAATGAATGCACTCTGTGCTGCTTGACTGACATTGACACCACTGGACCTTGATTTCCTCTTTGGTGCAGAAAGGTTCATTCATAGAAATTCACCAAAAAGAAATAAAAGGAACCAAGCAGCCAGAAAAGAAACATCACGCTTAGGTGTAGCCCAACCGGCCATCGGGAACCATTACAAAAACACAGCACAATGTCCTGTTATCAGGAACTGTTGTCTGTTTGTAACGTTTTGATGCCTTTAGAACAAATATATATATATATATATATATATATATATATATATATATATATATATATATATATATATATATATATATATATAACACATTTTAGAAGCAATGCAGTCCAGAGGTCAAAAACCACAAAAATGAATAAATCATCATTGTTTTGCTAGTTTGGGAAAGGCTATACTGACTTTGTAAAATACAGACATTCCCATTTTACTTTTGTTGGATGATAAATTGTCTCGGAAATAATTGCAATTAGACCATTTGATTTCACTGATGACATAATTAATCATATCATAGATCATAACATTATAATTATGTCATGACACACATTTTCTATTCTGCTATAGCTACACTTCTTAAAAACACATTTGATTCAAAGAGATATCATGACATCTTCACCAGGTCATGAACTTCATATTTTGATTGTTCAAAAAGATATTTAGGTTAACAAAGTTGCTTTTCTTTACTCCCAATATCATTCCTGTACTTACAGTCATGAATACTTTAATAGTGACATGTTTCAAGTCATCCTACTTGTACTGCCATCTCAGTCGGATTTTATTTTCTTCTCTCCATCTGAAGGGTAACATCACTTCAGGGATACACAATGCACTTAAAAGCTCCCAGCATGTGTTGTAGTGTTTGTTTATTTACCTGTGTGTTTTTATCGTGAGAAACACACAAATCATGTTTTCTTCCTCCTTTTTCATCAACAGATGACCAAATATCTCCAGCATTTGGTTGATCAATAGGTTGTGAATGTAACCGAGGCTTGATGAAGAGGGGTCAGCACACGGTGGGACTAGAAGCACTTTAGACCCCGTTTCTGCACTTGTGCCTGTCGGATCACTAAGTGCTTTGTATGTTATGGGAGGCCTCGTCCTCTCTGTGGACATATTTATGTCAAGTGCACAGTGTTCCCCTTATTTCTGTTCAGTGTTTCACCAAAACCTCTGAAGAGTCATGAACTGGGCCGGCTGTTGTTGTTCCCCTCAATTCCTTTTTGGGAACTGCAGTTCATTTATAACCAAAACAGTTATAATTGTTTACTTTCACTCTGTACAGAAGCTACTACATACCATGCTGAGGAGCATAAAATAGTGCTTCTGAATTCCATAACCTGTGGACATGAAGACGGCTCTACAATCAAAACAATACAAGGGTTTTGATACAGTGAATAGCTTGTGTAAACCTGGCTTTTGGTAAACATCTAGATACCTTTTATAGAGACAAACGGTCTGTGCGTTTCTTCCCGAATGTATTTATATGATTGTCTCTACTCCACCGTGGGCAGACAAGAAGATAGACAATGTCCTACCACAGATTACGGTTTAGAAGCAAGCATCTTGCGATAGTTAAAGCATAGCAATGACATAACTATAGCTGCTTATGCACACAAGCCATAATTCCTATCTGCAACCACAAAAGAGACAGTGAGATTCCTAATAGCAATGTTTTTTCTCTCTTCTTCTGCGATGAAACAGACCAGGTTTGAGATTCCACTGACTGTAATGAATGTGAATTAACTCTCCACCAGTGGAAATACGCTGTATGAAGACTTATTTCAGTGTCGAGCATGTGGGATTAAATGAGCAACAGCAATCAGACTACACGACCCACGTATTAATCATTGCTTTCCAAAAGACAGATGGACTATAAATCCAAGACAGTAGTAGTGCTCGTGTTGCCTCCAGGTCAGGCTTTACAAATGGAGCGTGAACCTGTGGAGCGAGTTACTAGGAGTTGGTGTGATCAGTGCACCATGGAGACCATTCAGGGTTGGAGTGGCTAGTATGGAGGATAATCACATTTAGGATTTTGCAGCATTTCATGTGTCATGGTGATATAAGGGAAAAGTGACAATAATATATTTTTGCCCAGCCATCCTGATCTCAAGGGACCTCAAGGACGAGAGGCCATCACCTGGACAAATTTACAAAATGAGACCAGAACATACTAGAAGTGAAATGAAGGAATTGGGAATTGAAAAGAAAAAAATGTCCTCTTTCAACCCTTCACCTCCTGAAGCCTGTCCTGTTATACGTGCTGTGCATCCAAGCAGAAAATGGAGAAGAACTCTCTGAAGAGAGCAACAGTCGGCGCTGTTGGGTTCCCCACTATGCCGCAGCAGACAATGACAAGTGTATAATTAGGTGAGAGATTTTTGTTCCAACCCTCTGTCCATTCATTTCTGGTCACTTATCCAGTTTAAAGTAAGACATAAGGTACATTTGATCAAACCTGACTGTAAAACTTCTACAGAGCAAGTTATTTGACTGTAAATTCACAGTAAAATTGCTCGCTACTAATTGCAATATTTTAACATCTTCACAGTAAATTAATGAAGGTGGTTTACTGTGACTTCACAATAGCTCTGCCAGTATATTACTGTGATTTAGAAGTATGCTGCTGTATAATTCATGTATTTAACTGTAACGTCACAGGTTATGTCCAGGTTGCTGTGATTTAGCAGTATGCTGTTACAGAATTACTGTCAACTGTACAATTCATGAATTAATCATTTACAAAATGTCAAAAAGCATTGAAAATAACCATTATCTTGCTCATGGGACCGCATTTGTGCGAGCGAGCACATCGTTGCGAGGACGCCTCTCGGCTCCCTATCGGCTCCCTCTCGGCTCCCTCTGTGAGCTTGTATCACATGCATGTGCCTGGTTTATCTGTATGCAGGTTGAGACTAATTACACTGCATACACATGTTCACAGAGAGTGTACGTAGTGGCTTAAAACCTCACAAAACAATCCACTTAGCTGTTCCTGTGTTCGAAAAATTAAGCGCTGAATATTTTAAAAATTAAGCGCTGAATATTTTAAAAATTAAGCGCTGAATATTTTATAAATCTAAATTAGGAAAGACGGGGAGGCTGATTGGGAGGGAGAGACAACGTGAGGTTCAGTATCGACCACTGATGAGGAAAGTGACTGAGCCAGTGTCATTGATGAATACCAGTGGTGAAGAAGTACGACAATCTTTTTACTTGATTAATAGTACTAATACCATGATTAAAAAACAAAAACACTGAAAATTTTACTTATGTACTGTAAGTATACAATACAGTACATACTTTTTCTTGATTTTTATATATATATATATATATATATATATATATATATATATATATATATATAAATCAAGGAAATGTTTTTTTTCTTTTTTATATTAGATCATTATTATTGATCCAGTTTAATGTTAAAGCTGGCTGCAATAAACTAGTTTTATTTATTTTCAATACTGTTGGGCGGTGTTATTTACTGTTTAGGAATACATTGTATTTCATTCATGTAAAAATGTTACTTAAGTAAACCACTTGAGTAAATGTACTTAGTATATTTCCATTATTGATTATTATAATGTACTGAGAAAGTTGGTAGCCCCAGTGCTAACAGTGGAAAGTTGGTCTGGAGCCCTGAAAGCATTTGATTTTTTTTTTTTTTGTTGTATAGCTTGAATCGCAAGCCAGGTAGGAGTCGCTGAAATTCACAGTTGAACGAGTGGGAACAGCCTTTGAGAACAGACAGAGCCTTTCTTAGGAATGGAGATCTGTACAGTGTCAGTAAGCTAAGTAGACTGTAACTGAAGTAATTGTCTTTCTTCACGTTTTCAGATATATAGTTTTATCCTTTCTTGCCTCACTACTGTGGACTGGGAAGAATGCCATTGTCTTTGTTTATGTAATTACATGTATGTATAAATACATGAGAAAAGGTTAAATTAAATCTTGACTCTAGAGGGTCCCCAATAAGCTGACTGATCTGAGCATTTCTGCTTTGGATGGACAAGTTTCCAATCAATGAAGCAAGAGAAGAAGAAAAAAATGCTCTGCTTGCTCCCTTTTCTCCCAAACAGCTTTCTTCTATCTTTAAATCCCTGATGCTCCATGGCCCCTCTAGCATGTCATGGGTTTACCTCCCAGTATACCACAAAAAGAAGTGTCTCCGGCGTCTCCTGTCGATGCACAGAAGAAGTGGCTTGAGTCTGAGTTTTAGATATTAGTTTGGGATCAATGAGCTGCTCCACAGAGAACGAGTTCCACCACCCTGGGGACAATGACGTGATCCTTAAGCCTAATTCATGCTTCTCCGTCAGGTCGACGGCGTACCTACGCCGTAGCTTACGCGTCGACGCAGACCCCTACGCCGTAGCCTGACGCGCACCTCCAAAAAATCCTAACTACGCGTCGCGTTGACGCGGACTGCAACGCTGTGATTGGTCCGCTTAGAACGTAATTTCCGGCGGTTGCTCTTTCCGGTTTGTCTTCCTACACCGCTATTTTTAAAGTTCTTGTAGACCGGTAGTAACAATGGACCAAACAGAAGAACGAATCATCGAGGAGGTCAGGAAATACGACCACCTTTATAACTTTTCTTCGAGGGACTACAAAGACTGCAAAATGACATTAAACTCATGGCGAGAAATCGCGCAAAACACAGCCACACAGGCACACCCCCCTGGCGGATTGGCGGTTAATTGCAGAGCAACGCGGACCCTCGACGCAGAACTTCAATGCTCAACGACTCCGTCAGGTCGACGGCGTAGGTACGCCGTCGACCTGACGGAGAAGCATGAATTAGGCTTTACACAGACCGATACATTTCACCAGCAGTCGGTCAGCCCTGCTCAAACAATGCTGACCTGCACTGAGCTCACAAAGTCTTCATTGCAAAACTTGAACAATATCATCCAGAGATTTCCACAGCATATTATTGTGGATGTGCTCGCTATATTGTCTGAAGTAAAGCAAATACCTAACTAAAACCTCTGCTAATATCAGAGGATATTCCAACAGGCTGTGTTTTACCTGCTGTCCAGCCCCGTCTGTCTCTGTGTATAAGGATATCACAATATGAGATTTTTGGCCCAGTGGGAGGACCAGAAGTCCTTCAGGGGCAACTGTGGCTCAGTGGTCGTCATTTAATCAGAGGACCGGTGGTTCTATCCGCTCGTCCATGTCGTTGTGTCCTTGGGCAAGACACTTAACCCCACAATAATGGGCAGGTGACACCTTGCATGGTAGCCCCTGTCATCAGTGTATGAATAGGTGTGAATGAGTGAATGATGACAAGTAGTGTGAAAGTGCTTTGAGTGGTCGGAAAAAGCGCAATACAAGTACAGTGCATTTACCATTCCCCATTGGATTTTAGACGTCAAGGTCACTGTGACCACACTTCTGTCCCATTCTGGTGACATATATTGTGCAAATGTGTATAAACTTGGACGAAAGAATGAACAGATTTAATGTTGGTGGTCAAAGGTCACTGTGATCTCATGTCCATTACAATCTCGTAAACATATCTGAGGAATGCCTTAAGCAAATTTGTTCAAATTTAGTGCAAATGTCCACCTGGAATCAAGGGTGAATGATACAATTTTGGTGTTTAAAGGTCAAAGTTCACTGTGACCTCGCGTAACAGTTTTTTGTTGTCATAACTATATTTTTCATATGCACATTTTGGCAATTTCACACAGATGTCTACTAGGGTATCATGAAGTAATGAAAGTTTGGAACTACATTGATGTAAACTGCAACTTGACTTGTTGGCAGAGGCAAACAACTATAATTCTAGTTGTATTTATTTTGGGCATAAAGGGGTGGATGATTATCTTGAAGATGCTGGAACATATTTGGGCCCCTTTGCAGTAGTCTCTCCTTTTCTCAAATTCCCTCACTCAAATTACATGTTGATATTAAGACCAAAACGTTTACAATACCACTTTCCCACCATCCAAAGACTAAAACTGCATATCACATCCACCACTACGTCACCCACTTGGATGTCCATACTTGTTTCTATTGGTATATATGCCCAATGGATGCTTTGTGGCAGAGCAATCCTTCTATTGGGCTGTCATTTTTTAATAGACGTCAGTTAGGCTGGCTTTATACAATATAGGGTTAATAAACTACATTTCCCTGAAGCATGAACATGCAATTTATTTGTTGTGTAAGCCAGGAGCATGTTGATCAGTGTGTGCGTGTGTATGATTGCATACTTGTTTTTTTATGGATATTGAAGCTGAAAAAATATTCAAGGTGCTAGTAACCATATATTTCTATTCCCTCTCACTGGCTCTCAACATGGCAACAGCTGAGACGGTGGATCCGAGTTAAAGTTAATAACAGCACTAACAGTGCAAACTACAGCAAAGGTGCTGACAGAGCTAACAGTATTTACCTAAGAGGGAACCGGACAGTAATTGGTAAATATACTGTACTTTCATAGCACCTTTCTAGTCTTCCGACTAGGTGTCTAGATGTCATAATTTACCCAGTCATACACTCATGGCAGGGCTACCATGCAAGGTGCCACCTGCCCATCAGGACGATGTAATCATTCATGCAGGAACAGCCTGCGGGAGCAATTTGAGGTGAAGTGTCTTGCCCAAGGACACATCGACGTGGACTAGCGAAGCCGGGGATAGAACCACCGAGTCCCAGTTGCCCCTGAAGGACTTCCAGTGCTCCCACTGATGCTCCCACCTAAAGACGACATCAGCTGTGACTGACGTATGAGCGCAGAGCAGAGGGCCGTGTGTGCTAGCCAGTGGGGCACGCTCACATGCACTCACATGCACTAACATACACTAAAAGCATGCACGACCGACGCGGCTGTCAACAAAGCAAGGAGAAGCTTGGATTAAAGCACACACAGAGGGAGAGGCTTCATCTCTGTCCAGGTAGACATTACTCTACTATATCTTTACACTATATTGCACCTTTCAGAAGTCTATCAGTTGTGTGCTTGTGCACAAACGAAATAGATTAGGAAAATGACAGTGAAGATACAATCAAAGAGGTACCTATAATGCTCTTTATCTTGCTCTTGTAACCCTTTATATCAATATAATAGTATGTGAGCAGCTACAACTGTGTTTCTACTGTACCTCAGGGGAAACAATGACTTTGTTTTCAATCAGGAGAAAACAACACATTGTCCTGCCTGGACTTCCTGTCCTTATGCCTCTCCATTCCTCTTGGTCATACACAGAAGGACTAGTCTGTTTCTGGAGGGCAAGAAATCCTATTACTTTTTAAACTACCTTGGTGGCACCAAAGGATAGTCCAGCTGGGTGCTTGATTGCTGTGACAACTAGCACTGATATGGAGGCAGCTAGTCATTCGACTGTATGTGCTGTTGAAACTTTCCTTTGGGGCTGAAGACCGTGTTACTGCATTACCTCATGCCGTTTCTGTACTGATATTCAAAATGTGCTGTTCACAAAGCGGGATTGGAGGAAATATCAAGCACTAGCAATCTATCCACAAAGCAAGCCTGATTTGAAAGTTTATAATACAAGCTACAACTCAGATTAAACATAAATATACAGTGTGACTGCTGTTATTCTCAAAGATTAATTATATCCATTGTCTTCTTGAATCTCTTATTATATCACAAAGTAAAGTACATTTATTTTAATTAGGGTTAGGGTTAGTTAAATAGTTAGTTAGTTAATAGTTAAACGTTCAACCATTAACAAACGATAATGATTTAGACTGATTAATGCTTTCAGTTTAACAGCCAAAATAAAAACCAACTGGTGAGCCAACCTTTAGTGAGCCTGAGTTGTTGCTAACGTCTCGGCTAACCCCCACTTCACGTTAATCCGTAGGTAGCAAGCAAGACACAGGAATTTAGCTTGGGTCGCCAACGTTACGCCATGCTTGTAATACACTGGCGGAATTCCTGACAGTGTAACGTTACGCCAGGCAGACACACAGCTGACAACCTCACAGCCAAAATAATTGAAACGTGGGAGACTTCGTCGGAAAGTGGCTGTATACATCTACGGCAATGCACACAACCGCGTGGCTGCTATCTCTCGCCGACAGGTTAACTTGAATGTCTGATTTGTGCATACACTGCAGCTGGCGATAAATTATGACTTCAATCTGTTTGTGCATTGGTTATTGTTGCAGCTTTCGGTGCAATCCTTTCGGTTAATCATCAGTTATCAAGGGTTGGTTATTGGTCAGAAACAGTTCAGATTAAATCCTTCTTATATTTATAAAAGGCTAGGGTTATCTGTAACTAACTTTTATAATGGATACAAACTCCTCAATTCATAGACAAGGTAAATCACAAAAGTGCCACACAAGAATAATAGTTTGGCCTGCACAAATCTACCCCTCTGTGTCCTTTGCAGTATTTTTTCTCATTATCAATGTCCCCAAACACTCATATCTGTTTCTCTCCTTCCACTTTTCTATCCCCGTCTCCCTCCCTTTCACCTTATTTCATTCTTTGTTCTGCCCTTGCTTTCCTGTCAGAACAATATCTTGAAGGTCCAGCTCAGCCATACTCAGCCTGAAGGCCAGGGGGACTGTGTGGCCCCCTTGACAAAGTGCCTCTGTCCACTTCCTAATGACTCCACTGCCACAGGGAGACTCAAAGGGAGAAAAGATGAGAAGGGAAGAGGAAGTGGAGAGGAAGCACCTGTAAGTTTGTTACACTGGACAGTGGATTTGTGAAAGTATATGCAGTCGTTTCTTCCAAAGTCAATACGGGCCCCTTTGAGAGTCTCTCATTCTTGAATCTGAAGATACTGTAACATCGTCGGTCCTTTTCAGGCGCTTCTGTACTGGATTTTTCTCTCAACTTCTTTCTTAGACACCCTCCCATTCTGTCTCTGTGTCTCTCACACACACACACACACACACACACACACACACACACAAGCGAGATAAGCATCCGAGGATAGGAAAGTATGTAACTGAATAGCACTATTCAATATAATTTGCCCATTTGTGCTGTTACCTACACAGATTATTACTCAATGCACATATATGGGACAGATGTCAAACCTACACCTTCTCATTAAATGAGTCAATTCGGAAGCTTCAGGCTGCATCCCATTCGTTCCATCCCATACTGTAGCATTGATCGAGAATTAAGATTGCCCCTGAGGAAGCCTTTCCCCCTCAATAGCGTGTGTACTTCCATCCTCCGTCTCCCCAACATTTTGTCAATACTTCTCCAGTTCCTGCACTTTGTGAGAAGCTCTCTCTCCGCACGCAATCTCCATGAGGATCAATTAGTCGTCAGGACAAAGAATAGCAACTGTCACAGGCAGTGAATTCTGACAGGTCTGTTACGCTGGCTGTGTGGCTGGTGGTCTTATCATGATGGAGCCCAGTAACAAGCCATGTCTATTAATTTCCCCTTGGCTGGTTTTAATTATTTAGGAGCCTCGTACTGAATACTGTAAATTCACACACACACACACACACACACACACACACACACACACACACACACACACACACACACACACACACACACACACACACACACAGCCTGTAAATCTACAGCAGCTGGAAAATGATTTTCCCAATTAAACAGTTGTTTGCTGAGTAAACACATCCCAGCGCGCCAAAGAGTTCCTCCTCGGCGTTATTTGATATGCAAACTGGCCACCAATCTCTAATTTGCTACCACTGTAATTGTAAACATTAGCTGAGAGGAGTTTACATATGGTAACACTCCTCCTCCTTCCAGCTGCCATATGTCTCATCAGGCAGATATTAAATCCATCCCTTTACTCGTTTATAACGCAGCCTGAAATATATTTCAATGACGCACCTTTGTCTCTCGCTTGGTCTAGCTTTGTATCATTTTATCACGACTGGGAGATTCCTCTCTTTGACTGCCTTAGTAAAAGTACACTTTCTAATCCCAGTACCCTTTTCTTTCAACAAACGGTACCCACCGAACACACAGGTTACCACACGATTACACATAGGTTGTACAGGGGCTCAGTAAATTCCCTTATCATCAAAGAGATGGTAGCTCTGCAAAAATCTGCAGGATTAGGCCCCTGATCAAGGTGAGGTGTCCTGCTGCTCTCTCTTTGTCTCCTTCCTGTCGACAAACTTTGATTTCTATTTAAATATATTCACTTCAGTGCAGCTGATGCGCTGCACCTCACAGACATGGATCAAAGAGCAACACACAGCTGAAGCCTTTATTCACAACTGAGGATGAATCAGTTTATAGTTAGAGCAGCCCTACTACGTGTTTTGAAGGTGACTGTAAAAACTGTATATTTCTTTGATAAAAGGCACGAGGGCTGCAACTAACAACTCATTTTCTATTGAATAACCTATGGACTATTTGACCAACTAGGCAAATTAATTCAAATTATATTTTTTCTTCCCAATATAATTATTGTTTTGTCAACATAATTTTTTTGGACAAACTGTGGGCCGTATCATTGTATAATGCAGCACAAAACAAAATGTAAACAAAAGGTTTACATATTAAAGAGCAAAATTCTATGAAGACTCCCTATAGATATGTGCTCTTTAGCAGTTCTGCACATGCAGTACAACAATATTCTGATCGCAGGCTATACATGGAGTGAATAGTGTGTAGTATAAAATGCTTTCTTAATGGGAGCATTATTTGATAGGGTATATTATTGAATATATTAGATATCAAAATACGCTACAACTGAAAATGTAAGATATTTTCATACAGTATAAAAATATGCCCCCATCATATTCTTACTGTAGCTTACACATACATGCGTATGTGTTTAAAGCAAAATCTATAGAAATTGTCAGAACACCAGTGGTGTCACTGCAGCATGGGCATGAGCCTACATGCAGATAGACAGCACCCAGTCTCTCTCTTTGCTGCAGTGCACAGAGCACTCCCCCCTCTCAGAACACATCGGCAAAGTCTTTTGCCAAACTTTTTGCCAGCTGTCACCTGTTGTCATTGTACAGGGCAGCACAACAAAATGCCAATTGTAGTCCCATTTTGCTACTCAAGAAAAATACAAAAACCAGGTGGCAGTTGGAATGTTGGCAAGTCATAAACATCCCAATTTTCTCAGGTTTACTGTAATTCTGCTATCCATTGACATTGATCAGTGCACCATGAGAGAACTACAATAGCAGTTCAGCTGATATAAGTTTAATTTCCTTCTCACCACCTAAAGAAAACCAGTGACAACTCTGGCTATCGGTGCTGAGAAACGCTTTTTAATCAACCAAAATGACTTTGCAGAGTGTCACAGGAGAATTACATTGTCAAGTCAAACTTATATGAGACACCACTGAGGAAATGCAACAAAATGAGGCAATAGCTGAGGCTGCTGCTTTCAGTGAGCACCACTGTTTGCCCGCTTAGAAAAAAAAGAACTGAGCCACTGAAAACAGTTTTATAAAAAGATCTAAAAAATTACTTGATGCATATTTGTAATGATTCATGAAAAAAAATAGATGGATTTACTTCCATTATGTTTTATTAATTCAATATTAGTAACAATAGAAGATGTGTCAACTGGAGGGTTACATTTCCAAGCATTGCAAAGAGAACCAACAAGAAAATAAATTGGGCCTGGAGCAGCATCCTGGTAGTGAAAACACAGAATTCAGCATGTTTTGTGTCATTTGACATTAAAGCTGCCCGTATTGACAAATAAACAATATAGACTTCAAACAAATCATCCTGTTATAGGCAAAGAACATTCAGCACTCGTACAAAAATAACACTTTTTGGAATATGTGGTAAAACTATACATACATTACGTTGACACATGATTCTGTGGCAAAGGATGTCTCGCATAGCGTGTTGCTGCCATCATACCGGCTTCTTAGCTTCTGTTTGGTTGTTGAGTATCGCCGTGTCGGTAAAAGATGAGATGAATGTTGCATCTCGATTCCAAAGTGTGCAACATAGCACGAAAGCTCTGATTCTCAATGACTGAGTAGTATGGAAAAAAAGTGTCAATCCACTTCGTGATTCAATTCGCCCTTCCCGTATTGGGCGGAAGAAGAAGCGAAATGCTGGAGGATCAAAAGAAAAAGACTCACATTTTTGCAAAAACATCATGTATCACCAGATGCAGGGCAACATCTTTCAAAAAAGACCAAGTGAAATATTTGCTGACTTCAACTATATCAATCAGACTGGTGCCCCTGTGGATCTGAAGGTTTGTTTTATTGTTTTAGCCGAATCATTTTTCAAAAGTACCGGTCCACTACGCTCTGAAACAGCAAAAGCCATTGTTGGTAGTTGACAGATACGACACATCGAGTCTTTTTTCACTCAAAAGAAAGTGATGAGCTTGAGCTTTGTTCAGGGTGCCTTAGGGACCCCTTCAAAGCAGAGAAGGGGTCTCAGTCATCTTAATGGGGCTCAGGTTTGTGAAAAGTATGAATAATGGGACAAAATATGAGGAACTACAGAGAGGTCAGCGCGAACCATATATCATATGTCATCTAATTAACCTTAGCTGTCTGACTGTAGTCGTACGAGCGTTTCAATCATGGATCAGCACAAATTCTGACTTTGAGGATACAGTCAATTTCCAGAAAAACAGGAGATCAGACGTAACAGAATATATGCATCGCGTGTGGATTTTACAGTGTACCATCTTTACATGCATATAAAATTATATAGAACACAGGAGCTGTTCATTTCCCCCCCCCCCCCCCCCCCCTCTCACTGTGAGTGTCACACTGCAGCAATAGCACAGAGATAATGCTTTGTTCACACGCAGCAGCTGGATCAGGGTCTTCCACCACACACTGTGGGAGTGAGTTATTGTTCTCCTGGGAAATAAAGTCTAATTGATAATTACAAAGAGAGCAGACAGGACTAGGAATCGGCCCACACATTCTTTCACCGCTAAAGAAAATGTGCACAGCATGGTAAATACTTTACCAATATTCATGCATATTGCAAAAGACATGTCTGGTGGCGTGTGTGCACCCAAATTACACTTCAATCCATGGCAGATGGGAAAAAATATTGGCAACATTTGCAAAACTATTATTGTGAGAGCACTTGAAGATATGAATGCTGCCCGATAATAAGGAGTTACTGTACTATGCACTAACAACAATGGGCTTTACACAGAGGGTGATAGAATTTCCAGGTTCACTGATTTGTTCCCCTCATGATGTGGGCAGCCGGTTCCTTGTGGCTCTCTGCGGCCACATCTCTTCATTGATTGTTTGCAAGCAACCAGCTGCTTCACTTAAATGTGGCTGGCAGACTGCAGAGGTGGCACTCAAAGCCATTCAAGTAACAGAGTATTATCAGGAGCTATGCCAAACATTCAACTCCTGCACACACTACTGAGGTGCAATGTTTCTAAGAAAACAATGTTGCTTTAAAACCTCCAACGGCAGCTTTAACAAAAGGGAGTGCTCACTGTCAAACCAGCTGCTCGATAGTTTCTGGGAAATGACTGAGTAATAATAATAATAATAATAAAATCTAACAATGATGTATTCTTTATAACCACCCACACAAGAGAAGGCACTAAGTCACACAGTCAAATAATTCCCTTTGGACGAAGGTGCCAATTATGGATTTTTACCAACAAAATCAGTTTTCTGGGCAAAAAAGTTTTTCGTTCTTTGCCTGATATTATGAGGGGCACTTTTAATTATAACATTTATGGAAACAAAACATGTGTTTGTGCATGATTTATAAACACAAAGTAAAAAAAAATTAAAAAAGACAGCGTAGGAATGGACGAAGAAAGACAAATAACTATGCAAGTCTGCATGACTCATGACCAACTTGTTTACTTGACTGTATTCCCATATCTGTCTGTCTGTCTGTCTGTCTGTCTGTCTGTCGATCATTACAATAACACAAAATTATGATACTTCTGGTTCCCTCGTCTCAAAGTCAACAGGTTTTTTTAATGTCTTTTTTTGTGAGATGCCTGAAATAAGGTCTATGGTTAACAGAAGCTGAAGATATTTTAATGTTTTGATCTTCGACATAAAACCAGTAAACTTTTTACGTCTTCAAAAAGGTGGTTGGTAACAAGTGGCGAAATGAGACTACAAAACGTCATCACGCCTTTAGCTCAGTGATGGTGTGGTGTTGATGTTCATGTTAGCTTTTTACTTCTGCAAATTGCATTTATGGTAAAAAAAAAAAATGTAAATCATAAAAGTGCTCTTCATTTGTGAAGATTATCTTGCTGAACAAAACGTGTAAGTATGGCTTTTTTTCCCCTGTGGAACCAGCACGATGCTAACTTCCGGGTTTGGCCAACCACAATATGCATCCCTGCAGCACTCTACTGCAGGTGGTGTAACTATATACATTCTCCAGGCTACTTTGTACGCAAGCGGTGCACTGGGACTGCAGTATGAACAATTCACCGACAGATGGTCAATACAGTTAGAAGCAGTGAAAGAGTGGCCCCACCTAGGCTCTCCTTCAGGTCCTTCGCAGGGAGTCTGCAGCTATCAGATTAATTGTACCATTTGTTTTCCTGAGGAATATTTGTGGTATTTTTTTAATTACTTTATTGGGTGACTTTTTTAGTTTGTTTTATAGACATACTCATTCCTGGATAATAATGCTTTTTAGCAGGTGGCAGACGAAGGGAGTGGAGGGGAGTGTGATGGTAGTATGAATATGTGGAAGGGAATGATGGGATCAATGTATACTTATCAGTTGGATATTAGAGAAGGGAGGACTGTTCATTTACACTCAATTGACAGTTTCACATCTAGTTATAGCGAATGTAAACTGAACTGTTGAGAGGTTTTGGATTCAACGTGATGGAAATTTGGAGGCTCTAGTTTGCGGTGTTAAATTGTATTGCATTACGCCGACAGATGTTTCTATTATTTTGTTTACCCCATTTATGTCAAGGACGGTAGACTAAATAACAGAAACAGCTCTGTCAATAACACATTACAGTTTAATAGCTTTTATGCGCTCACTGTATGTTGTACGTATATAAAAAAAAAAAACAGTGTTGTCGCCAAGACCAAAACACCCAAGACCAAGTCGTGACCAAGACCAGAAAGTATTAAGACCAAGAGTTTGAGGGGTTGAGACCAAGAACAAGGCAGGGCGACACAATATTCCTGCAGTCGTGGTCTTGAAATTAAATCCAGAGTTCCAAAAACAAGATTGAGTGAAAATGTGGTCAATTTCCAGACAAGACCTTCAAAAAGTGGTCTTGAGACCAAAGTGTCGTTGAGACACTGAAAAACCATTAATATTAACTCGAGGTTGAAAATAAATGAAATTATCCAAGTCACGTATGAGTACATACAAAATGTGCTTAAATCAGGGGTGGTCAAACCTTTTTTGATTGTGGACCATAAACAGAAAAATAAACAAAAAGTCACAGGCTAAACAATAGTAACCCGGACCACCCTCTCCACCACCTACTGCAGGGTCAGCGGAGCACTTTCTCCAAAAGGACAGATACAGGAAAACATTCCTGCCCTCGGCAATAAGACTTTACAATAAGTCACCTCTTGCCAGATCCTCTGTAGATTGATTAATCACTGTACACGTTTATCTACACTTCATATACTCGCATGTCGAAGTGTCCCTGAGCAAGACACCTAACCCTCAACTGCTCCCCGGGCGCCTCACAGGGCTGCCCACTGCTCCCTATCCAGGGATGGGTCAAATGCAGAGAAGAATTTCCCCAAGGGGATTAATAAAGTGCATGTTTCTGTTTTTCTTTCTACTTACACATACATACTTTGCATTTTTGCACTTGTCTATTGTTTAAGTTTAATTTAATTTCTTAAAGTAATACTCTCTGTGCTGTACATATCTTTCATCCCAGCCATTTTTATTTTATTTGTATTTTTGTATATATCTTTCATCCCTGTTGTTTTAATATTTTATTTGGGGTCTGTAAATTGCTAGTCCGACAACAAATTTCCTCTTGGGGATTAATAAAGTATATATTCATTCATTCATTCATTAAATGCATTAGTTTCCAACCAGTTAAACTGCAAGGAAATCAGTGTTTCTAGACCAGAAAACCACACCATATAAATAAATCTATCAAATTATCTCCAGCCATTTAATACTTGACATCACATGTGCCCACATTTAACGTAGGTATTTCTGCATCTGCTGCTCTTAAATTTAAATTACTTCTATACTTTTAAACATGAAAACAGTGCAAGGCCTAAGTGCCCGCTTAACAGATTTACACATACAATCATATGTAATTTAAGTTAAAACAGGAATACATTTGCTAAATATTGGTCTCTGTTCATGTCCCAAGGGCCCACCTAAAAGGTTACGATGCAAATGTAAGTGTTAGATGTAAATTTGTAGTTATGTAAGTATAATATTAAGATGTACCAATAAGAACAAGCAGGAATGGTAAAATATAGTTTTTTGTGCCAAGAGGTTGAGATGGAGATCATTCCACTAAATTGAATCTCGTGTTTGAACTAGAATGTGCAATGTACATACACTGCTATTTATCAGAAATATGCTCAAGCTATATTCTAGTTCACTTTTCTTGTTGTTGTTTTTTAAATCACCATGGGCCAATTAAAAAAAACAGACAGCAGGCCGCGGTTGGCCCACTGACCATAATTTAGCCACCCCAGGCTTAAGTAAAGAACATCAGTATGTATGTTGGTTTGTTTATAGATCAAGACAAAGGGAGAGAGAATGTGAAAGAGACACACAGAGAGAGACAATAACCGGCAAAGTATTGTACAATAAAAAGCAGTCTTCTTTTCGACTCAAGAATAGAACACCTCAGATGTCTTTGTCCTTTTATTTCTAACATTAACAAAGATCAAAATTGGTGATGAAAACCAATGTAACAAAATAAATACTGTGATTTTGTCCTTGAATAAATTTACATTTAAAATGCTGAAAGGGGGGAAATAATCTTGACATAGCTCATCTTGGTCAAGTCTGGGTGGTCAGTATAGTTTTGGTTGAACCCTGAAGAACTCTCCAACTTTCTGCTTTGAAGGCGACAGCTCTGTGTGTTTCAAACCTTAGCTCGCCTTTGCTCTCTGACTGACTGACTGACTGTGACACTGACAGTTGAATTTCTCATGAAAGAAAATGACTTAATCTCGAAGGGCTTTTGCAGCCCTTGAAGAGTAATTTCCACTGAGTTAGACATGTCAGTGCTGCAGACCACCTAGTGAGTTGAAAAGGAGGGTAAAAGCCCATTGGGTGCCATGCATCAAGGTGAGGACAGGGATAGGGATGTAGTGAGGCAACTGCAACAAACTATCCCACAATCCTCTGGAACCAGGTCTCCAACGTATGTGCCTGAGGCTGCTGTGGGAAACAGAGACTCAACATCGGGAGTACAAAAGGCCCGATGAAGGCTCCGCTGTGGCCAGGAGGAGAGTGGGGAGGAGGCCTGGAGCAGTCTCAAGATACAAAATTAATGAATCCTTGGTGGAAAAGTAAAACATAGGAGCTGCTATGGGAAAACTACTTTTTTTGTTATGCCTGGCTGGATGACAGGTGGGTGAGTGAGTGAGTGAGTGAGTGAGTGAGAGTGAGAGACCGACCATATAAATCTATTAATGTAGTTCTTTACTAAGAATACCGATCCTGCATCCACCTCACCAAACCTCATTTTCAAGGGTGCATTTGTATTTTTGACAGATGTGTCCCAAGTCTGAAATGTCAGACTGGAGGTCCAATTTGGACTTAATCCACAACTGACGTGTATACTAAATATTATGAAATACTGCAATCTGCACTGCATAAATTCATTTTTACAAAAAAATTACATGAAAATAAAAAAAGAATAGGGGCCGTCAGACATTCTAAATAAAACCAATCCCAAATGTGGTCAACCCGCACAATCCTAAATAGAGACAGAACATCAATGCTGGCAGCTGCATAATGCAAAACCAGTTAATGGGCAGCCACGGTTGATTTTTCTCTGCATTTCATAGTTCACAAATCCTTATTTTATGTCAAAAACAATTTTTTCTCCTGCCATGATTCAAATAAATCATGTGGTCAGTACTGACAGTGAGTAAGCTTGGACCAACTGGGGTATTAGACATATTGACAAACAGACCCAAAGACCCGCAGTAATACATTGGGACCCGTTTAGACTGAAATGTGTTTTGAAAATGGCCCTACACAGGTCCGGGGTCAGGTCTCAATTACCAGGATCCAGTTCCCATAAAGACCTCCCCACAAGACTCAACCATGATGCCACACATTAGAACAGAACATATGCTATGATGTGGCTGTCCCTCACATTTCTAATGACTTTGAGATATCGTGTGGCAAAGTAATAACAGCAGACTTACATTTTGGTCCTGCTATTAATGTAGATTAATTAAGAGCAAAAAAACATTCCTGAACCATCTCTTTATATATAATTATATACATTTAATCAACACAGACTTGACCAAACTGATCAACTAGGTCTAAACCCCAACTAGAAACCAGCATAGTATTTACCACTCTCCGACTATTCTCTATACTGCAAGTCTGCGGTATTGCCACATTTTATTTCACAGACTCGGCTACCAATACTAAAATTATCTTCCTTAAGTTTGTTTTCCCAGTAAAGCTATTGTCAGCCCCAAACTGATGTTGTGTGGGTGGCAACTGCAATGTACGACTCTGATGGCCTGTAGTTCTCTTTCACACTTCAAGGGCCCACATCAACACAAGCATCGCTTGGGAGACTAGCATGGACAACATACACTGAAGTATATGGCCCAGAGCCCAAATAGTCCAGCTTTTAAAATGGAAAAAATTGCAACAGAATTTATTTTGGCACAGTGGTCTTCTATGAAGTGTCCTGAATAACATACTAAAAGTCCTAAGAAATTACTGCTGCGGAAATAGGTTAAATATGCAAAAATCCAAGATGGCCGCCATAAATCTATAATGTCTCATATCTCCACTATCACAAGAGATATTTGAATTATTTAAAATGCGATTATACGTTTTTTGGACATAAGGAATCATTTAGAATAGGTTACGACTTGATTGGATGCAATGGTCATGGAAAAAAATCCAATATGGACAGCAAAAATGCATATTTTATCATATATTTGCGTGCGAATCTTCACCAATCACCAGTTTGCTATACTTCGTGTATTTAATACTGAATTATGAATCACAACATTACCTGGTGGTATCTATTTCCTTCAGTGTTGGGCCGTCAGGCTGGCCTAAACAGAATCAACGAGCCAAGAAGCATATTCCTAAAGCAAATGTGACCGCTGCAGACATTGCTGCTGTTGGTCGCATCAACATTCGGTATTTCAAGATCCCTCCAGCACTACCATCTATTATATATCTACCCCTTGTATTGTTGGAGGCAGAAGATCCAATAGCACAGCTAGATGTCTTATGGAAGAGCTCACTACTCCTTCATTCTCCAAGACCAGCATGGGTTGGAATGATGCAGATGTTGCATCATGGTCAACACCCAGGAAAGGCCACAGTGATGTTCTTGCCAATGATTGATCTTAATCCAGGCGATACATCATATATCTACTCTACACTGCATTTCGTAACAGCTCAGGCGAAACGATATGATGTCACTCCAGTCCTGACATTTGACCAGCCCTTATATTGGAAAGCGATGATGATTATCCGGTCTCAGCCCAATGACAGTTATCTGAAGTGTATGGTTCTGAGGCTTTGTGGGTTCCATATGCAGATGAGCTTCTTAGGCAGGATCGGACACCTGATGGCCGATTCAGGACTACAGGAACTCCTCGAGATTGCATATGCTAGCAACATTGTTAGCCACATGTTGACTGGCAAAGCGGTGTCAAGGACAGTCCGTGGTCACCTGCTGGTAGATGCTGCACTCAATACCATTCTTGTGGCCGATACATACAACATTCCAGTACCAACTAACCAGGAAGCTGATGACTCCGAAGCTGTAGGTGTTCTACAAAACCATCACGACTGACTGCAGCTGCGGAACTGTATGACGATGTCGTGTACATTCTCTGGGGAAGAGGTGTGTTCACCAGAAGCGTTAGTGCGACTCAAAAGTAAAGTGAATGGGAAGAAGGAAACAATGACTGGGCGCACAGCAACCTTATGGTTACAGTATATGGAGATGGTGGATATCCTGCGAAGGTTTCTCAAAGCAGAACAAACGGGAAACTGGAGATTGCATCTTCAGTCAGTACGTGAAATGCTACCCTACTTTGCAGCAGCTGGACACAAATTATATGCGAAGTCCGCATATATATATATATATATATATATATATATATATATATATATATATATATATATATAACGATGACCATGCTGCCCGAAACACACCCCGATGTCCATCAGAAATTCGAGGAAGGGTATCATATAGTGAGGCGTAGTGACAGATACTGGGGAGGACTGTTCACAGACCTCATCATAGAGCATGTCCTAATGAGGAGCGTAAAGACGCACGGAGGATTGACATGAGGAAAGGGCATGACCGAAACTCAGTGCCTACTGTGGGTCATGTCCATGCCGGCATGTGCCAACATGAATGATGCCATGCAGAAGTTCACTGCTGTGTCATATGAGACCAGTGACCAACACAAGGATATGTAAAATGCTAGACAAGCTAGAGATGTCAATGACACCCTGTATCTTATCAGCTACCTCGCACAGAGGGATCCATTCGTTGAGAATCCATCACTGTTCAACATCGCCAATGGCATGACGGCCCAAAAAGGAGTCAACATTGACCGATCAAGAGAAATTGGGGAAGATATTCAAGACTCCATGGTCGGGGTATCTGTAGAAGATTATGTGTTCAGGAAAGCTGAACAGGCCACAACACTTGGATCAAGATCAACAGTGAAGGTCAAAGGAGAATCTGTAACGGTGGATCCACAGTTGATATTTCAGAGGTTGGTAACTATAGAACAGCGTTCAGAAGATGTTTCATCCTTATTCAAGTATGAGCTCTGCACTCATCCACCTGCACTGTTTGAATCAGCTGCACTCCCCCTGCAGGCAAATAAGGCAACACTGGCCGATGTGCTCTGGAAGACTATGAAGGGAGAGCAACGAGAACCCAGTGCAAATGTCCAGTATGTGTTAGATGATGGTGCTCTATTATATGTTATGTTGTACTTACCTGCCTTGATTATATTAATATACAATTTCATTCAATGAAATGTTGTATATCGGTGCAAATATATGATGATAAACGAATTTTTGGTGGCCATATTGGATCTTTTTCCATGATTATTGCATCCGATCAAGTCGTAACCTTTTTGAAATGATTCCTTATGTCCAACAACCATATAATAGCATTTAAAATCATTCAAATGTCTCTTCTGATAGTGGAGATATGAGACATTATATATTTATGGCGGCCATCTTGGATTTTGGCATATTTAACCTATTTCCGCAACAGTAATTTCTTAGGACTTTTAGTATGTTATTCAGGACACTTCATAGAAGTGCCAAAATAAATTCTGTTGCAATTTTTTCCATTTTTAATGGTTGAATTGGCTAGATTGACTGGACTAAAAAGGCAGGCTGCACGGGGTTCTGTTGAAGTTTGAAATAAGGTTTTTCTGAATAAACAAATATTTCTTTTAAATTCACTTTATTTACACATCATAATTTATTTCTGCCCTCGTTTTTTTTTAGCAGCCTAACCTCGAAACCTCAGCCAAACCTTCAAACCTTGCATAAAACAAAGATCTTCTTATCAATTGTTTTTTGGAAATTAGCTTGGTAAATTTCAGTTCATAAAAGCAAAGCTTTCACATTGCTTTAAAAACCCTTTAAAGGCCCATACATGTTTTTGATGTGCACTTTCAGTACATGGAACTGAGGCTGCAGCTACAAAAACCACTACATCTGCCAACGCACAACAGTACAGTTGTACAGTACGAACCAAGCAGTGGTGGGCCGTCAGGGCCTGCTAAGCCTTCTCTGCTGGCCTGAACAGAAAACACAAAGTTGTAGCTATTTTATAATTTCATTGTTTTTCACAAATACACTACATGTATTGTATTATTTTTCCCTATTAGCTTATTTTCTCATTGCACAGCTCCTGTCTTCCTCTGTTGCCCTGCCTGCAGCCTTCAGCCTGCAGCTGGTTTGAAGGAGAAGTTTTCATCCAATCAATTGTTTTCTCCTGTGTCTCTATGGGAGCAAAGCAGTTTAAGCAGGCCTTTGCAGATTAAAGTACACGGGGAGTTGACGTTGTGATTGATTGTCATGGATTTCAACAAATCAGATCTTTAGTTTGACAAGCTGGGTGTATTCTTTGACGTGCAGCGCCTGCGAAATGGCATGGATGTATGATTGGTCAGTGGATCGGCGTGACCATTAACATGCACTGTGATTGGTCAGTGGGGCAGCGTACGAAAGAAGGAGAAGAAGAAGAAGCTAGAAACTAGAACCTAGAATCTCAGGCTGAAGCCTGAGAAACAGACTTGCTGGTGGATTTACTGATGATGCCTTACGTAGGGTTATGTGCATCTGGTGAGTGAAATGCTGGTTGTGTTACTTTTTTAACATCTGCAGTCGTATTTAAATCATAAACAAGCCACAGCGCTGTTGTTGCTGCTGGTCGAGCCGGGACTGGGGCTGGTCCCGCGCCTCTCCCCTCGCCAAGGTGCCAGCAGCTGTACCGGAGATGTGTGCAGTGTTTTAGTGCTGCGGTTTTGTTGGATTGTTTTGTTATAACTAAATGTGACTGGTTGTTGATTTGGACTTAATGACGCAGCAACGGCGAGGTTGGAGGCTTGCTCCACAGAGTGTCCGCTGTTAACCTTATATGCCCCCAGCGCCTCATTTTCTGAAGAAAAAAAACGGCACCATAATTATCTCTGCAACCACATGGTTGTTTAACTTAATTTAAATTGCTACAATACCGTAACCCTTGTGAGAAGAGACCTATGGTTTAAATGGTAACCGTTAATAAAGCACCTTTTTTTTCTCGTAAAAGTGGTTAAAATAGCTCTGCAGGTCGGTCCACACACCCCCGTGTGACCTCCCTCCATGCCAGTAATAGTGCAAAAAAATCGTCTGTATAGCAGAGTGAGTGTCTGCTGTCCACACATGACAGTCTGTATGAACGCGCCTTGTAGGCAGTGCGCCGTGTTGCACGGGTCGGTCTAATAGTAACTCCCAGGCACTGAAGGCCTAGGTCGAAAATGCACGGCCCACCACTGGAACCAAGTGTGTTCTGCGCGTCTGTAAAAGCTCCACAAGTCATGTGTGGAAGGTGAAGTGGCAGATTCTTAATGAAATAATTTTATAACACACTAACGTAACACATGAGGTTCCATCACAGCACAGACATGCGACGGGTTAGTCTTCCATGTCAAGGCTATCTCACAGCGAGAGCAATTCTCTTCAGAGGCTGTTATCTAGCTTCGGGGCACAAGCGTTACAGAGATATTACAGTAAGATTTAGAGCCAGGAAGCCACCAGTGGCATCAATAGCAAATAATACAAGTTTGGGACACTGATATAATAAACACTCCAAAACATTCAGTATGAACAGATAAGAGTGCAGTGTGCATGTGAACGCACAGAAAAAAGATGCTTACTATGAGTGTAAAGATAAAATAAAAGCAACTGGCAGGTAGAAATAAGAACAGTCTCCCACATTGCAGGTATTTGGTGACACCACCGTACAGCAGGACGACAAGCACAAAACCCATCAAGGCCCACACTTGTGGTGCATGTCAAGGTCAGTGCTCATTTCCAGCACAATAGCAAAATAGCAAAGATGGGCAATATGCCGAAACACAATATCTCAATAAATAAGCCTTGATAAAAACACTTTCCTGAAGGTTTTCTTTCTCATAGAAACAATAATTGATAAGATAAGAGTATCCTTTATTCGTCCCACAGCTGGAAAATCTGCAGAATAGACTAACAAGCCTTTAATTAATGTCTTTAGATTCACACAAACACTGTCATTTACCATTAAGCATTTCAAATTGTAATTATTCAGCCAAAATATAATTAACATCTAATTTCAGAATCTAAATCATTAAGGTTGCTGCTAATCAGATCTTGACGCAACTTTTCCCACAGTCAATGTGGTTCCCATTATGTTGTGTGTTTCCCTTTGCTCTTTTTCTCTCATTCGTGTTATTAAACCGCTGCCACACGAGTGAAGTCGTTCTATTTGATACACCGACTCCTCCACAGCAGAGCCAGCAGCAGCTCTACGATCACTCTCAGCAATGCGTGTTGCTGCTGTCCCAGCATTATAATGAATGATATGGTATAATACATTCCTAGGCATGCATGTACACTGAAGTCATTATAAAAGTTTATATAAAATCTAGCTTCTAGATCATCACAGCACTACATGTCAGATTCACTATTAGCAGCCTTGAAGGAGAAGAAATGGAAGTTGTAAAAAAGGAAAGTCCGACTGAAAGTGTTGCAACATATGGTCCGAATAGAACTCCGTCTTATTTTAACGACAACAAAAGAAAAGGTTTAGCACAGTAAGATAAAAATGGAATAACGAAGTTCAAGTGACTGGCTCCGTGGTGCGTTCAGGCAACTAACCGTATATTGCTCGATTTAAGAAAACAAACCGACAAAAAAACTGAATTATCTTGCAAGTAGTAGAGTACATTTGAGGTAACTCAGTCTGTGAGCTCATTTACACATAATTGCAATTAAACATAAACAATTAGAGAGCAGAATATTGTCTCTATTGTACTAACCTGTTTTTTTTTTTTTTTAATTAAGGACCTACAGTATTCTGTATTGGAGACATTGTACAATCATACAGTTAATACGAAATTATCTCTCTTTGCAGCATGAGCTTTTTTCACTATCTCAATCTCCTTGTGGTACTGCACTATGTTTCAAGGATTTTTTGAGCATTAAAAAACAATGAAGCAGCTGCTGGGAGCAAGCTATGAATCGTAATAAAAAGCAAAAAATAAATGTGTAACTGCAGTAATTTCAAAGACTTCCTTGACAGACTTTGTTCTGTGCTACTTGCTTGTTTTTTTCTTTAGTGTTGATACACAATTAGAGCTGTTCCAATGCTTTAAATATTTACTTTCATTGATAATAGTAACAACAAATGTAATCATTGTGTTCGGAAAAATTGGTCAGACAGATCTAAAAAGTAAGTTTCGTAAAAAAGTAATCTTTTGTAAATTAGCTTGGTTAGAGGACGAACGGAAGTTGGAAATGTTGATCACTCTGCCCATCCGTCCAACACTTAATGTTGCGGTAGGCAAGATATTTGTTGGCATCATTGAGCACAAATTCCATTATAACCTTTCAGAATATTGTAATTCCTGTGTTCTGAGATAAAACTAGACTTCTGTATTCAAGGTTTAGAAAAGCCAACCCTTTTGTGTGAGACGTTGGTCACTCAGTTCATTTCAGAGAGGAGGCATTCCTATTGGCTGCGTGTGCACGTCCCTTCAGGGGAAAGCCTGATTCAACAGCTAAATATCATGCAGGACAATTTGCTATTCCAGAATTGGCAACAACTGCCAAAAAAGGAAGACAGGCAAAGCATTTCAGAAATGGTGAGATAAGTTAGCGAATAGAGTAGCCTTCTCCAACAGCCCTTCTCTCTAGCTTTCTAATAGTTCTTCCCATTCCAATTCACACAAGGTTACACAATAAACACATAATGTCTCTAAATGGTCATTACAAGACAAAATGCTTGAGGTTTTAAATCAAATTCATAAAGTAAAATGCATCTCATTGCTCCATTCCTTCACAACACGTTTGATAAAGTGAGCTAAAAAAACGACGTTTTAATTTCAGCCTCACACACTCCCATCTTGAAGTCTTGTTTCTGTGCAATAACACATCATAACAAAGATAAACCACGCCACCATTACCATGCCCGACATTTAACATCCCATTAGAAGAGCAATATTGTATTCACTATTCTATGAAACAAACATCTCCACAAGTATCAATTTAATTTGTTTTAGATCCATGACATGAATCAGATGGGCGGCCGTGTTGTTACAAAATAGTTTATTCTCTATACAGTTGACATTTTAGGACATCTCAGACTCAGTATGTCAAATTTTGCTTTCAACTTTTGGTCAACTTTGGATATAGCACAACATTAACTGTTGTTGTTCGATGATTGCTGGTATTTCCTATGTAGAAGATCATTTCAAATCATCCTCATATAGCTGCTTGCAATTGACTTGAAGGAAATAGATTTCTTGAACTACCTTATTTCCTTAAAGCTTTGTTTAGTGAATCTAGGATGTCATGACAAGCCCAGCCCAATTACAGCACTCGTTCCACCCTTCACCATTCCGAAAATGTGGATATCCCCCTTTGATATTTCCACTCCTGAAGTTTCTTCTATTTTCCCGCCCAAGCGTCCTCAAGTTTTTGTGATTTTTGTTGTTGTTGATATAAAATCTGCTCTGAAGACATCTATGGATGTTTTTTTTTCTTTCAGATGTCAAGTCGAACTAGTTGAGCTCTTTCATACCATTGCTCCCCCTGGCTACCTGCGACACCTTTTAACATATCAGCTCATTTTTCCCAGGGTTTTCTTTTTGCGTTGTGTATGCTTTTCTGTCTTTATTGTCTCTTCCCTTTCGGCACATTTCGATTGTCACATCTGCATTCCCCCTTCTGCATGTGTTTTGATATTTGCAGCGACTCTGGATTTGTCTGCCCTTTTCCTACTGTTTGTGTTTGTGTGTGCGTTTTGATAATTGCAGAGTTTATGGATTTGGAGTGCATTTCCCTGAATATGTATTTGTTCTTGAATCATGGCTGTCTTTGGAGGCCATTATAAGATGCTGACATGCTGCTGGCTGTCAGCTCAATTGAAGGCATTAGTTCATCATGTTTGCACACAGCCTAGGTTGGTTTAGTGGTGCAGTGTGTTTCCCAGTTAATAAATGCTCTAATTAAAGCGCAGCTGATCACACTGTATACAGTATCTTCATCTGATAGCACTTGGAAAACCAGGCTCTTCAATCCACTGGGCTTCAAACTGTAGCATGATTGCCGCTGTATTTTCTTTCGGCACATTCATTGGTGTATTTTCCTAATATCTAAAACCTGCTTCATCATGTTGCCTTATCTTCATCTAGAAGGGAGGGGGGGTGCGGATGGGCTACAACAGCAGAAGACCCCACCGGGTACCACTCATCTCCACTATAAATAGGAAAAAGAGGCTACAATTTGCAAGAGCTCACCAAAATTGGACAGTTGAAGACTGGAAAAATGTTGCCTGGTCTGATGAGTCTCGATTTCTGTTGAGACATTCAGGTGGTAGAGTCAGAATTTGGCGTAAACAGAATGAGAACATGGATCCATCATGCCTTGTTACCACTGTGCAGGCTGGTGGTGGTGGTGTAATGGTGTGGGGGATGTTTTCTTGGCACACTTTAGGCCCCTTAGTGCCAATTGGGCATCGTTTAAATGCCACGGCCTACCTGAGCATTGTTTCTGACCATGTCCATCCCTTTATGGCCACCATGTACCCATCCTCTGATGGCTACATCCAGCAGGATAATGCACCATGTCACAAAGCTCGAATCATTTCAAATTGGTTTCTTGAACATGACAATTTCAATCAGGAGAGACAGTGGGTGATTAGTAGTTAATGTTTATGCCAGATAATGAGTCCATGGTTACACAGAATTTATTTGGCGCATGAACTCCGCGAGGAGATTGAGATCGCACTGTGTTTGCCCTGAGCGGCAGCAATCTGTAGATCCCCCCCGGGGAGTCCAGACACTGGTGGTGGTGGCTGAGGTTCTGCTGGAGTTGCTGGAGATGCCGATGGGGTGCTGAATCTGAGAAGGTGGATGATGCTGGGGAGGCGGCGGGTCGCATGAGACGGCAGCAGGACGCTAGAGGCGGAGAAGGAGAACATTTAAAGGAGATAGCAGTGAGCTGATAGGATAGCGAGGAGGGCGTGACTCTGCGCTAATGGCAGGGCGCACCCGGCTGCTGAACAGCTGGTAGAGTCTGACACTTCTGACGCTCCTGACAGGGACATCCGGTATGACGTGCGTGCTGCTGGTGCGGGACGGTATGAGTGAGGGCCCGCCTGGTGTGAGGGGGTTGTCTTCCTGTCTGAACTTACGCTACAGCTTCATGAGTTCACTGTACTAAAATGGCCCCCACAGTCACCAGATCTCAACCCAATAGAGCATCTTTGGGATGTGGTGGAACGGGAGCTTCGTGCCCTGGATGTGCATCCCACAAATCTCCATCAACTGCAAGATGCTATCCTATCAATATGGGCCAACATTTCTAAAGAATGCTTTCAGCACCTTGTTGAATCAATGCCACGTAGAATTAAGGCAGTTCTGAAGGCGAAAGGGGGTCAAACACAGTATTAGTATGGTGTTCCTAATAATCCTTTAGGTGAGTATATATATATATATATAAAAGCATAATTGACCTAATTTGATTCATTTTGCGATATACCTCACCTGAGCGGCCCAGACTTTCGTATATTTTTCTGTTTGTGGCCCTCGGTGAAAAAAGTTTGTACACCCCTGTCTTAACCTATACCTCAAAAGTCTAAACCATTTTCTTTTTAAGAATTGAGAAATATTGACACTATGGTCCCCGTTTACTGCTGAAACATTTGACAAAATGTCTCTCAAGCGACGAATTGACTGCAGGGCAAAATGAAAGCCGCCCTCCTCTAAGCACTGTGAAAACAGATGTGTTAATCACTCCTGTTTAAAGGGAGTTGATGAAGATGATGTTCCCCACAAGGCTAATGTATCTCATTTAGCAAAATGGCATTTTTAATGGGATCCTGACAATATTGTGGTATAAGGAGAGATCTGCCGCAAAACAAACAATCGCTGTGAGTAGACTAGTGAGTGGTGTTTGATCTCGGAAGACTGCAGCCCAAAAATTCCCAGTCTTGATTGTTTTTACCTCCATTGCCACCAAAACCCCAATTTAGGATTCTGTAACTCACCCACAAAAATAACCTTTTTATTTTTTCCCCAGGCTTGTCACCACCAAAAAAAGAAGATATCTTTCTCATACAGAACAGTCACCGCAAATAGTTGAATCAATCTCAGTCATACGAGTTCTGCAAAAAGCTCCTTTTTCATCAAAAAGGTAAAATCTGGGTGAATTTCTCAGATGATGAAAACAAGGGTAAGGGTGCGATGCAGGTGTCAGATGATCGGAGGCAAAGATGAAAAATAGAAAAGGCCTTTAACTTTACAGGAGATGAGATTTGGGCCACAGTAATGTTGGCTATTTCTTCTCTTTTGCCCTTTGTCTTTCTGAGAGCCAAAAGGGGAGAGAAGCCATTCATATCACAGCCTATTAAGAGGTTGCTAGGAAGATCTTTTCCACACCGATTAGGGTTAATCTGTGACAAAAGCTAAAGATGTTTTTGGCATTTTATGGACTAAATGATGAAACAATTAATAATAACAAGCAACAGATGAATCAAATAAAAAATATATGGTTTGTTTCAGCCTTGTGGAAAGTACACACAAATCTACTAGCTACAGTGTATTTACCCAGGTGTCAAATGCCATGTGTGGGGTTTACAATCTTACAGTTCTTACATTACATACAGTCTTCTTGACAAGTCTATTTTATATGATTCACCCTGTGGCTTAGTTGTGATTAAGAGCAAAGTTAATTTAAAACATCATGTGATGGTCTTACGACGACATGAAGGCCATCTGAATGTTAGGGGTGGGAAATAAAATCCATAAATAGATTATTAGAAGCATCCCAATTATATTTTAAAAGATTACAACTCGATGCAGAAAACTCAATAATCGGAAATTAAAAACCAAATTCTCAAGGTCATGATCATCTGTAACAATTGTCATCTGTGACACTGGGCTGTCTGTTGCTTACTGCTGCCCCCGAAGGCAACAGCCAATAAGGCTAAATATTAGCAGAGGTTTGGTGAGGGTGGCTCAGCTTGAGCAGCCGAATATGGATACAATCCGACCGGCAGCCCCCGACTTAAGAGAACGTATGAGAGCATTTTGCTTTTTCTTCCGCCCCACTCTGATTGCAACTTTTTTTGCCAAAGATGTGTGCCCTACTCGGTCATTGAGAAGAAAATAAAGCTAGAAATATGAAATAGCCCAAAGGAACTTACTACTATTTACTATACTATTAGTAATGCAGAGTAGCTATGTATTAGTCAGAGTCATCTATAAGAACCAAATGACAAAGTCATTTAAATGTATTTATCAATTATTAATGCTAACTGAGAGCATGGTGGCATTGAGCTCTTGAAATAAAGTTTTTGATAGTTACAATGATATATCATTGTAACAAGTGGCGGCCGGCCAATAGAGGGCCGCGGGGCCTAGCCCCACCCATCTTGAGCCACCCAAAAAAAAAAAAAAAACATTATTTATAATTTCATTAATTATAATATGTTTTTGAGCTATGGAATGTACCCACTAATATTTGTAAAATAGGATATCTGCTCAAAATATCTGCTTTTCCTGCTTGCCCTCTCTGCTCTGAGCTGCTCATGCACTTCTCTGCTGGTCTCTAATGCTCGTGCACATGCTGGGGCCCCGAAGCATTTGGCCCAAGAAAGTCGGGTCTAATACGCAGTTTAGCCAATCACTGATTAAAGATATAAATGATGGACATATCATTTACCTATGGAAGCCCGTTCCCGCCACAAAAAAAATAAAAAATTAGATAAAAAGTCATAATTATGAGATAATAAAGTCGAAATTATGAGATAAAAAGTCATAATAATGAGATAAAAAGTCATAATAATGAGATAGAAAGTCGAAATAATGAGATGACTTTCTATCATTATTTCGACTTTCTATCTCATTATTATGACTTTATCTCATTATTTCTACTTTCTATCTCATTATTTCTACTTTCTATCTCATTATTTCTACTTTCTATCTCATTATTATGACTTTTTATCTCATTATTATGACTTTTTATCTCATTATTATGACTTTTTATCTCATAATTTCGACTTTATTATCTCATTATTATGACTTTTTATCTCATTATTTCGACTTTCTATCTCATTATTATGACTTTTTATCTCATTATTATGACTTTCTATCTCATAATTATGCCTTTTTATCTCATAATTTCGACTTTATTATCTCATAATTATGACTTTTTATCTCTCTCTTTTTTTTTTTTCTGTGGCGGAAACGGGCTTCCATACCGTTGTGTGCAGCAGCGAGGTCTGTTGTTTATGTTAATGATTCGTCGCGCATATTTACGTGCAAACAGTTTACTGTGTAACGTGAACGCCAACTTGTTTTGTATGTTGAAATGTATTTAAACAGTTGGACGGTGGATTGATGACGGTGGTGTTGACTGAGGCGCACGTTGAAGAATAAATCCATCAGTAACAGAAGAACCAAGGTGTTGTGTATTTCTTGGAAGGAGGGATAAGTTCCTCACGTCCAACAGTCTGTAAAAGCCTACATGGGCCTAGTCATCAAAGTGAATGATTATGATAGAAAACATCACAATGATATTTGTTTAAATATTTTAAAAGGATCAGATTTCTATAAAAATGCGGGTAGTTAATAACATGCTTATTCAGGTGTCCACCAAGTCAATGTCTAGAAGAGGCCTAGTTGTTTTTGAAGATGGCAAGTTGGCAACTATTCAATAACATAGTGGACTGTTTTCTGAAAGGGAGGACACGCTGGTAACTGACCGTCTGATACATTTGGATGATGTAGTTATAATTTACCATCATCTAAAGTTATTTGTAAGATTTTACATACATTGTATTTTTGACATACTTGACTTGGACATAAGCATGTGTTCAATCAGAATCACTTTAATCAAAATATCTTTATTGCAAATTTAAGTTACTTTATCTTTTACAGGTATGCGATACCATCCTGATACAAGCCAAGGAGCGGTTCTCCTTCACAGAGACTGTCACTCTTCTCAGGATCCTCATCACCATGACAACAGCAGAATCCAGAGGTGTTTCTGTACTTTGAAGAGGATCAAGACCTTCCTTTCATTAAGGCCACCATGACACAGGATGGCCTTAATGCTCTGGCTATGCTCTCCATGGACAAGAAACTTGTCAGGGACATGCCCGACTTCAACAAGAGGGTCATTGAGAAGTTTGCTACTCAGAAGGACAGAAGAGCAAAGTTCCTTTACAAATAATCTGTTTCCTCACCACACTGATTGGTGTTTCCCCAACAAACAAGGTTCATATGGGGCATCTTAAAATATAAACTTGTTCTATTAGACTATATATATATATTTATATATTGTATATTTATGATTATATTATATGGTATTTATATACTATACTGAATATTATTATATAATAAATAAATAAATATATATATATATATACTGAATTTTATGAATAATATGTCCTTATTATGTCAGTGTTGGAATAAATGTTAAATATTTAACTGCAAAGTAGTAATGCATTTTTTATACCTTTTTTTTTTTGCATTGAATCATACTAGGATGTTTGCTGAAATTGATTGGCTGGCCCCACCCAAAAAAAAATCCACCAGCCGCCACTGATTGTAACTATCAAAAACTTGACAGACATTTTTTTTTTTTACATTTGAGGGACTGGAGCCAGACAATTTTTACCTTTTTTTTTTCTTGATAATTCATTATTTGTTTAAAATATTTATCAAAATGTCAATGGTTCTGCGGTTTGACGAATCAACTGATCGTCTAAGTCCTACTACAGTACAGTCATTTAAGTTTGCAATGTTTGGCCAAGTTGTAACTCAAAAATTTAAATTTCAGCAGTTTCACTTTTACCATATATGTAGCGAGGATTTGTCAGAATGCAAGACAATATTTTTGCAGTATTAAACAAGGAGACACAACGTTTCCTATTCTAACAATGCAGTTCTTGTGCATGAGTTGCAAACAAAGCCGAGGAGAGGGGCTGAAATCCCCCGTTCAACCTCAAACTTCATGTGGTAGTTGGAAAAGCTGAGTGTAAGCTAATCAAACCATCTTCATTTGAAGAGCATCCTGACTTGCAAAGCTTTAATCCATGATGGCTTGCTCTGAACATTATCTAATAATTGGCACATTCCCCTGGTGAGAATGGGCCTGCAATCTATTTCCCCACCATGACAGTGTAATGGATTGCTGTGCACATTCCACGTGGCTTTGAACTTATCTTCATCCCCCCCAACTAAATTCTTAGTTGCCTCCCACCTCTTTCTGTATGGAAATGCGGTACAGCACATTATTTCTCCCCCATTGCTTATTGCTTCAGGGTATGTACAGTAATGTTAAAGATTAATTTTATGGTCTTGTATTTACATGATGTTTACCCTGAAATAACACAGTAAAAAATGGATCATTATACTATAAATTGGAGCATAAGTCTCATTAAGTACATTTCATTTTAATTCAAAAGAAATCTCTGTTGTGTTTCACTCATTATGCTTCACGTTTGCGTTCATGAACCTCATGGCAAATTATCTGACACGTTCCTAGTGACCTACAGCACACACACACTCAGGATAGACACAACCTTAGCTCGCAGGCGGGGTGAGCAAATACATGTGCTCCTTGATCTCCTAATCTCACACACTGGGCTGCACTACAGCAGACGGGCAATTCTGCACACTTTTTTTCAGGTCAGTGGGGAAACAGTAGACACAGCAGGTTACACAGAGCAGTGTTTGGGCCGGTAGGAGGTAAACATCAGCCTTTTTCCCTGCTTAGTAAACTAACAGCTCCAAGCATCAACAGTGCCTCAATAGCCTGTTTGAGACCTGCTGATTGCAGGTACCACCACCGGCTCTTTTCAATGGATATTTTTTTTCTGCTTAATTATTTTGGCTTCCAGGCTTCGGTGTTTTTTAAGAATTACACACTGTTAATAAAAAACCTTAGAGTTCGAAATCCACCCTCAAGAGAGAACCATTGGTTCCAGCCTGCCCTCCATCCTGGACTTGCACACCGCCAGAGTCAGGAAGCGGGCTGTAAAGATCACCACAGACCCCTCACACCCTGGACACAAGCTGTTCCAACTCCTCCCCTCTGGAAGGCGCTACAGAGCACTGTACGCCAAAACCACCAGACACAGAAACAGCTTCTTCCCACTGGCCGTCACTCTAATGAACAGTTAAACAGACTCTTCATCTGCACTATCTGCACTTTTTTGTTGTTTTACTACTGTCTTTAATGTCCTTTTTATATTTTTTATATTTATCTTGTATATTGTGTGTGAAAAAAGTACGAAGAGCCAGTGAAACCGGAGTCAAATTCCATGTATGTGCAAATTTACATGGCCATTAAAGCTGATTCTGATTCTGATTACATTATTCTGAAAAAATATAAAAGCAAGAAACAATTTCTCCTTAAAATGTTGCACATATAGGATTCATATACAGGATATACACATTGGTAATCTTGAGAAACTATCAATAGTATGCTAGATTTTAAAAATATCAAACTGAAAAAACAGCCCAGTGTTGCCAACTCTTTTCAAATGAAAGTATAGAGCAGCACTAACAATAATTTAATTAATTTGGCACCTCTGACAGCCGTATCTCAAAAGGCACTCCCCAAAAACTATAATTTTGAACTTAAACAACGATCAAAGTCATTGTTAGAACTCACAGATGTAAAGCTCGCAGCTTGTGGAAGACTCAGGAGACAAGCAACGAGTGCACAGGTAGAATACATGCAGGCAGGCAGGCGGATACATTCGGGCTGAATGAAATGATTGGAGGGACTTGTTACAGTCCTGCGAGAGCCAGAAATACTGTAACAGAAACTGTATCGTTTAGGCTCAGTCTAATCTCCCTCATTGGCTTCAGTTCCATACAGTGGGTGGCGTGTTTCAGAAATAAATAAATAAAAACTGATTGCACAGCTACCCAGCACCAAATACCCCCAGAAAAAGAACATCTGATAAACTGGTGAACATAGTGGAGCATTTAGCAGCTAAAGACATTTCTCTTAAAAGTTGTCGTCAGCTAAAAAGGACAGTGAATATTGAAAGTACAATTGTGAGGTTGATCCAAAACAGTACTTCAAATTAATGCTAATTTACACTTACAAATAACATGAAGCAAAATTAGCATCTGATGGCTGACAAGTTTTCTCTATCAACTTTCTAAAGGTAATATACATGAGAGCCGATGAGGCGTTTACAGGTTGCTTATGCTGCCACTAAGTAGCAATCAAACAATTCTTAAAGTAGCTTTAAAAGACATCAGCAAAATGTTTGCTGCCAACAAAAACAAACATATCTTACAATTTAAAAAAGGTATTACTGCCAACATGAAAGCAAATAAAAACACGTCGGTCTTGTTATTGTGAATGCTTAATGTGACACTTGGATAAAAATGGGCCATTGTCGAAAGGTATTAATGAAACCTGTGCATTTCCTACCATCATGAGTCAAAATGTCTGTTCTGAAAGACCCATCATCAATGTCTCCACAATATAAAGTGCCACTTAATCATCATAACCATCCACCAGCAAGAACAGCCCCCTCGTCTCATCAGGCCACTTGGTTTAACTCTCACCGTTAATCTAATTTAGTTGCCAACCAGCCAGATCTGGTACATCTTAATAAGTCATTTGAGGATATAATCGATCTGAATGTCACCAGTATAGCTTTGTTTCACGGATCCAGGATTGGCCGGCTAATCCCCCTGGCGTGTACCACTCGTGATAATGAGAAGTCCAAATCAAACTGAGGGAGTCAAGGAGCCCAAAAGACATCGGTTAGCCTGAGATAAGGCATCTCCTCACTGTGCCCCTCCCTGGGCACATAACCTCGTCTTGCCTCTAAATCAAACGGTGAGGCCTTTTATTAATAGCCTGTCAGCAGAGTTAACATTTATTTCATGTGTGTTCATCTGAACAGGTTTTACAAATGGCATAGTGCTTGTGAACCTGCTCTTGAAAAATTAGCCTTGTTTTTTCCCCTCTCCTCATGAATTTCAATGACTTGCATGGCTATGTGTCTACCTAGATTCTGTTCTCTGCCGTAGGATTTTTTTTTTAAAGGAAAAAGAAACTGCTATATTTAGAGTGCTCAGAAATATAACAGCATGTGTAGTTTGTTAAAAATGAGAGAAAAATATCATGGGGTGTCGAGGATGTTGCGATGGTAGTTAACTGCTGGGAAGGAAATGCTTACTGAACCCCAGGTAAAATTGCAGATTATCAAAGAACTTCAAACAGCTCTGATATATATGAAGAAAATATGCTTGAAATAGTCACGTTGTATCAGAATTGACATGCTATGTGCAGATGTTACCCGAAGCCAGTTGTTTACTGTTGACAGACCACTAGAGACATATGGGTTTGAAACAGAGGGGGGAAGTCACACAGGAGCATTGGTGCTACTATAGAAGATGCTATCCAGAGTTATCTAGTGGTGATCTCCCTAAACATAAGTGAAACAGACAGAGCCTCTCTACAGAATTTATGGGGGCCCATTATTTCATTTTGTGAATACCAAGTGTTCTCCCAGCATTGGCACTTCCAGAGAGAAACCTGGTGTGCTGACACAAATTGATTACGGGAGCGAGGAGACAATCTATTTCTTCCTCTAAACTGATAGCAAAGAACGACAGGGTGAGAAGTGGGATGTACACACACACACACACACACACACACACAAAATAATGGGATGGGGAAAAGAAGTGGGAGAAGAAGTAGGAGAAAGGACGATGTGCAAAGTTTTGCAACAACTTCCCATTTTCAAAGACAAACATGCCAATGAAAGTGTTTTGCATTGCAGATCCAGTCAGTGATAGTGTCGTCGTCCCTGACAGCATTTCAATCATGAATATATTCCCAGACGTTTCTTTTTATGGAACTGCTGGCATCCCAAAAAGTTGATGCACTGAGTTTATTAACTTGATGATAATGCCAGTTTTTTTGTTTTGTTTTTACGTATATGTTCTCATTCTTACTATTAATGCTGAAGTACGAACATTAATCCATATTCAATACCACATATATGAATGAAACAAGTTTATGTTATTGTGATTCATCCTGCACTGGCTAGCAAGACACCACAAATTAGTAAAAGCCAGATCCAGAATGCCACATAAGAAAACACTTCAAATATAATGTACAACTAAAATACTGGAGAAATCAGAAGAAATGCTAGTCCATCTTTGACTTCTCCTTCAGGCTTGTAAGACTTTTTTTTTTTTTGCAAACTTAACATCTAAATTGAAAACTGACCTCTGAACTTTCAGTAGGGAGTGACACTGATTGTTTATGTAGGGGTCAACGCTCTGCCAGTTCAAAACGGCATCCAGCAAGATACTGAGATCATCGTCAAATACACTCATTTCACTTATGTCACAAGAAATATAAAAATCTCTTCACTGCATTACTTCCCTGATTTCAGAGCCAACTGTCTTTTGGAGCATTAATCTCTGCTCTCCATTCTTTATTCATATGACAGCACAGGTAAAGCTGCAGAACCAATACGTTTGTCCTTCAGTACATGACATCGTAGCCTTACTAATGAGCCATTTAACAGCACTGTGAAGGGAACAGCAGCTAAACGCAAGGTCCCTTGTGGATTTCGTAAGAGCGTGTCAAGACTGGAAGAGACAGTAATACTTCACATTGACGGGAGGCAGTAATACTTCACATTGACGGGAGGAAGAATGAATAATGAGTGGTTTTGCGGCTGTTTCAACATAAGGCTAATCCCTCAATGTTTCCCCATGTCCCATCTCTTCCTGGAGGGGTAGCGCTACCTGCACATCACGCTGCAAACTCAATAATAATAAAATAATGGTTTCATCCACCACGACTCCTAATATGCGTCACATTCTCTTAACGCACTGTTAAATGACTCCTAAATCTTGGCATGAATCATTTGAATCGCTGAAAAACCAACAGTTGTCTAATACAACCAACACATCACACGGTCTCTAAAGATCTTTTTGTGACAATAACAGACGTTAATTGACACTCAATATTTAAATACACCCTAAAGCACATCTCTGCCACCTACCTAAGCTATTTTTATCCATTCCTCCAAGAAACACCTGGAGGTGTCTGAATCAGGAAGCCCGTTTTGTGGTTTACTGCATTAAAGCTTATGAGTATTCATAAGCAGCAGTAGGCAGTACTCTCTCCAATGGGACTTAAGTCTGTGATCAACAAAAACTGTCTGTCAGTCATTGTCAATGAGAGCCGAGAGCTCAAGGGACATCGTTAGGTCCCCATTACAACACAAGACTTGCGTTCAAGATGCCAACGACTCATCTCAGAAGAGCCAAAGCATATGGAGAACTAACAGAAAGGCAATCGATGGAATAACACAGATGGCTGTCACAGATCTTGAAAGTCAGTTGTCATTTTATCTGACAAATTCATATGGCAACTTCTGTTTTCAAGTTTGAGATGGGGGAGGGGAAAACAATCTAATTCCATCATAAATATTTCCCTTTAAACACAGAGTGCTCCATTTACTGCAGACTCTGAACGCATGGAAAGTTGAAAAATAAAATACCACATTTAGCGACTGGTTCTATTTGAATAGATTGTTTATACAGGATTGAACATTTGTATAGTCAAATTACTCGAAATTGCCTTGTTTCAATAGTCAGTTTGCTACTCAACTACAGTACAACAAAATCAGAGTACAGCAAATGTTGATCCTTTTTAGCAGCATATTCACAAACCACACCTCTATATGCCCTGACTTAATTATTCTTTGTTTGGGCTTTTATCCTGACAATTAATTTAATTATCAAAATGTTTAATTAATAAAGGAAACCACATGGGTACAGTTAGTAGTAGGTACTGTATTAAGCTGACCAAATACCAGCATGTAAGTTTCAACACAATTTCAAAAGCAACACAATGTGCCACATAAACAAGTCAGAATTCACTGCCTGTACTGCTGGTGTGCATTAGGCAGTCATTGTAATGAATGCACACGCACACGCACACGCACACACACACACACACACACACAGAATCAATACATCTGAAATCTCAACAAAGACTGCACACTAGGAGTTTCATCAATTTGCAATTACTTCGTTTGAAGTTTTGTCTCCACGAGCTGTGTGTTTGTAGATGTGCAGCAACACAGAGTTCAGCTTGGCTGTGAGGTAAAAAAACAAAAACCTTTAAAGCATGCTGTGATATATGTGGTGCTAAAAAGAGTAACATACAAATACAGGACAACATAAAAACACAAGAGTTAAGAAACAAACTAATAATGTTGTGTGGTATTTGCAAAAATTTAAGTAAGTCTCATTATGTTATTTTTTTATTCCTGTTGTATTTAGAAATTGTATTCATCATTTTGTAAATGTATTTCTGTATTATGCGTTATCTGTCTTCTGCTGTTTGTACGTGTCTCACGCATTGAATGGATGTATATAATCCAATGGTATCGGCCTACTGTAAATATAATAGGGGGCTATGTGACTCCCCGCAGGGAGAGAGGGCGCAGCACTGCTGCAGAGGAAATGTGTATTGCCTATGCCTATATTATAATAAAGTTCATGCTTTTGATCTATGAACCTCAAATTTAAAAGTGATAATACAAACTGTATATTACATTCATAAAGTATTAGTATAACAAATCTCATCTCCAGTAATTAGCAATTAAGATTGAACCTAGTTCAACTGCATGAACAATCTACAATCCTGGCCTATTCATTGGTCACAATCCAATGTCTTTGTTTGCATGGGCTACTTGTCCCGTGACAACAGTCTCATTTAAAGCGGGAAAAAAAAATAAGGACCACTGTCAATCAACTATAAATAATGCATTAAGCATCATGGCATTCCCTAACTACTAGTAATTTATGTAGTACTCCTTGAGAGCCAAATGTCGGAAAATGCAGCAAGAAAGACGGCCTAAAACCAAATTAAGGAAGAAGGAGGCCTGGCAGTGTTGAAACTGACAGCCCGGCATGCAAATGAGCACATCTATCTTACTAGGGAACACTGAGTCTTCTTTATCTCATCTAGAAGAAGCAGTCCATCTTAGCCAGACAGCCGTTTGGATGCACTACACTTAAAAAGTAGGGGCCCCAAATTGGATCGCAATTGTGCCACTGTACAAGTGCTCACCCAAAATGGTCTCTCCTCTGCATTGATGAGCATGCATGTAAGTGGTATCCTGAACCTGAGCTGCATGCTATGCTAGCTTCAGTTAATGTCACACGAGACCGTTTACTCAGACTGTATTTTAAAGAATATGTAACTGTGTGTGTGTGTGTGTGTGTGTGTGTGTGTGTGTGTGTGTGTGTGTGTGTGTGTGTGTGTGTGTGTGTGTGTGTGTTTAACTTATATTGTAGTGTAACAATGATTAAAATAATAACTATGGCTCGCTTTTCTTCTTGAGTGCATGGAAAGCAGGTTGGCAGGAACATATTGTCTAAAGGTGACGAAACAAATTACACTTATCTGTTTAAAAAAGGACCGGCTTTGAAACAACAGCAGATTGCATCAAATATGCTTCTAATGCACAGCCTTGGTTTGTGATGAGCCAAGAAACTATTGTCAAGCTTAACTTTTATCTGTTAAATACTCACAAGGATAATATACCTCCATATACACAGATGGACCTGTGTGTGTACAAATATACTGTACATGCTTACAGTAGGCAAACAGAAGAGGATCAGTGAATGCAATGAATTTTCAACTTCACTCTTTTTTTTAAACTTCTGAATGTTCACCCACCCATTCTTTAAAAAATATTTTAAATGATACGATAAATCAACACAAATCACTAATACCCCAATAACAAGAGTGCATGCATTATGTGGCTTTTACGAAGCTTTTGATTTCTTACAGTATAAGAAAAATAGATCAGCCATCTGTATATCAACTTATGTGCTTATTAAATTGCTGACCGTCACATCTGTAGTATTCAACTACTGACTGATGAAATATGAAACACCTCTCACAAGCGCACCTAGTTATAATTTATTTGCATGCATACATTTGTATGTATCTTGAACAGAAAAGACATCAACTACTCTCAACTAATTCAGCATTGCATCTTACCTGTTATATAAAGAAAACCTTCACGTGAAGCCTCAGTCACGTCAGTTTGCATCCCTCTCCATCCTCCGTATTCGTCTGTACACATACAAAAGGAGAGCAGACGTGAAGAGATGGCAACACAGCACAGCCAATAATGTCTCTGGAAAAGCTTCTGTGCAGCCTCTCTGTGTTGTTTACCGGAACAGGATCTGGACAGCTTACGACCGCTGACCAATCTCCTGAGGGAAAACCCTGGCTTTACATTGAAGAACACAAAACTTCCTCTTGTAAACAAACTTCACATGAGCATGTACTTACTCCTCCATAAACGATATGCTATTTGCCAGAATGTCTTTCAAACAGATTTTGAAATCACACTGTGAGTTAAGCTAATGTGAGACTGCTGCAATGACTTCCAGATGTTTGGCACGCAAAGTAAAACTAGTTGCAGTGAAGCACTGTCAACATAATTATGTTGCATTATAAGATGCAACTTTACTGCTGTTCTAATCTGTACTTGTTATACTGTATTCAGTGCTTCCTCTTCAGAGACATAAACCTGTCCCGCCAGATGGTTTGTTCCACAGAACCAGCTTCAGCACCGCTCTTTGCTCTTCTTTCAATGAAGAAATACTTTCCAGGTCTGATATAACTGATGCTGTTGCAGCATCTACGTTAACCTGACGCCAACCTCTTCAGGAGTTGAACAAACAGTCGCGTCTCGTCTCGCACACACCTAGGCCACGCCCCGAAGCTGCCTGTTTGCTGCCAGTGGCTCCTCACACTGCGAGAACACAGTTGCTGAGCAAGAGGAGGGGAAAGCGATCTGCGCCACAACATACAAACAAGGGCTGGAGCACAAACAAAATGTCTGTCGCTCTCTAAAAACATCACATTTCAGCATGCCTAAGAATATTATTAGCCCCCTGTGTTGACCAGGGGTGCATTTGCTAACTAAAAGGCCAAGTTTTCTGTAAGCGAGCTAATGTTACCTACGTGTGAGTAATTAGAAGTTAGCAAAGGCACTTGCCAACATAATAGCCGACTGCAAAGCTTTCTGATGTATCCACTTTCCACTATGACACAAGTTACATTCTGTCAAAATGATTTTGCTTAACTTGCAGAAATATAGTTGGCCTAAACTGATATTTGGACAAAATGCTTGCTGCAAAGATAGCGTGAGCCATACTGGGTGTCAGGATCCCAAAGTTTCCCCAGTCTTCCTGCTATTGCCTCTCAGTTTTTCACTTTATAATAACATAGTTATTGGAAGTGCATCCCATAATATGCCAGCTGTTATGTTGTTTGCTAGCAGACCAAAGTGACAAGGAGGCGCCGTCACGCAATACAAAGTAAATGGAATTAATGCTATTATAACATTTAGTACAAAAACCCCAGCAAAGGAGTTTAATTTTGTCCTTAATTCATTATTTCACAGACAAATCGTAAGAACAAATTAATTCATTAAAAACACTAAGAAAAACCATGAATGCACTTCTGCTGAGACATCACGAAGGAGTAAACTAATTTATGTCTTTTATTTTAAATGCTGAAATACTACAAAACTCCATTTGCCCAAGGTGAATACTGCAGATAAACGGCCATAAAAGATTTGATTAAGAAGAATCCTGTATTAAATAGCTCACGTCTCTCAAACCAACTTACACCTTTATCATGCCTTTCTATTACTCCTCTCTGTGCCATACTACTAAATGTAAACAGCATTAGATCAGCAGTTTGTGAAAAGCTGCATGATTATTCATTAAAAACCCACAGACTGTACATTATTAGTAGAGCGTGTGGACAAAAGTGCCATGTTACCCACTCTGCATTAGTGCAGATGCAGCTTCAGGCCCGTGTCGACACAGGAAACTGAACAGCTCAGCATCATTTACAAAATGGAAAGCTTTAGAGGTAAACAGCATCAGTCCTGCTTCTCTTCCCTCTGCTCCTAAAAAAAATCAACGTCATGGTCACCGACAACTGGACAGACTCCAAGTCTAAAAAAGGCATTTCACCATGCCAAGCCAAGGACATGGAGAAAGTATCCCTCCACATAGTCCTGCTTTGATGTTTCACTGCTTTTCGTATTGGCCGAGTGTTAGACTGCTTTTGTTGTGGGAGCTTATAACGTCAGGATGCACCTAATGTTGTGTGATGTATATTATTATCTGCACACTATAAACTAATGGCGCCCTTTCCTTCAGCCCCCTCTCTCTTATTCTGCTGACATGAAAGGGCTGGATATTAGATAGAAGCCTGGATGTTCATGAATGTTCATGTAAATGAATTTGCATGCACGCACAGATACACTCTCATAAATGCATTCACTGAGAACGTGCAGTGTAAAATGAGTCACCATGTGAAATGCAACATGCACATAAACATATTTTGCACATAATTACAATGAAGAGACACTGATGTGGAATTTCAGGGCTGATAACTACAGCCAATTATGTTTGACAAGATAACCAATAATATTACCCTTACAGTTACAAACATACAAACAATATTTACCAGTTAATTTCCTAAATGTGACAGTTTTTGTGAGCGAATTGTGATTAAAAAAAGAAAAGGGCAATTAATGGATTTGTCAAAAATGCAATTAAACAGCAACTATGACAATTACTGATAAATCATTTTAGTCATTGTTGATGCTTTTTATTTGACATTAACAGTAAATACGTACACAAAATTAATTATCTACTGCAATCCCTTGCTGTATGTATTAATTTGTAAGATGAAACACGTTTTGTTTACCCTTTCAATACCAGTGGCATTGAAGCATTTCTTCTGTCGTTCTTGAATCAGTGGTTGAGAGCTTTCCACTGGCGTATTGGAGTGTTTTAATATTGCGTTTCATTATTCAATACATGAGTTTTCAACATTGTGTTTGAAAGCATATCAACTGTGAGAAGCTTGTTAATATTGTGATGGTTTAATCCATATTCAGTACATTTCAAAGGTTTTTGTTTCAAGGGTGTATGTGATATTATTCACTGTCGACTTCTGTTTGCCTCTTCATATAATATTGAATCATTTCCTTCATTAGGCAACAGTTCTCCAAGGAGACGACAAAAGTGCTCCTCCACTCGGAGTTAACGTAATTCAAAGTGCCATATATTCACTTGTTTTGAATTTTGCACCTTAGCACAAGGAAAACAGTTCCTCTGAGCAGATGTTTTTACAGCTGCATCACAAAGTAGCTGGATTGCCACTTGCTAACACCACCTGCGAGAATCACATTGCTAATTTGCAGTTGTGAGCAAAGATTTAAATCAGTGGTTAATGTATGTGGCTCATGCTTTTTTTTAAAGTTTGTTTTTGAGCACCTCAATCGCATCTTCGATCAAACAGCACATGAAATGGTTTCTGGTTTACTACCATCACAGTGTGTCTGGAAAAAAACATAATCCTGATGCTCTTAATTGGTTGTTGATGATAGAATCCCATTTGTTTTCTTAATTAGAGCTGCCAAGAAGGATTACCAGCATTATCAATTAATATGCCAATTATTTTCTTCATTAATTAATTAATTATCAGAAAAAATACTCATTATAACATCCATGAGCAAAAGGTGAGATCTTAAAATTCCTTGTTTTTTTCTGACCACATATTCATTCAACTATCAAGTAAAATAAAGAAAAGCTGAAAATTGTCACACACAAGAAACTTGAAACTTGAAACTTGAATGAAGGCATTGTTGCTGACTGAACGATTAATGAATTATCAAAACAGTTTCCCAACATCAATCAACAAATGGTTTCAATTCAACTTTGGTTTCCAATCCTGACACATAACATCAACGAGGGCTGCATTTATTCAAGTAGCTAAATAGAATTTGGCCATCGTTGATTTTATTATTATTCCCACCTGTGCTAAGCCAACTGACATATCAACAACAAAATGTCTTCTGTGAAAAAGTCCATCACATATTAGTGTTATATTCAAGACAACAACACTGACATTTTTGAGAGGCAGCATTTGGGTTCATTGTTTTTATTTATTGTGTCAACGTGGGGCCATATCCAACCGACATAGAGATTAAAGATAAGCTTTAGGGTCACACCCCATTTATTACATGCAACAAGATCTGTACACAGTTCAAAGACAGTTTATCATCATTCTAAATCTGCTCCGACCACATTTTGTGACAATGAGCTCTAATATCTGATCTAACCCTGTTCTGAACTGCACTCTGCAACTCTGAACACAACATGTAATAAAGTGTACAGCAGGATGTCAAACGCAGTGGTTACACAAAGCCTTTTTTCTTCTTCTTGTGAATGTGTTATAGCGACGAGTGAAAGTAATCTCCAAGGCCTCTGCTTAGTCTGTATTGGAAAATACTAAAAAGAAAGAATCTGATGCACAAAGCCCAGTAAAGAAGAAGCAATTTTATACAGCTTATATAATGGGCACACAACTGTTTATTCATATAGCCTTTTTCCAAGGCTAGAAAAATCAATACTACTATATCTTCGTGTCCACTTCATGTATGTCCATAGACTGCAGTTAGAGCTAGACAAAGGAGTGTCAATCATTTTGACCTGGGATATTCTTCTTGTGCATTGGGTAGGGGGGGAAGATATTAAAGTATGAATTTGCCCTTCGGTATGAATTTTGACTATACTGTGCTGATCGGTAGAGCCGAGGGATGCACCTATTGATCAGCTGTCGATCGAAACGGGCGGTTTGCAGCTGATTTACAGGTCGATTAGTTTCATATTACCGTTTTTTTTTTGCCGGTTGCATTTACACGTGTGTGTCACCGCACACATACAGTAAGTTCTCTGCCACACACACACACACACACACACACACACACACACACACACACACACACACAACATGTGTCGGTGAGTGAAGAGGAAATAAAAGAAGATAAAATCTGAAACAAGCAACTTAATCAGACACTAATTAAAGTGTAATACATTTCCGTGCATGCTTCTCAGAGTAATTAATTACAGTGTCAAGCTCATCTTCGTTCAAATTAAATCTTGTAAAATGTGATTTTTGGCGAGTAACTTGAATAAATACAGTTGTTTTAAAATAAAACAGACATTAGAGAGGGAATCATGACCTGTTTAACTTCCTAACACTAATACTTCAAATTTGATCAGTTAGAGCCATGTCTCATAGAACTAAGCCGTTTAAAGGACATAGCAGAAATTAAATTGTCCGAATGTCCTGGCAGCTCAGCTGTGAACAAGATTAATATCTGAACTCAAAAAGGCGGATAATGACCTCAAAGTTCTATGGGAGGCACAATTATGTCAAGAAACTGTTAATTGGGAAACTATTCAATAAGACAGCAAATTACTTAGATTAAGATTTCAAGCAGAGAAAAGCTAATAATAAAGTCAGTAATGCATTCATCTCTTATTTGTACGCATGAAATATGGCATTGAGGAAGAAGAGCGTGTGCAGATAAGTCTCGACAGTGGAAACCGAATGAGAAGGAGGACAACAACTGTCAAGATATCACTATTCATCAAAACCTGCTCACTGCCTCAATGGGCTCTTACAGCTTATCAGAGCCCCTTTCGGTGGCAAACGCAGCCGAGTCTCAGAGTGAATTGCTGATTCTCGGTAAACTTTTGACAAGGCCTATTACACAGATGTATAGCTGTTTTCACTGGGAAAAAAAAACACAGACCAGCCAAACTGAGCTGTGTTTCCTGTCAAGTGGCCAACAGGCCAGGTGAAAACACTTCCGGCAACTCATATCTGATGAGGTGTCTGTTTTTTCAAAAGTCACTGCCATGCCGCAAAGTGCCGTTACCGAATCACAGCACCAATGGTCAATAATACGTAACTGTAAGCGGTTGGAAGTTGCAGCGTAATACAGCTTCAAAACTCATTATAGACAGCATCTTACCAGATGAGTCATTTCAAGGCTCGGCTTAACATACTTGCAGCATATTCAGTAGAGGTCGACCGATAATGGATTTTTAAAAGCCAATATAATAATAATAATAATAATTTGGAGCTGGAAAAAAGTGATCACAATCAACGTAAGTGAACAATCTTTGACTCCACTACAGTCTACTACACACTAAATAACTGTTGAACTGAACATCCAAGTCAAAACACTAAATTTAAATAAAACAATCTGGATTAACGGACATTAAACTCAAAGTAATAAACACTTAAATAAATAGCCTATATAACTCTGATGAATCTGGAAGTGAACATCAAGCTCAAAGTAATAAAAAGTAGGAATAGCCATGATTTTAGAGTTTTTGAAGTAATTTTATTACAAAACGTCACATACTTTACACAACTATTGTCTTGTTTTTAAAATATATATTTCACGGTCGCAGGCGCAGCCTGGTAGTAACGTTACGACTATGTGCGTGCGTGCGTGTTAGTGTATAGTGCCGCAACACACTAGTTTCAGCTGGGAAATGTGTTCAAGCGCCAAAGCATTGTAAAACACACATCATTCAAACTCAGCAGAAATGGAATACAACTCACCAAAAACATCTTCTTTCCACCATTTCAACAGTTTAGTTCAGTTTAATTCATCAATTTAGATTGGAAAATGTGCTCTCCCTCTCTCTCTCTGCCTCTCTCTCCCGTTACATTGTTAAATGCTACTCTGACAAACGATTAATGTTTGTGCATATTCCTGAGGGAAAGAGGATCCTAAAGTGTGCGATTTACCATAATTGGGTAGTTACGTGGTTAGATTACTTGGAAGAGAGAACGCCAATTGGTAAGTAAGTTAAAGTAACAGAATTATTCCTGTTCTTCCCTGTCTGCCTGTTGTGTATCGGGAAACAAAGAGCTGAAAGTATTGCATTCTATATTTGAGAGATAACTTTTGTCGGGAGAAATAAACTGAAAACGGGTCAGATGTGACATGAATACCACTTGTCAGCTTGCCACAAAATCAGCTGTTCACCTGGACCGGAAAGGTTTAGCCCTCCTATTCTAACCCTATCCACAGAAAAAATAAAGGTTGTATGTTTTGGGCGTTTTTCTGGAGTGGAGAATTGCGTTCTGGGATGAAAACATATTTTTGGCGTAGTCCACATTGACAAACGCAATTCAAAGTCTGTCAAGCATTCGTGACATTTATGGATGATTCACATCAAGACTGAAATTGGAATAAGTTTCCTTCACAATGTTGAAGTTAAGTTTCTTAGGCGACAAGGATTTTCCATACCATATACACATATATATATTCCCAGATTTAAGATTTCTCCTGACAATAGTGTGACACAAGCCCCTCTGACACTCTGTCAGCCTGCCGAGCTCCAAGCTGCTGTGTAAGACAACCAGCTCCACAGCTGAAAAGCTGACACACCACAAAACAAAAAGTGAAGACAGAGGCAGAAACATATCCAGATACATCCAAGCACAGACTCAAGGAGCCAATCTATATTTGAGTCAAGGGACTCCTACAGTGTGCACTCTGGAGGCGCAAAATGCCATGCCATCTTAAGGCAGCTGTAAAATCGATGATTGATATCTTAGTATGCACAACTGATGTCTCCTTCTCCCCAGCAATTAATACTGCACTAACATCAACTTCTCATCTAGGGGGAGATCTCTGCATCATCTTTAAGAAGCAGATAATCTACAATGCTGACTGACTAATCCCATTCATAAATCACTTAAATGTTGTCCTATTGTGCATGGAAAGATTGATGTTAGCCGAAGCATAATGGTGCATTAGCAGCAGGGATCAACTTTGAGTTATCTTCAGGCAAATTATTTAAGCTATTCAAAATTAATAGAACCTCGTTACATAGTATAAATGCAGAATCTGAAGCAATAGAGTTGTTCATTTATATCCTAGGTAATATAATAATCATCAGCTTAGTTAATGGACCTGCATTTTATGTGCAATAAATGCAGTGAAACTGTGGAGTGGAAAAATGACGCAAATCATAAGCTGAATTACAAGTCTCCATAGAATGCTGCTTTCTAAATACAATTACCACTTTTTTTCAATACAGTAATGGTTTTTACTGCTCCAAATCTCAGCTGATGACATTGCAGTCACACACAAAAACTCAATCCTCAAGCCCTCGCGAAATCTGATTAGCGCCAGCTTTGGTGAGAGTGAGAAGGCAAGAGGGGGTTTCGAAATCACTCACTTTTTTCTCCTCTGGGCTGTTGCCAGGAAGTAGGATCCGCAGTATAATGTCAAAGACGGGGCAAGCGCGGGCAGGTGAAGGCAAGTTATCGCTGAGTGGTAGGGACCCGCCAGGGGAGAGGAGTTGCTTTGATCTAGAAATAGACAGACAACATAACTATAGAAAACTTTCTTTTCTTTATGTGCAATAAAATCCATCTCTGCACTGACAAGGACAGGAAACTGAGTATTAAATATTTATGTTGATGTAAACAGCCCTCTACTTTAACAAGTTTCAGATAGAATCATGCACACAAAAATATATATCTTTTCCTCTACTTGATTCTGTTAAACCACAGGTGTCTTTTCATAACGTCTGTCGACCTCCACCGATTTTACAATTGTGCCTTGGGAAAAGCAAGTGTCAAGAGGACATTGCTCTATATCCAACTTAAGAGCTGGACAAGGAGGAGAAATTGATTTTGTCTGGACACAGTACAAAATAAAATTGTGTATCTGGGCTCACTGAGCACTGATGCTTTGTTGGGAGTTGTTTTAGATTCAGTCCGGCATTGGCTCTGACTTAATGTGATTAAAGGTTTGAAGGAGAGGAAGGAGGAAAAGCTGGAGAGGTAGTGAGAGCAAGAAAAGTGGACAGATAGATGGCATGCCGGCGAGAGGAGAGGTTGACTGGGCGGGTTGAGGCTTAAGAGAATGACAGACTGGCTGCCAGAATTGGAGGATGAGGGAGTGCGACAGATGCGGTAAACAGAACTAAAGATGACTTAATACAGGGGCTACCAGGAAGTACTGTAATGAGATGCATTTGATCAGAGGTACATCCAAGATGCAGAATGTTCATTCAGAGAGAAAAAGGTGAGTAGAGTGGAGTACTAACTGTTTAACTAACAGTCAAACTGAAATATTGACAGAATAAAAAAGTCCACGCAATATATACTGGCCAACTGTATAGCATCCGCCAAATTAAATAAGAACAGCACAAAGAACCTCCCAAAAAGATAAAGGTTAAATATTGGAAAATATCATTTCCAGGATAACAGTTACATGGTATAGTCTTGCGGGGGCTGAGGTAATCTCACTTTGTGATGAAAATACAGACACGGAAACAACCTGCTGCTAACACGCCAATATATTGCACAACATGCCCCTAAACTAGGGCTGCACAATCAATCTAAATTCTATGGAAAATCGCAATATGGCCTACTGACATTTTCACATCGCAGGAGGCGCAATATTTGTTACGGGCAAAATACAATTTTAAATCAAATATTGTCTCGCTGCAAAGATACCATGGCCAACACATATTCCACTGACTTAAGAAAACAACTTAGTTTGGTACAGATCACCGCAAAAAACACACATCATCATTTTAATAATTATGTAAAAACTATCATCCCCTCTAACATCGCAAATCATAACGCAATTGCAATTAAGTCAAAATTCTCTCATTCCACCTTCTTTTTTTTTATGTGAACTTTTTCTTGCTTTCTTTAGTCTTCCACAAATGTAAAACTAGTATTTCATTGGGCTTTTGGACTGTCGGTCTCAAGATTTTGTAAATTGTGATGAGCATTTTTCATAATTTGAGATTATTTATAGACCAAACGATTAATCAAATAAGAAGTTGACATAATAATCAACATTTAACTGTTTTAGCCCTAAATAAGTGTTTGTCAGCCTAAAAGTGAGAAGAAATTGCAGTGCAGATATCCCAAAGATGTGTTTACGGTCATTTACAAACTGTCATGTTGCAATTAGACATCACCTTTTTCTTACATAGGACAAATACTTTAACAATCCGTCATTATCCCACAAACTCACAAATATCGATATTGGTATCGGTTGCACTCTATTGGTGCAACAAGCAGGAGACACATGGGGTGCATCTCAAGGCTCTAAATTGTCGTTTCCTCGCTCCTCGATTGAACCGGAAGTGGTTCTGCGCCGCCATCTTGACGGCCGTCCCAAAGCTCTTATTCTGCTATGAGGAGCGAGGATCGAGGATCGAGGAGGGAAATCGGAGGAGCCATGATCGAGGAGCCCCGAGAGCAGGCTTCCAGGAAGTGTTTTAACGCTGGACACGCCCCCTCACTGCTCATCTGTTATGTGATTGGACGCTGCAGCTGCGCGGACTGATCGCTGGAGTTTCATAGCAGAGACAATGGGTGCATCCCAAGTCTCTAAATTGCATCCCCGTTTCCCTCACTTGCGTCTTTTCCTTGCGTCTTAGTCCCTCCCACCAGGGATGCATAGAGAGACGCAAGGAAACCAAGCGAGGAGAGAAGACGCGAGGAAACATGTTTTAAGAGACATGAGACGTCCTTTCCTCTGACGCGTCACGTGAAGCGACGTCGGTTTATGATGACTGCAGCCGCCTGACAGCTGATCACATCTGATCAGCTGTCAGTCGCTTTAACAGCTGATGAGTTTTGTCCGGAGAGTTTTTAGCGAACATTTTAAAAAAATGCACTTAAAATATTGATAAAAATGATCGTATGTTTTCAGTTGATTTAATGGTGTTAAACTACTACTTATATTAATAAAGACAAAGTTATCATGAGTGTCAGAGTGGAGATGTTTTCTCTATCGTCTGTTACCGTTTAATAAACTGCATTGAGTATTTATATACTGTGATGTGTCGTGCTTATACGCGCAGGATCCATTTCTACCGGCGGAATGCGTCTTATTTATTTATTATTTACGTCTGTATGTTTTGAAATTCTGATTGTGACATCATTATAAAATAACCCACAATATAAATATAGTTTCTCTTCATTACGTGTTGTAAAAAGTGTTTCCTCTCTCCAGCTCTCTGATTTTAATTACATACATAATACAAGTTATTGAGGGAAACAACAGATCAAATCTTTGAAGACAGTTGTTTGTGGTCCTTTTGTTGTTCAGACCTACTATGAACATATTTTAACCAGATGGTGAATAAGAAAACAGATTTAATATATAGCTTGAGTTTAATCTGTGATTGGGTGCATCCCAAGTCTCTAAATGTTCATGATAACTTTGTCTTTATTAATATAAGTAGTAGTTTAACACCATTACAATCAACTGAAAACATACAACATACATTTTTATAAATATTTTAAGTGCATTTTTATTGGAATGTTCGCTAAAAACTCTCCAGACAAAACTCCGTCAGCTGTTAAAGCGCCTGACAGCTGATCAGATGAGATCAGCTGTCAGTCGGCCGCAGTCATCATAAACCGACGTCGCTTCACGTGACGCGTCAGAGGAAAGGGCGTCTCATGTCTCTTAAAACATATTTCCTCGCGTCTTCTCTCCTCGCTTGGTTTCCTTGCGTCTCTCCATGTATCCCTGGTGGGAGGGACTAAGACGCAAGGAAAGGACGCAAGTGAGGGAATGTACCCAAGCAGCTGCCTCAACCCCATCAACTAACTGCTCTGCCAACCCAATGATGCCTACTAAAGGCGAACATGTCTCTTGAGGAATGTTCATTTTTTATACTTGTGGTGTGTTCCCCATTAATATGACACACATCTGCATAATTTACTGAAGTCTATAGTGCTGACTTTTCACTCATACTAATGAAGTTCATTAACCAGGCATGCTGTTTGCCGGATTTTGTTGACAAGAGCACGTTGCAATTTCTTGTTCAAAACACCACCCATACAGTATTTGGAGCGTTAACGACACCGTTTTTTGGAATTGGTTAGGACATTTTCTTTAGAGCTCTCACGGCCATTTAGGCCAAAACACACCACGTTTTCCCCTGAACGTGTGTTGCTCTCTAAGTGGCCCCACAGGACAGCACCACAGGCCACCGTACAGACGGCTCCCATCAGTCCAGGCAGAGGTCCAGGCCTCGGCCCAATACGGCTCACAAGCCCCCTGCTGCGCACCAACAGCCTCTCAGCCCGCCTCATAATTATTCTGTTGGTCCCGTTAAGAGACTCTCTCCCTGCTCCATTACTCACACACTGCCAAAGATCCTGCAAAGAGGCTCCCCAGGCTGCACCGCTACGCAGCTGCGACTGTGTAGGTAGAGGCACATGTGTAAACAAACGGAGCAGGCTCAAGGTGTGCTTTAACTTCAAACATTGCCTCATTATGGCACAAACGCCGTGATTAAGATGCTTTGCTCGCAACACCTTAATAAAGCTTTTAACCAAATAAAGGATAAAACGTTTCATGTGTTGTAAAGCGTTTATGCTTAACAAGATCTAAATAGAAAGGCTGAACCATTTTATATGCAGCATATAGGTATTTTCAAATAGGCCCATTGGATTTGGACGTGTGGTTCTCTTGTCCATTTTTATCAAATACGCTGTTGAGAAAAAGAGAGCTGAGAACGCGCTTCATGATAGCGAAGAAACCGTATAACTTATTACAAGCAGCCTTGAAAACATCTTCACAGACAAGGATATGTTCTTCAGGTCGCCAAGGTCAAACGTGAGTTGAAAAAAGAACACTGGCATTACCCTCGATGATGACATTACCAGTAATCTAGTTCTCACACATCAAACGTGCAAACCAGCAACTCTCATGGGCAGTGAAGAAGTAGCAAATTAAAAAGAAAATACACAAAAAAAATCTAAACCTGCCATTAACCTGTCATCCCATCAGCCATGTCCGACAGCAACATGAAAACCTTCCAAATTCAATTTAAACAAAAGGATGAAGCCACCTGACGGCAACATTTTACTATGTGCTGGATTTCATGGTAACAAACATAATCCTAGGGCCGGGTGGAGAAAATCTAAAATCACAATATTTTTGGCCAAATACCTTGATATCAACAGCTGCAATACTGCAGGGTTGACTGTTGGTGCTTTCACAAAATATTTACACAGTGAGATTTTTGATAAATAATCATCAGTAGTGTGAATACATATACAGAAGCTAGAACAGTCTAGTTCATTCAGAATAGTACATCGCTTTACTGTAATGCGGCATTTAAAACCAGGAAAAGACGACTCTGACAATATAACGATATTCACAATCTAAGAAGATGTCTAGTCTTACTCTCATATTACGATATCGATACATTTCCCAGCCATATGAATATTGAAAATAGCCACATAGAGACAACTGAGTAAAAAAACACTCTTGGATTTTAAGAGTCTTTGTAGTCATTGCAGTAACCCAGGAGAACCGCCCATTGGCCTGTGAAGATTGTGGCGAAGAAATTGGAAATTAAATGTAGACTGCCACAACACTGCAGAGGACGTCAAGAGAAGTGACTGCACTGAAAGGGGTGTGGGCAAAGGACAGCCAGATAGTTCATCAAGCAACAGCTCCATCTAGTGGTCGCCGAAGTAAAGCTAAAACATTGGAAATGACAGTGATTTGGGTTTCTGTGCAAGGTGACCCATGCTGTAAATTGCTATGCTGGCCTTTGGATGCCAAAAGCAAGACGCTTTAGTTTGAGTGCATCTCTCCCAAGTCAATGAGCTGCATACATTTCTATCATGAGAACCGGAGCAAAAACTAGGAATAGTGAAGCAGAGGGTGAAAATACACTTATTTTTAAGCAGATTTAATACAACTGGGATGAAAACTAGTGGTTCAAAAGTTATGTTGACACTAAAGCAGTGCATATTTAAACATTGGCCCAACACTGCCAACATTACATCTGCAAAGTTGACCATTTGAGTTGACCACAAAACTTTCTAGATAAAGTTGATGCTGTGTCCGAAGTCAATTAACGACTGTACAAACTGTCCAAACGCTGTATCGTGACGTGACGTCACCTCTCACGGTGGAAAAGTTGTAATGTTTTGTTAGGTGTTCCACCTTCCCAAAAGAAAACTCGTGATTGAATAACGCAATATGTAGCGTTAAGGTTATTGCTTTCTTATAATAGTAAATAAATAATTAAAAAACGAATTTGGTGGTTTTCCAGCTCGCTGCGTCAACCTAGTTAACGTTAACTAGCTAGCTAGTTAACGTTAACTAGCTAGGTCAGTTAACGTTAACCCGTAGTTAACCTTTTACAACCAAACCTAACGAGACTATGAAGACGTCTCATGTTTTACATTGGAGACTTCCATATTAACGTTGGCTGACTTACATTAAGTCAAGTAGTGAGTCAGCTAAACTAGCTAATGCGAGGCATCTCAAAAAACGTATTATTTTATTAAATTATGAGATAAGCTAATGATAACGCTGCACTTCAGTGTTTTAATACGACTTACCTATTATGAAGACATTTCCTGAATCGTCTGTGCAAGAATAGTACACAAATAACCCCCCTTGCTGGCATAAGTAACTCAACTATAAGAGTTTCATTAATTAAACCCGCTTTTGAAGTTCGGAGTTGGCCTCTTTTTCTCCGCGCGAAAAAAAGACGCCAACCGGAAGTGACGCCCTACTCCACGATCTAAAATGTGCAGACGTTGTATAATTACTAAGTCTACCTGAAATACTGCATATTTAAAGTTGCCATCATTTTTAATGTGTATATCACATCTAAATCTAATGCTTGCTTTGTGCGAAAATATTATGGACCACGTCCATGCCGCCACCTTTATTTGGTTTAAGAAAAAAGTGAAAATACATATTACATATTTTATACTTTAGGGAAACTAGAAATGCTCAAATTCAAGATATGTTCAGTTTACTTGTTAGACGTTTGAAGACAGGAATTCTGATGATATGGTCATAGTTGCAGGCTATAATTTCTCAGAATGTCGAGGCAATTTTCTTGATAACTTTCAACTCTTAGAGATCAAGGTGCAAGCTTGTGAGCTTTTGGAAAGGTATTATCAATTTTGCAATATGCATGTGATTAAAAAGACTGAAATGAAAACCAAAATAAAAGAACACTCAACATGCACAGGACATAAAGTTACTTTAACATTTCTTGACCTTCTCTTTTCCATTTAGATTTTCTTATCATCATCACGGAAATCATACTGAAGAAAGACAATACATGCATAAGAGGTTGGATTTTATTTAGTCCATTTTCAAAATTTACATTTTCTGTCGAGATTCATAAAAAAAGATAAAGCATCATCAGCTTTGCAGTCCGTATCACAAAAAGACTGCAATAAGGAAAGAGTGAAGTAGAATGAAGATGACTTGGTAGGCACATTTTTCAAATGATACATGTTAATCTAATTGATGGCAAAATATGTACAGCAATGATTTTATCTTGTGGTAGCACATGCTTGGGACTTCCGCGTCAGAGTTCACAGGTTAGTAAAGCACAGATTTATGCAGACAAAGACTTTTTCACGGTCTATAAAAGATGTATCAAGTTGACCACATGAGGCAGTCAATTTCCCAAAACTGTATGCCAGTTCAATTTGAAATAAATTAAACCTAAAATGAGAGAGAAATGAGGAATATCAATGAACTTGTGAAACTAATTGACTGGCGCTTGTCAAACTAAGCATTTTAACAGACTTTAGCAAATTAATCAAGAATACTGAGCTAAAAGTGGACAAGACATCCACCTGATGAAATAACTTGAGAAATAAATTAGAAATGGTTAGTTGTATTGTAAGTACCTGATTTTCTCTCTCTAGCCTAAGTTTGATACCTTTGCATAACTTATATAAAACCTGTCACTTTCTTTTAAAAACTCACAGTAATTCATTCATTTATCACAAGTCCTGATACCACCTAAGACAGGCACAGGATTCTACCCTGCAGAATCCACATACCCTCGAGTCAAACACGCTGGATATTCCATACAAATAAAGGACACTTTTCCTGTTTATATACATAACACTTTTGTACAGTCTTTGCACTTCCATTATAACAGATTGAAGCATCTCCACATACAAAGTAAATGGAAATCAAATCATGTTCAGTGGATTAAACCTTGAGTGAATCCAAAGCTTAAATTGAGCACTTGGTTACATGTAAAATGAACGAGTTCAACTGCCTTTACATTGAAAGAAAGAAAAAGAAAAAAAACTATGAAATTCTGTCGCACTGGATTATCTTGGAGATAAAGTTTGAAGTTTGCCATAAACACAGTTCAGGGTGAGTTTCAGCCATCCACACCAACTTGGTGAAAAATTGTAAAACTGACCCGTGACCAGTGCCCATGGAAACGTCACTCCACTCAAACAGGAGAAACAACAACAAAAAAACTCTGTTAACCAGCTATGCTAAGTAGTAGAGTGTTGCATTGATAAAGTATTGTGATCATGTTATCAAGTGATTCAATTTATACTCCCAAACATCAAAACAGCATTATAATTTAAGGAAATGTTAACTGTGGATCCGCCCACCAGCCATTGAAAGTTGAACAACAGAACAAACAAAAAAAGACTCTAATCCAATATAGGAGGCAGTGAATGTTCAAAGTTTGTGGGTCTGCTTAAGTTAAACCCCCGAAGACAAGTCCAGTCATTCCACCTGCTTTCATACTGCAAACAGCTTATTCCTGGCTCATACCACTTCCTACGACTGTACACACAGTGCTGTCCTAGGCCTAACAGCAGTGTAAACTAAACAGTTGAGTGGCTATGAAGCTCCACGACACATGGAAGGGGACAGCTGGACCGTCCCAAAGCACACACCCGAGCCTACACTAGTGTAAAAGGCCCAACAGTTTGAGGGTATGGAGGGTGGGTTGGCGGTTGGGACAACAGGGTCACTTGGGTCCCTTGGAAAGGGTGTCTGTCTCAGTGGATTGGCGGCCATCGTTCCAGGCCTCTCGTGTGCTCTTAAGGGCCTGTGTCCGTTGCTGGTCCACAACCACGTAGTCAACACGCTCATCCGACACTGCCATTCCAGTTCCATTGCTTTTAACCTTCATAAAGAAAACACAAAACACAAAACAGGTCTGTCTTGGAGTTCCTTTAAAATTACTTGTGAACATATGGCTCAGGATGTGAGGGCTGATTCATTCCTACCTTCCTAGGTGGGGTAGACTTCCCGGAGTCAAGATCCAAATCCAGGTACTCCACCTGTTTGTCTCCCTTCGGCTTCACCATCGGGCTGCTCCCACCATCCGCAGTCATGGGGGCACCGAGCTTCATGTTCTACATAAGCCAGAAAAGGATGCTTTTATTCACTGAATAGGAACATTAAACCAGTGTCAGTGAAGCAAAGTCATACTTCAATACAATCTAGCATTGTCACAATAACTAATATTGGTTTGTTAAGACTGCAAGAGATTGACTGATTTGATTTCCCAAAATGTTGGTACTTTCACAATGTTCTGCGAGCCCTTCAGATGATGCAATTACAGGTCTGATGGTTTGTGGATTGGGACATTTAAAAGGATGAAAAAATAAACAGCAATACACAATTAACCCGAAATGTGTGTGTACAATTAGCCAACATAATCAGTCCACGTAAACTAATTGTCAAAATTGGAGCAGTGAATAACAGCACTACTTAGATGAAATTGATCATCGTTTCATCAGCGAACATCTTTTCATCTCGCTAGTCCGATTAAACAGGCACCAGACCGGAAAAGTGTGTTCGCTGAAGCGTGTATTCATCATTTTGCTGATACAGACAACAAAAATGGGCACCAGACTGACATGCCCAAACTCCAGTTGATTCAAGACTATCCAATGAAATACAAAATAAAATCTCAGATTTTAATTTCAATTCTGAAAAGGTTTTTCAGATTGCAGAGTTTATGTTATTGTGTAGTTTATTATGCTTTCCCCATTTTAAACTGAATAAAGTAGTGGTGGGTCAGTGACATCACTTTGGGTTTACAGCAAATTCAAGATAAGGAGAAAAAGCTTTAGTGTTAGTAGAGAAAAATCAAAATTATGGTATTGTGACAACACTAAAAGGTAAATGTTGGACCTGTAGGTAGTGTTAATTTCTAACTACAAGTTGGGGTGGTGTTATTATAACTAAGATGGTGACAAAACTAGTGCATACTAATTGTAATGAAAGTAATGGTATTTCACATCTTAAAATCACTGCACTGCAAACTGAGTACCCAAGCAACCGTTTCTAGCCGGTGTTGGGGAGGGATAAAAGCACAGCAAAGTATGCACGATGAACTTGCCGACTGTCTGATCAAATGATAACACCTTAAACTGGTAACCCCTGGTATTCTCACAGAGCAGGCCATGCACGTCTAACCTGGCAACCCTGCTCACCTCCTCTATGATGTAAAGGTCCTCCACCTCCCTCTTTACAGGGGTGATGGGGACTGTGCAGTAGAAGGACTCCTCTCTACATAGCGTGAGAAGGAAGCAGTGACAAAGGAAAAAAGAAACAGCAGATGGTCAAGAACGAAATGCGGGAAAAAGAGAACGAATGAAGCCAGAGTCTGGTGAAGCCAAAGAAATGAGGAACTAGGGAGAAAGAAATTAACATAAGTGATGAAAGAACAGGAAGTCAGCAGACAATATCAAAGCAAATGTTGGGAAAAGTTAAATTGTTACAGCAAGAAAAACAGGAAAATTATTCACCTAACTGTAAGATAAAGAAACCCCAATGACAGAAATGCCATCCCATCAATGTATGGCCGATGTGCCCACTATTATTAAGGTTACATAAGCCAATTGTGCCAATGCCTATAAAACAATGCCTATAAAACAAAAAGTGATCTTTTGATTTACAGTAAGAGTACTTATTTGACAAAACAAGTTTGTTTTTTTAAAGAACACAATACCTGAAAAAATAGAGAATAAAGAAAGCAGAGCTGCAGAATAAGAAGAAATTGCAAGGAAAAGAGTTGAAGTGGCGAGGAGTCCATCTGCAGCAACCAGTTATTTGTCCACACTAATGTATGCCTTAGAGGAGCGAGAGCTGGAAATAGGCTTTCTAATAGTTTCTGAGCAGCAATTACAGGTTAACATTCTAGGTTGCATGGTGTTCAACCCTGAAAACTTTGCCTGCCTCATACATACTCTCTACTGTATTTACAGTGCATCTGTAGTAACACTGTCTTTGTAAATGTTATACACACAACAATGATTTTAAATAGTCTCAACAAGCCACAAAAACATATCACCATAATAATCAAATAAGACATTGAGCACATTTTTCCAGAGCTTTGATTATCTGCGATTTGAGATTAGAAAACAATAATCATGCAACTTCTTATATCAGAGGATAGTTGTGTGTTACATACTGGTTCATCTGTGGACTTATTAGAGACCATGGCTACATAATTCTCATCACAGTCTTCGGAGTCAGTGCTGGAGGCCGTACTATGCACTGACGCGGGTCTCGTTGGCATTGGAAACCTAGAAAGACTGAGCAGCATTCACAATGTTTACACACCGACTTCCAGACAAGTACAGTCTCTGGTGAATACAAAATATATCACAGACATAACAGCCACAGCTATAAATCCACTGCAGCCTGCGGAGTCCCTGCAGCACAAAGCACAGGAGTAGACCTGATACCGGACAATAAACTGCATTCAGCATACTGTAGCTCTGAGGCAGATCCCAGACCAGCGTCTATGAGCAGTGCTACGTCGGTCACAAGGTGACTAAAGATGTGACTAAGGTAAAGCATGAAGTGTTAGTGCCTACTTATTCAGTTAATTGTATCCACTACAAAAGGGAATGTTCACGCCAAATAATATTTTGACTACAAAAAAAGAGAATAAAACTCAACTGTGTTTTGTGTTGGTAATTTAAAACAGTTAGGGCAATGCACAGTTTCCGTAACATCAGCTGCCGAAGTTTAGTCCCTTGAAGAAGTGCAGTAATTTATTTGTAGCTATATAGCTATTTATTTTTTTAAAGCACAACTAATAATGTTGTTTTTTAAAGGGCTCAGGAAACAGAGTGGTGTGAACATGCCCTTAGTTGTTAGCAAAAATGCGGAACTACAAAAAATGCTGCAGATCATTTTAGATACTTACTCCCGAGCGAATGACCGTGTGACAGGCGAGCGGATAGGCGTACAGGGCTCCTCCCATTCTGGCAGTGGTTTGATCTCAAGTGGAGCTGGTCTTCCTGAAGCAAAGTACACATAACAGTCAGCCACTGCTTGAGAAACATACTTTAGCTACATTTATGTAAGGCGGAGAAAAGTCTACGACTGAAATGTTGTAAATACTGTGAAATAAAGCAACCTGTGTTCAGAATTTTTTATTTTAATAGTTTTAAATTGTATCATTATTACTGATGCAGATCAAGACAGGAACAAATGACTGCATAGTGAATGTTTTTGAAAAAGAAATGAGAATGTATCAGTACTTTTTTAGAACAATTACAAACAGCTGAAAATTAGCAACCAAAAATTGGGATGAAAATCTAAATGTATGCCGTTGAAATAGCAACTCTCTCTGGTATGATTTATATAAATTACAAATACATTAATTAAATAATAATTAATGATATTCAGCAGCATTTCCCACCTGTTTATCCCTTTAATTTCTATCACCCAGAGTTCTCATCATAATCATATCTGCTCCAAACTGTGGTGACACTTTTGTAGAAAGAAAACAACCATTGTTGTGTGTGTGTGTGTAATATAGTTTGAACCCATTTCCTTCCTTTTAAAAGGTGAAAAACAATACAAACTGAAAACAATTGAGCAATACAACAATGCAAAACTGTGTGCAATATTGTGTGCAAGGAGTCAGACTAAGATATGGTAAACTACATACTTGCTAGTACACTCTGTATGTACACAAGCAGAAGAGATCATCTATCTGAGTCTCTCTTTTATTAGATGATATCATTGTTCAATTTCCTCTTGAAGAGCCATCTACTAGTTTCCAGAGACATGTGAGTGTTCTTGTGACAATCATTCTGTTGTGGTTGCTACATCTGAATGTGTCTTTGGAAGGACAATATATTAAATAAAAACACAAAAATAAATGTTTTGTAAGAGAAATGTTAGTAAGTCATTTGTTTGACTGTGTGTAAGTAGGCACATCAGAGGGAGAAGGTAGTTAGTGTAAGGTGATAGTAACAGTTTATTCTGAGAGGCATGCTGTGACTCCAATCCACTGTGTATGAAGTGCACACTCAGTCCCCTCCTGCTGGGATTTAAAATAAGACTGGATTAGTGCAACAGCTCTGACACTCGTGTTTTATTCTTAAACCTATTTGGGTAGCTCTGGATGGATGTGCTCATCGCAGCCAGCAAACATTAAAAAGGTACGGTTTAATTGAGTCTGGTTTGCACACAGTTTCTTATCAAACCAACAGGCCGGAGAAACAAGAGAAATCCAACAGTACATCGCATGCAAAGAGTCGAGATGAAGTAGAGTTTGAGAGAGGTCAAGGAATGGAAAGTTTTCAGATACACAATGGCTGAGTACCTACCCTTGCGTCGTCCCCGCGGGAATTCACCTACGGTTTGAGAGTCGGTTCGCTCTAAACAGACACCTTTTGCTCTTATTATTTTAGGACTCTGACCTGATTGGTGAAAGAAGACTTTGCTTATTATAAAATTTTTGGTGATCACAACAGTTCAGCCCTACTGTAACAACTGTCCTGCCATGCAAAGCAAAAAGACGACACTTTGCAGCACAACAAAACTACACCCTCGCGTACATCCAAACACCTTTTTGTGCAGCACAGTTTTCAAGAGGATGATTGTCATGACAACAGCAGACCCATACTGCCCAACATGCACCTCACTCCATGCACCACGGCTTCCCACACAAAGACTGACATCAAAGCTGTGCATGCACGACGAGGTGTGCATAGGCACTGAGAATACACTGAGAAATTATGTCATGTTATGAAGACACACACACACACACACACACACACACACACACACACACACACACACACACCCCGACGCTTATCACAACATTATTCTGCAACCCAAATGTGCCACAATCTCAAAGTACGATAATTAATGTCAGTTGAACATATCATAGAGTTAATAAAGTAAAAGCCGTTTGCTGGCCTTGACCACAGATGTCAAAGCCCTCGCAACATATGGCGGAGACAAACCAAAGCAGAGAGAGAGAGAGAGAAGAAGAACATGGCTGGTAGGGAGTTAAATTAGTCCACAGTACAGAGGAATCTTGTATGGCTCATGGTAAATAAAGAAATCAATAATATCCAAGGTAAAAATCAATAGAGCATGAGATATTTTACTTATTTAAAATAAAAAAAATGTACCCACACTCTCTTCTTTAAAACACAGAGTTTAGAGAATACATATCTAAATAGTGATGTTCATCAACTGCAAATGCGTTCCATAAAATTAAAATGCATCCACAAGATGCCATCTCATTTTGAGATTCTTTTAACACTGAACAAAAAAAAGTAGTAGTAGATACACTTCAGTGTCTTAGCGTAAAAAAATACATGGTGAAGACAGTCAAATAAGATGATGCGATGTACATTTAATTGTCAAAGAAAAAAGGGAAAAATCTGGGTTGCTGGACGATACCAATGAGAGGAAGTGATACATAGCAAGATAAACTACAAATGACAGGGCCAAAACTACAAAAGGGACTTTTTACTGCCATACCTTTCTGGTAATTATGGCTCAAAAGCTACAGTCCTAAATATGAGTGATACCGACATCCCCCCAAATTCTGTTTCAATAGGTACACATTTCTAAATACTGGATGTAATACATGAGGGGATTGGGCAAACACAGTTTTGTCGAAGAGCTGCCGAAAATTGATTGGCTACTAGCAGGTATAGTTTTTCCTCCTCAAATTAGGCTTTATATATATTGGAATAAACTTGCACTGTTTAACTAATGCCAAAACAATCACAAATTAACAATGTAGTATTCCTGTTTGACAATGTATATCCAAGTTTCAGGAGCACTGACGATTTTCAGTTAATAAAAATATTTTTATAACTTTTGTAACTTGGCAATGATGCATGCCAAATTTGGAGATGACTGATTCAGAGGTCACAGAAAAAAAAAAAAGTGGTGCACGGAGGGATTCCCCACTGGGGAACTGTAAACCTTGAGAAGGCGTCCTATTTTTTTTCCAGTGACACTGACCGCCATGGCTTTTGGGTTTGCCTACGTGATGTCTCCCTGACATCCCTCATCAGTTCCCTTTCTCTCTTTGCCCATTGCTCAGCCTTTCAATCTGCCTAGATTGCAAGTCCCTTTGCTATTAGGTCTTTCATCAAAGAGCTCCATTCAGATGAAGGGAACAAAGGGGATTGAGGTGACCACTCCGGGCTTCGGTCACTCCATGGCACAGGGACCAGCCCCCACCAAAACTGTCTACAGGCCTCTTGAGCTCCGGACAAAAGTGCTTTTGACAAGGAGCTTACTGTGTTGGATGTAAGAGGATGTAGCAGGCACTAAACTAATTTATCAAGAGGTGAAATAAGCTGGTCAAGGACGGGCACAGAAAAAGACGATGGTATTTAACACACCAGACAAACCAAGAGAGACAAAATTAGGAAACACATTTGTCCACTGAAGTATGATGAAGAAAGACACTGTATTGAGAATGGATGGAAATGATTAAATGTTGTGCAGATGGCTTTATGACCACGAGCCAGCACTGTGAGAATAGCAGCCGAGTGTGAGACAAAGCATGGTCAGTTGTTGCATTAGTGAATACGAAGCAACAATACACATCAACCCCCGCAGCAAGAACTTGATAAAACCTACAGAATATTTATGAACCACACGTGCATGCACACCCGTTGTCCTCTCACCTTTGCGATCAGGTTTGAGATTTCGGTCCACAGGCGGGGGCTGGCAGTCACTGAGCATTGGCCTGCGAGGCGGGGTCTTGGGACTGGAGCGGAAGCCCATGTGGGCGGGCGGGGGGACCTGTTTTCCCAGCGATGAGAACTCCATGGTGCTTGGTGTCATGGGCACATAGTTCGGTTCATGCATCGGCTCCGACAAAGTGCCCGAGTGATGGTGTGACGGCGAGTTGGCATTCATGGGTACGTAGTTCTGGTCGACCTCTTCTGTGGACTGGCTGCCCACTGGCATCATTCCTTTATTTTTCTGAGGGTGACAAGGCAAACGGACATGTTCAAAAAGGACAAACATAGCTGGTATGTGCCTCTAAACTCAGGCCACAGGGGAATAGTAATGATATTCAACTTTAATTTTGGACAAACCACTGAGCAGTCATCTGCAGACACACTCAACCCATTTTAGAAACTGCTGCAGTACATCTGGTATCTCTTTTACACGTGATGTTACTTCAATCCACAATAAAGTGAACTGATGTCATTGTCTTCGCAAACATCACAGCAGTAGCCAATTAATAATTGAATTGATTTGTCTGATTATTCTCCATCACACCAGACTAAAGCCATTGCTTTACCTGTGTATTTCACTTACATACTTAATAATGTAATGCTTGCTTATGAAGTAGGGCAGTATGCTATTGGGCAGCAATGAAGAAAAACAGGGAACCATAATAATAGTTGATGGCTTTCTCTACCACATTAGGACTAATCCCTGCCCCACAACACAGAATAGCATCATGGGAGTAGAGATAGGAATGCAGCATTTGCAGTGAGTACAGTGTATTGTATGAACAGCTGAGAAAAGCCGGAACTTTATTGTAAGCAGAAAAGTTGTGTTTTCTCTGTGCACATTTGAAAATGGTACGTCTCTAATAACAATTACAATCAAGATTGTAAAAACAGCCAAATTCATAACACAAAAAGGTATCTTTAAACAGGCAACTGCTACTTAAGCGCACACATGAGTTCTACATAATTGTGAGTTAATAAACCAGAGAACCTTGGAACAACACTTACAAAGTAGCTGTTGAAGCTTTCATTGAAGTCAAATGAACAGCTTTTCTCAGAGGGGAATGATCGAGGAATGTCATAGCAGTCCTGGGATCCAAAATCTGGAAAAACAAAAACAAATAAAATGACCAAATATACACGTCCATATTATATCCTGCACATACTGTTTCCCCATATCAAAAGCTAAATACTGAAGTTTAACCACATTTATGCTACAGCATAATCCCAACGACACACATAATAGAGGCATAATTAAAATACAGTATGTGTTACCATAAGACTGGAAAGACTTTTGTTCAGCGGGATAGAGCTCAGTAGCCATATAGTATGTAATGACTACTGTTTAGCACAGTATTATTTCTTTTTGCATTCTCATTAGGCACTAATGCAGTCGCTAATGCATTTCACTTACGGCCACAAGAACCACAGCAGTGCTAGTGTCCGCTTAGCGGCAGGGGACCACCACGGGGGATAATTGCATTTAGAAATGTCCTTTCTTTGAAACGTTGTAAAGGAAAAAATAAAGTTTACAATTGGTCAGATGAACTCCCTTTTACAGTATAAATAGTTCAACCATTCAATGCATCCTGGCTTGTTTATTTGTCATCAGGATGCAGGGCAGACTTAAATCGCTCCACCCTGTCTCGTGTTGGGTGAAATATTTACAACAGCCTCAACTACATTCAATGTGAACTCGCACAACTCATAATCTGATGGGGCTGGGTTATTCACCGTCTGTGCAATGACAGTTTGACAGCTTTTACAAGAGATTTGCGGAGGTTGGGCTGATAGCCGAGTTTCACCAAAAGACTTCAGGGTCTCTTGGGTTGTTGTAAACAATTATCTTGCCACCAATACTTTTGTAATGACATTTGTCACCACAAGAGGGAGGAGTGAGTGGAAGAATATATTATGTTGTGTCCATACTTCATAAGTTTCTCTCTTCTTGTCACAAAGTTGTGTTCCATCTATTTTAAGCCTTTCTACAAAGGATGCGGTGAATCGTTTTAAAATTGCTGCTATAAATGTAACCTTTTATTATTAGCTTTGCTTTATTTTCTAATTATACTCAACTTTCATTATAAAATGCATCTCTGGTCTCCAAAGAATATCCGATTAGTCAGATTTTAGTAGAATCTTCTCTTGCTTTGATACACAGTGGAAGAGATGAGGGCGCACAAACATTGCTGTTGTGTTACATGGACTTGTAAACCCCTACTTAAATAGATAATATGGGGTGTTTTGGCAGATTGAGAAGACAGCACCAATGCTCCCACGGTAAGTGACGGTATAGCACAGTATATGTACAACAAAGAGGGTTCTGCTAATAACTAGCAAAATATATCTGTAGTTTCAGTGATGCAACAAAGGGGATGCACTTGTCCACAAGCAAGGACATATGAAGAGGATTCTTAACGTATGAACGTATAAAGTCAAGGCCTTTAATCGTCAAGAGATCTGCAGAAAACTCTCTGCTCTGTGTTAAGGTCTGATAAGCTCTTGATAATTTGAATATTTTGTGAACATAACAAAGTAAGGCCAAAAATAGGGATGAAGGTATGAAGAAAACATGTCGAGAGCTCCCATCTCTCCATCAAAATAATGTTTAAAAAAAAAAGGTCCCAATTGCCGACCTAAAAGTTCTGCAAAAGCCATATAAGATTGATACAACATATCACTGCACTTAAAGGTCAAAATTGTAAAAAGGAAAAGTGGCTTTGTCAATGTGTGTGTCCTATCGAACATTACATTTATATAGAATTTTAAGACCATAAAACATAATTTCTACATTCATAGTGGTTTTCCAATGCATAGGGAATCTCTACTCCAACAACAGAAGAAAAAAAGAAAACAAACTCCCCGACACAAACCTTTGCGGAGGCGTGAACAGTCCACTGTGCCAATAGTGTTGCTGCGTAAAGCCTTATTCCCAGCACTAGTAGGCACACAGTAGTTTCCGTCCGTCTCTGATGCTGAGCGAGGCACATAATAGGTGTCCGTAGGGGAGCGCTCAGCTGGGGGCGGCGGGGGTCCTGAGGTGGAACTGAGCGAAGGCTTGGGCGGTCTGGGAGGGGGTACTGCATCTCCCCCACACTCTGAGCCTCCTACACCTGTCGACACTGACAAAGTGCGGGGCACCTGGTAGGTACAGTTTGCGCCAGGTGTAGGTGGGATATCATAACTGATGGAAAGGTTGCGCATCTGTGACTCCATTGAGGGCTTCCGTGACGGTGTGTTGAAGACGTAGAGCTCAGAGGCATCCCCGCTGTCCGGATGGGCCACAGGGGAGGAGGCTGACTTTGGGAGCAGCACAGTGTCCTGAGAGTAGCTGCGAGGGAGGTGGTAAAGGCCGGCGTCAGTTGATAGAGAGGCACAACGTGATGGAGGCGAGTCGTAGATGGAAGAGGCGGAGGCAGGGGCCGGGTGCTGTGGGAAGAAGCCGTTGTGCGAGGTGTGTTTAGCTGAGGAGGTGGAGGATGTGGGCGTGCGGTGAGAGGGGAGGTTGTCATTCAGGTCCGTCTCTGAAGAGGTAGACTTGGAACACTCAGCATGAGCTCTGAGGAGACAATATACAATCACACCAGAGAATTAGATATGCACAATTGATTTTGGCAAGCAAAGAAATCCACTCAGTCAAGGTAAGCCTTCACAGCATTGTCTGCAAGCCAAGGTTAGTAACATAACATTATATGCAGACATCTTGTCACTCATCTCGGCACCTCTAGCTATATTAGCATCTCTTTTCTCAGAAGATGTTGGGCGAATGCCGTTTTCAACATGCAGGCAATGGGTAGAGTACAACTCAGTCAGTCCTGATCTACAGACGCCATGAAAATCTACAGCTGTGAAGTTTTTAAGTGTCGCTGTTGATCCGTCTTGTTTTTTTTAAACACGTGTAGCACTCCACACACAAGCAGGCAGTTCCAGCTGGATGGCTGGCCACTCACAGACTAGCCTGAAGAGGAAGAGTCTTGCTCTCACATTCCTCCAGGAGCAAATACTCCTGGTCTCCCTCCAATGGAGAGTGACGCTGCACTGAGCTACACGCCACACAGCAGAGACAAGGACGAGAGTGGCAGTACAGATGACATGTACAAAAAGAAGAAATGGGTTGGAAAAATATTCAGTGAGAAGCTTATGTCACTGTGTAGCACTCCAGCTAAATTTATACGGAGACTCATGCATATAATAAGCACACGTAGACACAAACTCACCTGTTGGGTTCAGGCTTTTTGCTCTCACAGTTGACGAGCCACAGGTAATCCTGGGGCTCCTCTGAGCTGGACTGAGACTCCAGGTGTCGCACATTGACCGGCTGGTATGGAGGGGGCACACTGGACAGCACTGCTGCTGGACCGGCGATATTACCCAGTGCCGGGTGTGGTGCGGTGTCCACCACCAGGCCTCCCATGGCTGACTGGTGAGCAGCTTTTGCTGCCTCTGCAGGAAAGAAACAAGAGGGCTGGGGTTAATTCCTCTCACGACTGTTTACGTAATATCTTCTTTCGGTTTGTCACAGATGACTAGAGAGGAGGTGGGCCACGGCCACTGAATTAACGATCACCTCCACTAAAAACAAAAGAATTTCATACACTTTATGAAATGAAGCCTTAAACTTCAGGGATGCTATATTGCAGTGGTTCTCAAATGGGGGTACGTGAAGACACTCCAGGGGGTACGTGAGATTTGTTTAAAAATAGTTATTTAATAAATATTCAATAAAATATAAGTGTATGTTCATAAACTGAATTGTATATATTCTATATTAAATCAGACACTGACGGCACAGCGCTGTGTATTACAGCTTTTTTTTTTTTAAACCAAAATGCTTTACACTGGTTAGGGGGTAAACAAAATATTTCACAGGGGGTACAACAGTGAAAAAAGGTTGAGAACCACTGCTATATTGTACAAAAAGGCCACAAATGAATGACTTGCATTATTCTTAGGACCGTAATCAACTGATTCAATTGATGCCAAAAGATGAGACGCCATCGAGATATGTCGGACACGGCTCAGCAGATGTCTATGAATGGCTGTTGAGGCTTACATATTGTTCAGTGGCTTTGCGGTTATTAATCAGGGCAACACACGGCATTCATTAGAATATCACATTAATGTTATGTAAGGCATCAGGTGCATGGACGTTTGAAGGATCCATCAGTTTTTTTATTGCCTTATTTATTTTATGGACATCTCATACTGAATTTACTACATTTGTATTTGTCCTATTATAAGCATAATGCTGGATAATAACCACAGTGTTGCCTTTTTGTTAACCTGTGGCTCCAACTGAACCCTCAGACATCCCAGGAAGCCGGGCCCTGCTCCTACTGTGAATCTGTAAAGCCCACTGAGTCCGCGCGGGTGATGCTGGTGACTGATGATATTAAGCAGAAAGTAAACAGTAAGCTGCGTTTGCCAATGTCAATTGGCTGAGTAAACTTAGACCCAAGCTGTTTCCTAGCAACCCAATGTAACAGTCTACAGTCACCACACTGACACTACATCAACTTTACAAGTCTGTAATTTCTGAACCGGAGACTCAACAACTCGAGGACAAATCTCAGATATCTCTTTAGAATAGATCCACCGAAAAGCAAAGCTGTTAGCCTGTTGCCAACAACAAGTCACGAGAGTCTAAAACCTCACTTCCTTCTTGGGTGGAAGATTTTGGGGAGAAATCAAACCTTTTCATGTAAAGCACACTGTCCAACTTGAGGGGAAGGACATGATATACGTAGGTGTGGCATGCGTGACACGTGTGTGACAAGATTCCCTCAGTAACACTGGCACTGAAAGCTAATATCAAGTTACAGCGCACTCCAGTCATTGCTGTGATGTACAAAAAATATATATACATATACGCATGAAACCCACTTAAATGCATAATTTGTTCGTGAACAGCCTGAATACGGTGTTTGCCTTCAGAATCCCACACACTCCTCCTCAGACAGCATTTCCTCAAGGTCTCTGCTTTGTCACACAAATACCAGAGTCCTTTTCAAACCCTTCTGCTCGAGCTGATTGTTGCACTGCACTGAGAGCCAAGATGGCTGATGCGTATGCTTGGTGAAATAGTATATCTGTATTCATTGCGCATCTTTCTACTTTTTTCTCAGTTCTCCTCCCACTCTCTCCTATAACCGACATGGTTTTCTCTCGGAAGGTCACCTCTTTCTCGTCTTTAGAAAGTAAATTTCTCTAATCATGGTGCATCATTTGCTCCTCTGCTATCTTCTTCCCTTTTCCCCCCACATTTGTTTGTTGAAGCTGTAAGTGCTGATTCATACAGGAAAAGGGAAAATCCCCTCAATCCCGCTCATACTCATCTTTACCTCCTCCACTGTCCCTCCAAATGTTCCCTCCTCTAATATCAGGCCAGCCATGAAGCACTCTAGTGTGGCCACACACGACAGAGCACTGAGTTGGGTCTCACATGCAGAGGAGTGAAAGCGAGCGCTAAAGAGGGAGCCAAGGACATTCTTTTGTAACAAGAATTACGAGGAGGGCTATCTGCAAGGATTTTTGTCTTCAGACCCAGTTTCTCCTTGAATGGGCTCACTGTTTGTTTGCACATCAGGGTTTTAACAGCCAGTTTCAATGATTGCGTTGAAGAGCGTTATCGGGCTTGCCCTGCAACACTAGCTATATAACAGAGGTGGGGGCATAGTCGAAGGCGACCTTGGAGGAGCATAATCTGTGACTCAGTTGCCAGGTTTGAAATGTGCATTCCTCTCCTAAAAGACTCTTAGTGGCGAGATATGCAAGTCAGTGAAATTGTTCTCATCACATTCAAATGCTGGCATATTTAGTCGAGGACGGGGGGGAAACAATAGAAGACTGAGATGCAAATAGCGACACTTGCAATTAGGCTCGAAGACAGAGGACAGAGAAGGAAACAAGAGTACGCAAACGAGAGACAATGAGAACCAGATAAAAGGGAAAGAACGAAACAGGGGCAGTGAGACCGACAGGAACACAATGATTTGATTATACAGTATTGGGGAAGAGGGTAACGTGAGATTTAACACATGGATCATTAGACCTCTGCTGAGAACTATGCTGAATAGAGGCCTTCAAAAAAAAAAAAGAAAAAAAAAAAAGGAGAGAGAGAGAGAGAGAGAGAGAGAGAGAGAGAGAGCGAGAGAGAGCGAGAGAGAGAGAGAGAGAGAGCGAGAGAGAGAGAGAGAGAGAAAACAGTGGCATCAACTCTTTAGCTAATATGTTATTGTTCGACTTGCTGAAATATACTTGCTGACTTGCTGGTGAAGAAGCTGCTACACAGCAATTCAGCTTTTCCTCTATTTATGCACATACATTATAGAAGGTGTTCAAAAAAGACTGTTGGTGCATGAAACGATTTTATCCTTTTAGCAATAAATTAGTCAACAACAAAATGATAATACTGGTTCATATTTAGTTATTGGGGTATAATCAATGCAATCACAGACTTCTGCCTCAGAGCCCAAAGTAACAGAAATGTGTTCAAGGCTGTTCATCACTGAAGATGTATTGAACCATATCTACCACTATCTTTTTCTAACTTTCAATCTGTTCTTTTCAAGACCTGTTCGTCATAGAAATGTTGTTTAAACACTTAAAGCAATTCAAACTTCAGATTTGGATATCCCAAGATATCGGACCAAATGGCACAAAATGAAAAATCCATGGTATGCAGGTGATTACATGTGGTTTTAACTTCAACTTTGTGTGAAATCAGTCCTGGCGAAGCCAAACTTAAATCCCTATCGTCTCCATCTTGCCTTAGGTTGAAGCAATATTGATGTAATGCAGCAGTGATGTGTGGTTAACCATCTAATGTCAATGTTTACCTTCGTCAGTGGGGTTAAATCCACAGATGTCGCAGATGCAGCGAACCCACTTATTCATCTCGTCTTCGGTGTCAGCCACCAGGTAGAAGACGCGGTCAATGGTCTTGATGTCGAATATGAACCTGTGCTCCAGGTCCTTCTTGTTGAACGTCAGCCCAGCGTCCACCTGAAGCGTTCACAAACAAGTCTTAGTTTAATATGAGCAAGCAAGTGGTTTAGACCATATTACTGCTGAACACCTTAAATATGCTAGTCCGAGGATAGCTCCTCTTCTTGCCATTTGTTTTACTGGCTTCATGACTCATGGCTTGTTACCAGACTCAATGCTGTCTGTTCTGTTAGTGCCCGTCATTAAAGACAGAGCTGGTAAAGTAGGTAACCTAGATAACTACAGGTCCATTGCTTTAGCCAGCACACGGTCAAAGGTCCTAGAAAGAATCCTTTTGGACAGACTAAATTAGTTTATTCACTCAACAGATAACCAGTTCGGCTTTAAAGCCAAACATGGCACTGACTTGTGTATATACAGTATGCCTTAAAGGAAATTGTCAACAAATATAGAAGATCAAAACTCATCCGTCCTCATGTGTTTTATTGATGCCTCCAAAGCCTTTGATCGTGTTAATCATGGAAAGTTGTTTTTAAAATGTAGTCAAAGAGGTGTGCCCAAATACATTGTGAGAGTTCTGGCTTACTGGTATGCCCACCAGACAATGCAAGTTAAATGGGGCCAAAGTGTCTCAGCCCCCTTTGGGGTCAGCAATGGTGTCCGACAAGGGGGGATTTTGTCCCCAGTTCTTTTTAAATGTATATATTGATGATCTGTCCCAGCAGCTGAAAGCCTGTAATACTGGGTGCATGATAGGTAATACTTTGATTAATCATATTATGTATGCAGATGATCTTGTAATTTTTAGTCCATGTAGTGCTGGTCTCCAGCAGCTCCTGAATGTATGTACCGTCTATGATGTGGAACATGATATAAAATACAATGCTAGAAAGAGTGCTATGTTGATTTGTAGAACAAGGAGGACAAAAGTCTAAAATTCCCCGACTTCAAATTGTCTGATAACAAACTCGGTGTCTGTGATAAGGTAAAATATCTTGGACATTTTATTACAGAACAGATGATGATATTTATAGGCAATGTCGTAGGATGTATGCACAAGCAAACATTCTCTCATGCAAGTTTGGTATGTGTACAGACGGAGTGAAGATTTCTCTGTTTAGAGCATATTGTACACCACTCTACACTTGTGTTCTACAATTAGAACACTTGTGGTCTAATTTCAAAAAAGCAAGCCTACAGAGACTTCAAGTAGCTTACAATGACGCCATGAGAATACTACTGAAGAGACCGAGACGGTGTAGTGTCAGTGAAATGTTTGTGGCTGCAGGAGTTAATACTTTCAAAGCCGTTTTAAGAAATGTTATGTATACATTTATCTGTCGAGTTAATGACTCTGAAAATGAGATCATCTTGGTTTTATCAAACATAAAGTATAGTACCACACGCTACCAGTCCCATCTGTGGAGACATTGGTACAGCTATCTATTTATAAAGCATTGACAGGTCTATGTATTGTAATTGTGCTTTTATGTATTTTATTCTATTTATGTCTTTTGTATTATATGGACCTTGAGTCTGTAATAAAAGTTTGATTGATTGATTGATGACAAATCAGTCATAAACAAATATATTGACAAATATATAAATGAAGTATAGATAGCTATTCGTATAGATAAGTATTAGAGCTGAAATAAATAGCCCTTCCAAACTCAGTGTAAGATGTCAAACATGTGAAATGTTACCCTTTTACATTATTATTAATATCTATATCACTTATTTGCATAAAAACGATTCAAATTAGTAAATATTAATTATATTTCTATTTAAAATACTTAGTATGATTACTATCGGCATTAGTAGTTTTAATGATGTATTATAAGCTAGTTAGAGCTGGTGCTGGGAAGTTAAACAGATCATAATTCCCTCACAAATATATATTTGATTTTGCTGTGAAAACATCTGATCAAGTTAGTTGTTCCAAATATGTGTACTGTTGTTATTCACAGCTTATTTTCGACTTGCAGTTCTGACAAATTGTGAGCTTTATGAAATATGAGGCTGACCGGTGGCCAGTCACTGGTCATGGCCAAACTGCTGAAAACCGGTCAGTTTCAATCGGTGGCCGATTGATGGGTTCATTTCCAGTAGTCGGCTGTTGGGCCGACAGCAGGCACTACTGGAGAGCTCTAAATGTGGAATAGTCCAGGATACTGTAATTGTTGAACACACTAAAGCAAATTTCTTGCACGTGAAAACCTACTGTGATAATAAATACTGGCAAATATAGCTATTCATCCAATAGGCCGACATTTACATGTAGATATTTTCACCAGTCCCCTCAGCCAACAAGGCCCAAAGAAATTGCTTACCTATGATTTATAGTAAAAACGCCTAACGCCATGCTCACATGAACAAAAGATAAAAATTAAGAATTAACCATACATTTAGAAATGTGGAAAGTGCCTTTTGAGAGTGCAGGCTGATAGAACAGAGGAGCCATACCTGCTCGCACAAGTTGAGATCAATCACGCGGATGGGCTTCTTGGCATGGTCATTCTTGTAATACTCCAATACGTCTGGGTCGCCCGTCAGACGGCCGCTGCGAAGAACAAACCACCGCTTCTTCCATGCCTGCAGAGAAAGGAGGCCAAAGGTTATATGTGTGTTCTCACAATGACTGCTCCATTCTTGCCTGACCGCTGGCCGAATGCTTTATTTTTCATGTTTAGCCAATGTGTCCTAGCATAGCTTGTGTCTCTGTGTGCATTCTCCACCAGCTGCACTGCTCTCACTGAAGAATACTCGAGGCCAGAGGAAAGAGGCCCGTAAACCAGAAATATGTGTCTGGGATGACCAGAACAAAAGCCACATAGTTTGGCCTAGCACCATGATTGGGGTGAATAACCAAAAGAGAAACAGGCTATTGGGTATTTTCTTTCAAATGGGATTTGTCGTCCGTGAGAAAAAAGGACCACAAAGCAGAAAAAAAGAGTTTAAATTCCGGCAAAGCAGACAGACAAAAAAGACATAATCAGCTGAGATCTATGACTTAATTTTGTGTACATACATAAAGGACGGTTCAATAATTAAATCCTTATCCTAAAGTGCATTAAAGACAATGATACACCACCTGCATCCCTTTTTATCTGGGACAATTCAATACATCAGTAATGTATTACTGAAATATAAAAACGTCCCACTGTGCCACTGCGTTTCAATATAGAGCTATTTTACTCACGTCACGGCAGACAAACAAACCATGAAGCTTCAGAACTTGTTTACATGTCACACATAGCAGTCATATCATGTGTTGTTTAAAAGATATAGGTCAGGGAGAGTGAGAAGCCTCTTCAGACCTTCAAAAGTAAATACGTTGCCACGCTGTTCTCTTTCTAGATTGCATTTTCCACCTCATGGTGTTCGTAGTTATATTTAGAAAACATATCCAGCAGTCATTCATTTAAATGCAGACTCAAGAGGGTCATGAACTCTTGATTTTGCTAAGTCATTCGAGTTGGGCTGATTGTTTTGTTTTGTGGTTCAAATAAGCCCTCCACAAAATACTAGCTAAACTTGTCTGAGCAATTGCTGGATTTTATCATAAGACAAGATGATTCCCTACCATTTCTTGCTGAAGCTAGGGAAAGTATGGAGGGACACTTTGTACAAGTTTCACCAACTGAATCGTGTATTATTCGTAAGAAAACAAATAACTGATTTAATACAAGAAACCTTTCCAGTCTCGTTTGAAATGCGAGTAAATGATCAACAAAGTACACAAGCAACCAGCACAGAGATCAGACAGATCAGGAAGCAGACCAACAGAGTGTGAGGAATGCGAACTAAAGCTTTTTTGTTTTTGTACGATTTTGACCGTATTAACAATGCTGTGGATGTGCGTTTCTTTTTCATCTCTTAGCTGTTTTCCCATCCACAGGGTGTCCTTTGTTACTGGGCCAAGGCCCTGACTGAGACAGCATGATGAGCATCAGACCTTTCCCTCCAAAAACAGGATGAAAAAACAACTTGTAGATCTGAAATGCCCCTAGCTTTTAAACTGCGGGCACACAGACATACAGGAATCACATGGACAAAAACATTCAATAACACACACAATCACATATAAAAAAAAAATATTAAAAAAACACTACTCAGATCCCACACTGACATATTGCGCACACACATGTGTCACATGTTTCAGACGCTAGTCCAAAAGGACAGCATTATATAATCACAAACACACCCACTAAATCCAAATGAGGCTTAAACCTATAAAACCTACATCCTTTGAGGCAGGCCTCCTTAAATGTCAAATTTAACCGTAAAAGCTAAAGTGAATGTGCTAAAACAACACTGATATGTCTGTGTTGGGTTGGTCGCACAAAGGCGGTGGGTGTGGAAAGGGAACCTCTCTCTCTGGCACATGACAAAGCAATCTTGGGTCAAGTTACCCTGTGGAGAACAGAAGGACCAAGAGCTTAGGTTACAGCGAGGCCAGGCCCGCCCAGGCTGAGAAGTTGACAACTGGGTAAGTTGTGCACGCTGAGGACAAGTGAGGCAAGTGAGACCTGTTTAATCAAACTGCTACACATTCATTGAGTTGGAGTTCTTTTTTCAAATTCATGAGAAACCAACCAGTTACTTACAGTTGAGAGATAAAAACCAAACATCTGAACACTCGCTTTTACGTTCAAACTCAAACTGAAGACCAACATAAGATACATGTTCCATCAATATTTTAATTTTGATATCTGAGAATTTCTGAATGTATTGCTTTGTCTGCTCTTTGACATTGACTTGACAAACATACATCACACAGGTGGCTGCAGTATCTGCAAAACTACAAATGAAACGGCTTTAAGAACAGCACTTGAAAATGCTGATAAAATTATTAAAAAAAAAAAAAGGGGCTACAATAGGAAGAATATCGTATGAAAAACATCCAAACATTTCATCACGTACAACAAAAGGAGAGATTAATATAGCAAGACAAAAAGGAAGACAAAAGATAAATATATAAAATGAACTGCCCCAAATAAGATGTATAAAAGATGTCTCGGGCCAAAATTAGTACAACAAGGAAATAATCAAAAAGATAACAGAAAAGAGGATGTGTCAACAGCCGTTCCCTCCTGGGGCAAGACAGTCAAAATGCATTGATCTCAAAATAATTGAGAAGTAGTTAGAATGAAGAGAAGAAGAAAAATCTAAAATAAAATGTAAATTCCCACGTTACAAGACGCGAAGGGTCAATCACAGTTACAAACAGCGGCCTTTGATTCAAAAGAAGAGCAGCCCTGAAGAGAATCTGCATCCAGCGTTTCTGAACTGCCACATTAGCATGGTCACAGACAGTAGTAGCTCTAGGATGACAAGCTGTGTGCTAGCTTGAGCATCTCTCCTCCATCTGTGGACTTTCACACAGCTCTGCTCATGCACAATTATGCACCACTTAATTTGTGCCACCCATTCAGCACCAGACACGTGCATTCAAATACAAACATATATAATGATACACAGATGAAAACATATCCCAGAGTCAGGAATATCCTTACTTGACATGCATACGGACAGTGACTTCATTTATATGCACACAAGACAACAGGAAAGTGGAAGCAATCTGGTTACAACAGGAAGTCAAACACATTTACATGCAGTGCAATAACTCAGTTACTGTAAAATCCACATTTGGGTGCAGCTGGTCAGTAATTTGATTTCTCCTCTACCGTCCACCATATTTTTTTAACCAATGCGGGCAGATTTTAAGTGCGTTAGTGATATGCACTGCAGCCAGAAGTGTTCTTTTTCTTTTTTTCATTAAAAGCATTTGGACTGAGAGCACAGTGGGAGAACAGGCACTTGTAGTGAGACAACACTTTTTTTTCTTCTAATGTGCGAATGTGTCTGCATTAAAAAAACAACTGATACCACTAATTTATCTGAGCATTTATTTCACTTGAAGTTGCACTTTGGTTTTACAAATATAAGATGCAAGGATGCACCACAACAACATCCCTATGATTTGCTTTTACTATGATAATTTGTCATGCATGTACACTCTTGTGCCAGACTTGTTGGAAACCTGATTGTGGTCAATAAATCAAGTTTCTCCAGGAAAAGATCTTTCCCTTGACTAGATTTAGTCAATTTCACCCAGAATCCCAGACAATAAATGAGCTGAAAGAAACACATCAACTGCACCATTTCCCACCAGAAGTGTCTTATTTTGCCATCAACAAAAATGCCAACAGAATAATTTGACATATGATTATAATTACATAGAAAGTTGTCATATCTCTTCATGTGTGTGTGTGTGTGTGTGTGCCGACACACTGAATATCAACATGACAGAACCCAAACCACACCAGAGTACTTTGAACCCAATGCCACAGACAAACATTGGAACAGTGTCACCAGATGACCTCTGCCAAACCCTTAGTAGTTGTCCACCATTACATACCTCCTGTCAAGGCTCACGAAGAACATGATGAGGCAGCTAGTCCTGCTTTTGTTGTGTATTCCATTGTGGCCAGTGTCGAATTAATGGTTAAATTCCAACTGGTCCGAGCCAGGGTCAAGTACTTAATGACTGAAGGAAAGATATACATCCATTCTAGTCTTCCTTAATCCACCAACTGATTGTGAACCATTCAGCTCACTCAGCAATCACAGAGCCCACTTCAGTTTGTCGAAGTCTGGTGTTCACGGGCCCCAGGCTTGGGAATGGGACGGCATGGGACGATACTGGACTGGGATGGTGGGGGCTCCCCTAGCATGGCAGCTGTCCCCGCCAAACCCTCTCTATCCCCCCTTCCTCCAAGCATCCCAGTGTCTTCTGATAGGGTGAAACACAGGAAGACACCCTCTATTCGCCCACCCAGGACCTACAGCCTATGAGGCCAGACAGAGAGGGCATTGAGGGTCTGACTAAGAAGATGACAGGGGAAGGAAGGGTGGGAGGGTTGAGGGGAGATGCCAACCGAGTGGAGTCACGCCGCCGTCAGAGGCCTTTTGACCCAACAACACTGCAGCATGACAAAGGCAAAGATGGAGAGAGAAGTCGGTTAAGTGCGTAAGGAGGGAGAAAATACGCAAAACAGACGATCTAATACAGCATTTGGGGGAAATGGGCTTATTTGCTTACTTAATGAGCAGTTGATAACACTCACATGTCTGTCTCTACAGCCATCAGCCGGCCATGAAATAGTCCTGCATATAGCCCCTCAGAAAACATCCATTTGTGACAATGCAAGTGTTAAACTATTCCTTTTAGACACTGGCTGGCATCAATAGAGACGTTATCTGCAAAGCCATCTGGCTATTCTTAGAAATGTCTTATCTATTACAGCTCCATGGCAAACATTTCAGCGCATTTTCCCTGTTGCCAGATTTAAAGAATGAAATGAGCCGTAGCATTCACACATCATACTTTGGAAATGTCCTACTTGGTAACGTGCCATGCCATAATCCATACCAGGAGAAGTAGAGAAATGAATGAGACAATATGGCAGCACTGCATGTTGATTAAAGACTTGGCAAGACTCCTAAATGCAGTAAGACAGTGGAAATGAGCTCTATGATTTAGCCCACAGCTGCTAAAAATAAGTGTGTGGCCAAATCAGTCTCCTAATACAAGAGTTTCATCTCTAGACTATTAGTCTAAATGTATAAAACTAGTTCCTGGTGAACCATCCTGCCAACACCCCTCAAGCTCCACCAACTCCAGTTTTACTGCGCTTAAAAGGCTAATTTGTGCTTCATGGTTTAGATAGATTAATGCGGCCTAAAAAGCCTTTAAGTGCACTAATTGCTAATGTGAATGTACTGTCATCACAGGCTGTTAAATTACATACTTAAACTCATCCTCCATATCTCTAATGGTACCGAGACAGGCCTGTGGGTTACTATATTTCTGCAGTAGCAGCAGTTGGGACATTACACAAGACTGTGTCTTCAGGACGTGGACAGTTTTCCCCGACACTGCTGTTGGACAATATGTCACACAGTCATTTGTGTTTCAACTGATTCATGTATGGCAGTCAGTGTTAATGCAGGCAAACATGTGCCCGCTTTGCACATTGAATGCAAGACTATCGTAGGGCATTTAAAAAAGGACACTAAATCGATTGACTAAATCATTTACTTGCACTGTGAAACCACAACGTTTTTATGTTTACTGCACATGCAAGTTTTACAAGCTACTCTCGGTAACCTATGACTTCATAGATTTACATTTTTCTTGTGTATGTGCACTCAATCAAGACAACTGCACAGACAACATCCAAACATACTTCCAATCTACTTTCCTATAGGAGAACCCAGAACAAGTCTTAGTCCGAGCATATAACCACAGAAGCATGGCTAAGAGAAGTGCACAGCAAATATGGCACCATATATATCACAATACATAAGCACTTAAGGCTCCATGCTTCTTTTAAAAAGGGCTGTATTTATGTGTCAGTATGCTTAAGATACATGGTCCTAGAAAAATAAAACCACACGATAAAAATTAACGTTATCATGATATAAAGCAAAAACTTAGGCTCACTCTGGGAGGAGAATCTCTGCATGGTTGTCCTATAGTGCTGTCAGAATCACAGCCAATAAAAAGGTGCTAAATTTGAAAATCAGAGCATATCTAGTGCCTCAACACAGCTCTCAGCATGACGATGGCTAACAGTGGTAACAGCACTAACAGCTCTGTCAGCACTGCTGCCATTGTTTGCACTAACAGGGGGATCAGAGGGTAGGCGCTACGCTTCCGTGACAACGCCACCAGTCAGGATGCCGTTATCAGCTGTAACCGCCGTATGAGCGCAGTGCAGAGTGGCGGCCATGAGCTAACCAGTGGGGCATGCTCACATGCACTAAAAGGTTTACGCGGCCAGCCCGGCGATGTCAACAAAGCAAGGACAAGCTCGGATTACAACACACACATACACACGGAGGCAGATTGCCTTCGTTTTCTGCTCAGGTAGACATCACTCCACTCTACGTTTACACAAATTGAATTGCAAAATGAATGTTCTGACTTTCATATAAAGAACCTTTAAAGAAAGACTACCAGAAATACAAATAAGAGAATCACAATATCACCACAATATTACATTTGTCTACATTTCAGACACAACACAAGGGAATGTGTATTATTTGTATCTTTGCTGATTTAACACTAAGTGTCTTTACCATGCATTCCCAAGTGAAATCAACAGCACAAGCCACTCAAAACTCTACACAAAATAAAAAATGCCCTGGTGCATTGGTCATCTCTATATACAGTAAATCAGTGTTTTCAGAGAATTATCAGAGCCTTCTCCAGTTCACCCATTATGTGTTAGCATTTAGCTTAGCTCACAGACTCCGGGTGCATCGTTAGCACTTAGCAGCATGCGAGTGGCCGGGCCATCTGTCCCCTCTGAGTGGGCAAATGACCTGCACCCCAGCTGCACTGACTCATCCCGACTAGGACAGCTTCTCGGTTTGTTCCTCAGAAAAACACAGTGGAAGGGATGGAGCGAGGGAGAGGCAGGGCGCAGATAGAGCACAGGGTGATAACGAGGGAAGGAAGGTCAATATTTTGGCGATAACGGAACAAATTAGTATGTGGTATTGTTTAATCTGCCAGAAATCACAACCAGACAACATTTTATGGCCAAGCAGAAAACAGACCACCTTTTACGGTCAGTTGATATGAAATGAAAAAGAAAAAAAAAACTCTCTTACGCTCACAGTCGCACAGCCTCTCTCTCAAGCAGGAAATTAAACATACAACAGTGTGTCAATATCTGTGTACTCTTCCGTCTAATTAGAAGGAATGAGGAGTGAGCTGAGAAAAATGTAAATGAAGCATCAGGTGTTGTGATCTTACTCTTAAAAATATATAGATGACATTCATTACTTAGAGCTATATCGGCGCAATTCATTTTATTTGTTGCAATAGCTTCGGTCTTCAATTATTAAATTGCTTCAGCTGTAAACATTTAAGCAGGTTGTGTACTTGAACAAATGGCTCTTACAGAGGCAATATGTTTAAAGGAAGTGTTTTATAATTAAGGATGCGTCTGTGAAATGTTACACTACAGCTAACCAAAACAGGAATACTTATTTTTGTCTTAAGCAAAACCCAGTTTCTTTACGTTGGTCATGTCATGTTTCATCATATAAAAATGTTTAGGGAGACAACAATCAAGGACTGAATTTCAAACAGTAATTGACCTGAATATTCAATCACTGCATGTAACAAAACTATAAAGGATTTCCATGACACTGCAGTCGGACCCAAACGCAATAAACAAATACGCAATCTTGTAGACCGCAGTGCTTCCCTTAGCCTCACTATCAGGACCGTACGACTATGCTGAACAAAGGATGTTCTAAGAGAGGAGAGTCAAGAGCGTCAGAGGTTTTGGCGCTCACAGCGTTGGTGACGAGGTCTGGAGCAGGAGGGGGGGGACAAAAGCTCCTCTATGCTTAGTGCCGCAACTTGTATAAATCAGTCTTTGTTAGCGAGACATGACTGGGATTCTTGCTAAACAGCTATTTTTACATCTTGAGCACCAGAGAGGGCAGCTAACGTACAAGTAAGAGTGCATGGCCTTTGGCTAAGTGAGGCTGATCGGCCAACGTCATCGGCTCTCCGCCTGCTGGAAGGAGAGGGAACTTCCATGAAACATGTACAGGCCTGAGCAGTGGGCAGTTAATAGTCAGCCAACTTTACCGCCAGCTTCTGTACACAAAACTCTTGATGGAGACTTGTTGGATGAACCCGGTGCATTGCTCGACCTGACATGAACCACATCCACAACAGGCGGGAAGCTCAGTATTCTATTCACAGCGGGTAAAGTAAAGAACTGTCTGGATAACACCACCTTAACTGATCCCTCCGTGCATGTAAACCGAGAACTAATTCCATGTCGAGGATGCATCTTGGAGTCCTCAATCATTCATCGATATACCAATAAAGATTAGGATCCAGCATGCAAATGTAAAGTGACAGCTTAGACGGGCTATAGATTATCACTGAAGGTTTTGACATCTATATCCTTAATTATCTCCATTTAGTCTATTTCAGGCAGTAAGCACTGTGTACTGTTTTTGCAAGCATACGGTTAGTTAATTTGACCCAAGCAGTCACAATTGAACCGGTAACACTGGCTAATTCAACTTCGGTACCAACCTTCTTGCCCAAACACTAACTGATCACTAAGCCATCACTAAGACTGAGACAGAGCACCATAGTGCTTGACTTGATATTAAAATATATATATATATATATTTTTACAGATTATCCGTGACAGAATCCTTTTGAAGAATTTAAGTGAATAACAGTAACCCTACCTTGCAAGCTGTATATCCGTAAGACCTGTTTTCATTCGGTGTCTTGTTTCGGTTAATGAAAGTGTGTAACCAATTGCTGCGTGTTGTTTGTTGTTGTTGTTTTGCGCCTTCTGACTTTATCATGTGCAGCAGTGTGTATAAGGGTCTGTAGCTCAAGACCTCTCCCTCCTCTGACTTCCTGTTCTATGTAATCAGGTTGTCCCAGACCCTCTTAACTGCCACTGCTGTAGCAGAAGGGGGTGGGAGAGGGAAGACGAAAGAGCATGCGTTAAGTCGACGAAAATGAGGTGGGAGTGCACCCCAATAAATAAGTGAAATATTTCATTGTTCCAATGAAGTTATTTTATGTTACAATTTGGCTCTTCTTTTCCGTTACTATTAAATTGCAAAACCACAGAGATGCTGTGACTTTTAGACTGAAGGGAACAAAGCACCGTGAGAGATCACACAGGTTATTAACAAGTCCCGTTTAACCAAAGTACACACCATGAAACGTGGAAATGAGGGCCAACCCTCTACTACTCGATTATTGTGGTTGCACGGTAAACATCCAGAGATTACCTGGACTGTCCAACTGCCTTTATCTCCCTAAATGACATTGATTTAGAATGATCATGCACTGTTGTGCCACAACTGACATCCTGCTTCAAGAGGAAACGCATCACATTAAGGAAGTAAAGGCAGCGTTTCCTGGGGGCTTTAAAGGCCGTCTCGTCTCACTACTCGTGTTGCATGTCTTAATGGTTCTAATGCACCCCTGTCCCCATATTACAGCAGTAAAACATTCATTTCTTAATTTTCATTGCTAATCAAAAGTTCTATGCAGCTCAGAATTATTGACAATCACTTTCCTTGCATTTGTCTTTCTAGTGTTGCATATGAAGGCTCCATCCTCTACCCTGGATCAGAGCCTTCCTCTGCTTCCTGTAGAGACTTTATGATTCTGTTGCCCATCTGCACTCTCAATAAAAAAAGGTCAGAGATGCCACAGCATGGACAGCTTCCTCTACATGCCTGCTTCACAAAAGCTCTCCCTGGGCAGCCGGGACACTTCTGCTAATGCTGCAAAGATAGCTGGTCTGTGACTGGAAGGGCTTACAGAGCGCAGGAAAATGTAAGAAAGCTCTTACCCAGATTTCCATTCAATATTGAGGCACTGATTTGCAATCCTGTCCTCTCCTGTCTTCTCTTGCAGCATGCATGTTTGATGGTAGCTTTTTTTTTTTTTTTACATTTCAGTGACAATAAGGTGCTTTTTATTATGTTGTCCAAACAAAGTGTCATGAAAGCTTTGCAGACTGCACCTTTCTGCATTAACAGAAGCACTTTTAACTACGTTTTAACCCTAACCATAGCAGTCTGAAGCCCTCAACAACAGATGTAGATGGGCAATGATTCTAAGATAATGATTCTATTATAATAATAATAATAATAATAATAATAATAATAATAATAATAAGCAGGGGTTTGAACATTTCCAGATTTAATTTAAATTTAATAATTCCAATAATAGGAATTATTTAATTATTATTAGCAACAGCGAACTATTGTAAAAGTAGTCCTGTATGGATATAATGAAAACAATTGAAAAAAATATTTTCCAAATAAACCATTTAGTAGGAAATATAAAAGTCTCTTTTGTTTGCACCCATAATAGGATTGAGGCCAAAGACAGCAGAGGAAATAAACAAAGAGAAATAGAGTGAGAACAAGCTAAAGATAGGACCACCCAGGCAAACAGCAACACCAGCTTAGGTGTGACTGTGTGTGTCCTACTGAACCCGTACATGTCCATCTGACAAACACCCACAGAGGAAAATTGTAACTCCCAAATGTTTCTGAATTTATCAATTATCATCCGCATCCACCCCATAGCGCTGCTCCCATGTGAGAGTCAACCTCTTCATTTCTCTCCTCTCCAAGAGAAAACAAGAACAAATCTTTGTTAAACTGAAACATCACATCCTTGCTTTGTGTGCAAGCGCCCCATCTTCCCACACAGGTCAGAGACACAACAGTGAGAATCTCAAGTCTCAATTCTTCCAGAAGAACCAAAGCTCAAGATCCAGAATTCCTAAGAAACTAGACATTCATTTTTAATGGACTGCAAATGACTAACCTTGCATAGCACAAGGGCATATATAGTTTATGGGCTCCGAATTATCCATGTTCTAGTTTTGCATTAATCGTCAAAAGAGAGATTAGCAAAAGTAGACTAAATGATGAGTGACAACGAACACAAATGTGCTGAAGCATTTTAAAGAATCAATGATTTAAAACGACTTTGCTGGGAAATGTACATTTTAACTAAAACTGTTTATGATCTATCTAGTTGAATGATCTCCTTGAATCATAGCCAGATTAGTGGTGGACAACATGGACAAAATGAATATAGAAATAACTATCAGCATCATGTAATCATTATCATGCACATTCATAGGGTCAAATGATTTTGTGTTTAAACAAGATTATAATCCTATGATAAAAAGAAAAAACTTTTGTTTTCTTTCTGTTCTTGGAATCTTGTGTTGCAAGAGATTGTGGAAATACTCAACTTGTTATCGTGCATTTAGACACAACTGTTGTGCACCATAATCTTGCAATGCGAGTATTTCTAAAAAATAAAGTGTGAAACAACTATCAAAAATAATATTGAATTATTCCATAGCCAGATAGCAAGATGATGGGCTTCTTTATTACAAATACTGGTGCAGCAATGTGAGACAGAACGAGCCTCTGTACAGGATACAAAGCCAAACAAGTTAGACCAACCCAAAAAAAAAAAGAGTCGTTTTATGCATCTGGGCATATACTATGGAGGTCATACTTTTGCTTTAAAAAAAAAAAAAAAAAAAAGAACTGGCAAACTTACATGTGCCATGTAATGTAAAGACAGTGTGCATGTGTTTTTATGTGTGACAAATATCTCATAATACCGAATGCTTCGAAGTCAGAAAGTGAAATAAACTTTTCCTAACTTTGAGCAGCTGTGTCTACAAAAACAGCTCCTCCTGAGAGTGTAGGTTACACCAGCATGCTCGCATGCTATGTGCATGCTCATCAACAGCGTATTGATCCATAAGCAGCACCCATGATCAAAACAAGTCGGTTCTCTCCCTTCTCAGTCAACACAATCCCTCGCTCTCTCTCCCTCAATTTACCATCCCACAGTCGCTCTCTTTCATCTGCAGCTGTGAAATTCTCACCCAGTCAGGCGCCATCTGACCCCAGCTCTAACAATCTACGGTAACTGTCCAAAGAACACAGACCTTGGTAGTCATACTGCTATCTCTGCAAACAGCGCACACAAAGACCAACATTTTCATGAAAGACCATCCGAAAAGCGAACAGGTGTTCTTAATTTATGGACTTTTCACATGTGACCTAATAACAAGACAATGTCATGGTTTTTCAAACTATTTTACAAGACAAAAAAATATTGCTTCTACAAATATGCTAACCCTGTCTTTTGGACTACTACACAAAGGCACATTCTGGGCTAATTTAACACAGTTTAAAACGTGATCAAACTTTGGCTTCTTCCACAAAACTTTGACAAAAACTATCTGCAGAGGAAAGAGATGCTTACCAAAGTTGTCAACTGCAGGTATTATATTCTCTGAGGCTTTGTTGGAAAGGTGTCTCAACCAATTCTATGGTCTTTTTCTACCTTTTCCACACATCCCAGGACCACGGTGCTGCTGTTACTCCAGTGTCTTGGCTAGTCGAATGGGTAATCGCAGTTGTTGCTGTACACTTTCTCCTAGGGCGGGACAGGAACTCTCAGTCAAGTAATAATTCCATATCCTTCATTAGAGTATCCACAGACAGAGGGAGGGATGGACCAAGAGAGAGAGAGTGAGTGAGCGGGAGAAGGTGGGGAAGATGTAGCACGAGGAAACGAGGGACTGATCGGTAGTTCTGCACTGTGGCTGAGGGCGGTGGGTCTCGTTTTCCTTCAGAAGACCAGGATGATACAATCAATCTTCTACCAACCACATTTGACATCTGCCACCTCCAATAGCAATAAGCCCCCTGAAAAACACAGCTACCCCCTGGCCTCTCTACGCAGCTTTCTGACAGGTTAGGCTCAGACTTAAACCCTGCTCACGGGGTAAAGCATTAACTTACTGGCAGCAGGTTTAAACATTAACACCAGCTCACATCATGTATGACTGAGGGAGCAGTCAGTAGTTACATATAATGAAGGAAACTGTTCAGCAGTCACAGTGTTAGCCCCTTTCTTCAAAACCAACTACCTCTTACTGTGTTTTCCAGGAAACATGGGGCTTTGTGCAACACAGAAATGGAGAGAAAAAACACACACAAGGCAAAATAACATCCCTTGGTGGAAGTTTCCACTTTGTTAGCGCTTTTTATCTTCCTGGTCATCTGTTCCTGACACACACTCTGGGCAAAACAATTTCCGCTTTTGCCTCCTTTTGTCACTGTGGTCGTGTTTGGGGGTCGGTCGAGAGCTAACTTTAGAACCTCTTCTATATTAACATTCACTTAATGCTGCAACAGCTAATGTCTCATATGTTGTCCTAAAAACAGGGGATTGGATTCAAATACTGTTACTATACATGCTTTTAGTGGACAGGGCAGAGAGTAAATCACATCTGTACTGTGAAATCTCAATAACCATATTTTATATTTTGCTCACATTAAACAGCACGTCTTGTGTTGGAGGAAGTGGTCAGGAAATGTGATATTATTTGTAAGTGAGATGATCCTCTTTATTGTAAAATGACACTCAGCAGCTAACTGCATACAGTATACATGCTGCAGCATTACTCTACCTCCACTAAAACTAAACGTTTATACATTTCAAAGATGGACAAAAGGTATTGACGAAATATTTGCTTTACTGCCTGTCGGTTAACATCCTGTACAAATGGGTGACATTCTGATCATTTTCAGAAATACACCAAGGCACACTCCCTTTAGGGAGAAGCCCACCTTTTAAATTTGACATATTTAAGTTATGAAATACATGGTTGTGCTTTGTTGTGACTTGATTTGAGGTATCTCAAAAAACTAAAGCCTTTTGGGGGATTTTCTCCTCTACTGATGTCCTTTGTTTGTAGCTATTACTAAACTAAAGACAAGTACCTTGTGGAGCTACAGTTTCTGGCGTGCACGTGCACTGCCGATTGTGTTAATTGGAAAGACTGACCAAGCCAGAGATATCACTGCAAAGGTCTACAGTAAGGGGCCCTGCCACAACAATATTTGTTTAATACATTGCAGTCAAACTTTGAAAGAAACCTTGTGCTACCAGCATGTCATAAAACATACGTAGGAATCAGTGTCTAATTTTGTAATATTTAGGCTTTTTTATTTAATTAAGGGCTTTTTTATTTTATTAAGTGCAACAGAGTGGAGCTAATTATGTGGCACTAAAATGGATGTTTGAGAGCCGTATAAAGGACTTTGAATGTCTTAAAAGAAATAATTAATATTCCCACACTGTCAGGTGCAGGAATTTTACAATAATCAATCCAATATATTGGCACAACAACACAGCACTGAGGCCTGCCACTAACCATAAAAAACAAGTGTCACCTGATTGCAGAACAAAGGCTTGCAGAGAAGACAAAGTAATTGCACTTACAGAATGAACTTTGCTCATCCTTTCATGTTGCTGTGGCCTCAAGATTTCATATTTAAATGCATTATTGCAAACATTTTAAATGCATTATTGCAAACATTTCAATGTTTTCACTCAAGAGCAGTCACTGCACTTGTTGGAAGTGACCATTTATTTGCATAAGCAAGGCTCTCACTGATCTTTATAGGATTTAATAGAGAGAGAAAACATCATATTAATTATTATTGACACTAAGGGTCATTCATACACTACATTGTAACCATTTGGTTTAATTACGATTGCATTTCTCGCTGACTTCACTTAAGGATTCATCTGTTCAGCTGTAGCATTGGACCAATGCGTTTGACAGCCCAATGCTCCAAACCCAACATTAAGTTGGTAATGAGGTTATGCATCATCAAATTTCCGTCCACTTCCTGTCTTCCATATTTTTGGTGAGTTATCGCCCCAAACAAACATCTCCACACCAAAGAGGAATCGTTTGACGGTTAAGTCCGTCTCCAACCTTCTGCTGAGAGAAACAAGCGAACGACGTTTGGAAAACCATGACATTCAAATGAAAATTCTAAATGACAAGCTTGCCAATTATCGAAATGCAATTCATGGCTCTTTACCTGGTTCTGAAGAGTCCAAGCTTTGCACGGATAAAAACGGGAAACATTGCGATAGAAGCGAGGTAAGCAAGCTGCTGACCAGCCGCTGTTGTCGAGTGAGTCTGGCCACTTTCCTGCCTATCCTGCTGACTTCCCTTCCCTCCTCTTTACTCCGTCAAGTCTGCAACACCCCGCTCCAATAACCCCTGACCCACAGGAAGTAGACACAATGGACTGAAAATAACACACCACCTCCCCTGGCAACAACTGCCCACCACTACCCCCATTACGCACCACTTCTACACTACAGCAGAGCTGCGATACACCGGCCCAACAGAGGTGGGTAGAACCAAAAATATCAGTCACTACTCAACGAGCGTGTGCCCACAAGCTAAAAAGTGCACCGTCCCACTTTGAATTCCCGTAGTGATTCTTTTGATTCACGCCCGCACATGCACAAGTCAGGCCCATCCATATTATTGTAAATCTGGTCCTTCTGAGATATTTTAACATCAAATGTTTCAATAAGAGCCTGCAGTGGCTCAACCTTGCAGCTCTCAGTGAAGCAGAAGATTTCACACTACAGCAGGTTGTGGGTTGAGCGCAGACTCATGATGGTCCCGCTGCTTCCTGCAGGGGAACCACAGCATGGTGAGATGGATGACTTCTCCACAGTCAGTCATGACAAGCATCTGTGGGTGAGTGTGCAGATTTACGTGTGTTTACATCTTTAATGAGGCCATGTTCAAATACATTTTCTTTGTATGCATTCTACACCAATTCAGCAACAGAAAGTGTGGTTTATATATTCTAAGGCTTTTTGATTGATTACAATTTAATAGGATTAAAAAAAGCTTGGTAGTAGGTAGCTTGTTAATATTGTGTTAGTCCACTCTGGGTGTGTGTCTAACCCAATCGTTATCCATGCAGTGAGCAGCAGCAGTCTAATCCAATCAGTCCAATGAAAATTATTCCAAATTGCATTTAGTGGCCAGTGAGAGGTTGCCTTAGACATGATCTAATTACACCCTCTCTGGCTAGAGTCCATCCACTAGGAAATGGATTGAGATGCCACACAAGAGATAAGGAAATGGACTCTGATACGCACTTTGTTGCTAGTGGTGTTGCATTCAAAGAAGTGGCACCTGGTTACTCAGCAAAACAGGAGATGAAACAGTACAATGTAGGTTATTCCAGTCAATGAATATTTGAAATGATCTAAGAAAATGGGAAAAGCTATAATATTTTTCCATTTTGATTTATTCATGTACAGAAATACAACATGATAATTCTTAGTACATTCATTAACCGAGTTTGGTGTCCGGTTCTACGAGCTGAGCTGTTGAGCATGCTGAGGCTTGTTAAGTCAAAGAAGACACGCCTCCTTTTTCAACCAGTCCCCAGAAACCGGTACACACCTCCATTCTCTGTTGTCACATTTCAGATGATACTGCTTCACTTGCAGTTGAAAGTGAATGTGCGTGGTGTGAACACATACCTCAGGGGTTGCGTGCTGCATGCTGCATGCGTGTTCATGCGATTCCCGTACAGTGATTCACATTGAGTGAAGAATGTGTGGAATCCCTCGTGCACATTCATTTTAAGCCAGCAAGGGTAACGATGTAAAACATTTTTCCAACCGAGTCATTACGCAAACGGACCAAAAACGATGTCAGCATTTCAAAAACATTTTCCTCTCTTTTTAGCTGTGGGTTGCCTTCTGTGGGTGTGTGCCTGCATGCCTGGAGATTTGTTCTAACAGCTTCCAACTCATTTGCACTCAACTCACCTGCACTCACCATCTCTTGCACACCATCTATCGCTTCTATCAAAAAGGTTTCATTTCCTAACCTTTTCAGTGTCTGAACCATTGTGTTATTCAACCAATTCGCTAACGCTCAATAACCACATTTAAAGTTGAAAATGTTATGGATAATGCATGCTCTGCTGCCAACAGAAAGGCCAAAAGGCAGGTTTTGGGACCACTGTTGACACAAAATCCATAATCCATGAACTGCTTTTAAGGATCTATCTACTTTTAAATGAAATAACCTCTAAGACCAACCACAAATCACAAACCAAAGAGTCTTCACCACAGCACCCCTCAAAAAACTCAAAACCACACACAGAAATGAGCCTTCCGTAGTCGTGTGGATGCAACCAAAGAAAACACCCAGTGGTGCTGAAAAGCACATGTTGTTTACAAACTACAGAAGACAGAGGGACACGTGAACCTAAAGCTACAATATTCAGCTTCAAAAGTTCAATGATGCAAGGAAAGACTACATAATCGATAATCTGCTGAACAAATTATTAAAAGGGAACTCGGTCCATTTTCAAAACTCATACATGTTATTCCTATGGTCTAAGACAGTTCAAATATTTTAGTAAACATGAAACATTTTCTACCAAAGACTACCAAGACTGAAATATCAAAAGGACTTTAGGTGTGGCATACTCCTTCACACAAAGTGATATTTGTTTCCAAATGGTCCAGTATATTCTCAACAAGTTCTGTACATGAGGTATTCTAATGCTTTTCATCCGATTAATATCCGAGGAATAAAGGAGTGTAAAAACCCTGCTAATGATAGGGATTGCTAATATACAGCAATACAATACAAATCAGCTTCAAATAAGGCGTCTTCATGACAAACATAAAAATGTAGTCCACGCCCAAGAAAGATTACCAAGGGACAAATTGTGGCAAGGCAACATTTGCTCCATCACTTAAGTATCTTTCTCACTTTCTTGTAATTTATAGTTATTGCTCCTCCAGCATAGTGAAAATGCACTCACATTGGCTTGTGGTGGCACGGGTAAAATCCAGGTCACCAATCAATACCTATTACCCTACAGAGTAGGAAACAGCATTAAGCTAAGGACATGGAGAAATGGAGGTTGTGCATCTATTATACACATTGTGCTTAAACCCCGAGGTCGTGTTTGTTCATTTTATAAAAACACAGATAAAAGTCAAACTTAAACAAAAGCATTTCTCTTTCCTTGCCTACTTCACAGAAGGATCAGATGACATTATTTTCACACTGATGCATGAAAATCACAAAATAACTAATCTTTTTGATTTCTTGGTCAAATGACACCAGCTGCTCATGAATGAACAAGTACCTGACTGTGTGTATATTTAACTCCTCTAATAAAGAAATACCCTGATAGAAACTCAGCGTTATTCCCTGACTAATACTTTTGACACCATTACTTTGGCTCCTTTATATGATCTGAATCTTTGCTGAAAATTTCCCAGACTCAATAAACATAATTGGCCCTGTTCATACAGTCCCCTATTCAATCTACAAACTCAGAAGAGAGTTTGTGAGTGCAGATGGCAGCCCAGTCTCAGCCATGAGAACCAAAGCTGTACTAGAGATAAAGTCTGGCTCATATGACTTCAGGATATGTTTCTCCCCAAAACACAAGTGGATCACATTCCCACAGAATCTCCTTGTTCTTTGGTTTTTCAATTTTAATATTGTTAGGAGGTCAAAATGTTGCAGGCTTTGCTTCTCCACAACCTTGACACTTTTATCCATTGCATTCTTTCTTGCGATTACCTGCTCTCTCTCTTTTTGTTTTGTTTTGCCCTTGCCAATCTGAGCTCTTGCTCTTGAGTCACATGCTCTTGTCAAAGCAGCATCATTAGAATTCAACACATTCCTTTGGCATGGCAGACTTGGTTCACATGATCACGCTGTTCCTTGACCGCTGACGAGAGGGGCTCAAACAATTCTCCTTTCAGCCCCTATTTGCCTGTACACGGTCCAACAGCGCAGTCCAGACAGATGTGTACACAATAGTTCAGAAATAAACAGTCACAGTAGAGCATAGACTATGGCACAAGCATGTGCAAAGAAAATTACAGTTTAGGACCTGGCTGAAAAACACAAGTTTGGATTTAAGATGCGTCTGGGACTTCAAATATGTAATACACAAGCAAGAGCAAAATTGTTTCAAATTCCGACACCACTACTGAGCAGCCAATGCAACTTGTACTATTTAGTAAGCTGTATTTCATGAAGCAAAATTGTCCCTTAAATCTTCCAAATTACAAAAGTGTCTGTTACACTGAACACCTGCGACTAATCCTGTTGATCATAAAAGGATTATGCTGGAAGTTCCCTTTGCAACTTTGGGCAGTGTTGTGCAGGACTTCACCAGGATATTACAACACAAAAGAATTTCATTTGCCGTCTGTAAAGTTTTCTAGAATTCTGAAATTTATATTGCCTCTCGTATTTACCAATATGACTGGTTACCGGTTTTCTTAACCTAAAAACCAATTGGTAAATCATAATATTTCCAAATTGTCAAATCATAGAAATTACCAACCTTGAGTTCTGCTTGGATTTCAAACAGTTAGTCGTCGATTATCCAAATGCCATGGGCATGAGCCGAGACAAAGACGGTCGAGGTATTCCACAGGTTTCAGTATTTTAGACACACCAGCAAGAAGTGTAAAAAGAAGAGCAGAGTGCCAGGGAAAGTTTAGACAACGGCCAAGAAAGGAGGTGGACAAGGGGAGGAGGTTCTCCACACTCTCAGCTTCCAATCAGGCTAGAAACGAATCCTCTCTGAGAGCGGGGGTCTGCTGCATCTGTGTATCTCTCAGTGTGTGTGTGTGTGTGTGTATGTGTGTGTGCGGAAGTTTAACCACTCTGGCTTGAGGCCATGCCGACGATATCGGACAGCACCATAGTAACTAATGTAATCAGGGATGGTGGCCAGAACAGGACCAATGGTGAGTAGCAATGAGCCATCTGTCTTTCTCTGACTATTTGTTTATTCTGAGGATGCTGAAGCTGATTTGTAAAACTAAATTAGATGATTGAATTCCAAAGAAAAAGAATAATTAATTACAAGTCCCGCATTTGTTTTTATTGAAGGCCTGTCTGAGTCACAGTAACTTGGGAAATTACACAGGTCAGTAGCAATATTTCACATCTAGTCTCCAGGCTGACACCCCAACACCCCCTGTCTAACTCAGCCGGTCCTCATGCCGGGACAAACGTGCACACAAATTGGTGCACACACACACACACACACACACACACACACACACACACACACACACACACACACACAGCACAGAGCAAGGGAAGAGGGGCAAAAACTACCATGACAGCAGTGGGCTATATTAAGGGGCTGCAGACACAGCGGCTGGGGTCAGATCACACAGCACCACATGACTGGAGTGCCAGCTGCATATGTGTGTGGGAAATGACAGGTGAACCTTTGGAGTTAAATGTGAACAGATAGTGTCGCACATATTTCTACCTTCAAACGCTTCCCTCAAACCTGATCACTCTAATCGTCCAACATTCTCGAGCACTAAACTTCTCCAAGAAAAACAACAACAGTTCCCTGGGAAAGACACTTATAAAAATTATAATACATTATATTGAACGTTCTGGGAATCATTTGATGCCCTGTGTCTTGCATCTGCTACTTCAATGTAAGGCCACAACTAGTAGTATTGACTACTTTATTTTTGACAAGAACAAGACCTGGGTCACAAGACATTTGGCAGAAATTTCTCCTCTTTTGTAAGATTAACTTCAGATCATAAACATCACATTCGTTCAGAATTTTCCACTCCACGATTTGTAGCCCTGAGGCAAGTTTACACTGATAACATTAAGTCAAATGTAACTTGTGATGTCAAGTGTCACTGCTGTTCAATTCAATAAAGCTTTACAGATGCATGCCTTTCTAGAGCTGAAGCCAGTAATCAATTAATCAAGTAGGCGATCAACAGGAACAATTTTGATAATAAATTGATTGCTTTAAGTCAATTTCATGCAAAAATTTCAAAAAAATCTATTGGCTAAAACTTCAGGTGTAATTTTGATATGTCCTGTTTTTTTTACTTGTGATAGTAAACTTAATATATTCCAAATTTAAATAAAAAAGAATAATGAACAACATCTTTTTACAATCTTCCAACAGAGATCAAACAAATAATGGATTAATAGAGAATAAAATCAGCAATAATCATAGTTGTGTGCATCCCAGGTCTCCCTTGTCAGAAGTCCAGCTTACTTTAGTAGCCCGGTTTCATGAGGAAACCCACAACAGTAGCAAATAATTGCCTCTTTTTTCCCCCCCCATCTCTAAGACAACCTTCTTCTCCAAGTCTTCGTATGCGATAAGACGATGAAATGCAGCATGCTGATCTTGCAATGCATCTGATGTCCCTTTAAAACTAGTTGAAGAAGAGGCTGCACTAAAGCGCAAACAGGTCAACCTCCAAACAAGGCAATTACAGCTAATTTCATCAAGCAGGAGGTGTTAAGTCATTTGTGACCATGCATGTACCCTTGGGACTCAGCGGAAGAGGTGATAGTGGCCTCTGTGTGCAATGAGTTTAGAGGGCCTCCTGTTGGTGAGATGCAGGCTTTCAGAGTGAGACAAGTGGTCACCGAGCCGACTTCTCACTTCTTGCTGAATCAAGCATCACATGTACCTCCCAGCTCCTGCTCAACAGGTGCAGACGTCTATGGTGATTGCAGCTACAGCGACAATAAAGCTTAGTGTTAAAATGGTACATTTAAAAGAGTGTATGCGTCACAAATAGGCTTTCAAAGTATACAATTCTTTGGTGAGTCACTGATCACAAGGGAGTCATCTTTTTGTGTCTGAGGGTATGTAAAATCTAAAGAAACAACTTCATATGTAGCCTAGATGCCAGCAACATCGGGTTCAACATCACTCTCCATTTCGTTCTCTTTTATCAAGAGAACAAATCAGCTGTTGCAGCAAAGGGGGGAGAGAAAGATAAAGATGAGGTGAAGAAGAAATAAAGATTTTGAGAGAGAAAAGTAGGGGATACAAGCAGAGAAGAGAACAATATAAAAAGAAGAAAGGATAAATAGAGAGCAGGAGAGAGTACAGAACCCCTCCTACTCTCTCTTCACCCGCCATCTGGTAGCCATCAGCGCCTTGCACAGGAAGGGGCGGCCATGCCTTGTTGGGGCGCCAGGGAGCGGCTCCTCTTCCCTCCCGTTGCTGCAGAATCAACAATCAGCCAGTGCATTGCAGTGCAGTGCAGTGCAGTCAAACCCATCCTCACCATAGTTGAACGACCAGCAGCCCCGGACCAGGCGCTCACAGCCCAACAAGACCAGCAAAGAGGAGCACAGAGCAACCTCACATTCCTGCTGTCTGCGACTGCCAAGAAGCACTGGGAACGGAAAGAAAGAGGGAGAGAACAGAGAGCTGCTCTCACTGGAGGCTGCCTATGGTGTTGCTTTGAGAAGCACTCCAGTCGTTCTCATCCCGTTTGCTTTCTCTTCTCTTTCCACAACAATGACGACGAGGTTATTGCTTGCCGTTGTGCTACATCATAGCCTGCATGTCACTTACATACACATCTGTGGTCATACAACAGTAGCCCTGAAGAGGTTTCCCCTGCTTTCCAAGAATTCAGGGAATGCACATCATCATACATTTGGCCAATTTCTGTCTGTTTTTTTATTTCTTCTCAAAATGACACACACACACACACACACACACACACACACACAACCATGCACACACATGCACACACATGCACACACACACACACACACACACACACGCACACGCACAGACAATCGTTGGCCATCTGTGTTCTCCTACCAGCCCTGTTTTATGTCCAGAACAGACTACAACTCAAATCTGGAAATAGAAAGCATGAGCCTTATGACACATACTATTTTTACTGCCTGGTGTCATTAGCTGTAACAGTTGAAACATGAGACAATTGTAAAGCAAGTATGTTGGACATTTGATTTAAGAAAATACCCTATTTAAATGTAATCCGTCGCATCATTGTATATAAAAAAACGTTCTGATCAATCACAAATTGAAAAAACACACGATGATGTGTGTGCAATTAGTCTTGCGAAATAGTTGAGAGGTTGCCGTCATCTGCATTTAATAATAGCTGCACTTGAAACTGGTCAACTTGGCACAGTGACAAACGGCACAAAAGGATCATTTTACAACTCAGCAGAATCATATTCCAACAGAAACAACTCGGTTCCCAAGATTCAAACAGGAAAACCAAGTCTGTATGAGAACCAGTTCTCTACAGTCTCACCGCAAGCTGCTGGTGCACTTGGCACACGGGATAGTAAACAGCTGCACCAGGCAAAATAAAAAAGACACATCTGTTTACAAAATGCTAGAATTGTGCATAATCGGAAAACACCGTCTTTTTTTTTTTTTTTTACTGACTTTGTTAGAATGTACCAGTATGCATGCAATTGTATTTCAACCAATAACATGATCAACTTGTTTAACATTCATAACTCAATGGGAAATGGGCTGTACTAAATGCTTTTATACTGCTCAAAGCGCTTTAACACTACATGTCATCATTCACATACTGTATACTGATGGCAGTAACGTGCAAGGACGATCTAATTATTCACAGCAATTTGGGGTGAAGCGTCTTGCCCAAGGACACGTCCTCAAACCGCCGATCTTCTGATTGAAGGACGACCCTGCTTTACCACTGAGCCACAGTCACCCCCCATGGTTAATTTCGTATTTGCTCTTGAGTCACATGCTCTTGAGTCCCACGGAAGGCCAGTGTTTGACGTAGGAACACCCCGAGTCACTTGTTTGTCACGGGGAACGAGTGGCACGAATGTGAATATAAAGAATGATAAAATGCACCACTCTTAAAAGGTATTTAAAATTACGCTTGTTGATGCACATTTGATTGAAATGTTACAGATTTCTATAATGCAACCAGGGAAATTGGCAAAAAACTAACTTGTTTTACTATAAGACTACGTGTCTCACCTTGTATCTCCTTATCAGCTAACTCCTCTTATCGTGTCATGGTCTGAAGTATGTGAGGTAAGCACATTCTCATTACACATGCTTCTTTTATAAATGCCAGTTTTTGTGGGGATAGGCATATGCATAGTATTTGTGCATATGCATTGTGTATACATAGACGTGTGGGACTCCAAAACACTTTATTTTTTTTAACATAATCTCAGTAATGCGAAGCTGCAAAACACTGGTGACATATTTACCGTGTGTCACAACCGTGTGCTCTAACTGGATGTTTTGTTTTTGCGGCTGTATTTTCCCTTGTGATGCAACAACATGATTTTAGGCTCACTACCCCCCTAAATATCCAGAAGAAAACTGAGACAGTCATTTTCACTTATGTTGTGTATTGAAACCAAAGGCCTAAACATCAATTTTGTTCATAAAAGCTTTCAACTGAAAAGAAACCTACCCAGTGTGTTCCGTCAAAGCTCAGCTGCTAAATTGAGAATCAAACAGTTTTTTTCACCATGTTTGTGAGTCCTTAGAAGGGAACTTTGAAACCATTCTGGTTTGCAATGTGGCTGCGTTGCAACTGATACGCCTATGTATAACACAATGACGATGGTCTGTGTCTGGGACAAAAGTGGGCCGGTAAGGACAACTACTGTAGTAGCACAGATATGAATATTTAATGGTTATTTGTTTGTAATGGACATTAAATAATTAATGGCACATGCAATCCATTTTCTAGCTGTGGCCCGATCACACAACAGTAGTGTGCCCGCTCCAAATGGAGAGCCGTATCATTGTGGCAGCCAGGACACAGTCCAGTGATTTTTCAATGCTAGCTTAAGAGGCTAATGCTGCACAAGTGGCCCTCTGTTGCATCCTGTTCGACTTGCTTGTTTGTTTGTTTCTTCAAGCATGTGGGGAGGGGGTTTAACTGAAAGTGGGTGTGAGAGTGTTTGTTCTCTGTTCCACTTGCTAAGCAGATTTATTGAATCCTCTACTTAATAAAAGAGCTGTGGCTCCTTGTTTCGTTTCCCTGTCCCATTTGTTGCGTAACTATTTCTCTTCACTTTGCAAATGGCAATTGCTTCCAGTCAGACAGATGTACTGGCTTATGGCCGCAGTATTGTATGCCGTAAATGTATTTTCCCCTCAGCTGAGAGGACTCAAGACGAGCATGGAGTCCGACCTCAATCTCCCTTTACAGCCATTAGATGAGGACCTTCAGGGTTCAATATTTTCCTTCTTCCGGTCTACGCAGCAGCATTGTACTCCAGCGCTGAGGCCCTATTAAGGGCTGGACGAAGAGTACAACATCATCCTTATCTGTTTCTAGTGGGTACATGCCAATGGACTACAGGGATTATAATGGTCCATCCATACAGATATATGCAATGGGAGGAAGGAACTGAGGACCTGTCCAGCTAAATTAGGGAAATAAATGTAAAAATCGATAGAGTTGTAATTTTACGTATTCATCGCAGTTATGATCAATTATTTAAAAAAAAAAGAATACACACCTTTTCTCAAGACATTTTCCAGGATTTTTTCAGTGATGATCTAGCTGGTATGACCGACAGGTATCGCGCCATACACTAATATGTTCCTCTCTCTCTGTGGAAGTCTGACTTAAAAGACATGCAGTCTATTTTGTTTTCCTTGTGTTTTCCCAGGACATGTGGGAACACTGATATATTTTTAAAGCTGGGGCTTCCTTACAACTATGCACTGAACTGTGTGTTCAATAGATAGACAGACAGACAGACAGATATATGAATAAGATAAGATTAGATAGACACTTGCAACTTCATCCCTGCAACTCCTTAAGTCTTCCTCTGATAGCACACCGGCGTGAAGATATCAGACTCTAAACTGTTCTTTTGAAGAACTTTTTACAAATGGACTTCGACAGAAATGCACAGATTGAAAGGTAAGAGAAATGAAAGAGGAAAGGGAGAACCAGATGGAAAATGCAGTGTCAATGAAATGGAAAACCGCAGCGGATACAGTTATGACCAAGTCTGGCTGGGAAAAGTCAGACAAAAGCAATTTTTGGTTAGATACCATCATGCTGTCCCTGAATGAGACATTAATGGACAGGAAGTGTTTACTCTTTCCCAGAGAATTTTGACTGCAACAATGAATTAATCAATTACCAAGGCTGTATCGCACATAATGCATACATTCTATTTATTAAATATTGAGTTGTTTCAGAGATGAAGGAGAAACGTCTGATTTAAATCTGTCGCTCAGAATGGATGGAAAGGAGAAACACTGGTCCTCTTTATTGATTGATTGGTCAACATCAGGTGAAAGTGACCAAAATTGGGGAGTTTTGAATATTGCCTCCTCACACTTACTTGATTGGTAGCAAATGGAGAGGCAACATGTTCTAGCTTGTGACGAGCTCCTGATGGTTGGAGCTGCTCAGACACAGGCAGGTCTGCTGAACTGCTGTCACCTTTGAGCTCCACCAATCAACAGCAGAGCCTCTGGGGCAAACTTTGCCCAGAGTGGTAAATCAGGTAAGCAGGGGCCCCCGGCTTTTAGTCTACTGCTGCTCCGTCTGGAGATGTTATTTATGAAAGAGAGCTGAAGGTGGTGGCATGTTCACATATGATTGCAATGGCTTCTATGCTATTCTTATATCTCTAGAGGGTTTTCATGTCACTACATGAGCTTGATTGTCTGTTTAAATACGATAAAACAACTGATGGACAACCTACATGGAGACCTGGGCTCAAACTGGTTGAAAATGTAAACAGGCTGAAAACCTACTGTAGTCTGATTACGAGTAAAGTGCATAAAACCCTAGATTATTCTGTTTAGCAATCAAATTCCTCATCAATTAATTTATCAGTATCTCTGTGATAAACGGTTTGTTGGGAAAGAAGTGCATACATGCGTAATTAGTTGAGGCATTTGGTTGGCAATGTGATGTTTTTTTTGTACATTCTGCAGTAATTGATCATCATTTTAAACCAGTCTGACGTGAGTAGGAACTGTAATGTCACCACTTTCTGAGCAGACCCTGAATAAGAGGTGGGAGACCAATCAAGCAGAGCAAACATCTGAAATGGAAATCAAGAAGCTTGTGTATCATATGGTTTTAACTGAAAGCCGAGGTGGAGAGAAGGGTAGCAGCAATGTGGCATGTTGCTTGTCTTCCAAGCAGCAACATGTGACAGCGAAATTATTTTTGCATTTAACTTGCGTCTGACATCACCACCTTCTCCTCCCGGAGAGAGACACACACCAGAAGAGTTGTATTAGATTTCTCATTCGGCTCATCGGGTTCTGTTCTGATTAGAGATGCGCCGGTAGTAATATCGGTCTCAAATAGCTGGATCGGGTATCTGTGACAAAAGGCTGATCTGGTATCGGATACCATTATTTAAAAGTAAAATAACCATTCAGTACATTTATATCTATGCGTGCGTTAGTTATATTTTGTTTAAAAGAATTAGGAAAGCAATGTTTAAGTCAAGCCTGAAGCTGCCTTGCACATAAAATAATGATCCCAGTCACTTCCGTAAGCTATACAGCTTATTAATTAAACACTGGTATTGGCCGATACCCAAAGCCCTGCTATTGGTATCGGGACTGAAAAAGTCGGATCAGCGCATCCCTTGTTCTGGACTAAAATGTATGCGATTCCAAGTGAATACAGTTAACTAATACAACATCAAATACAACACAATTTACAATATATTTGAAGTACCAAAACAATTCCTGGATTCAGTCGTATTAGGTATCCCACTAATCCTTTCCAGCTTGAAACCACAATGCTTCATTACCGGCTGCATGACTTCTGTTTGAGAAAAGAATCGACTTCTCCATTTATTTTGGTTATCAACTCAAACAGCTGGTGGCAAGATGCTACATAGGTAAAGTTTTAACAATTTGTCATACGCCCAAAAAGAATAGTCAGCACTTCCATGGATTACAGAGCCTCATGTGACAAACCAGTATGACCATTCACAAGATGGGGAAACTGGCCCCAACACCCATGTTTTTTGTTTATCACTATTTATAGCTTTCATTCAATTCTAGGCTGCTCGTGGAATTTCCAAAATAGTAATATGTTCACCATATGTGAAATACTATACTATCTATAGTAAAATTCGACAATGATAGCGAACTCCCATTATTAATTTCCCTGAAACAAACCATAACATATATCTAAAAAAAAAAGAGATATGATTCCCTTAAATAGTTTTTTTAAACAATTGTGACCAATAAATGTACTGGGAAGGACATATCTGCAATGAGCTAACATGGGCCGATCGCATGGACTGGGCTCTACTATAGAAACTGCTGTTGCTGAGGAAAGCTGGATTTTTACTATTCGATTGCTGAATTTTGGTGAAAATCTAGAGAAAGAAACATTAGGTTTGATGCTTGGATTAGAACATCAAAAATATGTTTAGGAGAGATAAGCTTGAAACAGATTTTGGAGTGTCTGATCCCGATAGCTCAGGTATCCACCATAAACGACGTCTAGAAATGGCGTTTGTAATGTGATGGTTGTTGGGCCTGAACTGCTTTTTTATACTCTCGTGCAGACTGATGAATTGGGCTTGTGCACCAAACTCTTTCTTAATATGTGTGTCACTACCTGTTATGAGAAATCCTAGTAATCTAGTCACAAAAGGGAATGTGCAGGTGTCTAAAAAAATTTACAAAATAAAGTAGAAAGTGATTTCTCATGTTTTTAGTATTTGTCAGTATAGATAAGACATGGTTTTCATGTGATGCAGAAGGGAGAATGTCACAAGTTCTCATCACAACATAGTGAACGTCAGTGTCACCTCGGACACAAAAAATGGTTGATTCTTTCTTCGAGTGATAAATAACCACCCATAAAGGCATAACCTAAAACTAGAAAGATCCTCACAATTAGTAAGTGAACTAGGACGGAATTCCTCAACATCTAAATCAGACTTTAATCTGTTATAAATGTGAGAAAAACCTGTGAAAACCCTGCCTTAAAGGCTAGATTTCCTGTGGTTTCTGTAAAAACATCCCTCCGCTCAAGTTGCGGGCCTTGTAATTCAAACATCAATAACAGAGATATCCACTGAGCTACAAGGAAAGCACGTCGGTTGGACAGCTAACACATGGAACTGAATTTGTCTATAACCTCTCCCCCCCGAGTGCACAACAAATAAGCAGAAAGAGTCGCACAGAAAACAGTGACAACCAGTGTAAAAAAATTAATGTCAGAGAAAGAGAAATGTTTTGTCCCCAGTAATTATGTATTACTTACGATTACGACTCAATCAATGTCACTGCAGGCTGTAACTCTGAATGTGTGTGAAAAGGTATGGGTGATCAGTCAGTAAACATAATAGTTATAGTAGCTTTGACAAACAACTTCATTATGCACATCTGACAACTTTTCACAAACACTGTTTGAAATTTGCAAGAATGAGCTACAGTTGATTTATAAATCGTTTAATCCTTGGTGTGACCATATACCACAGATTTACAGCCCGCGGGCATTAGGATGCCGGGTGGCCCATCAACCACTTTCTGAATCTCGATGACAATTTGTTGATTCGCAATGCAATTTTCAATGTACTAATAATGTAAAAAAAAAAAAAAAAGGTGCCAGAGTGCATACAATGTATCAAAATAAACAAATAGAACTTGTTTATAAAAAACATTTTTAACATGCATGGGGAGGATCTAGTCCGGGCTATATCTTGAGTCATTGCATGACGGTAAGACTGCTGAGAAAGTCAGCTGTGTTTAATGTTATATACACTCTTTCAAATGTAACCAAAGCATTTACAACTAAAATGCAGTTGCATCTGTTAAATGCAGTAAAATATCAAATGTATCCGTCATGTAAGCCAAACGTCGATCCTTTAAGTCAGTGGAATTGAAAAATAAATAATTTGAAAAGAAGAATTCGTTCTGGACAAATAAATATTGTTTGTTTACTAACCTGGCCTCCAGACATGTCGCATAAGCGGCCGCCAGGCAAAGCAAGTCGAGTATCCCTGATCTACCACCTTTGACACAGGGAGCACCGGCTGTGACGTCACAAGCGCTGCTTCCCAAAGTAATTAATATTGTGTTATTGGTCAAAGAAAGTCAGAGTTGTGGAGCACTGTGCAGGAGCGTGAACTAGTTAATAAAGAGGGTGGGGGGTGCTCGGGTTTGACCCTAAACAACAGCAACAGTTCCTCGTTGACGTGCAAGTTGAGCAAAACAATAACGACAGTAAGTTGTAATTAATGGTAAAGACGCTCTAACTGTCCGGGAATTCCCGGCAAAAACTTGGTTTGGAGAAGTCACGAAACGGTTTCAGATTCAGAAAAAGTCAAAACGCTTAATGTGTTGAAATGCACCGCAGACGAGGCCTACACACCAACACGTCTGTCACTGCGCCCGAAACTGTGCACACGAAAAGTGTCCCGGGGAAAGAGCGGGCCCGTTTTAGTGCAGTGCCTTATTTTGTAATACAATGTAACAAATAGGATATAAAGTGCACTTACGTAACGTCTCAACTTTTTTTCAGGTGGAGACTTTCTCAGCCACCCTGAACACACCACATCTCCCCCACTCATATCTGCTGCCTTCTCGCTCTCGCTGAAGTTGGAGCGAAGACTGCCGTCTGGCTTAGTTTGTTTCTGGGAGTGTTTTCTTGTACCTGGGGAGAAGAAGAGAAAGAAAAAAAACGTTGGCACAAAGCTCAAACGGTGAAGTTGATGTATAAAAAGTTTGAGTGAAGTGTATTTTGGTGTTTTTAGGGAGCGATAAATACCGTCACTCCTTCGAAAGTCGACTCGCCGACCAGGCAGTTCTTTGAAATGCACAGACCAGATTTTCCACGAGTTGGGAGTCAAAAACACGGGTATATCCAGGGCTCGGATTTAATATAAACCTCCGCGGCACCGCCTTTTGAACAAATATCACCGGTGACTTGTGTATTTTGTTCAAACTGGAACGATGTGAGAGCAGGAAGAAAAAAAAAAAGGCACAGGCAACTGGAAGTCGCCAAGTTTCTGTTGTTATATGTAACGTCTCATGCTAATTCCCGTCAAAGTGGAGCGATTCCCAGTTGCCGAGACCAGACGTAAATGTCCCACAGTGTGCCAGTGCATAGTTGTCGTTTCCGCGCAAATTAAAACAATCTTCACCGTAAACACTGTGGTTCCGCCGAGCTTCCTCACCAGTTTACTCCCATGGTTCCTTAATTGTGATTGACAGTGTGGCTCCGTCTTTCCCTGAACTCACCCTCCTCAAAAACATGGCGATGTCAAGCTCGCGGGACGAACGGCGGCAGAGAGGATGTTCAAGGATTCTTTCAAAATAAATGTTTGTCTCGTCCCGAAAGTTAGTTTAAATGGCTGTATCGCGCAGATGTTAACGGCTAAAAATGACACTGTACGTGTAAATTTGCTATTTTGTCTTGGTTTGTTTATATTTAGCAGTCACCGTTGTATATGCTCGTCTGTTCACATTTTCAGAGTCATGGCTAGTTATGCTATTTGGTAAAAGCAGCAGTTTAACAAAGGCCAAATTAATGTTCACGCGTGGATCATGATCTCCCCTTCAATGTAATATTTATATTTAGAAAGCAAAACCACGGAAAACATGTTCTTTCAACGTTATCCTTCAACGTTGGGAGATTTATTTTGAAAGTTACTACCGGATGTCACGTTTTTGTAGCTACGCTCGCTTAATTACTTTAGAGGACGAAATGGGGAGGCGGCGGCGTGCAGGGAAAACTATAAAGATTAAACCATGGGACATGTAGTTCAACTATCGTTTGTGTTCCGTCCCAAAACACAACAAATTACTGTAGGGCGGTTTGATAGACATAACATGATGTAATAGAGGCACGTGCACCTCTGTTAGAAAGTGCACTCAGACAATTGCAGGGAAGACAAAGAAAGGACCCACCTCAGTCTGAAACGAAACGTCCCAAGGAACCATTGCACGTCTAAACTACATTATCCATAATGCGTGTTTATTCCTTAAAGAAAACTCGTTATAACATCATGTAATGTTAGGAGAATAGAAGGAAGGAAGACGTCTGAGGTGTCATATTGACATTTATCTTCTGTGTTATTCATTCTCATTATTGTACATAGAGTACAACAGTTTAAATCAGTATCAAATATGTAGTATTTTACTTGTTTACAATGCCTTGAAACTACAACTTATATCAGAGATATCTTTCGTCAGCATGTGATTCTTTCTTTGAACTGAATTCTAAGATAGATAGAGCAGTAGTTTTCTAAAAAAAAATGACCTTTATCTGCAATTGTGGTGTTGGACATGTCCAAATAAATTTAAAAATCCAATTTACCAAATAAAGGTCATTTTTACAAGTAGGAATGTTGATTTGGTTTACCTATCTGATCAATATACCGGACTCAGCATCCACAACTAGTCTAATTCATTAGCAAAGACGTGATCCCTGTAGACTCAGAATGGTGTCTAAGGAATCGTATTGGAATGCCATTGTAATGGTAAACACTAGGACGTTTCTTGTTAGTCTATGATTAATGACTTTGCCATTGTACATTACCTCTTTCAACAGCCACCACGCTATAGATGAAGAAATAGGGAGGAATTAAAGGATGTAGACAAAATACACAAATTCCAGTTCTTCATAATAGCCTCCCATATATTTAGCACTATACAGTCCTCTTGTTACAACAAGTAGCTTGTGTGCAAAGTTCTTCATTAATTCAGCATTTGTGTCTGTGAAGCTGTCTTTAATATTGTTTCTTGTTTCTGTGCTTTACAGGTGCATACATCTTCAGTTTGTGTAAGTAAATTGTAATAACACCAGATGAACAGACTGGGTTCACTGTCAGTACCTATACATTTTTATATTTTTTATATTATAAAATCTTAATATGACATGAAATTTAACAGAAGATATAGCATACCATAAATGGTTTCCAACAAATGTGAGGTGAAAAGTGTAATGCTTTGGTTTATTAATAGTTGAGCAACATTGATTTTATTCCCCCAAATGCCCATTGAAAGATTTTGTGCTACTACAAAGTTTTTCCCCCATATCAATTGCTAAATTAGTAATAAATGGCACCTTTTTTAATCCTTTGCGGTTGCTACATTATAACTGTCATTGGTCCTTTAGTAAGTAATTGCATGTGATTTCCCAGTTCCTTTCTCAGACACTGCTTTGTCTCGACTCACTTCCATTTATGGCAAAAATATTTTGCAGTCAAAGCAAACATATGATACATGTGCTTGTTTTGATTAGTTATGCAGCAATGTACACTTCTTCTTTTTTAAATCAACAAAGTTGCTTACACAATAAAAAGATGCATGCTTTTGAGTGGGATTATTGAGGTTAGTCGTATCAATAACATACTGAATTTAACATTCATCTATTTTTACTTTGAAGCATTTATATATATATATATATATATATATATATATTAAAAAAAAGTATTATTTGTAAATCCATATCGTTACTTAAATCTAGAAGAAAATTGGCTATAGTTTTGAAAATGTCTGTACACACTGCAAGAAAGTATTACACATTTTGTACAATGGGTGATTATCCCATAAAAAAACAAAAGGCAAGATCTATGGCTCCTTGTGGTTTATATATTATATGCAGTGGAAATGTCATGCAGACATTAAGTTATGCTTGAGCATACCACATCATTTTTGTGTTGTTTTTTTCAATTAATACAAGGTTTCCAGAAACCATTTGCTGCTTCGCCTTGCCATCGATCAATTGAGTATAATTGCCTTTCATCTTCCTAATTTCTTTTTTTTGGGACTTTTGTATTGTCATGTTAGCTATTACATGTATAGTTAAATCCCCAACATACCTCTTTAAATAACTTAAGTTAAGTAAGAACATACAACGTATACAGGGTTGTTTTTACTGTAGGGACAGGTGAAGCCATTATGAATATTAACACAGTACAGCTGAGGCATGTATCCTGACAAATTCCTCTTCAAAAATCTGCATTAAATATATCAAAAAGGCACATAAAATCAGCATGAACACAAGTCTCCCTGAACGATCAACTCAGAGGAATACATTAAAATATGCTGTCAAACAGTTAACTGTTGTCAAATATGTTTAAACACAACCTATTAGTCAGCATCAAATACTCATGTTGAAAATGCCTTTATCGTGCAGATTACCAAACTGTAGTATTCAATTTTCCACACAGTTTTGTATTCTGTGATTATGATATTTTAAGTCATATTTACATTTATTGCATGGGATATGAAACCTGTAAAACACAGCAAAGCACACATCAAAAAAGATCCAAATAACGTGAAAATCAGAGAACAGCTCGTGAAGAAAAGCTGCATGCAAATCAGAAAATACACAAAGGTTGTGAGCTGTATGTTCAGAACTATGACAAATCAAAAAAAGTCTGTTTATCTTACAGTTGAATGCTTTCTTCTGTACTGTGCACTGCACATGCATGTTTTTTTGTGTGTGTGTTAATATTATAAACACTGCGGCAAGCCAGATAACATGAGCATGTTCCCGACTCAACCAGTATCACATATCAATGTATGCAATGGATTATTATTATTGTTGTCATTTTATTCAAGGGAGAAAATACATTTGCGCCAATAAGTTTTTTTTTCTCTTTCAAGTTTTGAACTTTGGAAGTTCAATGAAAAATTACAATGTTGAGATCACAAAAAAATTATCGCAATAAATAAAATACAATCAAATAATGAGTGAAACAGTGGTATTAAAATATTTTAGAAAGAACAAAAATCAACTGTAGTATCAGAATCACTGCAGACACCGTGTGTGTGGGTTGTTAGATCATTTCAGTGCTCTTTTCATGAGGTTATATATGCACATCTATGGTATGATCAGTTCTCGACTCTGCAGCATAGTCTTCCTTCAGAAGACCAGTCTACTAATGGTATTGAAGCCCCCTCCCCCTCCACCTCCACCAGATGGGCCGCAGCTCCCCGGTGGGTTATTGTCATCTGAACCGTTGGGCCTGAAAGAGCAGGAGGATGACGGGGCCTGGAGAGCCTGGGTCCGAGCACTGAGCTCCTGTTCCTATTGACAGCGTGGAGGAAAGAGAAATGTGTCAGAGTTAGATCACTTTTTACGTGTGATGGGGACTAAAAAAAAAAATGAGGTATGCCAAAGAGTGAATTTAGCAACGGTGGAGTTCAATTTGACAGTTATTCAGAGTTGTCACTTAACATTATTACAGCACCCTCTAGAGGTGATTTACTTTAATCGCCTATACAAGTGCACTAGAAAGTCAACTCTATACAACACAGTTCAATGACTCGTGAAATTACACCTCATGTCTTGTAACAGGACAGTTCAGATTTGGCTTCAAGTTCAGTCAAAAACAATCCAATACTCTCTCAGTCTTCTGTAAAGGTATGGTCTGTTTTCACTCAGCTTCTTTCCACCTGAGAGAATCGTTTACAGCCCTCGACTTTCATAATAACGTCACGCTTAGAGGGGTTAGTGGTAATGATGTTATGCGTCAAATGGATGTAAAGCATGAAAAATAAGCACAGTGGATTCAACCAAAATATCCAGTGAACCTCTTAGCAGCAGATTAAATACTTGCTTTAATGCTAATCACTTCACACTTGGCTAGCATTTATTAGTATAATTTATAGGGATTTTAAACAGGTATCACAATGCCTGTATGTGGGAGAAGTAGGTTGTTTTTTTTGGGTTCACCCCCACATACCTGTAAATACAACTTGTTGTCCTTGATTATAGCATCCAGTAGTTCTTTCTGCAGGGGAGGCTCAACATTCAATCTCATTCCGTTTGCCAATAGTCCCCCGTTTATGTTCTGCCCTGGCAGCTCCTGCTTCCTGTACATGAGCACATACGCCGTGTCCTTGGGGAAGCGGTTTGTAATGTTCTGCACTGATTGGAAGGACGTGAATGTCACTCTGCTATCATTGAACAGCAGCCAATCCTTTGCCTCCTGGCCACTATTAGGGAGCGTGTTTCCTTGTTCAGGTGGAATTGAGAGAGCGGAGCAAGTGGAGAGGCTACTCTCAGGGTGGCCATTCCCCAAGTCCTCCTTGAGGGTAAAGTGGTTGGCTGGATGTTGTGCTCCATCTGCTCCATTAATGTTATGACCGTAAGAATAGTAATGGCCACTCTCCGACGATATCCCAGAATGCATCACCACTGAGCTGAGGACATAGGGCACCGACTGGACTGACATCTCGACTTCTCTATTGATCTGCTCTGCTCCAACTATTCTCTCCTCCTCTTCCTCCTCCTCGTCTTTTTGAGATGGTTTGAGCTTCTTTGCCAGATTCTCACTGCTCTCCGGAGAATCCACTTGCAGAGGAGAAGAGGTACAAGAGGAACATTGTGTCGGCATTAAAGGGGCGTGTACAGGAAGTCTCATGAGTGGCGGGATGGTGACGTTGTCCAATATCTTCCTCCGGACATGGCATTTGGCATCATAGGAGAATCGCAGCAGGGTGAGGATCAAGTATTCAGGGGCCGACACCACTTTCATGGTCCTCTCTGCCCGCTGGAGGGAGCTACACTTCTCACAGAAATAGGCATTCTCTTCGTCCAGGATCTCTGGAGCCAGGAAATAGTTCACCAAGTCAGGCACCGACAGAGGAGACTCATTACTCACTGGCACAAAATGGGCATTGCTAGCTGGTGCTTTGGCCGAGCCTGGCTCAGGAATTTCACTGCCGCCATTGACTGATCCCTGACAGAGAACCTTGGGTTCTTCAGAAGGCCCCTCAGGCTGAGGGATGCCCTGGGAGGCAGAAGGACAGAAGGCCAAAGAGAGGTCTGTAAAAGGCTCCTCTTTCTCAGAGATGCAGTTGCACTGCATACAACGAATACCTGTGATCAGCTTCCCACCAAAAGTCTTTTCTATCAAAGTCCTCCCGTCATCCTCAGGTTTGACTTCTGCTGGATCCAAAGACGACTCCTCGCCGTTCTCTGGCGAAGTCGGACCGTTTGGGTCTTTGCTGCTTGTGTGAACAGGAGTGGTCACCTTTGGCTTAACCGACTCCAGGACTTGAAGTGTTTTCTCCTCTTCATGCAACCTTGAGAACAGGAGACAGGGGGAACTCAACATTAGAGGAGAAAAATCAACTGCAATATTAAGTGCCACTCTAAAAGCTTTATGCGTTCTTATGAGCCAAAGCTTTTTTGTCAACATCTTTTAATTTTTTCATGTAGTGACAGGAAAATGATGCATTTACTCTTCCTTTAAATGTTCCCCTTTGCATCAAATCATCTGTTTGGCAGAGGGGCACAATAAAGAAAAAGTAATTTAACTTGACACAATCCAATTATGATTCACCTAATCTGCTTGGAGCGCGACCATACCTGTCTAGAAGAAATCTGAGGTACTCAGAACAGTCCTGCTGAGAGCCGACATTGAACCAGGGAGGCCGAGATGCTTCCAAGAAGTTTTTGGGAGCATATGCTGCCCTCTGCAGGAAACAGACATAAACCACAGAGTCGCTGTGTCATCGACTGTTGTTGTCATTCGTAATAATACTCTGTTATATCTATGATCTATTACACAGGTCAACACTAACCTGAGTGTGTGCAAGGAAAGCAAAGAGCAGCTGGAGCTTTTTCATTAGTGGGTTGGAACCATTTAGATGTAATGATAAAACATGCCGCCTGAAACTGTGAAAAAAAAAAAAAAAAAAAAAAAAAAAGGTTAACTACACTCAAGACTGTCCATAATAAATGCATTATGTTTCAGTATACAAATATAAGAATGTAACAAGTGTGTGTGTTTCTGCATCCACAACTCACTCTGTGGCCATGAAGAGAGTCTGGATGATGCTGTTCAGGAAGCAGGTGTTCCCCAGGTTGACCAGGCCAGTCTTGCCGGTCTCAGACTTTCCAACTTGCCTCAGAGGACCCGAGGCGAATGAGTTGGATTGGGACGTCCAGGCACTTTGATTCAACACCAGTTTGATCTTCTCTTCTCCGGGTTTGGGGAGATCCTGAGAAGAGACATTTGAATTATTAAAAAAGCTTTTAGACTTTATCTAATATGCATGCAATGTAAATGCAATCACCTTCTAATTTAACTGGTTAGCAACATTTTCCTAAATAAATATATAGACACGAGAACATACATAGCATACTCTTTTACCTTGATGGCCTCTACTATGTGGTCATAGAGGTCAGGGAAGCCGGAGTACTGGTACATCATGCAGTGTATGAGCTCAGTGAACTGCAGCAAGAAAGCTTTGCTGGTGGGGAGACCGTCTGTCCTCAAAGACCGGACTAGATGCACCACATGTGGAACAACCTGGGACGGTGAAGGGATAAAGATAAGAGAAAACCGTTCAGGAGACCTGGTGCTGGAATACTGCTAATGTTAATCATAGAAATATGCAGCACGGTCAGCCAGAGGGTAGTTGCACATCTCGTTTGCTGACTCTTTTTGAGAATATTCACATTTTTAGATACTAATGAAATTGTCCAAAGCAAGGGCCATTGCGCAACATTTAAGTGCTTCACACATCATTAGCGGGAGAGTGCTGCCGAGCCCGGAGTTCGGGGAAAAGAAGTCTGTGCAGCTTTGAAGTCATTTAAGCCAGAAGAGAAGAAAATTAGAAAACCAATAAAGCGGCCGTATGAGAGGGGAAATGGGCTGTGAGGAGGCAGGAGATCCCATACCAGATGGAAGGCTTCAGGAGAGTGCTGGAAACTCAGCAGCATGTGGGAGAGCACCGATAGCGCTCCCTGCCGCACGATGGGGTACCACAGACGACTGAATACCTATGGGTAAAAAAAAGGAAAAATTCATTACTACATTTATACAGCCCTGGGTAAGATATCTTAATGACAAATATGCTACAATCCAGCTTAATTACTACTGCAGTTTAACATCTGTGTAGCTTTTAATTTTCCATAAATCAAAATGAGGAGTTCCAACTACAAACCAGTTCAATTTTAAGCAGAGTGACATCTATGAGGATAGTGAACTTCTGAACTGCAGCCAGTCCCTTCAGTAGAGCAATGACCCAGGTATCAACATGTTGGGCCAGAGGCCAAGAAAGCCAGTCAATCATCCTGGAAAGAGAGAAGAATATGGAGTTAAAAATAACGTGCAAACATGGTGGTTATGTTAGGGCAACATTGATCTCCAATGATCCAATGTGAGCGCTAACCTGCAGAGTGCTTTAGTCATGCTTGCATCTTTGACATTGTGGTCCGTGGTGAGACTCTTGATGAGAACTGTGATCATCTGGACGGGGATGTGCTGCACCAAGCTGGCCAGAGCAATGGAAGGGTCAAAGGAGGGGTCTGTAAAAGATTAATCACAGTAGAAATGGTAAATAACGACAGAACTTTATCTTTTCTTTTGGTATCAGTGGAGAGTAGTAGTGGTAGTGATGTAAAGAATGTGCGTTTCCAGTCAAATGTTCACTAATGTGAATATTTTACCTTTGGTGTACGACACCACCACAAACTAATTCTTCATATTTAAGTTATTCTTGTTGTTTTGTCCATCTCCTGTGACTTGGAATGAAATCAAGTTTTTTCACATTGAGTAGTGGGTATCTGCTGATATTAAGTAAAATACCTATTTCTTTGTACATAATACAGCTGCACAGAGAAAGCTTAAACTAAAGTAGGACTCAATAAAATATCTACATTACTTTGCAGCTGAATAGCTTTGCATTAACAAAATATATCCTGCATCACAGCTTTCCTTTGATGATTTCCTGTAATATTTGTATAGAGTTCCACAGTGTTTGTGTCTGGGAACAGGAGTGTGGATCTGCCAAGTTGTTATTGGGACAGGATTTTGACAACAGCTTTTTTAGAAGCACAGATCACCTGAAAAATGCAACTGAAAATGAGGCGGTGACCTTTTAACCCAAAGCGGCTCTGCTTGCATCGCTCACTGACGCATGCTGTCAGTGTGTCTATATAATTGAAACTGCTGCCTGCTGTTTGTTATTTTGTGCTGCTCACTCGCATCACTTCACAGTCGGCTCAGGAGGACATGCCTAAAAATGTACCATCAAAAAAAATGAACGGCAGCTTTAAGTATTTTGAACTCAACTACATCTTTACAGCTAATGCTTCAACATCTGCCCTGGACAAAAATGCACAGTGTGTGAATTTGAAAGGTTTTTTTGCTCCAAGAATTGCTCCAAGCAATGTTGTGTGTAAAGTGAGGCCACTACATCGAAGATGAAAATAACCTGTGTGCCAATAATACTGAATGGATGAACATCAGCCAACCTAAACAAATGAGAGAACTAAGCCACAGGATCAAAGTCAGCTTTTGGCAGGGCCCTGAAAAAAACAAATTAAACAAGGTAACTATTCCTAGGTTCAATCGTGTGCTAACAACCCTGGTATTACTGCCAAGATTTATGGAAGGAGCGTTATAAAGGTCACGGTTCTACACTGCCAAATGAAAGTATTATTTTTTCATTATTGTTAGACAGACTTTTATAAATCTAAGAATAAATCTAAATTTGTTCATGACGGAAGCTTGTTAAGAACATCTGTACCTAATTCCAGGTGTCCCTAAACGTACCCTCCAGAAAAGTAATGGTTGATTTTGCTCAATGTATTATAGAGGTTTTAGAAGGAAGGAAGAAAGAAAAGAAAGACAGAAGGAGCCTTACCTGTGGAAGAGATAATAGCAAACACTTCCTGCAGGGAGGGAAGCAGTGTGGCTGGATCAGCCTTCCAGATGTTTTGCAGCAGTGTGCTAACCTTTGTCACCTGACCTACATACTCCCTGAGCTCCCGTTCTTGGCTGGCAAAGCAGTGGAAGTAACTGATGGTCCTCACCAGCTGCTGGCAGAACAAAACGCCTGACTTTTCCCTCGGGATGCACTGCACAAAGTCTGACAGCAAAGTGCTCAGGTGGGCACAAAGAGCCGGCTCAGGACGTTCACACACCATCCTTAAAACCTCCACCTGAATCACGCTGAAGATCTCAAGCACAGAGGGGCAGCTGATAAGCAGCCGCAGGCAGCAGTGAATGTAGTCTATTATGGCTGGGTCTTTGCGGTCGAGCTGGCCATAGCCCTGCTGGAGAAGACCGAGGACAAAGTCTTTACTGAAGAAACGCTCAAACTCTGGGCGGTGGTAACGTGCGTAGGCTTCCAAAACCTGGAAGCCGATCTGCCTCTGAAAGGCATCTTCACCAAGCAAGACGAGGCGGGTGGTGAGAGTAAACAATGCCTGACACTGCTCCTCTGTCACCCCTTTCTCTGCTGCTTCCACTACCTTCTTCACAATCGCCCTCTTCACTGGAACAGAGTGATCGGAGCTCACAAGGCCCTCCAAAATCTTGTCCATGATGACGGTCTGCAGAAACCAAATGAGGAAATGATTAGCCGACACTTAAGTCACATAACTTCTGCACTGACATAAACTGTAAAATAAATTATATCATGTAATATCAGTTTGCACTGTAACTCTAATGACTTTACATAAAGAGAGTCCTGTCCAATCCTCGATTGGCCTTTTTTCCCCCCAGAGGATATTTTGACATGTCACAGTAGGAAAAGGACAGAAAAATTCACTATGGCTGAATTATATTTAGCTGCTTCAGTTTCAGAGTCCTGGCATTATGGCTGAAGGCTCACCGTCACGGCTTACAGGGGTATTAGATTGGCATAATGATGTCTGTTGTAATAGGGTCCTTTCTACCAGTCTAGAGTTCACACATTGTCTGCATTCATTGAGTACACAGACAGCGAGCATTCAAAAGGTAGACAGTGTACTCAGCGTTTATGTGTTGCAACTGAAATGTAGAGCCTGTAGCCTTTACTGGGACGTGACTACTGTCGCAGAAAAGGTGTGTTCTATCATGTGATAAGATTTTAAAGTATCACACAACATAATTGCAGGTTTTTTGCGTACAGCTTTCAGAAGACAAGGACATTTTTTAAAGTGCAATACTAGAACGACTGCTAATTTCGCCCACAAAATGTAAGGAAATAGTTTTTCATGTTTTCAAAGGAATTTTACACACAAAAACATAGTTTTACAGAACTCTAAGTAGTAGTGTTTCTTTTATTCAGCCACCACACACACACACACACACACACACACACACACACACACACACAATACAATAAATATAGCCTATATACAATATGACTGAAAAGGCATAAGTAGACGCATATTGCTTGTTTATGCCTATCCTATGTTCTTATCAATAAAGCTACCCTCAAGAAAATAAAATATTTTTAAAAAGATAGAAATATATAGAAACATATATTTCATTCACATGTAAAAATAGCTTTTATAAACCAAAACATGAGTCACACATTATTACATCTACGTTACCATTGTTCCATAATTGAACCCCAACAATAGAAAAACATCTACTTTTAATACGACTTTTTTTTTTTATTAACATTATTGTATAATATACCAAATCCTTAAATTTCATAAAATCAGATTTTACAAACAATGGATTTGTGTCATATAGTAAACAGCCTTTCTTCATAACACGTAGTTTTTTAACAAGACGGTTTACAAATGTGTCATAGGTTGGCCTCCACACAATAACACATGTAATTTAAGGAAGTATGATTGAGCAATACATTATATGCTCGGCCTTATAAGTTAATACAGCTCTAGATGTATATATATATATTGCTATTGACTTTGAAATTGTACCATCAATATAGTCAATATTTTGTCTCCATGTTATTTTATCATCATTTGATTTTTGACAGATAGGTAGCGTACAATATGGTGTTTTTTTATTTTTCCTTTCTTTATCTATGTCCCAAGTCCAAAATCCATTCGCCATCTGCCGCAACACAGAAACCATTAACGTTATATTACAAGAAGTAAACATGAAATCACTTCACACCTGACGTTTTTCCTTCTTTCTCGCCGTTTCGGTAGAACAGCGACCAACCGCTATTTGTGCTCCTTGTGTGGCTACAGGCGGCTAGCTTGCTAACGCTAGCTGTAACGTTAACGGTTATTTCTTTGTGCCCGGCACTAAAAGCGTGGCTCTAACAGTTACACGTAACCAGCCGGAGCCCGTTCTGCCACTTCATAGCAGCAGTTGTTACTAAAACTCCTTCGACAACGACACAAAAAAACGAACAAAGCAGCCAAACAGGCCTACACGTTAGCTAGGTAGCGTTCGGTTACTCTGACTTAGCATAAATACGGTCGCGTATTCGCGCGATACAGAAGCCTTACGATCTGTGCTTACCCAAATAAAGCATGTCAACAATGTCCAAACGGAATGTCTTCAGTTGTCGTTAACGCTAGGTGTTAACCATCTTTTGACAGATAAAACCATGTTATTTTGGTTCATTTGATCGTTCAGAACCAGCTGATTACCCTTCCAACGACGTCATTCCTATGGACAGAGAAGTCGGTAGGACCCTCGTGTGAAGCAATTTTTGTCTTAACACTGCCAGTCACGCAGTTGGTGAATTTTGAGTGATACAATAATTAGTGGTTCTCCGTAAACGATGTTTTTGAACATGTTGATCACATATACTATTTGTTTCAAATTCTCTTTTAAATATGTGGGCCATTCTGAGCCGTTTCTGTCTAGTTGACATGCTGCCTTCAAATATCCCTCGTCAACCTGAGGAGCCGGGCGCCAAATTGGATTTGCGTCGCAAATGTCTAGAAATGAACGCTTCAGTATTTCTTTTGGTGTCCTTGTGTGAGAGTGATACTTTCTTTCTCCCCTGAAACACTACTGACTTGTTTCTTACTTGAAAAACCTTATATTCAGAATCAGAATCAAAAACGATTTATTGACATAAACGTACACAATACACATACAATACATTTAGCTTGGTGATTGGTGCATAACAATAAACAATATAAGACATCATTTAAATATGTAAAATGTGAACATTTACAATAAAATATGGTAAGTGACAGTAAATAAAGTAGGCCAATATTTTAAATGTATTTCAGCATACATTTATATATATATATATATATATATACTGCACTATTGCAAACTTTCTGCACTAAATATCCAAAATGCATTGTCCATTGTCATTGTTCTTATGTTCATATAATATATATATATATATATATATATATATATATATATATATATATATATATATATATATATATATATATATATGTGTGTGTGTATTGTACATACTAGTTCAATGTTAATGTTGATGCTTAGTTTCTGTGTTCTACTCTATTGTCTTTAATGTTTACATTTCTCTTGTTTATTTGTATATAATATGTATATGTACGACGGAGGCAATCTGTAACCAGAATCAAATGTGCACACAGTACACACATGGCCAATAAAGGTGATTCTGATTATGATACATTGTATTCAGAGTAGTAGGCTTTTATGTCAGATAACCAAAAAGAAGAGTTTGGGATAATATAAGGGGACATGAAATTATCTCAGTTTTCATGAAAGCCATTGGTCTTTCCTCTTTGAAGATACATATAGCAACGTGACAATCACACATTTGGACTTCTTCATGATCACTTAAAAGAGTGACAATATCCAAAAGGAGAATGGGTTGAGTTTGATAAATATCTTTAGATAATCAAAGAAGTGTGTTTTTGTAATTATTATTACTATACTATTCAAATGTCCTAAGAAAAAGAAGAAAAAAAAACGTTATTGGGTAATCATACGAGTACAAAAAAGGAAATCACTCCCTCCGGATATGAGTCAATATACTTTAGCAAATTAATGTGTGTGGACAGCTATCTCTAAAAGAGTGTATGAATGTATTCAAAACGAATATGCTTATTAATTCAGTTGACGCACGAACAGCTAAAATTACCTTCTTGCACTTATTAAAATAAGTCATTTTATGATTTATGGACGGATGTGGTCTGGTTTAATCAAACCAAAGTGTTGTATGTGGTCCAGTCGGGTCGAGCAAGCTTTATTTGAAGCTGTAAAGAAATCAACTGAGACAAAACAACTACGACAACAACAGCCCCTAAATGCACCATGACGAAGTCTCGCGATAGCGCGGACACAGCGGGTTCTCGCTGTATGAGCGCGGGTGCCCGACTAAAACCTTGCTAGCGGGAACGTGCTGCCTGCGACCAACCGGTGTGTCTTTCATATAAACAACAGGATTCTTCTCATTTACTGCCTGCCAAAAAGTTCGGGAAATCGTCAACGTCTCTCATACGCGATCATTGAAGGCACAAGATACGAATTGTTCCGAATCGAGGTGGAAATTCGATCAAAACATGTCCGAAATCCTGAACTGCTTGGAGCAGCGGGAAGAGCCGACCGAAGTTAAGGAAGCCGTAGTAGCAGTGGAGGTAAGACGGTTTAAAACGGGCAATGTCAACGTTACTATCTCCTCTCAGCGCTACGTATGTCTTTCACAGGCCCACACGTCTTAATCTCTGAAACCACTCGTGTTTTGCTCACTTGTTCGTCAAATTCGTCTGTTTTAACTTTCACTTTGTTGATGGTACCGCGGTCGGTTTGAGCTAGTTAGCTCATTAGCTAGCCGTTAGCTCTCGACAACAACAGCTCGGTCCCGTTCACTCGGGATGGAAGCTAACGTTACTGCAACAAGGCCAGCCTGTCTCGTAAACGCTCACACTGCTAGCTCAGCCCCGCTAGCAGACATTAAAAGCACAAGCGTGGGCTTTTCTATTTACTCACAGAGTTGCTCGTGACTGCTCTGTGTCGTGAAAGGAACGAGCTGTCCTGTCTTCTTTGTTTTCGAGAGGACGGTTCAGCCACGGCTTTTGTAACCGAGGGATGCTGGTGCAGCGCTGCGTGCCCGCACCGTGCCTCCCGCTGCACTTTGTTTTGATGAAAAGTCCTTCAAAATGATTTTTTTTATTTTTTTCTTCAGGTGTGAGTTACAACATAAAAAAATGGGATCAAATTAAACACGCTTTTTAAATCCCACGCATGGAAACTGCATGTCGGAACAATCAAAGTACAGGAACAGAGGCATAGTATATACAGTAACTGGCCTGAGTACGACAATACACTATGAATATCATCAACAAAGGGCGATACACACTATTAATAGCAAATGCAATGTGTATTGAGAACAATGTATTGACAAATAAGGAACAAATAATACACTAAATACAATTGTTTTGCACTTGAGTGAATCAAAGTAGGTTGTGTGTGCAGTGTCTTGTCTTGGCAAATAGCAGTGGTGGCAGTATGAAAAGCACCAAAAAAAGTGTCTAATACAAGGACTGCATTTCAGCAGCAAGGACAACAGACTTGAGTTCGTGCATCTTCGAACACGAGTGAAGGAGTAGCCTCAAGTGTTTACGGTTTCATGTCGGGGAGGTTGGGAGTCCATGATAGCATGATGGTGTTTTTCCATCAGATGGCTCTCTCCTGCTTCCTCTGGGGTCCAGAGAGCATCCCAGAACAGAGCAGGCAGTTTGTCTCGTCTGTTCCTGTCTGCTGTTGTTGTTGTTGTTTAACAAATCGGAGGATTGCCAGTAAACAATACTGTTGGTGTTTACTTATTTTTTGCTCAGGAGAAGTCTGATACTTCAGATGCTGGAAAAGAGTCATCTTCGGAAGCGGGTGCCGATGCACAAGATGCTTCATCATCGACAGCTCCGGGATATGAGGAGAAAGTGGTAAGGAACCGTTCACTATAGCTTTCACCTCGTGGCTCACCACTCCGTTTTTGCATAAGTTAACAAGACTTTCTTCCTTTTTGTATCTAGCTAACGGACCGGACCAACAGATTTGAGTACCTGTTGAAGCAAACAGAGTTGTTTGCTCATTTCATCCAACCAGCCGCACAGAAGACCCCCACCTCTCCTCTGAAGATGAAGCCGGGACGTCCTCGCATGAAGAACGATGAGAAACAGAACCTGCTGTCTGCTGGAGAGTGAGTACACATCCGCTCATATTTATTTCATTTTAGGAATGTAACTCCCATTGTGATCATTAATCCATTAATCATTGTTTCTTCTCTATGCTTTAACAGCAACCGACATCGTCGCACAGAGCAAGAGGAGGATGAAGAGCTTCTGAGCGAGAGCACCAAGACTACTAATGTCTGCACTCGCTTTGATAACTCCCCCTCCTGTAAGCAATGTCCTGTTTTTATTTTGGCATGACAGAAAGGTATATTGAAAATGTATAAGATGAGCAGAAGTAACGATAATGCGTCTCTCATTTAGATGTCAAATGTGGAACAATGAGAGACTATCAGGTCCGTGGACTGAACTGGCTCATCTCTTTGTATGAGAATGGCATCAACGGCATCCTTGCTGATGAGATGGTCAGTACTTTCTCACAGTCAACACAGTTTACCTCTACATTTAAAAGGGTGACAAATATATATATATTTTTAACTTGCACACTCTGCTGTTTCTTAGGGTTTGGGGAAGACTCTGCAGACTATTTCCCTGCTGGGTTATATGAAGCACTACAGAAACATTCCTGGTCCCCACATGGTGCTGGTGCCCAAGTCCACCCTCTACAACTGGATGAATGAGTTTAAGAGATGGGTGCCGTCACTGCGGGCCGTCTGCCTGATCGGAGACAGAGAAGAGAGGGTAGGCTGAGTCTGATTATTATTATTATTATTATTATTATTATTATTATTATTATTGTCTGAAAAGTGGACATATAGTAAATAGGAGTATATTAAACAAACAGATTTGACAGACTGTGTGTGTGGAGGTAAGAAATTGGAGCGTGGAGTTATCAACGGCATGCACACGATTTATTTTCTTGGGTAGGCAATCTCTCACTGAGGGCTACAGCCAACTTAAGCTTCACTAATGGAAAATAACTCAAGTGTACAATTCTAAAAGGCTGAATGATTTGTGCATCAATTTCAGAATGCTCTGATCAGAGATGTGCTGCTGCCTGGAGAATGGGACGTGTGTGTCACATCCTACGAGATACTCATCATTGAGAAGGCCGTGTTTAAGAAGTTCAACTGGCGGTACCTGGTCATTGACGAAGCTCACAGAATCAAGAATGAGAAATCAAAGGCGAGGCAGCCACTGATACAAACTGGACATTTCAGAGCCACTGAGCGTTTTACAGAATGTCCTAACAAAGCAATTTTTTTATGCCATAGCTATCAGAGATTGTGCGAGAATTTAAGACCACCAATCGTTTGTTGCTGACTGGAACGCCCCTGCAAAACAACCTTCACGAGCTGTGGGCTCTGCTGAACTTCCTGCTGCCTGATGTCTTTAACTCATCTGAGGTAAGAATCACCTAGAAATGAACAAGATCAACAAGGACTTTCACTAGAAGATAAATGCTCCTTCAAGCTGGAATCCCTAGTTGCACTGGTGTGGTTGTGGTCCGTTATTTATAAGAAAGCTGGTACTAATTAAATGTTTTCCACCAAAGGACTTTGATTCCTGGTTTGACACAAACAACTGTTTGGGTGACACAGAGTTGGTCGAACGTCTTCACACTGTAAGTTTTTGACTTTTCCTCATGTCAACTTCCAACTAATATCTGTACAGTTTAGGATGTGTTCCTTTTTTTTATTTTGGTTAAAGCAATCCTTTTGACCTGTCATTATTTATTTATTTTGTATAGGTTCTGCGTCCTTTCTTGCTCCGTCGTATAAAAGCCGACGTAGAGAAGACTCTGCTGCCGAAAAAAGAGATCAAGATGTATGTGGGCCTGAGTAAGATGCAGCGAGAGTGGTAAGCATCCTGAGTCCAGCTTTAATTTGTCCTTAGCATATTTATTCTTCTCAGCTTGAACTGGATACTGATATTAAATGGTCGTAAACTATTATGTAATATTTACTTGTGTCACAAACCATCAGGTACACAAAGATCCTGATGAAGGACATAGACATTCTGAACTCAGCGGGTAAGATGGACAAGATGCGTCTACTGAACGTTCTCATGCAGCTGAGGAAATGTTGCAACCATCCGTACCTTTTCGACGGAGCCGAGCCTGGTCCTCCATACACAACTGACCTTCATCTGGCGGTGAACAGTGGCAAGATGGTGGTGCTGGAAAAGCTGCTCCCCAAGATGAAGCAGCAGGGTATGTAGATGGCCATGCTGTCATTTTAGGAGAATTTCTTGTTGTCATCTCTAGATGAAGTATTTCTATTACAGAATCTTGAAATCTAGAATATTAAGATGCAAACAGAACAACACCTTTTGTTAACCCTTCATAAGTGGAGGGAGTAATACTCAGTTTGAAAGTATCAATACTGTAAAATACACCATTCCATAAGTCAAGTCAAATCCTACTGTATTCAAAGATGTATTTATTCTTTGGACTATTCTCTAACCTTTGCTGTGAAATATAATAATTATGTACTTACTTTTCGCCACTATCATACACTCGCCACAGTCAAACACAAGGGTTTGACTAATCTTTTACATCGCTCAGATCAGACCGAATAGAGGCATCACAGCTTGAGTACATGCAGCACATTCCCATAGTATATTATTTCAAACTGCGTGAAAGGACTGCTTTTTTCCCGACATTACGTTGACTGATTGTGCCGTCTTTCCTTTTATTCCAGGTTCTCGTGTGCTCATCTTCAGTCAGATGACCCGAGTGCTGGACATCTTGGAGGACTACTGCATGTGGAGGAACTATGGCTACTGCCGCCTGGATGGCCAGACACCGCACGAGGAGAGACAGGTGTGATGGTTGGATCTTGTATAGGAATATGTCATATGAGAGATTTACGTTGATTGTTTACCATTTGTCTATTCACAGTAAACTATAAGATGTGTTTAATAAAAATACATGTCATTTTTCAAGTATCTTTGTGCTTTCAGATCTCTATCAATGCATTCAATGAGCCCAACAGTTCCAAGTTCATCTTCATGTTGAGCACCAGAGCTGGAGGACTGGGTATCAACCTGGCTACAGCAGATGTGGTCATCCTGTACGACTCTGACTGGAACCCTCAAGTTGACCTTCAGGCCATGGTTAGTACTCAACAGCACATTCCTTGTTCAGTAGCAAGGAGTTACAGGATCAGATTTCCTTGTCCCTGTAAATAAGAGACTATGCTCTATAACTTTGATTTCAGATGTAGGGATCATGACCAGTTTTATGTTTTCAATTTCAGGACCGAGCGCACAGGATTGGTCAGCAGAAACAGGTACGCGTCTTTCGCTTCATCACTGAAAACACGGTGGAGGAGAGGATTGTGGAGAGGGCCGAGATGAAACTGCGCCTGGACTCCATTGTCATCCAGCAAGGTAACTCCTTCTTCCCAGTCTTATTAGTACAGAAAGGATCTCTGAGAAATTGGTACAATACAGAACACGCCAATAGGAGATTTGAGATTTGAGTGAGCCACTAAATTGTCTTCTGTTTGTTTCACAGGAAGACTAGTTGACCCAAGCGCAAACAAACTGGGTAAGGATGAGATGCTGTCCATCATCCGACACGGAGCCACGCATGTGTTTGCTTCTAAAGAGAGCGAGATCACAGATGATGACATTGACGCAATCCTGGAGAGAGGTGAAAGGAAGGTGAGTCTGGATGCAGTACAGAAAAGAAGAAAAAATGTTTCTAGTTTTTAAACTTGCTATAAAATGAACACTTTAATATTGTTATTTGCTAGACTATGGAGCAGAAGGAGAAGATGTCTACTCTGGGTGAGAGCACTCTGAGAAACTTCACCATGGACACAGAGAACACCAGTGTGTACAAATTTGAAGGAGAAGATTACAGAGAGAAGAAAAAGGTACAAACACTTAACGGCACTAGTCTTCTGTCTTTAATTCCAAGAACAAGATCCTTTGAGTATTTACCTTGCTTCATCTTTTGCTTCTTCATTCAGGTCATTACCAACTGGATCGAGCCACCCAAGAGAGAAAGGAAAGCCAATTACGCTGTGGACGCCTACTTCAGAGAGGCTCTGAGAGTCAGTGAGCCCAAAGCACCCAAGGTAGGGACGGAAACACACTCAGGATAAGACATTAATGCAACAGGATGTGTAATTAGACTCTTTGCATGGATGGCATGTTATCCTGGTTGAGGCATAACATGTGTTTGTTTGACTACAATTCGCAGGCTCCTCGTCCTCCAAAGCAGCCAAATGTACAGGACTTCCAGTTCTTCCCTCCACGTCTTTTTGAGCTTCTAGAAAAGGAAATTCTGTTTTACAGGAAAACCATCGGCTACAAGGTACAGGCTTCTTTTTTTTTTTTTTTTTTTTTTTTTTTTTTTGGGGATGATGATTAGAATATTAGTACACCTCTGCATTGAGGAGGAAGGTCTTTAGAAATGTCTCTAAATCAGTCTGTGGCTGTGTCTCTTTAGGTTCCACGTAATCCAGAAATGGCAAATTCGGCCCAGCTCCAGAAAGAAGAGCAGACTAAGATCGATGAGGCCGAGGCTCTCGCAGAGGAGGAACTGGAGGAGAAGGAGAACCTGCTGCAACAGGTACTGATTATTCTCCCCAATTGCACTCAATTCATGGATAATATACTGCAAGTCCTAATTAAATGTTTTATGTCTGGTTCTATTGTGCATATCTTGATCAACTGTACCTTCATTGCAGGGATTTACTATTTGGAACAAACGTGACTTCAACCAGTTCATCAAAGCCAACGAGAAGTGGGGAAGAGATGATATTGAGAACATTGCCAGAGAGGTTGAGGGGAAATCGCCAGAGGAAGTCATGGAATATTCTGGTAATGACAGCTTTAAAAAAAAAAAAAATCCTCTATGTATCTCACAGGCAAACTTTAGATTGCTTTGCATACCTAGTGAATTTGTGCCTGTTTGTTCCTTCAGCTGTATTCTGGGAGCGCTGCAACGAGCTGCAGGATATCGAGAAGATCATGGCCCAGATAGAGAGAGGAGAAGCAAGGATCCAGAGAAGGATTAGCATCAAGAAAGCACTGGACTCAAAGGTAGCTGACTGTCAACCATGTGGCTAATCATTTGTTGTTCAAACTACCTAATTAGATTCATCTCGTTAAACGTTGTTAAAACACTTTAACTCTAACTCTTGCTTGGATTCATTAAATGTCTCTTTATCACATTATCGGCTCTTTCTGTTTTCATTAATTAACGATCCCCTTATTCTTTCTAATCTCCTTGCCCAGATTGGTCGCTATAAAGCTCCCTTCCATCAGCTTCGTATCTCCTATGGCACCAACAAAGGCAAAAACTACACAGAGGAGGAGGACCGCTTTCTTATCTGCATGCTACACAAGCTGGGCTTTGACAAGGAGAGCGTGTACGACGAGCTGCGTCAGTGCATCCGCAACTCACCTCAGTTCCGGTTCGATTGGTTCCTCAAATCAAGGACTGCCATGGTAAATATTGGCTTCTTCTTTAAACTATTCCTCTTTTGTTCGTATGCACGTCTTTAAAAATGTTGCTTAAAAACGATGTTCGGTGCTGTGTTTAGGAGCTACAGAGGCGATGCAACACCCTGATTACACTGATAGAGAGAGAGAACATGGAGCTGGAAGAGAGGGAGAAGGCTGAGAAGAAGAAACGCAGCGGCCCAAAGAATACCTCGGTAAGTTTTAAATCCATCTCGTATTAAAGGAAGCAAGCCACTTGATAATTGATGCCAACTGAGTTGCTTCCCCGTCCTCTTAGTCTGGACGGCATTGACTTTTATGTCACGTCTCGTAAAATCTCTCCTGATAATTTTCTCCTCCTATCAAGGCCCAAAAACGGAAGTCGGAGGCAACCCCAGACGGTCGCGGACGCAGGAAAAAGCTCAAGTTGTGAAGCTGAACTTAAATCTACTGAGTACAGTGTCAGAATTCGAGGGCGACAGCCAGTGCCGGTATCATTAGTCCTAGTGTCTGGCAGGCTGTGATAATGTACTGTGTGAAACTGACCTCGTTGTATTAGGTTTTAGGAAGTGCTCCTACACAAGCCTGCCTTGTCACTTACCTAAACACTGCAGCTGTGCTGGTTTAGTTTTTTGGTTTGCTAGTTCTTTTTTACTAGTACTTAATTGAAATAAATGTATTTATGCCTGTTGGTTGTACCACATTCCATTGCTTGAGGCGGTTATGTACCCTTTTTATTTTTAAGAAAACATTTGTTTCTTTTATCTTCCTATGTGAAGTAGAAAATGTCTTTTTGAACATAACAAATAAACTTCCTGTTTTTTATATATGTGTATTCTGGTAAATAAGACACTGGTTTAAAAAAAAAAAAAAGGACATTTATATTTGGCAGTTGAAGTGTATACATCCAAACTCTTGAAATTGACAAAATTGATAAGCCGTAGAAGTTTGCTAACTGACACATTGAAATATACGGTCACCTGTAAAAGAATAATTCTAACTTTTAAACTGCACTTATTTTTTAAGGGCTTGATCGACAAACCAGAGAGACATATAGTTCATAATTTTTCAAGTTTTACCAGGGTGTAGTAATACCTTTTTTTTTTTTTTATAGTCCTACATTTGATATGTACACAGATAGTTTTGCATCTGAATTCAGCCACATTGACCTGAAAAAATGTTTAAAAAAAAAGAAAAATACATTTACAATCCCTTTCAATGACACCATATTGGTATTGTTACTCAGCAGTGGGCAGGTATACTGCAGGCTTTTTAAAGCACAACAGGTAAATACCAATACTAAAAATCATTTATCACATCATTCATTAAGGTCAGCTTCAACTAACATTCAGTCCTCTACTCTCCACAAAACAAACACGGTAAATAATACAAAATAAAAACATGAGAAACTAATTATTTTTAAAGAAGGAACATAGAAAATACATTTTCTTTCATGAAATTTAAACAAGTTTACCTTTTTACTTGAAGTGAAATAATTGCATTTACTAAATTGGGATTTCCATGCATTTGCAAACACTGGATAAATGGGATATTTTACAACTTTGCAACTAATGAAGCAGGTGAATCCTTTTTTTGGGGGGTGGGGGGGTTCTTCGTGCATCCATGATTCAAATCCTGCTGTACATAACAGCAAGAACTAACCATCATCAGAGATCGATAAGTCCTTGAAAACTCATTCTGCATTGTAAGCCCCAATCACTGACTTATTGCACTGTCCACAGGTTGTACTGGACTCTATTCAGTGCTACAATAGTTGGGCTGTAAAGGCACAATGGTGGAGGAGACTATCATTAGTCTTTTCAATAAGGGGCAGGTGTTTGAGGCGGAACAGGTCCACATCTAGACCTCAGAGTTGTCTGAGCTGCTCCGCATGCCCGCTGGGCCTTGGCTGTAGCCATTGTAGGCAGACGAAGACGAGGTGGTGTAAGGAGGGAACTGGGCCTTTTTCTCACTCTTTTTGCGCCGCACCAACAGAATGACAATGGTGGCGATGAGGCAGATGAGAAGGATTAGACTCGTGAGGCCCACTAACATCGGCAGGGTGGAAGTGTCAGCCAGTTCTCTGCCAGAGCTTTCCAGCAGGGGGCGCTCCAGTAGGGGGTCATGGTTAGGGGACCAGGGCTGGCGCTGACTGACCACCATGCGGTCTGCTCGGTCCAGAGCGATGTGCTGGAGGTTGGTGCCTCGATTGTTTTCAACACCGATGTCTTGGGCCACGCCAGCAGGGGCGGCGCGGCGGTGGCGGTGGCCGGCCAGGTTGGAGGTCTCAGGGTCCTCAACAGAGGACATGCTGTGATGCAGGTACTCCACACTGCGCTTGCCAATGTTGCGGTTGGCATTTTCTCGGGAGCGGACTGTGTAAATGGTGTGGATGAACCATTCTCGACCAGCAGCCACCTGCAGGAGAAACGCATGTTTCAATCCTTATCTGTGTACGCGTTGATACAATGCTTGAATGTAATGGGTTTTGAAAATTAGACAGACCTGGAAAAGTGGAGATGAGGAGAGTGAGAAACCATCAGATCCTGGTTGTCTGACCAAAGGCAGACCTCCAGCAGTGTCTTGAGCCAGTGTGGCCTTAAAAGCAACATCACCAAATGCTAAAGCTTGAGTCTCTGGCTGGGCCTTGTCCTGCAGAACAGCACACACAGAAATAAGACATGACCTCTACTTCTTTTGGATCCACAACTGCCTAAAGTATTGTCTTTGTGGTTTCATTGCATCTTACCAGGATCTTGAATCTGTAAAGCAGAGAGGGAGCGTCTGCCAGGCAGCCATACTCCTTGTTGGTGGGGTTGTACTTGGGAACGTAGCCGTCTGCTCCAGTGCAGAGGAAGACCTTTTCAATGCTGCAGGAGAAGGAGTCGCCCAAGTTCTGGACTGGGTCCACCATCACACGACCGTAGATCATGGAGCCTGAAACAAAGAACAGATGAAATGGAGGGTGGGATGATAAAGGTCCTCAGCTGCAATGTTGACTAAAATCCACTAGGCTGCAGTGTTGTACCGTCTGAAAAAGCAGCATCAGTCCCTTCTCCGAAGCCCATGGAGCCGTCAGACAACCACGTCTCCCTCTTGGACAGCAGGAACATCTGAGTGTTGAGGCTGAACTCAGCTGCAACCGGGTCACTCACCTGGAGCACAAAACAAGAGTTACTGTAAACAAAACAGATTCTAGGTGGGATTGAAGCCATCTAAACAAGACATTTTGTAGTAAATGTAACTGTCAAGTCATTAAAATCTAAATTATTATGAAGATTTTTGTGTGTAGTGTTATCTTTAAAAAGACCATTGGTGGTCTTGCTTTAGACCTGACTGTAAAAAATCTAAACTAAATAATACTGGGGTATTTTTGTCCGGATATCAAGACTAACCTGCTGGAAGCGAATGTCCATGTCGAACGTAAGTGGCTCTCTTGGGTGGCAGACAGGAGGGATGCTGAACTCCCCATTGGGTGATGCAATGCAGGCGGTCAACTTCACTGTGTAAGTCCCGGAGTAGTCTCGCACCTAGAGGTGACGCAGAAGCACAGAAACAATCTTAAGACTGTCTATGAAGTTTATGTCACCACAGCTGGCAAGTTTTGATTGTATATCGACTCACAGCAAAGTCAGAGACAAAACTCCACTGCTGCATGGGCTGGTTGTAAGTAGGCTCAGTCCTGACCAGGGCGAGAGTGAATGTCAGCCCAGGGTGTTCCGCACACATCACCATGGATGACACGCTGGTTCCTGAAAACAAACACGCAGACAGTCATAAATCTTTTCGGCCAAAACACAACTAGCAACAGTGTCTACTTTTATTTATTTATTTAAAGAGTGACCTTCTACATTGTTTATGCCACTTGCTTCATAACTGTAAATGCTGAAGGGTTATTTTGACATTTGCTGAAATGACCTCTGACAATTTCGCACAGGAAGGACCTCCAATGTGGAACTCCAGAAATAGATAAAGAGAGGATGTCGGCCACATGGTAATCCAATAGGAGGTTGCTGTATAGAATGACTGCACTGGATGGTTTTAGGGTGTGTGTGTGTGGCCGCCACCCTCTTACCTGGATGAGACATAACAAACTGTCCCCTGAAGCGTGCCTCTGTCTTGAAGTTAACCACCAGACGTCCCTCCTCATTTATACGCATACTGGTTGGGTACATGGCTCCTATGAGAACAGAGAATAGAGTTTGAAAGTGCTTCACACGTGGACCAGCAGCGCCAGCAGGGAGCAGCATCGGTCTGAGAACATACCTTGTAGCTCAGCCTCAGGTGGGCTGCCGATGCCATCCTGCCACAGAATAGCTGTATCGTACACGAAGGTGAGCTTGAGCTCTGACTGCAGGTCAAAGTGCTGCCAGCCTCCCACAGCCACCGGAGAGTGGAAGACGTAGGACACAAACAGAGGGACACGCAGGGTGACGTAGGACTGGACCAGGTTCAGCACCTAAGTAAGAGATAAATCAGTCAACATCAAGGATGATATTTATATTCCAACAGAAGAGTTCAAATAAATGTGAATGATGCAACACAGCTAACAAGCCACAATAGTTTTACTCTAACTGTCAAGACATTTTGTAATTGGTCAATGTGCCCGTCAAACTCGGCGTAAATAATTAGCATGGATTTACTTTGACCCTGGGAGTGAATCCAGTGATCAATACATTCTGGTGTAACCGGTGCTTCAAAATGTTTGACTTCCTTTATGCATGTCCTACCTGTCCATCGGTGCCTATGGAGCCTCCACAGTCATTCAGCAGCTCTGACATGTCGTAGTAGCTGGTGAACTCCCAGAGGCAGGCCTCCAGGTTGAGGTTCCTGTAGAAGCGCAGCGAGTTGGCTGAGCGCATGAGCGGGCTGTACTGGTATGGTGAAGTCTCGCCAATGATTTCAGGGTTCTTTGTTGCATCGGTGATGAAGCCGTAGCCTGTTTGGATCTCATTGAAGTCCAGCAAGTTGGAGCACCGGTGGTTGCCCACACGGGTGCCGTCTGGACTCAGGGTGAGCTCAAAGTTGGACAGAGGTCTTGTGGAGATCACTGGTAACATGCCTGTTGATATTGAAAAGCTTGTTAATATTCTGGGTCTTTTGTCAAGATTACTAAACATAAAGACGATATATTAATGGTTGAAACAAACGTTCACTGCTCACCATCCATGTGAGGCATGTTGATAGTGAGTTTAATGAGGTTGGGGAAGTCGGGGTCATCGGGACCGGTGTAGCGGATCTTAGCAGAGAAAGGTTCAGCTCCCACAGTGCCCTGGACACGGGGCTGACACATACCTGCAACGATTTAGAAGTCAGTGAAAACAATTCAATCTTTACTCAGTATATATATTTGCATCTGTCCAATCAGTGCTTCACTCACCCTCCTCCTTGCTGATCACAGCAATGGGGCTGGACAGCTCCAGACCGGCATCCCCATTGGCATTGAAGGCTCTTGCTGCACATTGAACCCTTGAGCCGGTCTGGAAGTAGATCGAATCCAAAGTGACGGACTTGGTGTTGGTGAAGAAAGTATTAGTGTCCACCTCCCTCATGGGGCTGGTCACTCCATCGGACCCGGTGGGGGCGCTGACCAGCCAGCGATACTGAGTGAGAGTGTCGTTGATGTTCTCCGCAGAGCAGATCGAGCCGGTTTTGTCAAAGTCGTGGTACTTCGGGTTGCAAGCCTGCAAGGAATGACAAGAGATATGGCAAATGAAAAATTCAAGAAACCTGGAGGTATGCGTGGCTGTCCAAAGCAGCATAAGCATTTACACTCACCGTCACACACACAACAGGGTATCCATTGGACGGGTGGGGCTTGTCTTTGGTTTTAGCTGTGTCATCATACATGAGCAGGGAAGCCACTTGGGGCACGGCCGGGAAGGTAACATCCGCCACGCTGTCCATCTCCTCAATGTACACAATGGCCTTGTTCATCTAGCAAGAAGAGGAAACGCATCGTTAGCTGGCTGTCAACGTTAGAATCGGACTTTAAATTGACCAATCTCAACCTTCATTCATGACTTCTGCCAAAGTACAGCATCCTTTCACCATTCCTCCAACACATTCCATCCTATCTTGCTCAAATCTAGGTGCGTAACATATCTGAATTTGTGACGTGAGCAGAGCATGCCTGATGTAGAGTATATGGGTAGAATGTCGCAGATCTGTTTATAGGTTTGCCTACTGTTTGGCTTTGCTGGGACATTCCCCTCAGCATCTCATTCCAGAGGGAAAGGCTTTTTATAAGACTCTGTGGTTCAGGCGCGCTGACAGCAATGCCAGCTGCTGCCTGGCTATTTTAACACAGGCTGACATGACGGGGGCGCATGCTCACGTGTGTAGATATGCAGCACTGTACGTGTGCACATGTAGGACTTGTAGGACTACTGGTTTATATTTGTTTGTGTGTGTGTGTATGTGTTGTGTAAACTTTGTGTCACCTGTATTTCAGCCACCATGTTGTCATCAGGCTTCATGTGTACAGTGAAGGCCTCTCTCATCTCTCTCTGACCATCATACAGGATCTCAATCTCCACAAAGTGTTCCTTTTCACCTTCCTTGAACTCAACATCTTAAGTCAGAGGCACGGAGAAGTGATTAAAAGACATACATTCATATGAAGAGAGGCACTGTGCAAGCTACTGCGTCACGTTGCAGCCAATGAACCATGTCCTTACCCTCTGACAGTGGGTTGTAGTCTTCTCCAGAGGTGGCAGAGCCATCCTTGGTGTGCACTCTCACCAGTGACACCTTTGAGGTGTCTCCAACACGCAGGATGGGAATTTTCACGACAGCCACGTTACCTTTGATCTGAGGTTCACGCACACTGTACTTGATCTCAGAGAAACGGATGATGGGCTCTAGAATGGGAAGAAAATCAGAATGACCAAAATGATTATGAGCCAAAAGCACACTTTTCTCAAACACACCTGTGGTAGTTTACCAAAACAGGACACAAATAAAACATTTTAAAAGGCCTATTTTGGCCACAGAAAAGACAATGGTGTCTTATCAGATGAAGTAAAATACTTTTCTATAATGTATAAATGTAAATTAATTTAGCATTATTTGCAGCAACATCCATCCTTCATATTTGTAGCATGCCTGGTACAAAACACTCCACAGTTAAGAGTGAAGTGCTTTGCTCAAGCGCATCTCAGCAATAGTTATTTAAGGAGGTGGATCACTGTATTTTCTCCACCCACTACATCCCATTGTTTTCATCTATATGCTACCTACAGAATATTTTGACTATTTGTGTTTCAATATTTCTTTATTTTAAAGTACGTACTGTCTTTCCCATCCGTGACCGTGACCAGCGCCTCCTTCTGCTCCCCAATAGAAGCTCCATACGGTGACTTGCTCTTGGGAGTTCCCAGGACGAAGCGGAACTCCTCGTCTTCTTCATGGACGGAGTCGTCCATGAGGCTGACCACACACGGCTTCTCTGTTTCACCTGGAGAAAAACGGTCAATAAACTCAGGGATGTGCTGCAGGATGTAAGAGGCACAGAGAGATTAGGAGGGAGAGGGGAGGTCTCACCAGGTAGGAAGGTGATGATGGAGGCGTCAGTATTGGGTCTTTCACTGTAGTCCATCATGACCTGAGCAGAGCCTTGGCGAGTGTAACAGCGCACCGTGGACCTGACACTGATGTCTCCACTGCGGTACACTATGGCTGTTACCTCCCCATCAGACTCGTCCACCGTGTAGCTTCCTTCCTTAAACTGAACCTTTGGCACTATGAAGACAGTAATCGATTAGTTAAAAGAGAGTCTCGCTGCGTTTGAGTGAAGCTAAATGTTATGTTACAAAATAATTTTTTTAAGGAAAAAATACAAATATCTTAAATTTAAATTTACAAAAGCAACTTCATACCAGGACATTTGAAATCCACCTACAAAAGATTTGTACATTGGTATAATCACTTATTAAATGCTTTCATATTACATCAATGCATATTGGCATATAAAAATATCCTTATTTCCTCTAACAACTACATTATAGTGTGTTTCAATCCATTAATTAATTATTTATGTACTTATGTTGGATATATATGCTAAATAGGGGGATCAAAGGAAATTGTTTTTCTATAAAACTTAACTTAGATATGATGATATTATAAACAAAATATTGTAATTATTATAATTCAGTGTATTGATTTTAAAAGATTGGCAACAATCATAGAATTTGACTCGCATCATCTCATAAAGAATATACTGTAAAGCTGTCGGCTTGGACATACATACATTATACGGTTTTGTGTGCTTGACCCTCACCATCGGTGACTGTATCATTGATGGTTATGGTGGTCCTGCTCGGTTCTCCCAGCACAGCGTTCATGGGCATCCGTAAGACGAGGTCAAAGTTCTCGGGCCCCTCCAGCTCCGGCTGACCCAGATCATCCAGGATGGTCACTCTGAACGTCTGCATTGTCACTCCGGGAGCAAAGTCTAGGTTGCGACTGATGCCGACGTAGTCTAGTCCAGCTGGCCAGATAGAAGGGAAACCATGAACTGACACTGTAATGCAAAATCGTGAGTAAACGCTGTGTCGAACTGCTGAGTTTACCTTCTGCAGAGACAGGCTCACTCTTCCTGGAGCGGACGGTGACAGTAGCCGTCTTGGACAGGTCGGTCCCTGTCCTCCAGACCTTCACCTCAACGTAGCCTGAACTCTCATCCACGGCATATTCGGGTTCCCCAAAATACAACGAGGGCTCTGTGAGATATTTTGGAATCATAGGAAAGTGCAATAGTTAATGATGAAGACATGGTGCCGTTTAAAATTCCCAATGGTTAAGCAATATGCCAAAGTAAAACAGCACATTACATACATTTATCATCATGACATCTTGTCTTAATATTGAATTGTCTTCAGTTCTGCTGTTTGTTGGAACAAGATCTTCTTGTGAGAGAGACACAGCAACATAAGCTTTTAATCAAGCCGGCCGGGTTCAGGGACAAATTGACATGAATAGCTGAGCAAACTCCCTAATTTCTGACTCAGCACAGGAAGAGAGCTGTCATCCCTCTTATCATGTTCTCCTTCAACCTTCCTCCCCCACTTATCTAAATCCGAGACAGCTCCGTCTGAACTCAACGCCAATGAACCGAGGATACACCTGAAGAATAAGGCGTGTGCTTGTGTGTGCACGACTGAAGGGATGTTCCCAGTTTCTGATGATAGAGCAGCTGATAAGCGGTATGGTGAGGGGTTGTCAGAGACGGAGAGGCAACAAGAATTCAGAACGCATTGTCAATTCATCTCTCCTCACTTCTGTATAAAGGGTGTTTTCATCACACCCTGTCCGGCCTGTGCACTTAGAGATCAACTGATAGAGGCTCAAACTCAGGCCGTAGGATTCTTTTGACAATTAACTTGAGTAAAAAGATAAAGGAAAGATAAAGTTTCAGTGAAAAAGCAATTACTAAAAATAGCTGTTGGCCTCATTATTTCTTAGGAAATGATCTACAAATGCTTTATAGGTCAGCCATAAGCCACCAACAAGAACATTCTACTTGTGAACCAGGTTGTGAAAAATCTCTTTATGTTTTGATAATAATAAGAATTAAATGTTTTAACCAATGCTCAGGGTTTCTAATAAGCAATCAAATCAACAGGTTAGAAACTAATTCATAAAGGGTGTTTGCAATAATTCATCCTGATAAATTAAAGAGCTAAAATGAAAAGTTTTTCTTTTCACAACTCGGCAAACCCAAAGTTGTCCACATTAATGGCTTTTAATTAAATTCCAAAGCATTATTAACCCTTAATAAAGAGATTAGGCACAACATATAAACCCTGTATAAAGGTGGTATCAGTCATGAAGGTATAATGTCCTGCATCTCTTGTATGAAGTGAACAGAAGTGAAGAAATAAAACATTCTTTCTCTTACAAATGAAAAGTTGAATTCATAAGCAATATAATTTATTCTTGGCAAAGTCAAACTACCCAGTGTTGTTGTTGCTACAGCCTCCCTTGTCCAGTATGGTAGCTTGGTGAATGGTAGCTTATTCAGCTGATGTTAGCTATAAAATATTGTTGGGTGACTGATGGTACTGTATCATTTTGCTGACACTATGGATCTTCTTTACTTGTTATAATGCAAAACTATGTTTTTGCTTTTACTGTTATATCATGTCACGTGTCCAGAGTGGCTATACTTTAACACTGAAGCCTTTTGGCCCCTCAGCCTTTTTCAGAGACGTCTAACAAACACAAAACATATCAAATCCAACTAACGTGGCAGTGGGGTATTCAATCATACATAAATCACATGAGTTTGGGACATGGTCATGTGACTGATCAAAAACAGATACATTTCCTTTGGTCTTTTCAAATGTTCTGGGGGAGTGTTGTTTGATGACCACAGGCTAAAACCCATCAGTTTTCACAAGGTAAGTTGCTCTCAGTTATTGGTGCGTGAACGGAATTGGCCAATCTTATTGAGAATTTGACGGAGGCTGCAACAGACAACTGATGCTGAAGGAAGGATTTCTGGCAGACTTTAAATGCCTCTCAGTCTCCGAGACAGCTATTTAGTACCAGGGAGGATGAGAAGGAGGGTTGTATGGGAGAATGAGTGCCAACATGGCAACCTTAAATATCAGTGGGAGGAAGAGCCAGACAAATACAGTAACAATGGAGACTCGATGTTGGCGAGAATCCAAACCACAAGTTTACTCAAACAGGCAGATGGTTTCACACACACACACACACACACACACACACACACACACACACACACACACACACACACACACACACACACACACACACACACACACACACACACTCTAAACAAGATTTATGATGGGGTGTTACTTTGGACCCACCAAGAAGTAGAACCACAATAGAGGTTTACACTGAGGAGTCTTCTCTTCTCTGGGAATGCACACTGATTATTTCTACATAAAGTTCAATTGCACTTCTGTTCCAAATTGGTGAGGAGGGATACTTTCTCTGTGGGCACATCTGTCACTAAAACAAGCAAGTCCAAGAATGGGCTTTGGTGAAAGGTTGGAGATAAGGAGGAGAAATGTGAGGAAGACAAATTGACTCTGGTTAGTACTGGTCGCAAAAGAATGACAAGACGGTACTCAAGGGTTTTAAGAATTTGGGGACAGCAATTTGTCAAATTTGTTAAGACATTTCCTTCGACAGATCAAATGAAACCAATAATGTATTTGTGATTTATAGCTTTAAAAACAGCATTCCTTCTGCTGAATTCCATCAAACAGGGAGTAAAAACATGCCAGTCATTTGGACTCCCTGCACAATAGTCCCTCTCTCTCCACCACCTGCCTTTGGGTCCCTGCAGACAAAGGGATGCCCTCTGTTTCTCCTGAGCTCCCCTGAATGTCAATGAGGACTGGGGGTCGCTCGAGGGGCACAGTGAGGTCTAAAGCCCTTTTATCTGTCAGACTGGCTACAGTGTATAGCATAACATCCACTGAGGCCGCCATTCTCCCTCTCAACACCTGTCTATTGTTATCTTGTTTCTAACACACAGAGACAGACACGGGCAGACAGAATATGGTGGATAAATGAGGCAGAGTGTGTAAACAAAGCAGTTAGACCGAGACATAGGAAGGGTAATGGACCTGAATATACTTTAAAGCCATTAAGGCGAGTACAGTATCCAGGGCTTGGTTATTGTGACGCCTGTGCACTTTTGGTGGATTAATGTCCAGATACCGAAATGGCGAAATAGAACATCAAAGGGGCAATGAGCAACAGGATCACCCACAGCTGCCACCATGATGCCATTTTACTGTAAATGCGGCACATGATGCTGTTCTACCTCGACCTTTAGCAAAGCAATGTGTTTCAGGCTCCATGCTTTCTGTCAGGCAGCTTTTGTGATATTTCTCCGTGAGGAATTTTGTCAATTTGTGTGCATCCTTTTCAAGTATCAATCTTTTTTTTCTTCTTTTTTCCAGAAAACAAATATCTTCCTGCTATGTTTGGGTTGTAAGCTATAAATCAGAATCAAAGCAGATCAGTACAGCAAGACTAATATTCAAAGTCCCAGAGATCAGAGAGTAAAAATATCAATGCTCTTGTCTCAAGCAATTATGCACTGTTGCATAATTGCGCTGTAATCTGATTTGAAATCAACTCATTGCTCACTTTCATGGTCTGGTTGGCGCCTTTAAAGCCTGCTACATCAACAAATGTTTAGACACGATGCAGTTATTTGACTTGTAAACCAGTAAATGTTTGTATATGTATAATGTATAGCCATCCATCCATCCATCCACTTGACTGTGAACAACAGAACAAGCCCATCCGACTCTTTACTCACCATCATCGCTGTCAGCCAAGATGATGATCTTGGAGGTTGGGAAGTTGGCTCCCAACTGGCCGCCCATGGGCATGCTGAGGCTGACGTTGAAGCTCTCTTCCTCTTCATACAGGGAGTCATCGATGATGATGATGCGACAGAGTTTCTCTCGCTCATCCTTGTCAAACCGCAGTACACTGTTGTGGTCCTCTGGTCGGGTGATGTAGTCAGAGTAGGACAGCACAGTGCTGGGTATGGTGCCAGTGGCCGTGGCTGAGGAATTATGGGGAAATTAAACTAAATTAAAATGTTCGTTGCTGGCAGCAACCAGTCATAGGATTCAAAGGAGAAAAGGTAACACAATACATACATATAGGATCTTACTGTATTAAAATAGCTAAGAATAGAAAGTTAAAATAAGAATACATGCAATGGAGTACAACAGCACAACTGTTTTAGTATGTTACAATAATCAGACGATGAAAAATGGACATATAAGAAAAAGTAAGTTACTCTAACATTTACTATATTACCTATATTTCAATTACCATTCACTGAAATTCTCATTATTTACATGTAATCTTTTTTCGTAAGACACTAATTACAAGTAAACATGAAATTAACATAAAAAACAACAAAACAAGCAGCAGGTTGATCTCACCTTGCTGAGTGAAACAAACAACCATGAGTTCCTGGCTGGCATCTCCTGATCGCCGCACCGGCACTAACAGCTCTCCAACATCCTCCTCAATCTTAAACTCTGCTTGAGGAATGTAGACAGTCGATTCTATTTTGGAAGAGAAACACAGACGATGAGTATCAGAACTGATGTCATTCAATGATACATCTATTTAAGTCTTTTCATTTTAAATGCAGCATTTATGGTGGTAAGGCTTTGTTCAAACTAATTGATTATCAGATTCCTACCATCTCCAGGATCCACAATCTCGACCGTTGCAGTGTCTGGAAACTCCAGCACAGCCATGACTGGCTCTGACAGCTGTATCTGGAACGTCTCTGAGGTCTCAAATTCCTGATCTGTGAAGATCTTCACCTTCCAGGTTGCCGTAGTCTGACCGGGGTTGAACTGGACCTGCTTCTGTGCTTTGCCACGGAAGTCTTTTTCCTTCTCAGCTGTTCCATCCTTCGTGTCAATACCTGAGGGAGAGGGTTGTACATGTTTTGATCTTTAAATTAAATGAGATTCATTTGTTGATTGGATTCTGTCTGATGTCAAAACCACATAAGTCAATGTACATGTATAATTTTTACAACAAACTTCTTGCGTTTATAAAATCTGCGTCTGTTATGTTATTTATGATTGTGTGTTTGTTTGTTTCAAATCCTATTTCCTCTTCAAAGACAGCCTCGTATACATGAACATATGTTGTCATAAATCTGTTGCATGCCAGTGTGATGCCGGCAAACAAAGCAGCATGTTGACATTTCCTTGTGACCGTTATGAGGAAAGGTTACACTGTTTGTGCTTTCAATCAGGCCTCTTTAACACAAGAGAGGAAATGGGGCACCAGGCAAACAAGAGCACAATATATTTACACCTTTAAGGACAAAACATTGTTGTTAGTGTTGAAGTGTTGCGATAAACTGAGTACATTCTGCACCTTAACACGAATCTGCAGATATTTTAAGTGCTCATGTTTTATAGCAAGACTGGCCCTTTAAATGGCACATTACATAATACAGTCTTACAGGGACAATACTTCTTTAAAACAAAAATCATTCTTTGTTAAATTGGTTAAATTGGAAATGCTATGCAGGAAACAAAAGTAAAAAGTAAGAAACAGCAAACATAAAGACTGTCAACACTTACTGACAAAGGAGGTTTCTCCCAGGTATCCTCTGCGTTTCAGTGTCACCTCCAGGAATTTTGCGTCCTCATCCACTAAATAGTATTCTCTTTCAAGAGAGATCCAGGCCCAGTTAAGCCTGAATGGCTGAGGCTTTAGTTTGTTTCCACCTAAAGACAGAAAAAAAGCTTATTGCACCAATACTTCACCAATATTTGAAAGACCTTCTCCACAGCACAGTACAATGAAGAAACAATCTATTTTGTTCACATTTAAAACCGCTGAGGCATATAAACTGCAATCTGCTCTGGGCTCAGGGATGAAAGGAATCAAGGGGGCATTTTAATTTTGGGAAGGGAAACATGATAACTTAATCCCAGGGCTTCCCTAAACCTCACTTCACTTGGCCTCAAGAAGAGTTGCCTTACTTCTCATTTCCTCTGATTCTTATCCACCTCTACCTAATGCTGTTTGGTATTCTTGATCCTAAACGGGGCTCGTACAAACATATATATAAATACAAACATATATATATATATATATATATATATGTATATATATATATATACATATATATATATATATATATATATATATATATATATATATATATATATATATATATACAAACATATATATGGTCTGCTTATGGAAAGATTCTGTCACAGTTTCATTTCTTTAATGAGCTGGCCTCTTGTAAATCTGCGTCACCCCATCATGTCCACCCTCAGCTGCTCTCCCTAAGTGGGAGCATTGAGGTTTCTTTTTGCTCTAATGGTGACCGCAAAGACATACTTCTGGTTTTGCCAAATAAACTCAATTTGGACCAACACTTTTTTTATCTTGATTTCATATCTCTTTATCATGTGAAATAAGCTCATAAAAGACAAATCTGAAATCACTCTAAGCACAGAGTCACCTGCCGCTGATCCACAAATTTAGACCCAATCCTGTCCTTAATCCATACTATCTCATGACTCATGTAATCCCTCAAACTGTCAACTCAGTTTTGTCTGCTATATAATCTGAACGTTTTTTTAGCAGCAGCGAAAGGCCCTAATGGCTTATCCTTCAGTGAGAAGAGCCTGGTGACCTGTGACTTTTGATGTGAAATGGGTCAAGCTCGGTGGGTTCTTTGGATCAGGGAGGTTAGGGCGGGGCTGTCTCTCTTTAGTCTTGCACGGCTGGTCACACTGGCCCTGCTGACCTAACCCTGTTTAAGACGCTTAAAAGAGTTAGGGAACTTCGTTGGGTCAGATGAAACATTCAGCAGTTTGGTGGAAGAGTGTTACATTTAAAAAAACACACGTGATTTATCCAATGTGATACACGTCTCAGAAATGATCAAACAAACGGTGACCAAAACATCGTTCCAGCTTGACTAAAAAAGTAAACAGAGAACAATGGTAAGGAGCTCCTGCCTGTCCACACAATAAACCAGCACTGAGCTCAGATTTGCCTCAGTGACAAAGAAAGAGGCTGCCATTTTTATGCTATGTGGCTGGGGACAATGAAAAAACAGCAGGTTGAGAGTGGGGTATTCATGATGATAAGGGGGGCCACTTCCTCCCACACACATTTCAACCCAGATGTCTAACCAGGCCGAGTCACAACTGGGGCAAACCACACTCACAGAAGCATGTTCAGATGATCCTGATCGCACGCAAGTGGAATAATTAGGACAATGACAGTACTCCATTACATCTCTATTCTATGAATAGATAAAAGACGGCTGTAAGATGAATTAAATAACTTTAAGGGTTGGGTAGTGCCCGACCTGGTGTTCATTATGAGGAATTCATTAACGACGTCGGCCTCAGACGGTTACCTCTGGGTAGCCATTCTCACTTGTTAAAGAAGAAAATTAAGATTTCACAGGCCACAACTTGGTTTCCCTTGTTACTTTAAACACCAGTTGGTTTGCTAATACCTGGAACAATCACGGAAACGTCCACAACTCCAGTAAATAGGACGGACCTTAGATACAACTTTGCAGTGGATATTTCTTGTTCACTTAACGTTAGCTCATAGGACCTTCTGGTTCAGCTATGAGCCAGAAAGCTAACGTTAAGCTAGCAAGATTTCACAGTTAACTAGGGTGACCAGACGTCCTCTTTTTCCCGGACATAACCTCTTTTCGAGACCTAAAAAAAGCGTCCGGCAGGGATTCCAAAAACGTCCGGGATTTTGCTACGTTCGGGAAAATAGTTATTACCCCCTTACAAGTTTTGGAAATGGTATCTCCCTCACGTTCCACCTTCTTGCGCAAGCTCTGACTGTAGAGAGAACTGTCATTGGTCGACCGATTTCAACGTAAATGTAAGTTCACGGCATGCTACACACTGCTGCTACCCCCCCCCCCCCCCCCCCCCCCCCCCCCCCCCCCCGCCCCCAACCCCCCCCCCCCGACGAAGTGTCCTCCTCCTCCTCCTCTCTCTCTCTCTGTCTGCCCCCCCCCGGAACGTAGTGTCCTCTTTTTCACAAACTCAAATCTGGTCACCCTAAGTTAACAACATTGCGCTCGGTTAAGAAACTAAAGTAAATGTAAAGTAAAGTATGTTTGACAACAAGACTAGCTGAGGTTAGCTAACCGGCAAAAAACACTCCCCAAATCATTGTCGAGATTTTAATGAAATCTTAATTAGCATAAGCTAACGTTATGCTAGCAAGATTCAAGGTCAATAACTATTAACCGTTGACAAACGGTAAATATAACGTCTTTCACAAGAAGCTAGCTAGCTAGCTGTACAGCCATGCCACTGTCCCAAGATTGCGGAGAGGTTGGCATTCAGCTGCATGACAGAGCTGTGTTGGAGGCTTATGAGAGCCGTTCCAGCTGAGTTGATTGATATGGCTAGAGCTCAGTTGTCTAATCAGTCCCTCCATAAAAGGTACCCAGGCAGTTTAACTGATATTACCTAATAGGTGTTCATTATCAAGAATTAATGAACACCCTGCAGCCAATCAGCCACCTTCCACACAGAGGCGGTCACACAAATGCACAAGCTCCAATGGAGAAGCCCACACCCGGGTAAAAGCAACATGGCGCAGCAGAGCCCAGTGGGCGCAGCTACCATCCACCAGGCTACGTGCTCAAGTTTCCAACATTCACGGCTAAAAATACAGGAAACATGTATCGCGTCTGTTTTTTTGCTTGCCCCAGATTATTAAGTTGTTTATACAGTACATGCGCAAAATAACAAATAAAAGAAAACATTATGACTTATAAAGTCATAATATGTAAAATATATATGACCAATACAATTTATGCTCAATCTGCACTGTTTCACATGTTCTGAACCTGTAAACCAAGAAGAAATCAAATCCTCATCTCGATTGGAAAACTTCTTGTGTCCAAAGCGAAAAAGAATAAAGTCTTTGACAAACTTCAATTATCAGATTGTTTCTGTGCCGGAAAAGTTTGTCCTGGCAGCCGGCCCTATGTGGAGCTGATATGAGGAGAAGCTTAGTCAGTGGCTATCAACAAGGATTATCAAATGAACACGGCAGAGACAAAAAGCTGCCTCTGTTTTGGCGTTAAGCAATCAGACAGCTTTGGGTTTCTGCATCGCTACAAAGAGTAAAACAATGGAGTTTTTATGAATGAACACCGTATTTACAACTGTATTTCGTTGACTATATTGAGCTGATTAACAAAAAAATAACAGAGCACACAAAAACTGTGGATTTTAAGAGATTCAGAAAATACTGTACTATACTTGTTTTTCATTGTTATGTTGATGTACATGTTTTGCCCTCCTTAAACTATTTTTTTGTTGTAGTTATTTTTATTGTACAGATTCAAAAATATTGTCCAGAATAATATGAACACTGACCAGATTGACTCAGGTAGTGAACTGATGACTGATAAAAAGTGCTACCTGATATGTGCTTGCGAACTGGAGGCACAGGTGTAACATGACATGTGAAATGCTGCAAAGGGATTGCACCATTGGCCAATGTATGAAACATTGTTCTTGACATTTAATTGACTGTAAAGTATTTATAATAAGGAAAGAAGACATGCTATTAGCACAGGATTTCTTACTGAAGATGTTCCTGAGCTTTCAGCCATATCTACGATCTCAAATAATGTTTCCTGTTTTCATTAATACGCGAATAATCTTCCGAACTGAATAAATGCCCACACCACATTTCATACAATAAGACTGAGGAGACAAGTGAATAAGTAGCATCTACCATTTCCCTTGAACTCAGTGGGTTTATTACACTGTGTGGTCAACAGGTGATGTTTCTTTTCTGTACAAGCGGTAGTCAGTATTGTCCAGAATAACCACTGCATTGTTCAAAACACCAGTTTCATATCCTTAGTTCTTCTTCAGCCTTTGAAATTAATGTAACGTATCATTCACTGTTACCTCAAACAAAGGCACATGGGAACATAAACTCAGATGGCCTCAACACTATTTGAACAGTTTTCTGGCTGAAGCAAAGATCTCACTCTGTCTCCCTGTCTTTGTCCGTCTATCTGTCGCACTCTTCCTTCCCGCCAGACTACCAGATTATGTGGAGCAGAGTGACAGCTGTACTCCACGAACCTCCTCCCCCCTCCACCTTCCCCTTCCTCCCTGTGTCGGCTTTGTTCGCTGAGGGGACGGACAACGGAGAGGGACAGCAGGCCACAGTCTGGGTGGGCCAGATCTACCACCATGGCATGCCTCCCTGCCTGCCTCCACATTGTTCACACCGGTGTTAGAGAGGGGAAGCTCCTTTTCTCTGACTTCTTTTGTACATGCTGTCAGACACTGAGGCTGGAGCTGGCATGAGTCTCAAGAAAATCAAGAAAAAAGCTTCCCAGCAGGGTTATCCTATATGGGGACAGCTAGAGCACCCAGACAGAGATTAACATGGTTTCTATGTGCTCAAAATAGATCAGGTAAAAGCCTGTGAAAAAAATAGTTGCCAACATAAAAGTCAATTGGGTTTTGGACATGACAGATGACCTAATTTATGACATTGTTTATGACACATACTATATTAGACTGGCTATCGAATCCAATACATACAGTAGCTGCCTAGCTCAGCTCACATTTCCATTAGCTTTTCAAACTGACAATCAAAATAATTTTGGCTGGGATGTAAAGTTTTATAGGCCTCACATGTTTCCAAATGCCCCTGTTGGCAGCTATTTCATGAATTTGTTTCAGTGTGATTGATGCTAATCACCAGCAAGGGCAGGGAATGAATATTAAAGAAGTATGATAATGTTTTCCTGTTTTAGGATCTGAGTGAGAGCAACTGGACCCTCACCAAACCTTCATTAAAAGCTGCTTGACTTATTTCAGTGCAGTGAGTCACATAGTGGTCTGCTACAATGTGGCACATTTAGGTATTTTGTTGCAGTATTTAACTAAAAGTCTAAAAGTCAGCATCAGAAAACACGAAACTGTACAATTGGGAAATATTTTGGATGGCAGAATGGTGGTGAACGTTAAAGCCTCCGAATGACTCAGCGAAAGAGTGTTTTTCATAAAAAAGTATCCAATATCCTGTCTCAGCAAAAAAATAAAACATCAAGTCATACACAGGACATTATAGCCTGTGATTTCCCCTGCACCTGTGTCCTTTAACAGAACATTCTTCATCAGCTCATATTTACACAGCGGTGTTGCCTGCACCATACATAGATGCAGCGGGAGAGTCGGTCAGGCTGGAGATATCTCCAGACAGGAAGGTCAATATGAGGCTTTAACGTTCACCAGCATGATGCAAGGAGGAGCAACCGTCTAAGAATATCCTCATCAGGTGACAAGCATCGCCATTATTACATTTCCTCATTAATCATCCTGTTGATATAAATACTGGGGAGGTTCCAGTCAGCTATGCTGGGTATTTAAATGTCGCTGTCTTTTTAAGTTTATTAGATCATGGAGATGGATTCAGATGAATGTTTCTTTATTTTGATTCTTTAACATTTTAAGAAGAGACATTTTTCAAATAGTGAAAGCTGTAGCTTCCTCTCTGCTTTCCAAGGAATACTTGTTAGGAATGCTGCATGATTATACGTATTAATAACTCTTATCATTCCTTTCTGTACAGCAGCACCATGTGCTGTAAATCGACACATCACAGTGGCTCGATTGCTGTTTCACTTCATGACAGTGAATTTATCTTCACAGGATGTTACAAATCATAATCTGACAGGAACTGAGAGCCATACCTTTCACCCTTGCTTGCCATATACTTGACATGGTGACACCGATGCTTACAACACTTTGGAGAAATCTAATCACAGAAGAGATGTGATGCTGGGAATATACAGCTTTTGTCAAACTATGATGTGCAGAATGATGAACAAGGATGCAAGGAAAGCAGCTTTGGGCTAAACGTCAACATGTTAACATATTCCTATTGACGATACTAGCATGCTGATGTTCGCAAGTGCTCCTATTGACGATACTAGCATGCTGATGTTCGCAAGTGCTCCTATTGACGATACTAGCATGCTGATGTTCACAAATGTTATGTTGATCATGTTCCTCAGCTTGGTTAAGCGTATTAGCACGCTTACATCCAAGTACCTACAACTGATGCGGAATTTCTTTAGTTCTGGTAGTATTGGGTCATAAACCCAAGTTATTGAAGTTCATATTTACACCTGCTGCCACCATATGAAAAGTTAAGAAATGACTTAATAGATATAATACTTAGATATTATAATTCATTATTTCATAACAATCCATCTAATAATTGTTGAAGGCATTTCAGTGAAAACTGCAAATGTCAACCTCATGGTGGAGCAAGACGAAGGGTCATGGTATCACCAAAATCAGCGAGATACGTCCTCTGGTCATTATGGATGTCTTTACAAAATCAAATCCAAAAGTGGTGAACCGGCAGACAATCTGACAGAACGACATTGCCATCCCGAGAGCCACGCTGCTAGCATGGCTAAAAAGAAAAGGACAAGGAAAGCTGTGCGAGTCAACGACAGCTTGGCTAGGGACAGTGACAGCATTGCCATATGAGAGCAGATAAGAATAACTGCAGTAGCCATAGATCATAACTCCCCACCCTTCCAGCCCTCTAAGCACCATAAATTAAGGCTGAAGAAAAGGGACAAAGATGGGAAAGAAAAGCAGTGAACAAGGCGATACCATGTCTCATTGAAAGGGATATGGGGGAAAACCTGAGAGGAAAGAAAGGGGAAAGAAATAGAGAAGAGGTCAAGAAGATGAACATGATATAGAAAATAGAATAGTAATACCATGAAGGGGTCTTAGAGGAGGGGGCCCCAACTGTGGCACCATTAGCCAGTAAATCTCCTGGTGACTGTTGACACGGGTGACATGTAAGATCCCAAAACACAGTTAGGAAGTAAGGGTGTAACGCGCTGAGTCAGCATGCCGGCCTGCTGTATAACAGAGTACAACCACAAATTCACCAGACAAACATATGCACATTTTGTAGCTTGTTTTTGTTAATTTTTCCTTTCTCGGTATCGTTGCACCCTCTGGGGAAGTGCCCCTCCAGATCAGGCACCTCTGCAGTGGAAGTCTGCAGGTTATCGGGCTATCTGAGATTGGGTTGGATTTCTGCGGAGCTGAGAGTGGGCTGACGGACGGCTTTGAAAGGGGATCCCTCTGGATCCTTCCCTCTCACGTACACACCTGTCTGCTCGGGATACCACTTCACTTCCAGCCCTTGCTCTGTCTGTGGCCCTGGAGTCTGGAGTCTCCAAGGAAGTGCATTCCTCTCCCGGCCCTGAATGATCACATAACACCCAACCTACTCGGGTCTATGATTTCTCTCCAGGGCTGGAAGACTATATTGTTGTTATTGGAAAAAGCACATAGGGCGAGTCAATTTATCTGAATGTAGAGGTTCTCTCTTTATTCTCTTCTGTCAATCTGTTGAGTTTGACTAGTACTGCTATGAAATCTGAGGCGATCTTGCACCTATAAGATTAGCAAGCAGAGGCAGTATTTCTGAAGACCGATACACTACAAAGTCAAAAGATCTGACAAGTATTATCCTAGGCCATAGACTAAGAAATTAACAGAAACCTACAGACGTCTCTGCAAGTCTGACAGTAATTAAGAGTTTCTTCTCTTAGCCAGTGGCTCCCTGCGCCCATTCGTGATGGACAAGGGTAAATGTGAGCTGTGTATCCACTTGTAAAAACAAGTATTTATTGCTTCAGTGTCTCACACTTTGAATGGCTTTAGGGGGTTTCTGACCTGCTCACTTGTAGGTTATTGCTTTGCTAATATAAATTCCCGGCAGATAAAAAGAATGACCCAAGTTGAACTACAGTTTGTGTTTGAGGTCACTGCCACAGGATAGTTAAATTTGTTTTCAGAATTGTTTTGAGAGAATCCATCTGCTTTTCTACCATGTGAATAATTTAGTAAAATTATGCAGCTTTTTTTGGTTCATCTCCAGTCAAAGGAAGACAACGCAACAAGATTTGCTTTACAGGATGAAGCAAAAATAAAACAAGCATCTGTGAATGGATAGTTCATTCGTTCTATATAGACTGTCTCATACAGTATATTCCAGTGCACAATGGGAGGATATGTTTGACTTAATTCAGTAGTTTAGTCGTACACAACACACAAACATGTGAGCACACATCGCATTCCGCGTTTTAGCTTCCTCCAGTTCACACATTGTATCTCTGCTTTGGTCACGTGAATGATTTATGCACCGCCGACACATTTCTTCAAAGAGGTGACAGCCCAAAAAGCCTACTTGATTAGTCCTGACTTGATTAGAGCTACACTGACTTTCTCCCCAGGAGTTTGGAATTTAACTGCTGACCAGCAGGTTCCTGATGCGACACTGAACGTCCACTCCTGACCTCTCACTAAGGCACACTTCAGTTGTGCATGGTCGCATACACACACATACACACCGTATTGCTACTTCAGACACAGCACGTTTAAGCCTCTAAGATTAAGATCTTGATGTATCTGCATATACATACACACAGTTGCAGAAACAGACACGTGACATGCAACATTTGAGCCTTATAAGGTACGCCAAACTGCTACACTACTCCATGAGGATGTGTTAATGATCTGGACTGTGTTTATTTGTGTGTGTATTCTTGACTTGGGAAGAAGCATCAGTGCAATGCATGTAGTGGCAGGTACCTTTTAAAGGCTGCTAAGACCCTTAAGCAGCTGCCCATATCAGTGCATCTCAGGGGAATTTCGTAACGTGAGGTCACACTCAAACTGTTAATACAAGAACTTACTGAGCTGGATAGTTTTGAAAAGGCTAAATGTCAAGGAAACAAAATCATTAAGCAATTCTGCGTAAAACGTGGCTGTGTATGGGGGAGGTTTACATCACATAAGATAATTTTGGACAATCTGTTTGGATCAAGTACTAGTTTACTCTACTGTCTCTTTTTGTCAAACTAATCGCTGAGTGTGTTTCCAAAAAAGATCTTCCAAACTTTTGAATTGTAATGAATATATTGTATGTCATGTAATCATTTGTTATGGTGTTTGAGCAAACAATTCCGTTCAACTTTGAAAGATAAGTAATTCATTTCCATTCAAATGTTAAGATTAAAAAAAGGGTGTGCTGACAGAGACCAGTTTCAGGGGATAATCTTGGGTGCACATCTCTAATGACCGGGAGGTTTGCTTCCCACACAAACAGCTCACCTACTTAGATTTATGAGCAGATAGGCTGACCATCAGCGTGCTCTCCACCTGCATGCCCCTACATGTTCAGGATAACGTCACCTCCCCCAGGAGTCCCCCTCAACACTTCACATTAGTGATCCACCGGTTGGCTTAAATCGCTTGTATCTGTTATTTGATCTTTTTCCGGGTGTGCCTGTATATTTGTTTGTGCGTGTGTAACCATGTATGTGCGTGGTGTTGAGGTTGCAGCTGAGCACTTGATAACCAGTTTATCTATTATGAGGAATTATATTTGTGTATGCTATTAATTACATGAATGTTGTGGCATAAGCTGTCTGTTGCCTTTACATGTGAACCGTGGCCATGCAGAAACATGGTTTGGTTTAATGTCACATCCTGCACAGCTGCACCTGGTTCACCTGAGTTGGCTGGAAGCTTAAACATTGTATGAAAGCAAACAGAAAAAGGACTGTTGAGCTAATTGAAGACTTTGCGTTTCCTTCCTGTGGTTAAACCTCCACTTAAAGACAGAACAGCTAACCAGCTTTGCTTCAGGCAGATTAATAGCTCACAAATGTGAGTACAGAGAAACATTAATAACAATACTGGTGAACAGTATAGAACAAAGAATAATAATGGCTGTGTTATCTATTTAAATCACTGTCAGAGCTACTGACCCTTAATAAATGATCACCTACTTCACTTAAAGTCTGAGGGAAAATGTTAATTACTGGGAACCAGTTGAGGCTAATAAGAGGCTTCACTTTGCTGACAAAAAGACAGCAATTTGACAAAAAGAAACATCCTCCCAGTCCGGCTTTCTCAATGGCCCTGATGGTGATGGTGGTATTGTCAATAACACAGCCATCAATCCAGAATAATTATAGACTAAACTTTCCCTGCTGCATTGATTACATTTACAATCTTGTTTTGTATTTTATAGCTGATACTTAACGCAAAAGCCACCTGTTGCATTTGCTAAATGTATAATGTTGTTCATGTAAATCTATGGTGACAGAGCTTATGCATTATATCGTCATGTCTGTTCCATGCATATCTGGTTCATTTAAGAGAATTCTGTGTGTTTAACAGGATGAGTACATGTTCACAGATGTGTTAAATGAGAAGACAACTAGACTGTCATGTTATACCTGTAGACTTAATAATATTCTAAAATGAGGGTCATATAACTGGGGGCTAGAAGGAAATATAATATATGGGTAATACAATAGTTAATGAAAACCAAAGTATATGAGTGGAACGCTCGAGTAAGATGAGCAATGGAATTTGAAATGTAAAGTTCCATATTGAATGTTGTTGGCTTGCTTGTAAAGCAAAAAATAGAGACAAGAAAACATAATCTTCTCATTTGAATTCTATTAAATGCATTTAATGGATTATACAGAAATTCCCAGGACTCCTACAATTGTCAACACACAAAATATTGTTGCTTTTAAAATGTTTTTGACACACTATGGTGAGTTTACGAGGCCAAATCGAAACAAACAAATTAGAGAAAGAAAATCTACCGGTAAACTAAAAAGCTTGTCATGCATACCTTTACACATTTCACAGTGTCCCTTCAAGAACAGGATGAAAGGGAGATATTTGAAAACTAAGAAAAGTGCCCTGGGGAATAGGATCCCATTGTTCCTTAACAATAAAGTTTAGAGCATGAGGTAGTCCCACCTCTATCACTTTTACCAACCCACAGTGTTTGGCTGAAGTCCCCTTTGACCCCTGTTCTTTAAACTTGCGACCCATTTCCAGTGAGGCTTACAGAGATGGCGGCACTATACTAGGTGTCAGTCACGGTCAACTGCCTTAAGTCTTTGTGATGCAAACAGTTGAGAGATTGACAGAGAGCCGGAAGTATCAATTTTAAGAAGCTATTAAAAGAAAGATAAAGTCTGAGGACAGGCAACGGGTTCCTCAGTAATGGGCCCCAATTTGGTGTCAGTGCATACAAGTATGAAATATGAAATAATTCCTACCGTTGTCTTCAACAGTGAAGTAGAAGATATCACTTGTGGCGTTGCTTCCATCCAACAGCACGTAACAGATCTTCATGTCATCAATATCAGCTGTTGGTATGACAAATATAGTGTTAGCTGAAAATGTTAGGAAAGATATTTGTACGACTAAGCCACTTTTACATGGTTTTAGTTACAACTCAGGCTGCAATTAAGTTGATATGGGCCACAGGAGACACAGAAGCATTTGTTTTAATCAAAGTTTAAATATTTTATTAGTTAGAAATATCTATTTCAGAAATACAATCTACAGTTATTATTATGATTATTAGTATTAATATTATTTGAGTAATTATTATAAGTATTACGATCATACAATCAATTGTAAATTACAATATCTTCACTTATTTATTGTTACAATTTACACTAATTAGATAGACCTAATATTGTTCATCAATAATTCATTATTTTGTAAGATTACTGCATATTTAGGTTACATGATAATGAAGCTAGAACAATATTAAATGATTTTTGGCATTGATAGCATTGACATTATAACCTAATAATGCTGATTTGGCTAACATGTTAGCAAACAGTTGCCCACCTACACATGAGTATCATGAGTAAAGCTCATACTGTAACATAATCTAGCATTTAGCAGCTAAAGAGTCAGATATTTCGGGAGTTGGTGGAGACCAAAACAGAGCTATAAAGAAAGAGAATATTGAAATGAAACACAACTCCAAGTGAATGCTAATGTTGCTTTGTATCTGCAGTAAGAGTGAACCAAAACAGCGGGACATGAAACCAAAGCATTGAGTGAAAAATGAAGTTAGGGTTATTGCAGAGTCAGGTCATAATTGACCTCTTTAATATTTCATATGGTCATTGAATCCATGGCATATTACATTCTAAAACTTTGAGAGGAAATAGTGTTACATTGTCTTACCTTGTGAGAAAGTCTTGATGCTGTCATTGCCCAGGGCAGTGTTCATGATGAAGCCATGCAGAGGAGCCTTAGACACAATGTATTTCAGGACCTTTTGGGAACTGTCCCGGTCTTCTGATCGAAGGGCCTTGCTGGTGATCACGAAGCCCAGGTGGCTTGTTTGGAGGACCTTCAGTGAGGCAGCAGCTTTGTTAACCACAATCTGGGGCACACCGTTGTCCACAGTGTTGATGTGAATGGTCATCATCTGAGGCTTACGTGTCTCATAAACCGTGTCAGGAAAGACATAAAAATCATTATGAGTGCCATCTGTGACAGTGAAGGAGAAGCTGTCTTCGTTGGTCTCAGTGCCATCGTGCTTATAGCTGATCAGGTTCTCGTTAAGGTCATGCTTGGAAAAGGCTGTGATTGGTTTGGTATTGTTAAAAAGCAGCTGCCCGTGCACTGGCACCTGGGTGACTATGAATCGCAATAGGTTGTCTGGGGTGTCCCGATCCTCCGCTGTCAACTCAAACGGTGTGATGAGCTTGTTTTCTCCCTCCTCCACAAACAGTTTGCTTATCGTCAAGACAGGTTTCTTATTATCTACATCAGTGATGGACACTCTGAAGGTACGGAAGACAGGATTGTAACCATCTGTCACCTCAAACTCAAAGCTGTCCATTTTCATCTCATCATCAGAGGTGTGGATGTAGTAGATCTTGTTGCCAGCAAGCTGCATTTGGGTGAAGGTGGAAATGGGAACACCTGGGTAGTCAGTGCTCTCTAAGTGGCCTCTACTAGGGGCTCTTGTGATACTAAAGCTGAGGAATTCGTCAGGACTGTTAATGTCAGTAGTGCTGAGGAGGTCAGTGGTAAGAGTTACTCTCCCTCCTTCTTTCAGAGTCACACCTTTGTTGATAACATCTGGAAAGACCATGTCAATGCTTCCAATGTTGATGTAAAAGTAACGATCAATCAGGGGATTGATGCCATCTGTGACGTCAAACTTCAACAGGTCACGGATTCCCTCCTGGCCTGTGTGTACATACTGGATGAGTTGTTTGTCAATTTCGTCCTGTGTGAAGTTCATCCCGAAGGTGATATTTCCTAAAACATTACCAAATTTGCTGATACGCTGAAGGTAGCCTTGGCCTGGGCCGTAACGCACAACATACGTTAGGTCTTTGTCTTCAGAGTCAAGATCTGTGGCTTTCAAAACCCGGTTGCTGATGACTTTTGTCTCTCCAATCTCAACATCAAGGCCATCATTTATAGTCATCCTTGGTGTCTCATCATCAACAGGAATAACCATGATAAGAACTGTTTTCTCCACTGTATGTTTCCCATCTGAGAGTCTGATCTCAAAGCTGTCCTCTTTGGTCTCTGAGTCATCGTGTTCATAGACAATGTTGGATGCCTCTTTGATCTGTTCCAAGTTGAATTTTCCCACGGGGATGGTGCCAGTGCTGAGCTGCTGAACTATTGTACCGTGTTTGGGGTTTTTGATGATCTCAAAGTTCAGCTCATCCCCAGGGATGTCAGCATCAGCCGCGTTCAGAATCGGAGTGTCAATGATCAAACTCATGCCCTCCATTACCAAGAACTCACGGATGAAAATCTCTGGCTTCTCATCATTGGCTGGAATGATGACTATAGGGAAGAAATGGCGTTCAGAGAAGTTAATACCATCTGAGCAACGGAAGGTAAAACGATCTTCCACGGGTTCAACTCCTTTATGGATGCTTTGGACATAGAAGATATGGCCGAGGGCAATGTCTTTAATGCTAAAGGCAGTGATGGCTGTCCCAGCCCTGGATTTTTCAGAGCCTGCCGCTGGGGAGATGTTCTCCACATAACCAGATGTTGGTTGGACGATTATGGTGCAAAGGATATCATCATTGTCAGTGTCGATATCCTCAGTTTGGATGTGGTCTAGGGTAATGACATTCTTTTCCCCTTCCAGTCCAACAAACTGCTCTCCAACACTGACACTAGGTGGAATGCTGTCAACAGGAAGGATGGTGACGTGAACTGTCACTCCTTGGATCTTATTGTCGCCAACAACCCACTGCTCTGACAAATCAGACAGAGTAAGGTTGAAGGAGTCGTATTCTTTGACTGGTCCGATTTCACCAGATGTGTGTGCATATACCACTGCCCCATTGATGATGTCTTCCTGGGTGAATCTCTCAGCGGGAGCACCATTAACTAGGATTTCACCCAGCCTGGGAGGCTTCTCAACAATGAAAGTGAGGATGAGGTCATCTGTGTCTTCATCACGGCCCTGAATGACATTACTTGTAATCTCTGTGGCACCGTTCTCTAGTACATCGATAGCTGCCCCGAGCAGACCGGCTGGGAGCATAATCATGGGGGTTTCGTCATCAACTGGCTCAACGGTGACCTTAATGCTGATGGGTACCTCATGAAAACCGTCACTGATATCAATCTTTATGACGTCAATGAGGGTTTCCTCTCCACCGTGGATGTAAGTTAGTCGACCATTTGCAATGTCTTCAAGTACAAATGTTTCTCCGTTTGCCATGTCGATCCCCAGATACTGCAGCAGCCCGTACCGAGGAATCTGGGTCACGGTGAAGATGATATTTTCATCATCTGTATCTGTGTCTGTGGCATGCAGCTCTTTTCTAGTGATGATATATGTACTTCTTTCCATAACAGTGAACCCTGTGTTGGTTATAAATGGGGGTTTGTTGTCCACTGGCTGGAGGAAAATGGTGAATAGTCCATCTAATGTGTTACCAGCAGTGTCTTCCACAATGAAGGTGAACTGAGCTACTTTTGGAGTGATGCCCAGCTCCTGGTCTGGAGGCTTGTATGCTACTTTGTGGTGATTAACCTGGGCCTGTGTGAACTCTGTAATTACTGTGTCTGGGCTGTCAGTCAGCACAATTTCACCTAAGGGGGCTGGATTGTTCTCATCTGTGTCAGTTGGGGGCTTAATGATGGTGTACTTCAGGTCCCGGTCATCTGAATCTAAATCAGTGTAACACAAGAAGTTCTTCTTGAAGTGTGTTAGCTCGTATTCCTGAACTGTCATGTGAAGGGAGGTTCCCGGAAAAAGCTCTGGAGCAAGGTCATCAACAGGATGGATTTTGTTGGTGAAGATGTGTTCGCCAGATTGATTAGGAGGGTCATTGTCATCTTGGACCCGGAACACAAACTGATCAATCACAGTGGTAATGCTATGGGGTCCAATGTGACGGTAGAACAATTTTCCATCCAGAATATCCTGCTGAAACCATTCAGTTACCACCTGCTCAAACATCTCATCTGTCTCGCTGAACTTCCAGAGAGACGGGTCAGAGGGAGGCTCCACTTGCCTCAGCAAGAGCTCCCCTACAGTTGAGTAGGGCTCCTCCAAGATAAACTTAATGGTGGAGTCTTCTGAATCAATATCTGTGGCGCTCAGGATGAAGGGAGAAATCTGCATGACTTCATTCTTAAATAGCACCAGACCAGTGTTAGCATTGATAATAGGCGGCTCATCATCAGTGGGAGCAATAGTGATAGGGAACAAAAATTCCACATTATTACTGCCATCAGTCATTCTAAAAATAATGTTGTCGCTATAGGTATCGCTGCCGTCATGCTGGTAAACCACAATGCCGGCGTCTAGATCAGCAGGTGTAAAGAATTTCCTGCGAGCTCCTAGCACGGTTAGGTCTCCATGCTTTAAGCCGTCAACAACAGTTATTCTCACATCTTCCAGGTTGTCCTCGTCACTAATCTCTAAATTCTGGGAGCTGGAGAGAGCTCTGGACTGCCCTTCAAACAATAGCTGCCCTGTATTTTTGGTCGCCACAGGAGCCAAGGTATTCATAGGCTTCACCACAATCATAAAAGCAAATGTATCAGACACAGCACCATCAGTGTCTACAATTTCAAACTCTAGCTGGAAAATCCTCTCTACTTCTGAGTCCTCTGAAGGTGGCTTATATGCTATTTTAAGATCTTTGATGTCTCTCTGGTAGAAAGAGGTGATAGGGAGGTTCTGATCATCTGTGCTGATGATATAGCCCTGCAGAGGGCTCAGCGGTGTAGTAATGTTGAAGATTAAATCATCCAGGTCAGATTCAACATCTTCAGCAGCCAGCATGTCATTTGTAATAGCTGTCATCACAAACTGATCAACTTCCATCATCATCATGGCTACAAAACTGGGTTTAGGAGCAGTATTCTCTGCACCCTCTCTGATTCTAACCATTATTTGGAAATGCTCTTGCATTATGGTGTTGCCTTCATTATCCTGCAGCTCTACCATCATTGGAATATAGTCTCTGTTTGGTGAGTTGGTTTTAGCTGTGTGCTTGTAGCGAATGCCTTGTTTCACAAACTCATCACAGTCAACCATTTGGCCATTTGAGGGGTTATTCAAAAGAGTGCCATACCTGGGAAGACCGCCAGCGCCGACCAGAGTGGCAATCTTACACTGTGTGACATCGTCCTCAAAGGAAAACTCCAGACCCTTTTTGTCAATAGGGTTGCTGTCACCACTGAGCTTTTCAACATTTAGGGGCACGTTCCTGGTGAGGATCTCAAGCTGCTGGAAAACCACTTCCACTTCCAGCATGAAAGGAATGATAACTGTGTCCGTCTGGGAGTCATAACGAAGCTGCAGCTTCACACGATCCTTGCTGGGGCTCCGAGATCCAAAATGAGTGTATTTGACTTCATCTGGTCCGAATGAACAGGGGAACCTTTTCGGGGTCAACATCCCAGGTTTATGGGCCAGTGGGTCATTGTCCAAAACTGTGATGTGGCAGCGATCACCAGGCTGCACTTCTGTTACCAGGTCATTCACAGGGTCAAGAAACACAGACCTCCCTAAAGGCACCCTGATCCCATTGTTAGCGATAATGATGTTGTCTTCATTAGGTCCAGATCTGTGGTGATAAAAGTGAGCTGGATCAAACGGCTCTGCGTCTACTGAGGCAAAACAGAAGCTGAGAGAAAATGTCACAAGCAGGCATCTTAAAACTGGCCACTTTTGACAAAGTGGGGGACTTTGCAGACAACCAGCCATATCCACTGCTAGTTGCCTTGCAATGTATCTTACAAGTCAGCAGTAGCAGGCTGTCCCAAGGGGGGGGAAAAGCATAAAAAAAAAGAAAACTCTCCGCGTTGGTCTGGGCCTTGGAGTGTGTCCTCTGTGTCTCTCTCTGTTTCTGTGTGGCCACACAGAGACACAAGTGTGGTGAATGCTGCAAGGCTGTGCAGGTAATAATGAAACTGTAGACAGTGACAGGCGCAGGCCCCTCCTTCTGTCAGCACAGGGAGGGAGCCTCCTGCCCCCATGGCTAATTTAAGAAAGACCATTGGACAAGACTGTGAAAGTGCTCCCTCCAACCAACACCCACCCTTCTCCCCTTCTCTCACCGAAAAAGGTGGGGGATAAAATCCAGTGCAAAAACTAACCTAATTCATTGGAGTTTGTGTGATCAAATGAATTGTCACTTTCTGCATATTTTCTTTAGGTTTGAACAAATTGGACAATTCATATTAATGTATTATAGATTTAGGCAATAGCTATGCTTTTGTGGTATTTTCCTATTCGTCTCCTACTCAATTTCTTAATAAATTAAAAAAATATGTCAATTGATAGTTGATCAAGTTCCTTGATTATTTTTCAAAGTTAGTTTCGGAAATTATTGTTTCCATTGGAATTTAATTGTACAGAAAACTTATGTAGATTTTTTTTGTAATGCTTCTGGTCTGTGCCCTCTAATGGGGAAATGCTATGCACTTAAGATGAATAAATTAAGCAATAAACTGCCATTGATTCTGGTCCAGTATTTCTAGTGGTTTTAACGTCACTTTGAAGTTTGCCATTCTCTGATGTATCATTGTTGACCAGTATGATTTCCCACATTTCAGAGGGCGATGAAGGGAGTGGGAACTATGTGAATGAAGTGACCAATCACTAATTACAGTAACATCAATGTCTCTATGGCATCTTCAAATATGGCATCCCAGCACAATTTCTGTGTACAGGGTAATCATTCTGCGGCGCACAACTAAACCTCTCTCAACTTGTAATACAACCGTTGGGAATTCTTTTTTCCAGTTTTTTCTCTTCTATATTGTAAAGAGGTTTGAATAAAAAGAATCCAATATATTTGGTATTTGAGTTATTACCTCGGCTTCAATAAACAAAAAAATGAAACATTTATTATCACCATCAGCATAATCTGCCAATGCACATGACCTGTGTGAAATGATCCTCCAAAGGTTTTTTGCGTTCTTCTCACGAGTGACTCTGAGAGGTCAAGTCGGTGGGACGGCTCGGCACCGGAGTGGCTATTAGTTCACAGACGGACAATAACCTGACATCAGCTGGCAAGGACAGGTGTATGGACACTATTTGGTCTCACACACACAAACACAACTCAAAATACTGCTCACTTGAGGTATATGAGTTCTATATCAACAAGTCCACATTGGTCCCTGGCAGGAAGGCCATCACTTAATATAAGAGCTAAACCCTGCAGTGTCCAATCTCAGATATCCCAGAAATTACATTGAATAGGACTTTACTGCAGCAATACAGACACAGCAGAGTATGGAGAAATCAAGCAGTCATACTGGATGCAGTGAGAATGTGAGAATGTGTACTCAGTACGGTGCACAAGGTCATGTTAAGATAAAAATACCTAGTAGCCTTTTATGGATCATCTTTCGAGTTGGGCCTGAAACTTGATAAAGTGATCCGTATGCATTGCTCGAACATTTCTTTCAACCACATTTTATAAAACTTTTATCGTCATTTATGCCAGTGATGATATATTACTGAATAGCAGGATACCTCTTATATACAGTTACGTTTTTTTAATGGATGAATATGTTTAGCACAGATGAAAAGTGCTTCGGATCAATTAATATCTAAACACAAGAATGCAAGATTGAAAATCTGTTGTGGGAAAATATTTGGAAGATCACCTGTAATCACACAATTAATACAAGAAGTCCAAATTGAGTCATTATTCCGTGAAAGTTCCTCTGTTTATTGGACATGATAATGCTTTGAGGACAACCCTGTGAACACTCAGCAACCTTCCTTGAAGTGTGGGCCAAATAGTAGAGATGCCATATGCATCCAGGCATTCTGTATCACACTTTTCATTACATCCCCTAAATAAATCTTGCCCTCCTCACTTGACCCGCCAAGAATAAAAACAGGGACACACACTGCAGTGTGTAACTATAGAAACAAACACACCAAGCTTTTTATACTCTGTTACTCCGGGGTTTCACTCACATTCTTTCAATATTGAAGAAGTGTATTGCAAAATAGCAACCTGTGGACTAAAAAAGTCAGGTATGGATTAAATGTATGATAAATTATTCTACCTCTCCAGCTGTAGGTTATCATTGATATGGAAAAGAAAACAGCTACTAAATGCATCTGTTCTCGAGCTGCGGCATGGCTTTCATGAAGCCATTAGTTTGACTTTGTCCAATTTAGATATCAAAGAGACGACATGCCTTAATGAGTGTCAAAGGTAAACAGAGAATGAACTTGGGTCGAAGCCAAGCCCTGTTGCCCATGGATCAACTCTTCATTCAGGGGGCAGCCAATGATGACAGCAGGCAGTAACAAACTCATGATAAACAAAGCCCAAGTGGATCCCATCCCTGTATCCCTAAGGGAGAGGACAGGACTCTTGGTGCAGTTGTTACGTCTGTCAAGCTTAAGCCACATTCAGATGCAGATCTCCATAATTTACAACCCAGTTGCATGGAGGTTCGTCAAATAGTCACAAAAGACAATCTGTTAGTGTCAAGGGACATGAATTGTCTGTTTTTTGTGTGTGTCGCTCAGCACAAAAATAATGCCACTGGAAAGTCAATTTGGAGTGTTATTCGTGGTGGATGCACAAATTAAATGCATTCACGTGAATAAGCAACAGTCGGAACAAGTGACATACTTAATAATATCCAAAAAAGAGTAGTATAGGTGGGTGGGTGGGAGACGAAGTGGATGGGTCCAACAAGCAGGGTCGACACTGTGTTTTGGATTGATGGTTGTGGATTTGTTGCCCAAACCTAACCAATTTAGTTTTTTGCCTAAACCTAAACCCAACCATAATGTTTTTTCTTAACTTAACAAAGTGCTTTTGTTGTCTAAACCTAAGTCGCCCCCCAAAAGATTGTCGTGCCGAGGGGAACGAAAAATAACCCCAAAAATAAACGGACAATTTGTGTCCCTGAACACGAAACCAATAGATTATATTTTGTGACTATTTCACAAATTGCCCCGAGACTGTGTTGTAACTTAATAATGTTAAGCTCTGTAGAAATATATTTAAATAAACTACTTAAATAAATATGTGTTGTCTTTTTATTTTTTTATTTCACATTTGTCAAATGTGTCTTTTAACACATAAATATTAAATGATTTAAATGACTTGCAATCGGTCAGGAAATATGACTTAGTAAACTTAAATCCTTACAACATTCCTCAATTTAGCACACTGACAGACGCTTCAATGGATGTTCTCTGGTTAAAAAGGAAAACAGTTTTATTCATCATTCTTCACAATCTGGGCTTGTCCATAACTCTTATCACTCAAGAGCATCTCAGGCATTCATACAGCTGATGAACAACTCAGTCCAGCTGTGCAGGGCTCTTGATATGTGTCACTGTTAGCGTGTGTGTTTGTCCCTGGAGACAATACAGAGGGCCATATACAGGTCTGCAGCATCAGAGCTACGCTACCGGACACACACACATCATTGCTACCCCCACATACAGTTCAATAAGAAAATATATTAGTTAACTATCTTGATACATTATCCAGAAAACACCAAACCTTGTCTTCCCGCATCAGGCATGTTTCATGTTTCATGATTGTGCAGCTCATGTTGACTGTGGAGATACCGTCACATTTTGCTCATTCAACTCCTGATGAAGTTCATCATTGTGCTACTTGTTTCATGTGACACTTGAAAAAAGTAGTCCCTGCCTTAAAGGCAACAGGAAGAGAACGATATATATATATATATATTTTTTATACAGACACTTGAAGTTTTGTAAATATTTTACATTTCTCCTCAACTTTAAAACAAATGTTTGCTCGTTTGGATCTCAAAACAAGCTTCCCACTACTTTGCATCACATAATGTAGATATAATGAAATACATAGTAGATACATAAATATTGGTGTATGTGCATTGACTCTTCTCTTTGATTCTTTCCTTTTTCTCCTCATCTTTTTAAACAATCACCTGCAGAATGTGTAAAGTAGCTCAGATAAGTAGCTCTGACAGATTCTATGAAAACAAGAAATGACATCAGCAAGGTGCCGCATCCCTGATAAACTTCATGACTCCTTAGAATAGCCGAAGGAGATGCCCCCACATTCTCTTCATTACTCGCTAGCATCCTAATCATCCGGCCTGTTGTAAATATACACAGCGTATAAATAGAGGATACTGAGACCTGAGACATTTGGATCCAGTTCCGAGGAGGAACAGGTTTGTGTTCTGCTGCACTGGATGATTTGGTGCAGGGTGTCCATGACTGCGGTCAGGTTTGAGGGGTACGCGCACAAAATTTAGACCCGCTTCTGCCGTCACTGCTGCACCGCAGGCTCAGTGCAACATTTCATCCGCTTAATGGTGGATTAATGCATCCTGCGAGCAGATTGATATAGGCCGGTGCTTCCACTCGTCTTTAAAGGAGAGCGGAAGCCCATGGAAACAGGCTGGATATAGCAGCTGGATCAGACCCAAACACTAGGCAACACATCACTGTAGATGGAAATTATAAAAATATTATATGGCTCGTGAAATTAAACAGGAATCTAGATCCATATTTATATCGGCAAGTCCTTCAGCGATGAGCTGGAACCCCACACAGCAATTAATTGTGATTTATTGTGTGTTAAATAGCAGATTTTTATTTATTTGATTTTTATTTTAATCAAAGTAAATGATACATGTTCTGTTTACGGTTTAATGAGCACCAATAATGACCTTACTATACGTATACTACTAGACACCATTTCCAAAATCAGAAAGCCAGCTACTGACCCAGGACTGTATACAGCACAGTGCCGGGGGATTCCGGTCTTTTAACACTGACCCTTTGAACTAAATGTGTTTGCACCTGGAGCTCATGTTTGCACTTAAAGTAAAACAAGGTCGGGGCGATCCAAAAGAACAGTTGGTGAAAGTCAGCAGGGGAGAGGCAGAGGTACAGTATGGTGGACTGAACAAATGCTAATTGACTTAATCAGTATTTTCTGGGGCCAGAGACGCACAAGAAAAGTGATGTCAATATTTCAGTTTATACGGTTTATTTATCTATATCAGAAACTTGTGAATAACGTTTGTGGATAAAGTTCTTCATTATTGAATGTTACATGGTGTTATTTAATGTTAATCAAGTAATTTTTAGTTAGGTTTCTAAATAAAAATAAAATAATTTTAAAAATATCTGGTAAAAAAAACCCGCCAGGTTGATATATTGTCCCGTCTTTAGTTTCTGTTCAGTTTGTTTTACAGCTATAACAACCAGAGCTTCTGGTGTCACTTTTATTATTAATGTGGTTGGTTAAGATGAGCCAAGATTGATCAACACCTCGATACAAATTATAAATCATTTCTAATGGTAAATAATTGCAAAAAAACATATAGGACATAGTTAAAACACTTTTATTTTATACATTTATGTCATTCATGGCAATTGTTTTAGCATAACGGACATTGTAATACTACTGAATGGAAACAGTATGGAAAAGCAAAAAGCAGGATCTACAAAAATAACATTGCATCCTAAAGAGCACTGATTTAAACCTGACAGTCCTGTATTGTCTTGTTTATTTATATATCATACTTATCATCATTTACAAATATGTACCAAAAATACTGTTATGTGGGTTAATTTATGTAAAGTATTTGTCAGCAATTATAACTCATCCTGCGAAGACATGTTTCATATTTTTACAGCTGGATTTTACTCAATGATATACAATACAATTATATCTGCTTACAACTACACCCCAGTGGGTTATAAACCATTTATCATATGTTTTTATACTGTTTATGAATACTCAATGGAGGGGGGACCGTTTGTAAAACACACAAATTCAGTTCAATCAGTAAAATGCTTAAGACGCTTAGTTCAGCTGATGTTTAACTATGGAAAAGCTGCCATGTTAGAATACATTTGTGGAGGAAAACACTACATTTCTCACACCGTACTAACAGACGTGTCCTTCTCCCTTGCGGTCACTTCTTCAATCTGAAACACAGTAAAAAAAAAAAGACACAGAACGATGAAAACAATGCATCCTGTCCCACAGTCACACGTCCTGCAATCACCTGCTTTTTCCACTTGTAACTTCTGCTTTGACCAAGTTGAAAAAACCAACCTTTGACCAACCTTTGCCATTACCTCTGACCTCTATGGAGAGACATCTGTTTGAGGAAGAGGATACCTGACATAATCCTAGTCCACATCGATTGATGTGATTTATGCTTAACCAATAAGTGACTGCAAAAATACAGTGTAGTCTCTGAGCGTTTATGTAACAGTGGGTCAGGGAGGGTTAATCTTGCGGTTCATATTTGTTTAAATAAAAATACATAATTAGCCATTCCTAATATGTTTTACACTTTACAGTCTTCAATTAAAACACAGCTGATACTTTCAACAGGCTTAAGGGCCAACTGGTCTATTGCACTTTCACAACCATTCAAACCCAATCGCTTATTTCAAAGTGGTTATTGGTCTCAAATTTGTCACGAGTTAATCTGAACTGCATCCAATATAAAGGGGGTTGTTTTAAATCAGTGATGTGACTACTCAGGCTCAGGTTGCAGGTAAGACTTCACATTGATCTTAGTCTAGTTATGCCGGGTTGATAGATTGGGATCTGGGGAGACCAGTTAGCCGCTATAGTGAAACCTGGCTGCTGAAAGATTGGGAATTCCAAGGGGGATTTAGTTGTGTGGAAGAAAATGCTCAACTGAGTCCCATGCAAAGATGATCATCCTTTTCAGTCACCCACAAACAGAACACCCCCAAATGCCATTCAGGTAAAACAATAACACTTTGTGAAAACGATTTGTGAGGTTAAGTAAGTTATTTTGTTCTGTCTTCTACTTAATTTGGCATCTGAAGCAAACAAGACGTTTCTAATAACCCTTTTTGAAGGGAAAAAATACTTTAATTTCATTTCATTCTCCGCCGCTGAAAGTCCTTCATCACTGAATTGAAATTGTATGTATTTCCTGAAGTGAAAAATGTCTTTATTGGGGAACAACAAGGGACGTGCACAAAAACAGAAGTTGAAACAACTGGAGCGATAAAATGTATCAGACCTGATGGATTGATTACTTCGAGGTTACGTTTTCTGAACCAGAATGAGTGATGTTGTTCACAGCAAAACAAGATGCAAAACAGCTGTAAATGATCTGAATATTAGCCGAAATAGGTAAACATGTAAGAAACAAAATCCTAAATGTATTCAAGTAATACAGAAATATAAATCATACTCATTTTATTTCAGTGTCTGAGTTTAGTGTAAATAGTGTAAAATATTTCTAGATATCATTGTGTTTGATTTTGCGTTGATTTAAGAATTGCTTAAATTAAGAGTTACTGTAACAGGGTCAGGATCAAGTTTGAATTAGAGTTATAAAAATGGTGTAAAAATGTAGGTTTGGGCTAAGGTCCGGGTTAAGGGCCGGTCACACCAAAATCAATGAATTCTAATGCAGTTTATTGTGGTCAGTAGATTTACTCGTCGGGTCAAAGTAAATCCATACATTTGCGTGTATTGAGTTCAACTTTTGTGCCTCTGACCGATAGAAAGCCACCGTGACAGTTTTGACCTTCGAGGGGATGAGGTGCTTTGGAGGCAAAAATGGAGAAAGTTAAGTTATTAGCTTTGTTTGAATTAACCATTTAAATACACTGCATTGACGTAAGTCTCAAGTCAAGTAAATCAAGCCGAATGTCAGAAATCACAAATTTGCCTCAAGGAGGATTTGCAATCCGTAAAGCTAACGACATCCTCTGTATTTTCTTCCTCGTTTCAGATAAGAAAAACACCTTACTGTTATATTAGCGATCAAGCTTAGCAAGTTAGCTAGCCCCTTCTTTAACTGTACACTGAATGAAAGGAATCCTGAGAATAAAAAGCCAGATAGAGTAAATGGCCCGGAACCATGAAAATAGAAAGAAGCTTGGAGAGCTGTTTTGACTGACCTGAGTCATCATGTTACCAGCTTGCCCGCCTGTTAGAGGTTAACTCGGCAGTAACTCGGCAGTTAAAATAATTTACCAACTACCCCAGTCACTACATCACAAAGTCCCATAGGACTGAATCTGATGAATTTCGCTGTCCCGCCTTCTGGGTTCAGCGTTGGATAATTATTTTGCAGTGCCACCTGTTACCTTGAACTGATATACAGTGTATATTCCACACTTGAATGTTTCAACATAAACTGAGTAACATCAAACGAAACGACACTAGAGTTTTAACATTTTTGGGTACTTTTATTCAGCATCATCTAAGATTCCACCTGAGTTCACTTTAAAGTGTGTAAAGGATGAGAGACAAAGATGTAATAAAGCCTCGGTGTGACTCTGACAGTTTGACACTGCCTGAGGAATGTGGAGTCGATGCCGGAGGCGATACCAGCAGGTGAATGAATGTCCGTCTGTCAGCAGGCCTCCTGATCACAGCAGTCCTGCCAACTGCACAAAGCCTGGCCAGGAATGTCTAAAGCAGCCTGGAGAGGACAACAGAAGAGGAAACTGTCCCTGCAACTATAGACCTCATGGGGTTTGGAGTCGTAGGTCATTGAAAGAGTCAGCTGCGTTGGGATCTGGGCGCGTTGACATGAAAGCGGACGCATCTTCATGCTGTGTTCATCTTTTTAGAACCAACTTCAACTAGCTAGCTTCTTGACAATTATTGGATGGTACATTTGGTACAGATATCCAAGGTACCTAGAGGGGGAATTTCAGTGACTTTGGTTACCTGATTTGCATTACATTGTCATTGTGAGCATGCTGGCATTTAGCCACACACCCTGCTCTCCTACAGCGTGATTGTTTACTTTCACAGTAGAGTTAGTGATTTCTAAAATTTCAATCATGATAAATATGTTAGCTTACTCAGTTGGGAATCTTGACAAATTTCCAAACTACAGTAAGCTGTCATTACTTTGTCCTTAACTAGACAGATGTGTCCTCTTTATAGAAGATGAGTTGCAAAAAAAGAACAAAGCCTTGGTAACTAGTCAAAGTAAAGGCAACACGGTCAATAAATCACAGAATGTCAAGGGTGTGATTGTTCACAACGAACCCACTGTGACTCGACATCGTGTGACTGGAGTGCTGACTCTATTTCTGTATTCTCTAGAAATTGTTTTCACTATGTATCCCCCCTCTTCCTTTCCTTCTTTGAGAGACTTGCAGTGTGGTGTAAAGAAGGGAAACATGCACTACTAAATTGAGCCCTTTAAATATTTTGCGTGCCACCTGCCAAAGTATGGACTGGAGTACAAAGGAAGAATCTAGAAAATGTGACACTAGTTGTAAAATGTCTATAGTGTAAATAAGGAAGGTCAAGGCCTAGCATAATTTGACATCTCTTAAAATAAGAGGATGTAGGTCAGGGAAAGTAGAAGTACGTTTTTAATTGGCCGCTGCTTTTACATTGCTTTCTGCGTCAGGATAGAAATAAACCTGAATTCAGAATTACAAAATTGTATGCTTGAATATAAAATATATAAATATTGGGTGAATGGTGGAGAAGGAATTATCTACTTTACGGTAACATTGAGGCCAACTAGTAAGCAATTTTTCATGCCTCCGTCCACAGTTCTCACAAATATTGTTTTTCATTTTTTTCAGGTTCTGTCATGTGCAGCAGCATTTGTTGAAATGCATCTTAGTTTGCGCCACACATCACAGCAGCCGCTGTGCATCCATTTCTGCAGAGACTTGCTCAATGACAGGCAAGGAATGTGAGCCAGTTGACTCTGACGTAAAGGCCACATTATTCTCCTGCAGTCACTGTGTACCCTTTAATTAGGATTATCTGACCTATGACCTTTGGAAAGGACTTTAACCCAGAAACTTCTCCAGGGCGAGGAAGTGAAGCAGGAAGAAGACACACACCCAAGTTGGTTTTGATAAAAAGACAAGAGACAGGAAGCTAACCTGAGAGGCTAAAATACAGTATGCGTTCAGACACACACTGATGGTCATGCCTAATGGCATCACGCTGAAAGGTTCTGTATTGTTTTCAGTTTGAAGACGATCAGATTGACCTCATTTGTCATTGTCTGAGCCTTGTTTTCCTCTTTACAAAAGCACGCCATGACCTCATAAGGGGTTCAGTATCACAACAAACTCAACTAAATTGTTTGGGAAATAACATCTACTCTTAAAAGTTAAAGTTCAGAAAATTGAAGTGCAGTAACTCCTTGTAGCACTGCACCTTTTGTCTGCTGTCAGTCTTTATGCTAAGCTAAGCTAACTGACTACAGCTTCATATTTATTGGACACATAAGAGAGTGGTATCAATCATCTCATTTAACTCTCAAGAAAACAAGTATTCATTGAAATCCTTCAACTATTGCTTCCATACATACAATACATCTTACAGTAGAAGCTAGGTGTCGTCATAATTGGTGTGCGAGCTAGTGCTGATAATGACCCTGATGAAGACCCATGTCGGTCACAATGCCTTGGTTTTTTAAGTACATATTGCCATGTAAAATAAAGACATTTTCGATTGGCTCAAACCCTATGCCTTGGATTCTGCATTTTATACCTTTTTGAAACGCAGTACACCCTAAGGGGCTGATCACACCAGATGCGACTTTTAAAAGTGAAGCCGCTTCAAAAATGCCTTGGCAAAAACACGCCGGGCAAAACGCCTGCGTGCGCAACCGGGGGACATTGATGAGCTGTGCGACTCCGCGCCTTGCGCTTAAAAATTGAGAATATTGTAACTTTTATGCGTGCCTAAAAAACGCTAGAAAAACGCGAAGCGCGGCATTTAAAAGGCACGCATGAAAGGCGCGCCGTACCATAGTAAAACAATGTTTTTTGTTAGCGACACGTTTCGCGTCTGGTGTGATCGGCCCCCTAAGGCTCCAAAGAGCAGCTCTATGGGATCATCACAAAGGCTCAGCAGTGCCTTTACCACATTGTCCACACAATATTTAGTTTTCTTTTTAACTGTGACTTTTACATACAGTATGCTTTGCCGTGAATCATCTTACAAAGCTTTGATAAACCGAATGCATCTTTTTTATGAAAGGCTGCTTGTGTATGCCAGTATGAGGCTGTATCACTGTGTATCCCAAAACACAGACGAGAAACAACCAAACGTCTATGAGGTGATGCTTTTATTCATGAAACTTGTGATTATCAAATAGTTGAGCATTCCTTTTGGATATAACTTACCAGGTATTACTTACTTTACATTTACACAATAATTATGCTGAAGAAAACTATGCCCACGGTGGTGTTGCCAATCCTTTTCTCCTAATGCTGAATAACACTAAATTATTGTTTAGTCATTTTAATCCGGCCCCAACATTATGCTACCAACACTAACACAACATGATAGTGCTATGAAAGAGCCTGTCTTTCCTTTAAACTGCAAGTATATTGTTGTATGTTACTTTGTAGGTAAGAACAAATATATAATTGCACACTAAACTCAGATTTGTTTTAATCCACTGCACCAACAACTTTTCTCCATCCATACTGTAGGCAACGGTAAGATCCTTTAAATTCATGTTAGAACATGAACATTGCCAACATCTTGACATGAAAAAAGTGACACACACAATCGTCTGCATGTACAGTACAACCCGGATGCTGTCCTTAAATGATGCAAGTCTAATAGTTATCTTCACAACTTCAAGCAACTATAAGTTTTCAATTTCTCGCCCAAAACTAGATGTTTTGTGGTAAGAAGTCATGAGAGGAAGGGGAAGAACCAGCTTCCACCAGCTGTTTTCTTCAGTCTGTGTTTTCCCGTCAGTCCCTCCTTCCTGAAATGTTGCCCAGGTGTAATGGTCGACCTGCCAGTTTTAACCACATCAAAACGCAGGAAGCTTCCCCTCACTGTTATTACTGAGATACAGATCCTGCATTCACCAAATGCACCATTGTCATCATGCACACGATAAATCTGTATTTACACCTGTTATATCGGCCAAGAAAATTGTGACTTTGTGAGAAAATAGAAAGCAGAAAAAAGGACACAAATTTTTCAAAAGTAAAACGAGTCAATTCATATACAAACTCTTGTTTATCCCGGGCAATGAAAGGACATAAAGTATACAGACTCATTTATGATCATGAGGCCACATACAGAGCCTTTTGAGTAACAAACAAAAACGTATTGTTCAGCTTTAGATCCTTGACCCTCCTCGGCTCCATGACCTGTCTCTGAACCAAAACCAGCAGCCCCTTCACAAAAAGAGCCTCTGCAAATAAAACATGCTGCTTCAAACTAACGACTAACTTTGTTTGTCTCACATAGTTCAATCTTACTTTGTCTCCTCCTCGCCGTGAAATATTCATCCCAAGCGGTACAGACAGTTTCCTCAAACATTAAACATCAAACATGAAAGCTGAGTTCTGACTGGAAAATAACACAGTGAAGTCCCAGTTCTAATTATGCTGGTTTAGTTTACGGCCTGTCAGCTCATATCCATTATCCACAACTGCTGAATGGTGAGCAGCCTTTTAACTTCAGTTTTCCAGCTTGCTCATCACGTCTCAGACCAGGTGGGAATGAGTGTTCACTTTTTCCTCTTCTCTTCTCTGTTTCAAATAGCGTTATTCACTGTTTTACAACACGTGTTCGCAGTGTCATTTTGGAAGACAGACTTATACTGAGAGTCGCAACATTTCTCACAGTCTCTCACAGTCTACTAGGGACATGATTGGAATTTTTGTTTTACAATGACTTTAATTATCACCTCCAGACTAAAGACGAATCAATCTACATTTAAAAGTAATCTAGAACCATAGGTTTTCAGCTTTTTGGAGAACTGATCCATCAACAGCATGTTTGAGTTTTGTACAACTACTATGTAACATGCTGTCAGCTACAGGTCATATTAGAGACCACAAATGTAAAAAAGTTCAAACAAAAAATATGTAATTGCTTTCCATAACCTTGGATCACACAATCTATATCATTGTGGTGACGAGAGGGCTTGCTAAATTCTTAATTTAGGCGGCGTTCCCCTTTAAGTGTGCCACCAGCAAAGCATTTAGAAGCTCAGAGGATTGGAGATACCCAAACAGGTCTGCATCAAACTGACCAATACAACAAAGGGATGAAATGGTTAGAGCCTATTCACATGTTGGATTATTACTAGCTAATAGTCAATTGATCTATTGTTTAGGGTTTTATGTTAATCATTTTATAAAGGCTTTTTCATAGTACATTTTGACATTAAGACAGAAGTAAAAGCGCAAATGTAAATCATAAAATTGATGATGGCTGAATTGAATTCAACTGGTGTGCACTTTTTTTCTTTACAGACCTTTTGACATGTCATAGCAGGACAAGTACAGGGGAGATTGATAACCTTAATGATGACTTCATTCCATCAAGGGTCCCAGTAAGCTATGCCAATGAGCCACGATGCGAAATACCAGGTCCTCCCCCATCGTTAATGTAATTAGATGCACCTGTGCTTTTCCTACTAGGTCTGCTGTGCATGCTGGCTCACTGTCACAGCTTATTTAGACACTTCAATACAACTGATCCGTCATTAATGTTATCAGAAACACATGTGTGTTTCCTACAAAGACAAGTCAAAATGTCTGCTGTGAAAAGTGTGACATGTTTGTCATGTCACAGATATAACGATAATATTAATTAAAATCTCATTAGATGTCATGCATCCTTCAATTCATCTTGAAGACCCACATAATTAAAACTGAGTGCCTCTGCTGAGACGGAGATGCTTGGGATTTGTGAAGCTGGTGTTTTTGTGGGAACGGAGATGATCCGTGACTGCTAACACGGAGCATCTGAGAGCGGTTAGCCCCTCAGATGTGAGCTTATCATCAGCTGTTAAGAGCGGTGTGAATTCCTCGGGCCTCAGGCTTCGGCCCTGAGTGTTTCTGAGCAGATAGGAAGAGAGAGGGAGCGCAGGTGCAGATGCGGGCCTCACATCCTGCAGCACATGATGATTAGACTGAGAGGGTCCATGTTAGCACTGGTGTGAGAGGAATCTCATCCATCAGTGGCAGATAGAGCATGGAGGAACCAGAAGGAGAAAGGAATGATGCCAAGTGTGCTTTACATAGAAATTTAGCAGAAAAGACGTGCTTTAGACATGGAGTGAGCTCATGACCTAAGAGTGGTCACATCATAATGTTGATGGAGTCTGTGAACTGCAGTTAATATATTGGGGAAAAAGGCGAAACAAGTGGATATTGATGTAATATTATTGCAATATTATTGTATTATTATTAGCAAAGCAATTAAAAGTAATAACACTTTGAATGATATATTGTATGTTGTGAAACTGACTTTTTCAACGGCCATAGAGTATAAGTTTATGGGTGCAGCTTCCAGTGAATATTTATAAACTACTGGATGTCAGACAGTCAATATGACTTACAATTTTTGGGACAAGCACACTTGCATAATTTTAGATTTAATGGTTAAGACTTCTCTATTTTTAATATTTGAATTCAGGACGAGAAGCTGCAACACAGCACTCCTAGTGGTCATTGATAATGTCTGCAGACCTGCAGGGCAGGGTGTTTTTTTTCTTCCTTTAACACTTGAGCTGGCTAAGCAGCGAAGCAGCTGCAGCAGAACGTCTGTCTACTGTGGTCTCACCAAGTTCCGGAAGAACGGCACAGGAGCAGAGCGGCGAAATGTCTCACACCGGACAATCGAGAGGAACGTCCCAGAGGTTGATGATCCTCTTCCTGTCTGTTTAAAAGAAGCAAGGGGTTAACAGAGGGTGGTTTAGAGATGCAAATCATGATGGTAAACTGAAGAACAAACTGCTGTAATGTGACCTGATTACTTTCTTATACTGTAAGTTAGACAGACGAGTCAATTAATCATTAGTACCACTAGTAAGGGATCATTTTACAATCAGTATGGAGAGTATTCAGCGACCAATTACTAATAACCAATAATAATGTCAGCAACAAACTTGGAAGAATCTTTTAATGTTGCACAGTGAATTTTTACTCAACTAGGGATACACCCATAACATTAACATAGTGAATGACTGCATAGTGGTAAGTTCTTGTTTTTGTCACCAGATTAGTGGAAAATGTGTTGAAATGTGACATGTTGCAGGAGTTGAGTCATTCTGTCATTATTCTGCAGTAGAGTCAACAAACTGAGGTCACTACTGTCCTTTTTCAATCCTAAATGGTTGAACACATAGCGTTATACGGTATAATCAGTAGATGAGATGTTAATCTTAGTATGAAATAATGAATATCTCAGCTACTACAAGGAATAACAATGCCAAACTTTAAATACCAACCTCTTGTCTGACTGAAGTCAGCATTGTTGCTGTTGTTCTCATTCTCCTCCTTCAGCGACTCCACAGAGGTCTTGTTGGAGACGTCATCAGTTTTCTCCTCCACACTCGGCTCCACAGGCGCAGGGGGACTCTGCTCAACGACGTCCTCTTTGGGTTTGTCCTCAGAGCTGTCTGGGGTTGGCACCGGAGCAGCAGACTCAGCGCTGGGATCAACAACAGATTTATCGGCCTCAGCTGTGAAGGACAACAAAAGCAAACATTACGTTTTCATTAATATTTTTTTTTCCTACAATGAATCCAGTTAAAGTGTGACACATATGCAATATGTAGAGGAATTAAAACAACACACAGCTTAAGTCATAATGGAATAAACTGGAAAAACCCAACATTTATGTCATGCCTTTTCAAAAGGAAGTAAGGCTGTTGCAATACATTCATTGTGTAACGTCGTTGAGACATCATTTTAACTTATGACATTGCAGATTTGCAATTTACATTCTGTACTTAGCACCCACATAATAACAGTATTTCCACCCATTTAGCCTCAAGCGGTTTCACCCTCTCTAACAGTAAGGGGGGATTTCTCTCTGGCGAAGGCATTTCAGGGGGCCACCATGTTGTTAATGAGGCGGCTGATTACTGACCAGTTCCTAATGAGCCACAGCCATGCAGCTGTTAGAGGCTGTGGGAAAGTAGGGCGGCCCCATCATTATCTGACCCAGGGTTAGGTGGAGGGAAAGCGGAGATGAAGGGGAGATGAAGGTGACCGTTGTTCTAGACATAATTCGGAGTAAGATGGCTCCTTGAACTACTTTCCAACCGTCAGAGAATCATCAAGTCTGTCCGGTTTATGGCGGATTACTAGACGCTTCATCACTCTGCACCTGACTGACAGCTTTACATTATGCTTTAGTATTAGACCAGACATGTGATCTGTAGTTGCTACTTTGTATTATTTTTAAAGTCATGGGTTTAAATGCACTATAGCTCTGTACCACTCACATGTCCGTCTTTTCACAAGAAAAAAAACGCTTACCAGCGCCTCTAAACATAATTAATTAACACTTTGGGAACAGCTGGGTGCAGTAAGCATACAGAGTTTTTCAAGACAGTTAAACCATTGAACTTCCGTTGATGTTTCCCAACAATTATCAGATGGATTGCCTTGTATAAGAAGAAGATGTATTTGCACTGAGCCCACAGGAAGTGACAAATCAGACTGCCGCTGAAATACGTTTTACCTGCTCCTCCACTCAATTCTGACAAAAGTTGACTAACCATTGATCACTTTCGTAACCTTCGGATAAAATCAAATTATAAAATAACACAGACTAGCCATGTTGTACGGAACTTTGTGGGAGAATCTTGTATCAGAGATTGTGTAATTCACAATTTACCAAACGTCTGGCTGATTTCTCCAGCGTTATCAAGAAAAAGTGAGTTTGACAAGCAGTCCTCATCAGCCAAATCAGATTCTTCTTCTTGCCGCCAAGTTGAATCCAAACAGCAGCAACATAGCCAGCATGATTAGAAATATGGCAGCCCTCCTGCACTGATTGCTCACAGTTTCACTTCTTTTCCAACGAGAGGAAGAGAACCCTTTGAAAGGTAGCTGCATGGTTGTCAAAGCGGCCGTCAGCATTGTCCATTTCAACAGAGTGGCCCAGGGCAGGGAGGCAAGCCCAGACACGAGATGTACATTTTTACCTTTTCTTATTCAGCCTGAGAAGACCTCTGAGTAAAACAGGAACACTTCATTCATTCAGAACAATAAGACAAGGATAAGAACTTATGCTTTCATACATATCACACGATATGACGTCAAATGTATAGTTAAAGATTTATCATCAACGCATTAATTATAGTGTAAATGATCTTGAATTCACAAATATTTACTCAACATCTGGATTTAAAACGTTCTGACTTGCTGCATATGAATACAAAGACTTTCGTATGTTTTTTTTTCATATGCGTTTGAAATTATACTGAAAAACACTCATGTTATATGGCAAAATAACCACATGCTCAAGAACCACTGAAGGAGATGCGGGTTGTCAGCTGCAGTTAAGGCAAACTGAACATGTTTGTAATTTGTTAACTTGGCTTCCATTTCCACCATGTGGTAGACATGAGTACTGCAGGCCACATTTTCTGCCTCTCTTCTCAAAGTAAGGAATGGTTGAGTCTGTTTTGAAGACACTTGAAGTCAACATCCTTAACTGATCTGCAACAAAGTTGTTTTTTCAAGTCAAGCTTGATTCAAGCTGCTGTGCAGATTTCAGATTTCCTTCCTACAAAATTCGCACCAACTGTGCTTACAATAATTTTACAAACATGTTGTGGTTTGACAAAGTTGGATGACATGTGGTAAAAATGTAACATTATTTTCGTTCATATTTGTATTAGACTGACAAATTAATGCCTGGAGGGGAGCACAACATATTCATATATGAGAATGAAATATGCTGTATGCCTGCAGAACACTATCTCACATTATCTCAGTGTTTTTAGAGTGTAGAGAGACCAAAGAAAAAAGTACTTCCTTTTATTCAGTTTAACTGATCTTGTGAAAGAGGAAGGATGATGGCACACCATTAGCCCACAAAACACATACAAATTCACAACTTCATTTGCAAAAAAAAATAATCTTATCCTGGTTCTCCGAGCTCCATCGATACAACAACACACTACATAATGCTGATCAGTCAGAGGTTTGTTCTTACCTGTCTGCTCCTCCTGTACTTCAGGTTTGGCCTCCGGCTCTTGCAGCTCTTTTTCTGTACTTTCAAAGGTTTGCAGACCTGAAAAGCATACATGGATCAGGATTTATAATAGTTCTGCAACAACAGAAAAGCACAATTTGTTTAAGTTTGAAGGGTAATTATTTTCTTTTATATATGTGACATCTTCTCTGTAACATTGTTGTTGATGTAGTTAATACACAATAATGATGGTGTGTTGACTGACTGTTCTGAGGTACAGCTTCAATCGGCAACTCAGGCTCCACAGTGCTGAGAGGGATGTTGGCTTCATCCGGTCTGGAGTGGAAGTCGACAGAGTAACGCTGTAAAAAGAAAACACACACATTAGTGACAAAAATGGAGGAAATGGTTTGACATTTTGGGAAATAAGAGGCTTGAACACATTGATGTCCGTGACTAAAAGGTTTGTTGTTTGTTTCTATTTTACGTTAGCTTGATTTTGTCCAATGGTAAAATATTCTGTAACATTACCAATCAACAGTTTATGTATAATTTGTTGTAAAAAACAACAACTAAACTGTAAAATGTACATGTTTTTTGTGTGCGGATTAAACAAACTAGAATGTTAGCAGGCTTTAGGTTAGCTGTTTCCCCGTTTCAAGTCTTTATGCTAAGCATTGCTAACTAGCTGTTGGTGGTAGCTTTTTCAAAAACAAACGTGAGTGTGGTATCAACTGCGTCCTCTTGCTCTCTGAAAGTAGATTAATTATCACATTTCCAAAAATATCAAACAATTTCCTATTTGGTAGGTTAGTAGAAACAAACGGCTAACGTTACTCACTCTTCCTCTTTTCCGTCCGAAGAAGCAGGCAACTCCAAATACGAAGGCTACTAAGATGATCACAACTATGATGATAATGCCTGAAGGAGGTAATAACGTTTGTAGTAATCTTTACAAAGACAAACACATTTGCTCAAATCGTGGCTATGCAATGTGGCCCTTACGACATAACATACATCTACTGCTTATGGCTGAACTTAAAATACATTGTGGTTTGATATCACTTGATATCTTGTTCTGGAGCACATGTAAGTGTAACTCACCGGTGCTGTCAATTGCTGTCGACTTATCTGGCTTAGCAGTGATGCCTGTAAAAAAAATAAAAAAATACGCATAAGGTTTATTATTCAAAAGAGAAAAACAAATCAAACAATGCCTTTCAACATGAAGTTAGTTAGTCTGTCAGTATAAACCTGGTAATGATGAGTCAAATGTCACCTTCTGTTCATAATACAGTCAGAAGGGAAAGGTGAAAACGTAATTGTCAGTTTCATATTTAACTGGTTTAAAGCTGCATTAACAGATTTGTTTTGGCCACTCGGGGGCGGCAAAACAAGCTGAAAACACAACAGTGACATTATCTCCTGACAAAGCTTATATGTATATCTAATGTTACACTTTCACCAGACACAGAGCAACATTTACATTAATTTGTATAGACGTGTCCCTGTCCACCTGATGAAAGTAAGTCCAATATTTACTGTCCTTTGTGTCTGTCAAATCCAGAGTGAATATTTGTCTCTTTAGCAAATGCTCCACTGTGTTCAGTCGCTGCCTATGTCTGTTAGCCGTAGCAGAGTACGGCAGGTTTTGGTGGGAGGGAACCAAAACAGTTAAATTGTAAAATTGAAAACGAGTCAACAGATGCTAAAACTCAGGACTGCAGAGCCACCATTCACAGTAAGAAGTCCTTCTATCCATTGTTTATCTCTTGTTATACAAAAGTAGTACTGATTAATGCAGCTCTAAAGTATCGTCAGCATCGATAGTATTCATCACTGTGTCCAATTTTAACTCAGATATTAATTTTTCTCTGTCATTTAACATTTTGATTTCTACAATTATCGAGTTCTGACTAATCTGACTAATTACGGAGCACCCAATTGTTGAATATAGTTCATTTAATCAGCAGTCTCAACTCACCTTTGTCCGTGATTGTTTTGACAGTTGTTGTGCCATTGGATTTAATAGTGGTGACTGTTGATACACTTTTAGTGCTTGTCCCACCTGAATCAGAGAATCACGTCAAGCAAATAATGATTCAGACAGGAACGATCATAAAACAAAAGAAGGCATGATGATGAACCCACTGGCTATGAGAATCCTGAGCATTATTTTTGAGTAATCAAACCCTTATGGGTTACTGTACATGCACAATCCAACATGAATAAGCTCTCACCTTGCTGCATTGTTGTGGAGGGTAAGATGGTGCTGTTGCCCTTGGTGGTGTTCATGGTACCATTGGCAGTGACATCGTTGGCGCTGGTGGTTCTGGTGACATTGGTGGTCGAGTTGAGGGGTGTTACAGTGGGGGAATAATTGACAGTACTGGAAGCTGTTGTTGTTTCATTTGCTGTGACAGAAGCAACAACCAGACCTGCAGGAGAAGATGGACAAGCACAAAACTATCCAACAGTTGAACACAAACATGACGGAAGCTTGAGCATAAAACACAAGTTCAGATTCAAGAAACTTTATGTTTTTTTTTAGTCTGTTTGTCTTGTATTTTTTATTTTATTGTTTCTTTGCATATATTAAATAAATAATTGATCACATTGATCACACAAAATAAACTTTACTGCAAAGTATATTTAAGGATATTTGTTGATCTGTAAATCAACCGCACCTCGTATTCAGACTACAAGACTTACAGCAGCTCTGTTAACTACGCCCGAAATATACTTCAGAGACATATATATATATATATATATATATATTCAGAGACAAATATAAAGAGCCTTACCCAGAAAAAAGAAGGAAAGGCTGGTGGAAGGCATTGTAAGTTTGTTTGATGGTAGCAGGTTGGGGTAGTCTAGATACACAGAATACATACATATACATGTATATATATATATACATGTACATATATATGTATTATAAAAGCTCTGAGCGCGAAGGTATTGCTTTCATATGCTTCGTTTCTTCCTCACTGTCTCAGATCGTTGCATGCTTATAAAGACACCCAAAAAGAGGATCAACGCCTCTGACCACAGCAGGATGCATCAAAGGACAGCGTTGCTCAAACGGTGTAAGTGAGAGGAAACATACTGTTGGTGCGTTGCTTCAGAGTCAACAACATGAGGACTCGACTATTTTGGCTCACTGTAAATCCAAAGTAAATTCATTAAATGAACAGTATGGCCTGTTCGTGCCAGCTGTAACACCTGTGAGGGCAAATATTTCATCTAATATCGACCTCTTCGTGTTTGACGGATTAACTTGTCAGTTTGTGTTCGCAATTTATTTCCACGAAGCAATACATTGTTAACAGTTATAACTGTTTGTCTTTTTCTTGAGAAACGTATAGTGTTGCAAAACAGGTTACTTGGTGCAATTGTTCCACTGTTGTCAGTAAATGTTCTGCTCACTAGATGTCGCTGTGACAAAAGGGAAAAAACCCAGATGGGGTTAACAGTTGCCCTCTTTTCTTTTGCTGAAGGTAAATTTAACTTGAACTAAATTGATTTCCCTCTCTCGTGTACGAGAATAAATGAGCTACAAAAGGTTCACAAAATGTATAGGAATCTTGTATTACATCTGTATTACAGCTTTTAAAAAAAGATCAAGAACAATATGTTGAGGCAATTGTTGTGGAGGCTGAGGAAGATATGACGATAGTGAGACAACAAATAGCGATGCAACAATCAGTTGATTAATCGAAACAGAAACAGAATCTGCAACTAATTTAATAACCGTTTAATAACTTTATTTATTTATCAAGCAAAAATGCAACATTTTCACAGGTTGCATTTTCTCAAACACGAGGTGTGATGCTTTTCTTTGTCAGATATAAATGTCTTTGGGGTTTGGACTGTTGGTCGAAATACACAAACCATCTCTTTCATTTCAAGTATTTTTTTTTTACTGTTTTCGGGCCTTTTACAGATGTGTTTTTTGCTGTAATGCTGCTGCTCTTTAATGTTCATAAATTAGTGTGTTGAACAAGTGTGTCAGCGTTACTTGTCCTGTGTGGGTGGAGTTGTTGTCAGGGTGTATGTGTGCTCAGCCTTGTAGGTTAATTTATTACTGTTTATTTCCCCATGCCAGTGGTAATCAGCAGCAGGATTAGTGTTAACTGCCACCCAGTCACTGGCAGGCTCCACGTGGGCCACCGCAGGCCCCTCCTGCCGACTGGCCTGACCGGGTCTGTCCGGGACCGGCTCGCAGTGACGAGAAACTGGGAGTCCGCTAATCCTGAAGAAAGACTGTCCGTCTGGCTTCCTCTGTGGGCCACCTATCACCACATCACAGAGCCCAGGCACCGGCACCAGGGCCGGCCCGGTGGATGAGCTAATCACTGAGAGGAGAGCAGAGTGTGTTTCTATGTGTGTGAGAGACACACAGAGAGGGGAGAGAGCTGGACCACCCACCCGGAGGATTCAGAGGCACAGGATTCACAGCCCATTCTGTTGACCTGCCACACCGCCCCAGCTCTGGGCAAGGCCCTCCCCAATTGTTCCGCCTGCTAACATGAGGAGGGGGGTTACACAAGGGGGATGGGGGGTGGACGAGCAGTAAACAGTGGGCTGAGCTTCTCTCCTTCAGCGCACAAAGGGGCTGAATTGTATCGGGACTGGAGCACTTTTTAGAGTGGCCCTGCCATGGGGCCTGAATGAAACATCTGTGGAGGCTGAGCCCGAGGGAGAAAATGCTATTTTGCTGTTCAACCACACTGACAACCTGTTTTCTCTTTCTTTACCCCCACCCCCATCCCACACACCCACCATCACCACCTCCCCTCACTGTTATTTCTCACTTGGCCTTGTAAAACTATTCAAACTGTATACTCACATTTGCCAAGCAAGTAACAGAGAAGCAACAGTAAATGAGGGGGGGAGAGAGAGAGAGAGAGAGAGAGAGAGAGAGAGAGAGAGAGAGAGAGAGAGAGAGAGAGAGATGACTTGAAGGTTTGAATGAGGAAACACTTAACTGGAAACTGGATTTTTATAAAAAGAATTCCACATCCTTATGAACCTGCACAGGATTTTCTTTTCAGTTCAGTTGAATTCAACAAATACAAAAAAATCGAACTCATCATACTGTATATTGAAACGTTGTTCATATAGACTGCTGTCCATTTGAAAACTAATTTTAATATAACTTGTATAACTCTGATGTAACTTACAACACAAATGTTGAGTTAGCAAGAGTTAAGTCCCTGAAAAGCATCCAGAGATAAAGAAAAACTATTTAAATGTTGCGATGTTGCCACATTTCCAGACACAAGCAATTAACTTGGTGAGTACAAAGTAGCTATTTACCAAAAGCACTTCAGTCAAAGAACTGACCATTTACAGCAAATGGTTACAGAGTTAAATGTGGCGGGAAAAGCTCTGCTCGTTGAAGGAGCCCTCAAAAAATCCAAACAACCACGAGGATTAAACTGGACAACTAAACCGCTTTAACAAACATGCATGAATGTTTAATCTTAATTACGAAACACCACATAAGGAGTAGGGAGCTGTTGCATTAAATGCTGTTGGCACGAGCACATCAGCAGAGTTTGTGGTATAACGTCGGCACCTGCTGTGAATGAACTAGGAATGCTGAAGCTTATAGAAGCCAATAGAAGTGTGACTTACTTCACTAAAAACCCCAAACTATGAAAATAAATTGTTATACACTGGAACTATTCTTTAATTCATTAAAGTGTGCAAGCTGTAGACAGCTAACTTCCTTTAATCAGATGAATACAGTGACTGGCGTTTGAAGGCTATCATGGGTGTCGAGTCCCTCCATCCGTCAACATCACCTCCCCTCTTCCAGAAGGAACCCCCACACTCTCGACCCTCTTCCCCCAAAGTCCTGCTCCACCACACGCAGCTCAAAAAGCGACATTTCAGTTTAATTGAAGGGGAAACAAAGATCCCTACTTACTTCCTGGTCACCCATTTTCTTTAATCAATTTCCTCCCTTTGGTCCTATATCATCTGTAATTACTTTCCCTTTCCCGCCCCTTGCGGGTTCCTCCTGGAGCAAAGGTCCAAATACACACATGTAAGAACACACACACACACACACACACACACACACACACACACACACACACACACACACACACACACACACACACACACACACACACACACACACACACACTTATTGCTAACCCCCTACCATAAGCAGGCAATACCTTTGGCATCAATACTCGTTGTCCCCCTTTGGCTCCTCCAGCCTGAACAATAGAGAAGGCCCACTGGCTCCAGAACCCCACCAAGCAACCACTGACCCTGCCCACCTACTCCACTAACCCCCCCCCACACACACGCACACACACACAGGTTCATGTGGTATGTACTCTCATATTCAAGTCGTAGACATTGTCACACACAGCTCACACGAGTCTGCAGTGAATGGGGGGAGAGAGGAGGGGAGGCAAAGGGGGGGAGGGAGTAGGGCCACTTTAAATACCAGCTCAGCTTGTAATCACTGGAGTTTGAACTCAGAAGACTTCTTACGCTAAGAGGTCAAGAAGCCAGAACACTCATTCGCTCCTTTCTTTCTTCCCTGCTGCCCTCTGTCACTCACTCCTCTCAGCGGGTCTCTCTGATCCATAAACTGGTCGGGTTGAGTACAGTGAAACCAACGCTGGTGTCCTGAGGAAATCTTCTAGCAAAACAATGAGTGCGTTGTCTTCCAAGCACCAAATTCATCGTGGCACAAACTTTGACTTCCTCCTGCGCTCAAGTAACATGAAGCGAATCTTCTGCCAAACGGGAAAATGTTCTGGGAGAACTGAGGTTTATTTGCAAACAGATCCAAAGGGAATTCATTACATTTGGCCAATCGGCCAAAGGGAATATGAAGACAGTGCCTGTAAATATCATTATTATAGTGTTGGACCCGCTGCTTACCTCAGGACATTTTGTGTACATCTGGTAGAGGCTGGATGAAAATGGCCTCCAAATTATACACCTTTATTGGACTTTACATTTCAAAAATATGACCACCCAGAAAACGCAGCCCATACCACCCACACACTATTGAGTGGATTTATCACTCAGCTGATGCCAGTGTGCTTGATGAATGAAAGCGGCTTACAGTATTGGCGCCATCATTACCTTGTTTGATGGGGAAGCGAAACATCAGAAACTCCTATATAAATAGGTATATGCCATGAGAGGGGAAAGGTGTTGCCTGCAGGCAGCAATCACTATGTACATGAAAAGAAAAGTGCCGGTCCAATATTGTAAAACATTTTTTAAATAAAGCTGAGGAGGACATTTTTGTGTGTGGTAAAGACAGGTCTAAAATTGGCCTCCAGTTAGTCAGCAGTGCAGTGGGATACAGATAGGAGGTAAACAGTGGTGAGGACAGTGCTGCAACTAACGATTATTTCTAATGCCACTTAATAATTTTTCAATAATTTATTTCAGTAATCTGGTAATTATTTAGTACTATAATTGTCAGAAAATACAGAAAATATAATACAGTAATCAAAGACCACCAGTTTTGACAGTTGATTAATCATTTTGAGCCATGTTACATTTATGGGTCCAGCATCATAATTTAATAATACTGGGGATTCGTTTTTATTTTTCTGATTTATATGACTGTAAATTGCACATCTTTGAGTTTTAGTTGGTGTTCAGACCAAAAAACATCCATGCGTTAAATAAATGCAAAGGGCTGCATTGATGGTTGTGTTTTGTTTTAGGTCAATTCATTTGAAGAAATCACTATCTCGACTTCTATATTTGTGATGGGCTTTAAAAAATATATATTTTCTGACATTTTATAGACTAAACAAAGAATCAATGAATTGTAAAAATAGGCAGATAATCAACAATGAAAATAATCCTTACTTGCAGCCTCAAAGTCTGTGATGAGATACTTGTGTTCAGGACGTAGATTAAAGATGAAAACTCTCTTTCTGTCAGTGCACAGGTACCAACCAGCTGTATCTGAATTCATGCACACTGGCAAGACTCCAGTGCTTTCAGCATCCCATCACCTGGGCAGCAGATAAAACCAACTGGTTTATATCTTCACACACACACACACACACACACACACACACACACACACACACACACACACACACACACACACACACACACACACACACACACACACACACACACACACACACACACAGGCAGTCCATTGATGTGGGCCTTCTTGTGTGGGATTAAAGAAAGAAGACAGCAGGAAGGAAAGGACAAGACTTTGGCCCCAGAATTTTTGGAGTATTTTCAAAAATCTAATGTGCAAATGATAACAGCGGTTCATCCAAACTGTGTGTGTGGTCAGGTGTTGACGCACACGCAAGCATGTTCTCACACACACAGCATTGCCCACACACATACTGTATGCACACGCACAACGACTCAGTGATTGGAGCCTTTGGTCTTCATCAGGTCAATCAGTGGAACTATGAGACCTGGAGGCTTTGAGGCTGGATGTCCTTCTGCTTCCAGACTTCAATGTGGCCTGTTCCAGTAACTCCTGAGCAAATACAGACCATCAGTTTGTGTGTGTGTGTGTGTGTGTGTGTGTGTGTGTGTGTGTGTGTGTGTGTGTGTGTGTGTGTGTGAGAGAGAGAGAGTTAAAGAGTGGGAAGGAGGAGGAATTGTAATAGTAGGAGCTGGGAACAAGCTCTGTGTGGGGTACGAAATGAAAATTAAGGGCTATGACCTCATTGTCATTTACTGTAACACACATTACACGTTATCCATCAAGGTCATTAGCACAAGTGTCAGCTCCGGGGCATCCATAATGCTCAGGGGTCTGCTCGGACATCACGTGCAGGTGTTGTGGTGCATGTGATCAGCAGTTGGGAGTATGCTCTGAATGGAGTTTGTTCATTAAAGAGTAAAAGACGTTTGTTGTTGCTATCACATTGGGGGCCCACCTGCGGCCGCCTGTGAGCATGTGCGTGTATCATGTGTATCAGCTTGCTTCATACTCAGAGCAAAGCCCACCACAGGCAGAGCCCACCAGAAGGTGCACAGATGTGCCGCTGGCTACAAGCAGAGGTAGGTCTTGCGTTTAGAAGTGAGAGCTCGCTCTCATATGGCGTATGGCAGTAATAGTGAAATCTGACATCACTTCTACTCTGAAATATTACAGCCAGAGAAGGAAGACAGATTGCAAAACAATTTGGTGGAGAAGGAATATTCATGATCTTTCTTTAAAATGAAGTTATGTGCGGACACTGATAAGGAAAGCGCGTAATCACGGCGTTCCACTCCACTGGTGGTTTGTGTGACAGCGAGTGATTGATTTTGTTTGTGTTGGGGATTTCTGAAAAATATATGTTTAGCCTGAATTGAGAACCACATCAGTAGGAAGACCACCAGCTCCTTCCTCAACTTGAAGGTTAACACATTTCTGTCCTCCACACGCATGAATCAAGAGCTTCATGAATGCACATTAAAGGATTGGTTCGCCCCAAACAACTTAACGAATATAACACAATGGAGGCGAATGGAATTGTGTTTGTGGTGAGGACAGACTAGAATAATTAATTACATTTAAATTAGACAAAGAGTCTACAGCCATGCCAGCATCTGTGTGAGGTTTAGGCATACTGGGGCTTTAAGCTAAATACTGTTGGCATGCTAACATGCTAATATTGAATAGGTATAAAATGTACCTTGTTAACGATCTTAGTTTATAGTATTAATAATGCATTTTATATAATGATGACTTTCATGGCACTCAATGCCACCTTACATCACATACAATTCATAATAAAACATACAACAAACAACTGTGTTAGCATGCTTAGCTAATTGTGTTATTGGCTAATTAGCGCTAACTAAAGTCTGATCAGATTAACACTGATTTTCTGGTATTTGCTCATAAACCAAAGTGTTGGACAAATGAAAGGATTGATGGATATATTGACATTTTTCTTTAGAGACAATTAGGATTATTATCAATCAAGGAGATGACAACTGATATTTGAACCAATAAGTATGTTGAAGAAATTGTAGTAGTAGAATAGCAAACTCCAACACAAAACTTTGTTTAAATTCTTTTAAGCACATGTTTAAATAAATGCTGCAATAGAGAACTTTTTAAAATATTATCTTTAAAAAAGAGCTATTACTCTTCCAATGCTGACACCTTGCACAAATGGCAGACGGCCTTCCCTGGCGTAGGTCGTGTGTAAAACTCCCACACAGCATTTTCAAACCTTTTGTCAGCACTTTTTGGGAGTGAGAGAGGAAGAGTATGGAGTGAAGTCGTCAAGTGATATCCCAATGAAGTGTTTTAATTACACTCTATTTAAAGTGACAAATAGAGTGACGTCTCACTCATATGAACGAAATCCACGTGATATTTGTCTGGTGTATAAAGGTCTGTCTCGTCACTGCGCTGCGTCTTTATAAACTATGATAATCTGGTCATGAATCACATTTCTCATCCGGGCCCCGTCTCACTCCCTCTTCCTCTCCGAGGGGTTCTCATACAACTGAAGTTACATCCAGTAACTACTATCAGCCTACTAAGAACGTTACCAGCAGACTACTTTATTCTATTGGAATGTGGCGTTTGTTACTTCTTCAATAATATCTGCTGCCACACAGCTCTGCTCGCTCACTGGAGCAGCTCCAGTCTGCGGTCGTCTTTACCCATCTGTGGTACAGCGGCCTGATTGACAATTACTCATGACCTGTAACCAATCAGATAGTGCTGTGGTGGGACATGGAGTGAGACTACACAGTGGCTTCTACAGTTAAGGACAGAGACAGGTGGCTGCATCAGAGACAAAGTAGCACATTTATTTTATCTGCTTTCAGATAAAAAATATAAGGATTTTGATAACCATAAAGATTGTGAATACCGAGACCGATTATTGGTCAATCCCAAGTGTGGTTATCTGTCCCACATTTCACGTCAATTCATTTTGATAGTTGTTGAGTTTTTTCAGTGGACCAAAGCAGAATATGACCGTCAGAGCCATGCCACTAATATGGTCTTTGCAGAGGCTGCATCTCTGGACCATTCACACAAAAACGTTGGAACTATTTATATTGGTAGAAAGTACTCAAAGTACTCGAAAGTAAAAACAGTTGGTTTTTCATGTTGTGAACACCATAAAAGAATTAGGGGTAGTGGTATAAATCTAAAAACCTAAAAGGTACAAATCTGGCCAAATAAAACTCAAACTATATTCATGGCAAGAAGAAGGTAAGTGAGAAAACATGTTTTTTTATTAGCGTTCCTTGTATTCCACCAGCAAACGCAGCTAAGTGAATTAATACCAAATGGCTTTCAGACATATCCCTGCCAAGTGCCAAAGTCGGGATTGCCCCTTTTTCGTCCAGAAACCACAAATGTAGCAGATTAAAGCTATACCACCACCCAGTCTGCCAATACCAACTAGCTTCATCTGCCATTTAAAGACTTCTAATCCATCATTAGCAGAAAGTTAGGTCTGCGCTTGCCACAAGCTTTTCTTTGCACTGTTAGTGAAATCTGCTCTGACTTGCTGCCGCCAGGTTCGATAGTTGCATTGAAACACGTGTGTACATACAATGGAAATTGTCTCATTTCCTGACAACAGCATGCCCTCTCTCCAACTCGTAAAACTTGTTTATCTCATTTTAAGTTCCTTCAATAAAAATCATTTTTTATAGCAAGTCTCCCTGCTTGTTTATTCCCAACAACTTCCTTTTGATCCGGTCCCACAAGTGTCACGCTGAGGGCACGGTGTCAGTCTTACTGTAAATCAGGAACCCAGTTTTCCGAGTACCATGACACACGGCACAACCGGTAATGACCACGGGGAGGTTCGTGGTGAAATTGGGGGTGAAGTGGGAGCAGAGCAGGGGTGTCCAGCAATGCGTCACCAATCCCCTGAGTGCTTTCATCTCCTCTGATAAGTGCCATACCTAATCAGGTTAAAGCAGCGCATGCCACGGAAGGAGAGGAAATTCCAGCCAAAACGGTAACGTATCTGTTCCGCTCTCATGCGTCGCATTCCTCCAGCTAATTAGGAGTAAATATCTGACCCCGGAGAGAAAACGTCCACATTAGTCCAACCAGTCAGTCGGTGTGGTCCATCTGCACTCTCTCTTTTGCTCTCCTCCCCCGCCCCCCTCTTTCCTCTCCCCTCTCACCCTAATTTGGCCCACAGATGACAAAAAACATAGGGGAGTTCTCAGTAGGTTTCTTTCTTTCTTCTACGGCTCCCCTCCTTTTTCTTCTTCAGCGTTAGGCTCCATCATTACTGACAGGCTATCAGTTGTTCTCATACCAGATTATCTACTGCCAATGACCTCCAGGTCGTGGCAGCGTGCTCTCTGCCACTTTCTCTCTTTGCTTTGCCTTTGTCTGGCCCCAGATACACTTCAATGAGTTTTAAGGCCTTGCTGACTCCAAATCAAAGATACTAATGATTGTAGCTCCAATTTGAGTTTTGATAGTTCTGGTTAAGGAGAAGCCTAAACACCATAGTGCGTTATTCCTAAAATCACTCTGATTAAATCAAATGTATTGGAGATAGTCATGACTGATGAAAACAAAACAAGGCTTTAGTTACACTGTTTCTTGTGCTGTTTTATTGATATACAAATAGTGTGTTTGAGCGTTATGTTTCCTCACTCTCTTCACTTGAGACTGAAACGGATTTCAAGTTGCCATGACAATTCTTATTGCAGAAATGCTGAACTATCATCTGCTAGTGAAAATTATATGAAGTTCTGCAGCCAGAAGGAGTTGAGAGCAGGATCTAAGTAATCTTATCATCAAAATGTAAGTCATGAAAACAGAACTTTCCATCACAAAGGGATAGTTTTTGTCTTTGAAAAAAGAAAAAGAAAAGATGAACTCTCGTTCATAAAATATAGTAACAATAAAATGTTTATTTGTGTGGTCTCATCCCAACCCTTTCTCAAAATCACGTTTCCATACAAACAAGCGGCTTTCCCAATTACACATGGAAACATATTTTCTCCCAGATTAAGGTTTTAGTTTTAACCATGTGGTTAACTTAGTAAATACAATAAATACAAGAAAATGACTTGGTTAGATTTAATAAAATATTGGTTTACCTGAAACTTCTGTTATGTTATTTAAGTTATGGATTCAAATAAATCCATTTTCGCACACAAGACACTAACAGGGGTCTCCTGGGTGTCCTGCTGGTCAGCAATGGAGTCTCAAAGCTCTAGCACTAATGATGTTGTTTTGCTTTTTATGAGATGTTGGGATCATGCCCTTTTATTTGTATATGAGCGAAATTACCTCTCCTTCCTGCTGGGGTAATCAGACTGGATTGCCATTTAATTTCACATCATTAATTGGTATTTTTGAATCAATTACCAAATTAGACATGGCCGTCATAGAGGGATGTACAAAATCTTTAAAACATAGGTGTAACATTTTCCGGTTTCTCCTGGAATGCATTATTAGAGTTACACACGGTTGTACACACAAAATAATACCATAATGTAACACAAGCGCATTAATAGAAATCTGAAAACATGGATTTTGTTTGATATGTGAAATCCAGAGAATCCAGCTACTGTGCAGCCTAATTACAGTATCCAACATAATTGTGTTGTTGGGCTTGCGACACAGGAGCAAACTGCAGGCAATGCTTCTCATTGAGTTTCCTCGGCTGACTTTGGTGTGTGGCGTAAGTGTGCCAAACACCACCGTTATTTGTTGACTTAGCCTTTCATGCTTTGAATAAAAAAAGGAAACAAGCAAGGATGAAATCTAATGAAGCCTGAGGTCCATTTGTATCTGACAAACATTGTTCTGAACAGAACCTTTGTGCTTTGTTGATTTCATCAATCTGCAGGGAAAACGTGTTGCAATACATGTTCAACCCTGGCGTCCATGTTCAAAGAAACAGTAACATATCCAAAAATTATTTTCATGTCATTGTCAGCTTCATGTCATAATCAATTTCTGCAAGATTTTTCACACCACACTCCGACAAATCAAAACAGTCCGCAGTAATTTGGCTGCTTCCATTCACAGTCCATGTATTTATAACTACGCAAACAGACTCACTTTATGTCTCATCAGCTGACGTACGCAGCATGCCACACACATAGCAGCAGGAAGCAGCCCAGTGTAATACACTTGGAGCTGTTTACATTGCATTACAGGGAGAGGACGGTGCTCGAGAAGCACATCATCATCCTGACCCATGATCCTGACCCGTGTGCAAGTGGATGTCAAGCCGCAGTCCACATGTTCCAAACCGGACTGCGGTCAAGAGCAACATTAGCAGGGGTTTGGCAGGAAACTTCAAGATTGTGATAGAACTACAGTGGGCAGGAAAGTACAGAGTGTGTGTGTGTGTGTGTGTGTGTGTGTGTGTGTGCGTGCTCTCTCACCACCTCCTTTATGCAACGCTGCACTTGCGTGTTATGAAGCATAAAGTTAGGCTCTGTAACAGCAAACATGATGTAAAAATCATATGGCGCACAAGACTTGCGTAGGAGGGACAAATGTTTCCAAGGCCGATGACAGATCTCTACGCATACAGGAGCTGTCATGATCCCTGATTGTAGAGACGGTGTAAGGCACCAAAAAAGGCTGCATCAACTTCAGTGTGTTCAACAAGGCATTCGTCAACAAGGAGGGGAGGACTGAGTGGTGATGATGATATTGCTAGGTTATGTCGTGGCAGCAGCATTATGAACACTAGAGTGTAGTAACCCACATAAAGTGCTCTCACACACCACTTTAGTTTATAAAGCATCTGAAGACCACATTCGTGTGCAGCAGCTAGCATTTACACCCGGGTGGCTCACAATATTCTTTTTTTTACCCATATTTACTCTGTGGAAGGTAATTAGCGTGCTGATCAGAAACCATATTTATTCCCTTGTGGTAAACCACAGCACTTTTTCCACTTTGAAGTGTTTGCTGAGCAAAAACAACAACATCTAAATGTTTCCAGATAATAAGACAAAAACTATTTTCAGCTTGATGTGACTTTTGTTGAGTGCTGGTTCTTTTGAATGGGTGGAAATTATGGCTGACTGAAATAAAGTAATTCATATGTACACATGTTCTATATATATATATATATATATATATTCATTATAAGGACTACAATGAGGCCAAATACCACCTCGGTGGTGTTCCACTCTATTCATTTTCTATACTCCTCTGTGGTTATAACCAATTATGGCCATAGCTGCATATTATGTGAAACATTACTCAGTGTAGAAACACACTAAATGTTATGGTTTAGATGGGAAGAAATTTTGCGCGTCTCCACCTAATAAATAATTACATATTATATTTCATAAAAGTGCTCTTTCTTCAGTTTTGGAGCTCCTCTGTTCAGCCCTCTTTCAGTGAATGTCAAACCTGCAATAACGGATTTTTTTGGCATGTGGAAACAAGTTGTGAACACAACACTGACTTATGATCCCTGTTTAAGTTTATATTCCAAACATTTTAGCACACAGTTGTTTATTTACACATCTAGCAGTTACAGAGCAACATCATCATTTATTTGGAGTCATGCTTATGGCCACCCGGTAAAAGTAAGTCCAATAGTTACTCTCTTTTAACGTATTTTGGTCTGAGCAACTTCTGAAGGAAGTATCTGGATCTAATGTTCATTAGCCAGGAAAAAATGTCAAATGGTCTGGAAAACCACATGTTGTGTATTGTTATTATATTTCAACATTCTCCCCTTTTCTCTTTTCGCTAGGAGTGAACTACTAGGTTATCTGCCAGAGTGCCCCAAAATGAATATAATTGTATCTGAAAGGGCTAAATTATGTTCAGGATAATATTAACGTTCAAATCAATTCTAGTTCATGCACGAGAATACTATGAAGAGGCTTTATGTTGTGGAAACGCTGTGAACAAACCCTCGAGTCACGTCACAAAGGCTGGTTACAACTTAGGGGACTCCTCCGGTTGCAAAAATACATTCGATAAAGCAGGGTATGCTTCAGAATGTGGCTGCCTCGGGAATAACTGGTTGCTACCACTGTGTTGTTCAATCTGGGAGTTGTCTATGTCCTCGTCTTACAACTTTAACCCTTTCACAATCTGTTTTCAGTTCATAAGAATTAAAAAACACGATGGCGATGGGCAAAATGCCAAACTCAAGGGTTCAAAACCATAGTCCCAAAACCGATGGGTGACGTTATGGTGACTAGGTCCACTTTTTATATACATACTATTGCTTTTTTTTTTTTACTGAAAACTGCTTCTGTTGAAAAATATGCTACAATATGACAGTATAACGGTGAGAGTGAATAAAAACGAATACATTGTGGGCCTCGAGAGTTTGAGAAAAGTTTGCATGAGTTGTCGATTTATGCGAAGAGTATATTTTGCTAACTCTGCTAACATGCTATGCATGTTTATATTCAGCAAAATACAAATTTGTAGTACCTTGCCTTCAGACAAATCCTTTTACTTTCTGAAAGAGTTTGTCTGTTTTATGTTATAATAGTGCATATTTGTAGGAGTCCTGCAAAGATGTTATCGTACTAATTTATATATCAAATTATAGTTGTATTCCTATATTCTTTTTTTCTAATTTGTCTTTCTTATATTATATTTTGTTGTGTTTCCACTCAACTCAACTAGTTATTGAACAATCTCACCTCAAAGTCCATTAAGTAGTGGTTCTGGAGCTTTCAGTCACATCATATGATCTTCATCAGCATATTGACAGGTGTGCCCCTGGTCATGTTTTCTTTCTTTTTTCTGAGCACTTAATGTAGTTCTTGTCTATTTCGGCTAACTAATTGAGTCCATTCTTGAGCTTGAAAGTAGAAGTTGACAAAACAATCTCACCTCAAGGTCCATTTAGTAGCTGTTCTGGAGATTTCGATCATATCACATGAGCTTGATCAGCAGATGAATTTGGGTTTGAGTTTGGGTTTCTAAGGTCAAGAATGAACTTTGAATTTTGTTGTCACCATTTTTCTTAATTTTCGATGTTATAACCAGTATATTGAATTGTTAATCTAAAAATTTGTCTTTTATCAACTAGGCACACGACTTGTCAAACTACAGGCAAATAGGAACATTTGACATGGTAAAAATCAGAGTTTACAAATAATCCACAAGTGCTGCTCAACACACACACACGGACATACACACGGGTCAGCGGTCTGTGGTTTGAGCCTTGTTGTAGTCAGACAGCATGATGAAGTGTGTAGAGACCAGAAGAGAAAGAAAAGTGCTTCCTGGGCAGTGATGTGTGACAGGAGATATCAGAGAACTGGTGCAGGGTCAACCGTCGCTGACAGCCACCACACCTCTTGACATTCACCCGAGACCCCGGGAGTTGTGCTACGCAGATATGGGTCAGTGGAGGCTGGAGATGTGCGGGTTCATCACCTCAGTGTGTGTGCGTGTGTAATGGTCGTTTAGTTTTTGTGTCTGTGCAAACTTTTTGTGTCCCTCCGCTTGTATCCACACTATCTGATTCCCCTCGGAGCAGCACCGACTACATAGGTGGTCCTGAGCCGTGAGGAGAAGAGGCAGTGAGCAGGTAACCTAAACCTCCAGACCCCCTGCCTGCAGCTGCCTGATCTCCTCCCTCAGGAACCGGGGCTTCTTTTTCTCTGCGCTTTGTTCTCCACCCTGCAGAACATTAGCACCACAATGACCTCAACAGAGAAACCCGAGTCCATAAAAACCTAATGGAGTAGGATGAAGGAGGCAGGCTGAGTGGACGGGTAGCTGACCAAAAAAAAAAAAAGGTTGCCAATTTTGTCAGGTTTATATTCTCCTAAAATCCTGAACTAGAATTACTGCCTCGAGGTTGTATGTCACCGCGCACCAGTCAGGTTGCAGTTTACATCCACGTCCGTCCAAAATGTCATCATTTTATCCTCTTAGACATTTGTATTACAATTGAAATGATTAGCACTTGAATTCTTGATTTATAATGAAAAATGTGTTTTCTAGGTTGTAATGTGCTTTGACCACCAACATCTTATCAGCTTATCCTTGAGTCCAGGTTTGAGAGTTTTGAGGAAGATTTGAAGAAATTTGCACAAGGCGTACCTGAGATACCATGTTCACGATAATGGGTCAGGCGTGAGGGCACAATGATCTTCACCTTTGACTTTTGAGCACCAAAGTCTAATCAGTTCATCATTGGGTTCAGGTGGATGTTTGTGCCAAATTGGACAAAAATCCCTCAAGGCGTTCCTGAGTTATCGCGTTCACAGGAATGGACAGACGGACAACAACTCTAAAACATAATGCCTCCGGTTCGGCCATGGCTGGCGCGGAGGCATAAAAAAGGGTCTTTATAGCGCTGATTTGGACCTTGCCAGAGGGGGTTTGTTTTTAAGTAGCAACTGCAGTTTTCGATTTGGGCTCGATCATTTTTCAAAAATATCCCCCTATCAGTGGGGAAGCAGGGGACCGCCATGGCATGAAAATAATGGCCTGTCATTTTTCATCAACATTCCCGACAATGCATGACCCAGACTGGAGCCAGAACACACACTTAGGGAGCTGACACACAGCACAGAAATACATCACTTGGGTCAGAGGGTCGGCCAGCGTCATGTTTACTGGGACCATGAGACCCTGCGTATGTGCGTGTGTGTGTGTGTGTGTGTGTGTGTGTAGAGTCGGGGGTATAGTCCTCAACATCTTGGCTGGGAGTTAAAGACATGGGCTTCATCTGTAGGAGAAAGAAAGCAGAGAGAGGACGTAGGGCTTCCCCTATCCATGTCTGCATGTCCTTCTTGTGCTTTTATTCGTACCATCAGGATGCATTTCTTGAGAGAAAGTCAAGCACACAAGCCCTTGAGCTGAGGGCCCTCTGGGAGAGGATGGCTGCGCCACACAGACCCCCACACCCCGAACCCCACTCTTAGCCCCCTTCTCAAATTAGATCTCAGGTCTAATCAGAGACAGCTTGGCGTTGTGGGTGGAAACTAGCCACAAACCTCATCTTCAAACGACTGTTGGTTGCTGTGAGAGGCCCCCCTGTTCTGTTGACTGGGCAGGATGGAGCACTGTAAGCGGCTCTCTCAATTCTCTTGACCACACAATGGAAAATGGGAGAGAGACCACACAACAATGAGTGATTTCCAACACAGCGGTTGACCTACACCGAGTTTCAGAGAGCAAACCTACTGGAATAATACTCCTTAAAAAAAAACAATATTTAATGTCTTTCTTTCTCTTGGATGACAGGTCAGGTTGTAAAACAAAAAAAATTATTACGTTTGGACAGAGAGAGCAAAAGGTGCTTTTTTATTTGCCACTTAGAACTAACTAGCAAAGGCTCATGGGAATATCATTCGTTTTGCAGGAATTTGGTCATAACCAAAGTATTCGGTAAATCAAAGATTCGACCTGATAGTGGTTCTACATGATAAGTTAGGTTGATCAGCAACGTTTCATCCTGCGGGGGACAAAAATGTACCAAATTTCATGGCAATCCATCCAATAGTTGCAATAGTTAAGGTGATACCAGACAAAATTCAGGGAATCATCAAATTCATTATGATGCATCGCCTAAGAACATTTATAGCAAATTGAATGGTCTAATCTACCCAGCAGTTGTTGAGATATTTCAGTCTCTACCAAAGTGGCCAACTGGCCACACATCTTGCATGGCTAAAACTCACTTGGTTGTGACACTATTTTAGCTGCAAATCAAATAGAGCCATCAGGAAACAAAAGTACCATACTGCATCCTCACATGCTCATTAAAATCTACAAATATGCTATGTGACCTTGGGAGACTCAGCAGTCGTCGAGGTCAGCACTAAATTAGACGGCAATCAGCCATGGATGAGCCCTCCTAACCCACTGGAAGAAAAAGGAGAAAGAGAAAGCAGTAGTGAAGTTCTGGCAACCTCTCCTTTGGCAAGCCCTCGTGATTATCACGTTGTGTGGAAGCATTCATTTTGCTCTCAATTGTAAAGACAGAAAAAAGTCCATTCCCCTTATTACACTGGTAATGATAGATTGCTCTGGCGGAGAGCACATGCCCGACCAGCCGGCCCGCTGCGTTGCTACCTACACCACTGATACCAGAGCAAGTGTGTCCTTAAATCTTGTCAAGGGTAAAATTGGGGCCGTAGCTAGTCATTACAAAGTGGCACATAAAGTCTAATTTGGGTCAGGCTGTGGTGGCCTAAAAGCAGTGTGAGTACAGTTTTACTACTCACTATGTGTCTTTGTGAAAATGAAACAAATGTGCTTTTATCCATCAGTGACAAATGGAAATGTGTAATGACGGGCAATTTCTCCCTAAGGATGTTTTTCCTGTTATCCAACCAATAAACATTAAGAACATTAACAGAGAGTTAGATGACTCTTGGTGGATGTGGATATTTTCATAACAAGTGAACAAAATTGTGATCGACATGATACTGTTCCTCCATGAAGCAGCATCTGCTTTGGAAGGAGAGAATATCCAGACGAAGTAGTGATGGAGCAAATGTTACCGTCTAAATTCTTTCTTTCATTAATAAATATTTCCACTTCAAAGTGGAAAAAATATAGCCAATCTCTCTACCTCCATCGTGAAGTTATTAATGTCGAGTGCTCATTACAGCTGTTCAAACACTGGACGGCGGCCAAATGACCCACGCTCTAGGAAAACACGGCAATCTGCTCTGGCGAAATAATTTTAAAGGGAGCATAATAACGTTTGTCATAACTCATAGGACACCAAGGGCCCGCTGAGAGAGGCCTTCAAACCCAAGCACGGTGTGTATGAATGTTTGTGTGTATGACACAAACCAAAACAAGCAGCTGTTCACACCAGGCCAGCAAAGAGAGGAGCAGATCCAGTGACGGAGGCCCTCCTCAAAAGTGCTTGATTCATCTGTTGAGGAGGTCCAGAGATCAGAGGGACAGAGAGGGGTATGCACAGAGGGAAAAGTCTCTTATGGGCTGATGTCAGAGGCCAAAAATAGCGGCGAACGCCTCTCTCTCGGTCTCTCTCCCCCCGTGACTCATCTGGAGTGCGTTAATTAGCAAGAGATGGTTCACCGCCATCGTGGCTGGAACCACACGGTGCATGGTGGTGACAAGGCCCAAAACAAACGCTCCTTAAAGAGGGACAGGGTGGCATGGGAGGGGGGTTAAGAAGGGGAGAGCCAGAGAGCCGTAGAGTGAGGATATGTCACACTTGGAACCGATTGGTATTACCAAATCCTTCCAAGGACCAGGAGGAGGCGAGAAGGAGGGGGGGAGGGGAGGAAACCAGCACGACAAGAGGTGAGGCAGAGAAAAAGTGGAGACGAACAAGAGCTGTCTCATTGCGAGGATTATCATCCCTTCCACATCCCCCCCCCCCCCCTCTGGGCTTTCCACTTATAACTGAAGAGAGTTGAAAAGTGGAACTTACTTTTCTTCCAAACCTGTGCTGCATTTTCTCTCGATGGCCCGGACCAATGCAGCTCCGTTCAGCGGCGAAACCCAGGAGCTACAACAGGAGAAATCCCCAGTTGACTATAATGGGCTCAACGGGCCCTTGGACATTAAATTAGACTGCCTGCACATCAATTAATTCACCTTTGTTTTCTCCGCAAACAAAATGGCCCATTCACATATCGTCGCAGACCCTGCTGAGCAAATAAATGCCTTCATCATGTCCATATGTTTTGGATCAATGTTTTCTTTGCATTTTGAGTCATATTGATTTATGTCTGGACCTCGTAACCTCTGTGTGTGTGTGTGTGTGTGTGTGTGTGTGTGTGTGTGTGTGTGTGTGTGTGTGTGTGACAGAAAAATAGAGAGATACAGCAAGAAGAGAGAGAGAGAGAGAGAGAGAGAGAGAGAGAGAGAGAGACAAGCAGACAGAGAGTAAGTAGGTACTCTGTGTACATATGTGCGTTTACTTTAGACCCATGAGATGCCACTGGATAATAAGCCATTAAACCTTACATAGCTTGTCATATAAAAAAAACATGTAATATGTTTTGTGGGAGGGATTGTTGGGGATCAAAGACAGAGCAGCAGATATGAGTTTCTGTTCCTGGCTAGTCGAGGAGGGGGGTTGTCATACCAGACATGGTGAGCACATACATTTCCTTGGGCCCCGGGCGTGTGCTGGGGTTCTGTTGGGTGGACTCATTACTCACTGGGAGCCCTGAGCCTGGGGTTGAAGGAGAAGCCTGTGTCACACCCACTACGTACTGACCGTTGTGTAATCCCTCCTGGGGTTGTGGAATGAGCTTGTAATGATGACTGTTTTTGATACGGCTTCACCCTCTGACACACGCAGAGATGCTCGGGAGGCACCCATGCAAACACAGACCAAGACCTGCTGCGATGTAAGTGATACTACCCAGCGAGAGCTTCTGTCCAAAGCAGGAGGCCCTGAGTAGAGGTTCACATGCACTAAAGTCCCTGAAGCATTGAAAAATGAAATGTTGCAGCAAAATCAATCAATTCCAATGGAACGCAGTGATCAGTGGATTCCCAGGCAGGGACAAAGTATATCTGCATTTATCTTTTCCGACAAATGAACTTGAGCCATTGCTCAATAGAGTTTGAGGGAACAGAGAGCTAGAGTTCTAGATGGAGAACCCTACCATAGCTCATTATTTCAGCCAGACGTAAGCCTGAGGGAGGTTATGTGTTTGGTTGCACGTGTGTGTGCGTCAGTGGCTGAGTGAGTGTGCACCTCGGTGTCTGTCCACGACTAATATCGCATTCTGCTGCAGCAAACGGCACAATATTTTGGCCAGCTCAGTTATGGCTGCTTGCTTAAGGACCTGTATTGGTTGCGGTGTTTCACACTTTCTCCCAAAAACTTGTATTGCCTGTTTGATACTGCCATTGACTGCCTAACTCCTCACTCACTACTCTTATGCCGTGTTCACACCAAAACAGTTGCGAATATTCGCCTATATCGCGCCGCCCGGCAAAAAACTCGCTCTAGTGGTTAATTCGTTTTTCGCAACCATCGCTGGGGAAAGGGGGCGGGGCTTATCTCCATGTCAGTGAAAACATTGACTATTTCCGCCATTGACCATTGAAATAACCACTAGTTCTGCTTTATACTTGTTGAGAAAGTCCCACAAACGTCGGAACATCAAACGCCCCCGTGTCTGGGTTCATAATATTATCCGTAGTCGTGTCTGGGTTCATAATATTATCCGTAGTCGCACACAGCTCCGACTCCTCCGGGACGACTGTCTGAATGAAGCCGCTTCCAGCGCTCCTTCAGCGGACCCGCAGTTTGATTCAGTGACGGCAGAACGGCGGTGATGCCGGGCGGAGCTTCTCAACGCTGATTGGCTTTCGCAACTCCGCGTCGGGCGAATTTTTCGCTGGCGATGAATTATTTCAACGCCAGCGAAAAAGCGAAAAAGCGAAAAAGCGGAGTTGCGAATATTCGCAACGCCATTTCGCCAGTATCGCGCCGCCCGGCGAAAAATCCGCTTTTTCGCAACCTAACGCGGCTGTGCATTGACTTAACATGTAATCTGGACGCGCGAATATTTCGCAACTCTTTTGGTGTGAACACGGCATTAACCGGCCCAAGGTTGATACGGGGCCGATAGTGAGTCTAGCTACTCTGTGGCCAGAGACACAGTAGGGTTGGAAACAGTTTGCACATTTATATTGTTTTGGATCGTGTGATTGGATAACAGCTAACAGAACTACCCGTGCACACACTGCTGTACATCGTCGCCACTCAGCTGGGTGAGTATACCTTTGAGTTTTGGCAGGATTGTATGAAGTGTATTACACGACAACTTTGATCCCATTGCTTGTATAAAGTTACATCACCGCAACCCTCCTCTGTTAGAGTGCATACTGCTCCACAAAAATGAACAATTTGCAGACAGTTATGAGTCGATGGTCTTTTGAATTTACTGTGTGAACTTACTGTCCTGTTATCAACCAAGCTAACTGTCACTTAACAAGCTCAAGTATGCCACTCACTGATGTGGTCCTTTAAAACTGCACAAATCTTCTTCTTTTTTTAAACAATGGACCACATGGCTGTGTGTCAAGTGAGCCAGCATGCACTACACCAGGATTCTGACACTGAAGCAGCTCAATGGAATGTCGCCATCAATTATTTGAATATATAACACCTGTGCTTCTCCTAATGTGACTTTTCAGTGTCAAATTGTCTCCAGTAAAAAAAAAAAGGCCTCTCAGGAATCATTCATAAATTCCACCTGAAGCACTATCAGCTTCCATAAACTGTTGTTCACAGATTCCAATATCAAAACATCATTTCATGCAGAAACATTTTCTTTTTGAAAAAGCAAGATGAACCAAGCCAACTTGTTTTGAAACAAGAAGCGGTATAGAGCTCTCTGACCTGCTGCATAATTAGCCTCACCCCTGTGATTTTGTCTCTTTATCAAGAATGTTCACGAATCCCTGTGGATGACATCATCTTGTTCTGGGGAGTTGTAGCCAAACAGACAGAGAGAGAAGCAGCACCAAGCGTAGCATCCCGATCCAAGCCCTCAGCAGGCACTCTCTTGAGCCAGCAGACCTGGACACCAGTTGAGAGAAATGCCCCCCCCCCCCTATTATTTCTGCCTCTCTCCCTGTTCTTGAAAGCTTGGTTACATCATCCTCAGTGTGCACATTTCAATAATGCCTCTGAAATCTCCCACTGGCTACAAGACTCAGTGTGTGTGTGTGTGTGTGGGGAATAGCAGAATGTGTGATAAAGAATAATGACATGCATGCAGAAATCGTTGAGCATTCGTTGAAAGACGTGAGTTAAAAACGTTTGGAACATGCCAATCGGATGTAGCTTTCTGTCTGTCCTCCTCTTCCCTCGTAATCCCTCCAAGTAGATGTGTAGTGGTAAGCATTTGTATTGACTCAGGCTGGTCAGCCGAGCTCTCTTTTCAACCTTCCTCCACCCCCCCACCATTCAGCCAGTGGGGGGGCTCCAAGCTCCATGCAGACCCAGCCATAGCAGACATTTTTGTGGTGAAATCATTAAACCCACGTGCAGCTCTCTCTCTGTGGTCACTGGGGGTCGTGCTCCTCTGCCTTTAGCTGAATAAATCATAAAGTTTGCCGGGGGACCACACAAGAAGCTAGCACAGTGCAGCCAGCCCATCTAGTCTATGCAGCCAGCACAAAACACATGCACACGCACAGCCCCAGACCTTGTTATTTTTCAGAAAAACACCATCAGCGAGACGGAGACAGAGGAAGCGAGACAGAGAGAGGCAAGGAGGCAAAACTGTTAAGGCACGAAAAAACAATAGTGAAGACATTAGATGCGAAATAATGTCAAAGAGATGATAAAAATGTGTAAAGTTAACATATCTGCGCTTTGTAAAACATACAAAGAAAGACTTGCGGGTACAGAAATGTGGAAATAAACAGACAGAAATGGAAGGATTGAAACAGACTACAGTGAAGGGGGGAATTTAAGTTAATGCACAAGAATCTGAAAAAGATGTCAACAACATTTGCTAGTAACATCAGGTCGGATGGAACTGGAAAAAAAACAAACATTTTTCTAGGCGGGCTCGGGAGCATCATAAAGGAGAGAGAGCCTCTCTCCCTCTCTGTCTCTGTTTGGATGACCTCGCCAGACTGATCCTTCAGACAAGACCTGACTGCTAGAGGAGGAAGCACTGTCCTGTCTGAGGATCACATACTGTCTGGGGAACACTTAAACAGGTCCGGCTGAGAATGTGTGTGTGTGTGTGTGTGTGTGTGTGTGTGTGTGTGTGTGTGTGTGTGTGTGTGTGTGTGTGTGTGTGATGCACCAAGTTGCACCAATTAATACTATAAAGTACCAAATTGTCACTGTGATTTTAGAGAAAAACTTCTGTGCGCACTTTATTTAAATGTTAGATTGTACAAGAAGAACAGCGCTGAATGTCTTTGCTTCAGTATTCATAACTTTTCTTTTAAATCTTCCGTAAACAATGTTTTTGTATAAAAAAGGGACTTTTAACTGGCTCAATTTGATACTGTTGCATATGACCTACATAAACAAATGAGATTGAGCTGATTATTCCTGAATCCCACATTTCGATGATAGATGATAGGTGCTCTGCCTCAAGTGGCCAAAATCTCTTATTACAGGTTTAAATTATAAATTATGAAGTTATAGTATTAATACTAAAATGTGAAAGTTGTTGTATTGTTCATTCATTGTATTTGACATGACAAAATTGTTTTTATCTTTAACTGTTACTTTATAAAATTTGGTTTAAAACAATGGCATATTTTACATGATTGGTTGTGTATGTTATTTCTTAATTTGCAATGTAAATTGGAATAAAAGGTAAATAATTGTACCTAAGTACAGTATTTGAGATGTTGTATTTCAAATCCACCACTGCTTCACTCCTAATGTACAAACTGGTCATTTGATGAGCGAATCATGTATTTATAAATTACACCATCTACACACTTGCTCCCACATTAAAGTCATTCATCAAGTTTTCCCAAAATCATTTTAAAAATGTTTGCTACAGACTTTCTTCAACTTAAGTTCATCGACAAATGTAAACCACCAAACCACTCGTATTCTGTTTTCTAAGACTGTGCTGTCCTGCTTTGTTGTTCCCTCTTTCTTCACCTCCATCCAGCCTCTGTCACCTGACTAAAAGGTGGGGGTCGTCACGCGTGTCATAGTGAGAAATGTAAGTGGCAGAGCAGCCTGGAGAAAGAGGAGAGGACGAGGGTGGAGGTTGAAACTCTACCCTCACCGTTAACGGAGGCCATACCACCTCTCGACCCCAGGCCACACATTTCTGAGTGAACTTTGGCCCTGTGACCACACCAGTGGTGCTGAGTACCTCCTCGAGTCATATATACACATACATACACACAGTATATCCTCAGACACCCTCTGGCTTGGAGGCAGGCAGCCATTACCTGGAGATTGTATCAGTGTCAGTGTGTGGGGGATTCTTGCTCCCTTGGGGTAAAGCGCAGAGGGCAGGCGCCTGATCTCTCTGTGAAATGTTAATGTGGAACAAAACAGGCTGAACTTTGAGTGTAGCAATGTGTGGAGCCGAGCTCATAGGTTAAAGCAAACCACCCGGCCAAATTCAAATTATAAAAAATTCGCCAAATATGTAAAATTATGTTTAAAAATCGTGAAAACATAAACAGTATTCTGTGCTCTGAAATGCTGGAACCACTGGTGTGGTCACAGCTGTGCGCTGAAGACGCTGTGTTTTAAAAGTACAACATTCTGTCTGTTACTTATGTGTCATAGTTTCGTCCTGTTCCTTTGCAAAGATCTGATGCAGATCTGATTGTAAATCCTGACATCTAGGGAATATGCATTCGCGGAAAGTCAAGGAAGTCATAGCTAGCTAGCTAACTGCAGGCTGTGGTAAGTATGTATGTTGTGTTGTAACTCACTATTGAGCTGCAAAACCACCGACGCTATGTGCTCTAGTTATTGTTTAGTGTTAAGGGAGGGTTTATGCTAAGGATCAAGATCACATCAAGCCATGATTTCAAGCCTGCAAAAATGATGAAAAACTGTCCAATTCCACAATTCGGTACAAAATAGTTCAGTCTTTTTACATGTTTAATAATGTGACACATCTTACAAACAAATATTTTTTTCAGCATTAATTGGCATGTGACCAATCCCAAAACAAATCAGATGGCTTTGAGTGCTTTGCAAAGCTTTCGAAGCACACATTGATGGTTCCACAGTCAGATCACTTACTTGCATGCTTTACAGTATATCTTCAGTGCACTGCCTTCATTAGACTGAGACAAAAATCTCCCATTCAAGCTACAGTTGGAGTGGTACACTGGTATTTCAATTTTAAAGACCGTAAATTGGCCGAGGAATGCAGCTTGTTCCTTATCAAAGTCTGGAAGTCAGGGATCTGGAAATGCCTTGCTTTGTTGAGCGTTTAGTTTATCTGTCCCGTAATTGCACATTGTAAAACTGTCTTTCTGGGCTTCTTGCAATCCCCAGTGGCCAATGTAACCATCTGGCCCTCGCAAAGATCTGAGCAGGAAGTTATGTGAGACGTAAGAGGATAGGAACTCTGATAATGGATGTTTAGCCTCACATAAAGTCGGCTGATTCTTCAGCAATCCCGTCATTGTCTGAAGTACCTGTCACCGCGTGTTTGACTACCTTGCCAAAGTCGTCAATCTTAACGGTGCTTTCCTGCAGTAAGACGCTCAACAGGACGTTAACGAGCTTTTCACGTTTTTTTTTTTTGCACAACGCACTCTGCATTGGTGTGCAGGTGGAAAGCATGCAGCCCACTCTGTTACTCGACCTGGCATAAATGGTTCATTGAATCAGAAATTCTGGCATCTCTTTACCTAAGTGCAGGTGGATGGAGCACACAGCCAAGTCTTTGTGCAAACTAGCATTGCAATATCACCACGGGGAGCACCTGCTGTGTTCCTGCACAAATATGTCTCTATTAGGAGTCTTTGTGTCAACATGACATAGTGATAAAAACATTTTTTTCATTATTTTACCTTTATATTCTACCTAATATCCTGTCATTTTAGGGCTTGTAAGGTTATGAAGACACATGTTCTGTGTCTACCTTCATCATGTTTGAACAATAAATCACTCTGTTAACACATATAAGCAGGTGGCTGGCAGCCTCTGACCAGCCAAGTCACACAGTCCGATTGTGTATGATGAGAGAGAGCATGTACGTCCAGCATCCCTACTCACCCAGAGGGTTTCAGAAGTCTGGAGACGGACACCGTGATATTAAGACAAGGAGGTCCGAGGAGAGTCAACCCTCTCAGGGCACCCTCTGTGCACAGATCCCTCTTTATGCTCCTGTTTATTATGGTCCCAAGTAATCCATGCCTTGTGCGCTACACCAGAGCTGCCATATGTCAACATCTTGCTGGTGGTTTGCAGGGTTCCAAACAACAGATAGGGTGCACTGAACCTACCATGTAAACTTTATAAAAAACATTCAGCCGAACTGTAATTATTTACAAAACCAGAGCATGGGAATATTTTTACTAGAGGAAGGGGGGAAGTTTGTTGCCCACGGCCTTTGTGATAAAACAAAAACAAAAAACGCTATTAAGAATTCTATTTTACAAGCACCTTGTTATGACACCTTCAAAGCAACAGCGAGTTTGAAATCAAAGCTTTTATTTTTGACTTAAGAACTAGAAAATGTATTGTATATGAGTGTTTAATTTGCGAAGCTTTCCCAGCATGGCTAACGCACAGGATTGTGTGTGTGTGTCAACATTTCACCTTCAGTGCCTTCACGGTCTAATGGAGGGTTCTGCAAAATTTAGTCCACCTTTCCGTGGAGCAGGCGTGGCAAAAACCGGTGGGGAGAGGGGTAGTTGGTGAGGAGCGAGGGGGGTTATTTTTGTGAGCACCCCTACAATGCTCCACCTGTGCCTCAGCCATACCCCAGAGGACCACCCACTTAGGGAGAGAGAGGGCAGTCGAGAATCCCTATAACCTCGTTGGGTGGGCAATAAGGCCTTGCGCTGAAGTAGAGTGTTTGAGACAAGTGAAAGACTCAGGAGGAAGGACTCTCAGCGAATACTATCACACCACCAGCGAAGAATAGCAAGTGCTGGTGTGAATTAAAGAGGTGCTACATCAGGGCAGCCTGTGTGTGTGTGTGTGTGTTAGTCGCAGTAGTAGTAGTAGTAGTAGTAGTGATAGTAGTAGTGAGTAAGAATGAGAAAAACAGACTTTATTTATCTGTATGGGAATTATATAACGGATTTACAAACCTGTGTTCATTTCATCATAGAACTCAGTATACTCAGAAATCACCACCCTAGACATCATGCTATAAATATCAAAAACACTGCAGACATTCCTCTCATCGCTCTCATCGGCACTTTCATGGTAAATTTCATGCAGATAACCATAAACATTAATAACTGTCAGTTATGACGCCAACATGAAACAGCTAACAGCAGATGAGGAGCAGGCCTCCACAGAAGACACACTGAGGTCTCAAAGGTCAAAGACACACTTCACCATTACTGACATAATGTTGAGTAGGTTTGGTGCAGAGGGAGTCCTTATGGTAATATGAAACACCAGGGACGTGAACGGCCATAAGCTGTGATGTGTTTTTATTCTGATAAAATGTCTGCAGCTATTACCTGTAAACACACAAATCAGGGTAGTGAGAAAATACAAATGTTATAGAAACTCATTTGATCGCGATCCTCTTGTTCAGGTTTTCTTTTTAAAATAAACCTCTGTCAGGGGATATTGTCCACCCACGGACTCTGCTTTATCCATTAGTGGCCCTTTCCCAAGTAGGCTAGATATGGCAATGCACATTAAAGAGAGTCTGGCCTGATATAAGAGGCATAAAGGTCCCTATCTGTAAGCGTAAAGCCGGAGCTCAGTATTGATTACGGCCTTGTTTGAAGCGGGAATTTAAGGCGTCGTTAGACTAGTTGCAGTGCTTGTTGGATGGTCGAAAAGCCTCTGAATTACAGACCTCCAACATCTTTGAAACAACCCAAATGTTCTATCTGACAGGACGGTCCACCTCACGCAGCTTGTGGCAGATGTGGAAGTAAGAGAGTAGACAGGATTTGAAGTCATCCGTGTTCGGCAGACTGTTGCGTCTGGTCCCTCTCTGCGACAGCCGGCTTTTTGAGTGTGGCTGTTGACTATAAACACTTTGCTGTCTGACGTGGTGGGAGGACGAATCATAAAAAGTAATCGTTTCGAGCATACCTTGGCCTTTAAGATTCATTCTGCGACAACTTTTAGGGATGGAACAAAAAGCAAAAAAAGAGTGTCCATTTTAACAGAATAAAGCGAACATTAAAATGAACCGCACATCGGTCACTGACAAAAAAACACATGCTGCTTCAATCAATGCACGGGAACCAAAGATCTGGCATGAATCACATACATCATAGTGTCTTTTCATTGTAGATAATTCTGTGTGAAAGTAAGTGAAAATTACACATAAGGGCAAGGTGTAAGGATGAGCGTCTGGTTGTGTTTGCTTGTATCTATCTTTGCTTATATGAATGTGAGTGATTGATGGCTGAGGAAAGAGGTGAAGGCCTCCTCCCCGGTGGTCTGGCTGGGCTCTTAGCCACTGTGCAATGATCGCTGCTGCTGCTATCCCTGACCCACATCACCACATCATTGACACTAAACCGACCGCCAATCTTCCGTTGGCCTGTTGCCCTTGGCACCGTCTACGCTGGAGCTGTTTGGATTATCACCCGGCTTCATAATGAACGCTGAACAATAATGAAGAGGAACACTGTATCCACAAATACAAGATAAAGTTTGTTTGTCTATCATTATTGTCAGGCTGACTAATATTTTCCTCTTAAAAAAAAAAAGAAAACGCGGTACACACTGCTGCACAGGCCAACCCTGCGGTGCACGTGTTAAGTGGCAAACACAGGGAGGATAAAACAGCTCAGGAACACTATCCCATGTTCAAATAAACAGAGGTGTGTGGGGTCTGAAGGACAAACACACATTCATTAGGTGTCTCGGTGCCTCCAGACCCGTAGTGTTTGCGCAGTGATGCACATATACATTCACACACACACACACACACACACACACACACACACACGCACACACACACACACGCACACACACATGCCCTTTTTATCTCTCATTTTCTCATTTTCTCAGACACACACACTCACACAGAGTCCAACCCCCAATTAGACAATCAAACAGCTCCACTGACCCTTAGCTTCTCTGGGATTTGGAGTTTACACCCCGACATGTCCCGCCCATTCCTGTTTACCCAAGAAACCTGACTGATGGATTGTATTGTTTGGCCTTTCGCAGTTGTAATTGGCTCCGTTGTATAGGTTAAAGCTTGGGATATATTCCGCAGGCCCCAAACATGCCACGCTTGGCCTCAGGGTCAATGACACTCATATCAGACCAGGGCCCCCTAAATGGTAAAAGGGTCAGTAGTGAACATCACTGGCTCGCTAACGACATCGGTCGGTGGCGATGACTTCACCATCTTACCCCCTTGCTGCTGAACCAGAGACACAAGCTCGGCCAAGCATGCCTTCTAGTCCCCCAGCACCCAGTAAATATTTAGCCAGGACTCCACACTGTGACACACAGCCAGTCCAAACAACCTGCTAAACAATTATCATTGGCATAATCTGTATACTGCACTGCCTCCTTTATGTATCCATGTGTCAATATAGTATTTGGCTTTAAACTGCCATGTGATATTTTGTTAACTTGAAATGTCAAATTGTACTGAATGTGTACCGACTATCATTCTGACACCACAGAGAAAGAAAATATACATTTCAAGCTGGTAAATCAAGGCTGTAAATAATATCCAAGGACTGGGTTCAGTATGTTTCTGCTCTCACTAGCAGCATTGTACCTCAAACACAAACATTCTGCAATTCTGCATTCAAAACAAGTTGAATGTGCACAAGACGGTCCGTCCTAAAAGTTGATAACCAGGCTGGCAACTTAAAAAAGGGGACTGCAAAGATAATAAACCCAAGATGTCAAAATAGCGGTATAACAGTTCAAAGCATTGGGCATAGACGTCGGCTGAGTGACATCACAACAGCAATCATACTTGTAGAATTGTATACAGTACAGGACAAGATACTCGGTCTAAATGTATTATATAACAGATGATTCAGCCATCAGCTAACTGTTTACATTACGGTGGGAAAATAGCTTCACAAAAAAAAGGTTTAGACTGTATGCTATTGTAGCCCTGGGGGTTAATAACAGTGGTGGGGTGCTACATTATGATGGAAAATAATTTAGTTATGTGAATCTACAAGTGTCATTAATGACTATGCCACTCGTTGCTAAGCATTCAACAAAGACAGGTGCAAACACATGACACCTCTGTGTTTGGCCACTGGTGAAGTTGTCACACTTGGTTAAGCAAACATTTGCTAAAATATGGCTTCCGCTCTTCTGCTGCTTGCTAATGAGGCTGCAGGCACAGGGATTTAAGGATGTCCAGCATCTTGCTGTTGCTCTTGGAGACCACGCCATTTCCAATAAATGTGAAGATTTTTTTTTATTTTACGTGTGTTGTAGTTTGTGTTACACTCTCAAGTTTCATTTCCGTCCACACCGGAGGTCTACAGCGGTGATGAAGAAGCAACACGACACTTATAACTGAGCTGTAGTCCAACAATGATAGACGTTTGTGTAATGTGGCTGTGGCTGCCCATACTGCCAAATGCTATTTTGATTTCCAGATAATGCTGCACTGTTTGTGGTGGCCATTCAAAGTTAGCAAGATAGACAATATCTTTTGAGCACCAGGTTTGAAGTGAGACAAAGACAAAGATTGGGCGTTGTAATTGACAGTAGTGATCATTGAAAGGGAAACATGTAACTCAAACTGACCATTTGCAAAAGAAAGGAAAACATTGTTGTTTGGTGCATGTGCAAAATGGATAGTAAAGTATAGATCGTTGTACACGATGAAGGCAGGACTGCCACCAACCTTTATTGAACTCTATGAGACGAGTAATGAAAAGACATCCGTAGAAGAAATGTCTTCCTACATACTCCTGTAGGGTAGCCCTGCCCTCCCTTTAAACTATATGTCACATGTACAGTAATGGCGTAGTAAAAAACAAGTAAAAAGATGAAAAAAGTCCAAGAGAAAGGTGTGTGACGCAAACTAACCAATTATTTATGAATGGGGTGGATGGATGAGGAATTTCCATAAATTACAATGAGCAAAGTTGTTTTCCCCCAAACACACTGCTGACTCATAAGTGACCTCTAAAGCAAACTTCCAAAGCATTCACTTAGTGATCAGAACATACACCGCATCGTTTTTATTTATATGTATCATGCTGCTCAGTGAGAGCAGAACATCTCCTCCCTTGATTAACTGCCACATTTGATTTATCGTATATAACAAAATAAATGCCGATACTTGAACAGCACAGTGTAAAACATGAAGCAAGTTCAAGAGTGTTTGAACATCACTGATGGGATTCAACCGCAGCAGCGCTGTCCAGTTGACCACACAAATATTTGGAGTACGCAGTGATACTTGGCAGCCTCCTTCTCCTTGAAACAGCATGCAAGCCACAGGTTGTGAAAGACTGGTAGGGAGAAAAAAAATCCACTTTCCCAAGGAAGGACAAGTGTTGAAATGCATCTGAACATTACACTGTAGTGCACAAATGATTTATGATTAATCCATCCTTTCATTTTCTTGCTGGTTTATAACACCATGATTGTCAAGTTTGGTTGTCTCTGCCTTGGACTCAGAAATCACAGAGCTCTTTTGGTGGGCTGAGTGCACCGCAAGAGCATACAGGCTCAGTTCATTTAGCATCTTAATAAAAAAACATGCCATATGGCTTCTATGTCTTGGCCTGTAAAAGCAAAACAGCCTTACTAATCAAAGACATTGTGTCAAAGGAATACTGATTCCAGTTGTGGCCTAATGTTGGCAAGACACCCTGTTTCTTTCTTTATATTCCTCTGCCAAAGGCTGAATAAAAAAGTCAGGGTTTTACAGGAAATTAGCACAAACTGTACATCTAAGAGTATCGACGTCAAACACCTGCTCATGCAGACCACCATTCGAATAAAAATATTGCTGTTTGCAATTATGCACAGTATATACCAGATGGAATTGAAAACAGACCCCTACATTAAAGGGTCGGTTCACCAAAAGTACAAAGAAACATATTTCTCTCACTTGACGCTTATTGTGTTGAGTTTAGTTTTTTATCAAAGCTTTGACACATTAGAGTCTAAGATTTACTTCCACCACTTCAATATAATGGAGGTGAATGAAATTTGATTTGCGTTCACAAAATGAAAACAAGACTATGAGCAATTCATTCAATAATTGTTGCGATAGTTTAGTCTGTACCGTCCAACCTAACATCAGGCCAATTTCGCCAGCCTTACTGCTAGCACGGTTAAAATGACATAACATTAAACAGGAATGTATCTCTCCAGAACCAAGGAGCAAGTTACTCTTTACTATCTACAGACCTCACTGTGGACAGTTTTCATTGGAACAACTTTCTACTGAAGAGAGTGTGTCTCTGAAAAGAGTTGACAGTGTGTTCTGTCGAATATTCAGAGTAACAGGGCACTGATGTCAAAGGTTTTGTGATCAAAATTCAGCTTCGGTTTCAGGCCCAGAACGCCAACTTGCTTATAGACTTGTTAAATAAAAGACGCCGTCTTACAGAAAAAAACACTGCTTCTCTGACAAGGAAAGAATGGATAAGCAGCAGAGGGAAACATTTTATCAGGGTCTTTGTACATCTCAAGTCATGTAAGTATACTTTAAGTCCTTGGTGGTCCAATACTGCTATCAGCATCTGGAATGCAGCACAGTGGTGACTGCACCCTAAAAGTTCTGCTCAGTATCTTTGCAATTAGCTGAAGATAAACTTTGGTGTGTTACACTGACCTGATTTATCCTTTGTTTCTTAAATTATTTACAAAATGATCTTTCCCACAAGAAAGTACAAACATGTAGCCTGTGTTTATGGTCACTGACTTTGGTTAATTTGTTGTCTGCTTTAAACGGCTATGACGGGAGTATGAAGATAATGATGCAGTGTTTATGTTTTCGAGTGTTTTGTGGTCATAGGCCTGTGACTGTTTGCCTGTTTTGTACTCTTGTGCAGATGGGCTGCCTTCCACACATGGATGGAGGATATCTGCAGGTCTCAGACCATGTGAGAGACGGCTCGTCTGTCCAAGTGTCAATGTGATGGAGGGTTTGAGGAATGGGAGGGGGCCATACAGTGGCAGACAGGGCAGTGACCCCATCCGTCTGAGATAAACCCTGCTGAGTGAGGTCTGAGGTCGGGGAAGAAACTTCTTAATTACACACAGTGTGTTTACATGCACTTTGGGAAACGGTTTATCGTCAGATTTTTACATTAACTTAAACTATCTATATCTGAGAAGAGAAATGTGGGTTTCTTGTCCATGTACACATTTACTTGTGTTTTTAATGGGGTTTCTATACGTGCCCATGTGGATGACAAATATTGTAATGCAGCAATGAAAAGAAAGATTGTTACCAGTAGCTGTGCATCCTTGCTTCCAAAATGTTTAATTCCAAAATTCAACTAAAAGTAAAACTGACACTAATACAGATGAGTCTGAATAAGTCAGTCCCCACAGCTGACTGTAAAATTCAGATTAATTTGCACAGCAAGAAAAAAACGTCTGCTGCTCATTTAAAGCCTGTTCTCCTGCGCCATCAATCCAAATGCTCCTACAATAAATGAAAGAAAAAACGTGTTCAGCTGCAGTCATATATAACTGACTGATGACACTTAATATGGACGCCAACATATGGTAGACATTACGGAAGAAACCTGATTACTTTACTGCATGTAGCGAATACAGACTTTACATTAACCAGATTATTGCAGTGCGTATAAAACCCATTCTGTGATTTCCTAATTGAACTTTAATTCAACCTGTTTTCTCATGTGCATGGAAAACGTACTGACTGACTCAAACCTGTCTCCACTGGGGCCAACATGGAGACCACCTTCTGACACGACGCTCACGTGCTGCTAATGAGAACCTTAAGGCCATAAGGAGGTAAAACACATCTGACTAACATGCAGTCGTGCATGACCAATACTGAGACTTTGTAGCCATTAAAGTGTTAGGTGATACATAAAGAGTAATAGCGGGGGCAAGGTGGAAATGCAGCTGGACATAAATAATGAAACATGTCAATGTCACACTGAGTTTAATGCAAGTGAAGCTAACAAAAGCAGTAGCAAAGCTGGCACATTGCAGTTCTCAAGCTGTTGAATCAAAGCTACCACTAAATACCTTCCATGACTGGTATGAACACACAAAGGAGACCACAGTTTGAATTACATTTAGGGAGGCAATATGAAAATGTATACTGTAATAACTGGGTAGTGTTTTCGAGCAGACGTACCTTGGGCTAACTGAAAGGGATTAGAACAAAAACATCCTGACAGGAGAGAATGGCACATTATAAAAATGACTCATGCTTTGTAACCAGATCCCAGACAAAGGGGAAGTTTTCACTTTGGCTTTTTGATATAAAAGAAAAAGGGCCAGACGAGGAAATATTACTCTGAAATGCGACCTCAAAACAATTCCCTGGGACAAAAAAACGCAGTGGGTTCCCAAACATTGACCTTTGTATGGCGGGATGAAAAAACTGATTCCACACTACGCCCAACTGCCTTCTTTGGAGCGCCTGTTCCATTCGCCTCTTTTCCGTCCGTTGTAAAAAGATCCCAATGTAAAGAGGCTGTGTAAACCGGGATTTCACAATTGACCACAAGCCCTGGGAAAACCATATAATGCCCACTCTTGAGAGAACCCGTACAGCACTGCACTATCATACTAATCATCCCTCCAAAGTCAAGCTGAGGACCACCTTGAGAGCTACTTTTCCAAATAATGGACGTAAAATACTTTCCATTTGCTCAATATAAATAAGGGTGGAATTGATTAATCTGGCTTGTGTGTCTGGAGGCATTTTTGTGTGAATGATAAAAGTTCAATTTACAGTACATGGCAGTGAAGCAACACTGCAGGCAAGACTCCTCAGATGAAATGTACAAGTTTAGAGTGAGAATTGACGCCTTCCATATCCACCAAAGTATTTGGGGCATAAACGTACTGCCATGGTTCTTATTAAAGGCAGATATGGCTTACAAAAGGGAGTGACACTGTTTGTCAAAATAATCTCTCAATGAGAAAAAGATGGCATCAGAATGTCATGCCGTTCAATATCACCTGTACTTCTTACCTGTCTGTATTTGAAAGGATAACAGAAAAGTAAAGCGACTGTGTGACGTACGCTAAATATTTTCACTTGAGCTGATCTGCCCGAAGGCAAGTTGATAGCCAGCTAATCACATTGGTGGGCCCTTATTTATCAAACATTTTAGACAGTACTTAACCCCCCCCCCCCCCCCCCCCCCCCAAACACACACACATAGTCTTGCAGGTGCACACACACACACACTCCTCAACATGACTTATTCGACTGCCATGAGACGAGAGGAGCATTCACTAGCTCGGGGCCTACCTGATGGAGAGCCTGAGAGGCCAAGCAGGAACAGATGGGCTGAGGACGGCAGGGAACTGGGAATGAGGGAGTAAAGGGAGGGAAAGACGGGAGAGAGCATTGACAGTCAGGGACCACCATCAATGCTGCCCACACCAGACTACACTTACCACCACTCGCCCGCCCCCATCCCATCCCACCAAATTAATTTGCAGCTCAGTGATTCTAGACTGTAATGAATCTGCAACTTGCACACATATGTACGGTGCCCAACATGGTACTACTTTGGGATCTTTTAACCCCCGATGGAAACATTTACAAACAAGTGGCCGCAAAGAGTCATCAATCGGCACATTAACCTCTTTCTTGCCTTTGGGGGATTGTGCTATACTCTATTATAGGGTTCAGAGAGGACCAAAGAAACTGAAACAGGGAGGAAATGGAAATAGTCCCTTTCAAAGCAGGCTAAAGAGGCAATTAGCCGAGAAAAAACAGGACCAAGCTATGGTCACTTCAGTCCTTGTCTTCCCTTTGCTTCAAGATCAGAAAAGACATGATCAAAGTGAAGTGAGAGAGTTGAGACCCTTGAGAGGTAAAATGACCACTTCTAAGCTCCCTGAGTTGGACTCTAAAGCGTCAGTGTGCCTACACATCTGGAACGGCATCTATCTGAAGCCAATGCTGCTGTATTTATCTCCCTGGAGCTTTGTCGTTGTATTTGTGTGTATTTGTATGCATCAGGCATTGAGTATCGAGTAAACAGCGACGGGACACTACGTCTTCCCGACTTGTGCAACCCGGTATGTGTCTCGTGCCACCGCGCCAGGAAGCCCTGGGTGGCTTCAGTTACTCATGCCATGTGTATACTCTAGCCAAACAAGGCCTAAGGACACTCCAGGGTGGTACAGAGGAAGGAGGGGCGAGGAAGCTAAAGGCGAGGTAGTGTGGTCCGATGGTTGAAGCCAGTGATTTAGGGGCTGTTGATACCGGGCAGACAGCCCAGGCTCAGTCACTGACTCACTGTAGATGACGCTGCATAAGTCACTACACTTAAAATGTCCTCATATGTTTAGAAATGTTCAAGTGGAAATCAGACGCGCTCACACAGCTGGAAATCGCTACTGGATCTGATTTTCTTGTTTCTTTCTCAGTTTTCCCTGAAGCTTTCATAAACAGATGGCCGAGGCTCATTAAGCTGTTGTCAGGACTATTAATGACATTGTGAACACTTTCCGAGTTCTGTGCGCCTTAGGGCTTGCGATTGCCAAAGCGGGGCCATTAAAGAAGGTGTGAGAATAACACAATGCTGCTGTGTGCTGCAAGGTGAGGGATGGAAGTCATGAAAGAAACATACACACATCCTTGAATGGCTGTTGGGCTGAAGTTAATGATTTCATGTTTGCGGTGAGAAAACCCTACAATGCTACATTGCATGTTTAGTCCAATACTGTGGTAGAGGGGACACGCGGCAGTCATATCTGCCACTAGTACTTTAGAAAACACAACAATTGTAATACGTTTCTATGCAAGTTCACAACATTTTATAGTTTCAAACTCAAACATGAGTCTGCAGCCACGACTGCGGCTCTGTGATGGCTGTATTAGGCACGGCGATGCTTTTAGCTAAATGCTAACATGCGTACACTTATAAGGTTAACATGCTGATATTAGGAAGGTAAAATGCTCACCATGTTCACCATCGTAGGAACATGAAGCATGCTAAAATTCGCCAATTCAAGTGATTACAATTCATTCAGCGAGGAATATGAACATGCGTACCAAATTTCATTGCAATCCATCCAATTGTTGTTGAGGGATTCTACTCACAGCCACAAATGTGAGACTCATGGTGGTGTGAGAGGAAATGTCTAGGGATTACCAAAGTCGTTAGGATTCATCCTGTGAGGACCATGAATGTACATACCAAAATGAATGGTAATCATTCAAAATATTATTGAGATATTTCTCCCAAAGACGAAAAAAAAACAAAAAAAAACATTGGCATTCATAAAATAAAATAAAGATAATCACTTGCAAAAATAATTGTCACAGACAAAGGTTGAATTTGATTCAAACATATTCAAAACATGACTTTGTTCATCCTTCTTTTCTTGCAGCATACGCAGATGAATTCTTCTGGGCCAACAGCTAAGTGCTGGCCCCCTCTGACGACACTCAGAGACAACTCTAGGTGGACTTGTGAACTGTGAGGTGTGAGGTAGTGGTTTCGCCTGCCCGGAATGGAAAAATTGAAAACAGCTCAAATGAAGCCCTGTCATCAGTGCTGTTGTGTATGCTCGTGATTGTGTTAGTGAGTTGTGAAGCAAACAATGCAGAAACAGAATGGACAGAGAGAACAGAGTCAACTTTCAACATCTCCTCAGTCTGGGAAACAGTGGAGGCGGCAATGAGAGCTTGCCGAGCTCCAGACTCATGTTGTTGATCCTTATGTGGTCACACGCAAACCTAACCATCTTCCTCTGGGATATCCTCTCTGAGTGCATGAAAATTCCCCCACTGACCCTGCAGAAATAAAAGGACAAAGCAGGTGGTATCTTTTCAGTTTTTTTTTTTCAGGGAGTCAATATTGAGTCACAAAGTTGATCCCAATTGTGCCAAATGAAAGCAAAGTGAGCTTCAGAATTCAACCTCACACCTGAAATGTGATGCAATAAATGTAATACAACCAAATTAGTTTTGATTACTTTGCAGGGAAAGTATTGCAAGAGAAGACAGTTTATAAGGCTGTTTGTTTATTTCTTCTTGTGTATGCATGTATGCACTGTATGTGTGTGTGTGTGTGTGTGTGTGTGTGTGTGTGTGTGTGTCTGTGCCTCAATCGGACTCTGTCAGCTTAAAGCTGTGGTCTGTCAAACTGTGATTCTCTCTAATGGTCTATCTCTCCCAGCAGATGTACTCCTCTTTGCTCCACAGCTGCATCCCACATGTATTCACGCTGTTCGACAATGCAGTTATATTCTTTTTCTCTGCATGGAGCTCTAATGTCGGTGGTGGCACATTCATTATCTGCCCATGGTTTTGTCCCTTCCCTCCTTTACATCCAGAACACTGCAGAAGCACTTTGGCTATACTTGGTCCTGAAATGCCTCCAGTTGGGTAACGTAAAGAATGTTGAGGGTGGGGGGTCAGATCTGGCAGGGTCTGCTATACGGCTTCATAGCACACACAGTCATTTCCATAATTGCCCACAATCAAACCCACCCCTCCTGGATTCCTGTAGATAAGCTGAGCTGGGGCTCTGGTGAGTGCCGGAGACCCCCAAGTAAGAACAGGTGCCGCTAATGTCACTGATTTCAGATTCTATCCAAAGAAAGGGGGGCTGTTTCTTCTCCAGTAATTGCCATGGTCGGACATTCCCTTCCGGATCGCAAGCGTGTGACTTTTCTGATGAGGAGAATGAAAGAGGATTTGTCCCACATTTGATCCGGTATTATCAGGAGACAAATAAAGATGCCAGTATGTGCTACTGTAAGGCAACACATTGCTGCCCATCAGGTCAAAGCGATTGCTTCACAATGTAGCTGATTTTCCACTGCCTAACACATGTAATTCTACATTCTGCGGCTAGTAAAATAAACCTTTCGTTCATATTTAGAAACAAAGTCAAACACCCGTGACACAGTTTGTGATGTAACATAATATTCACAATTTTCATAATGTCACTGTCTTAGAGAAATCCCCATGCCTCTTTCATAAGCTCAGTTATTTGAGAGAGAAAAAAGAAAGAACGTATGGCTCATTTTTCAAATATTTTAAAGACTTGGCTCATGGCCATGAAGTTACTCCGACATATGGACAGCAGTGGAATATCATGTATTCAGACCACGATGTAAAAACACTCCATTAGTAAAAGTCCTGCTTTCAATATGTTACAGAAAGTAAAAGTACATATTATAGTAATAGGCTACTGTGAATCATGGTATTGGGCAGAGCAATCTATAGGTTATTAGCCTACTGTATCATTAGGGAACTGAACAAATAAATAAGTGGTTATATTTTTGTACATTATATTTTAAATCACACATTTAAGGTAGAAACAGACACGAGTAATAATGATCTTTACTGTTTAAGTAGATGGAGCCCCACTTCTTCCACTCTCCGTCCGCTGCTCTAGCAGGTAACTGTTTATCATCGACGTGGACGCGACTGTGGCCACATGCGCGCACCCGCGAAGTCATACGTCACCGCGCTCGCTCCTCTTCTCGCGCGCTGGTTAAAAAGAAGGAGGAAAGAGCACGGGAAAACATGTGAGCGGTCTGAGGACTTTAGTGAGAGACAACTTTTATGTCTTCTATGTTTTTTTTTTGACCCCGTGCATGCACAAACCGCCGTGTTGTGCTTACAAGGATTTACATCTAAAGGAACGTCTGTTGCAGTTGGGGTTTTGACTTTTTGATTTCATCAGGATAAATTATTATTGTTTTGCTTTTATTTTATTTTATTTAGTTTTATTTCTGAGTTGTACTATATATGACGAAGCAGAAGCAATAACAATGCATTTTTAAACAGCTTTCTTTATAGCAGTGAGTCAACATTAGGACACCTGTTCTGATTAACAGCATATTTGTAATTTTCTGGTAGTAATTGGCTTCTGCTGCTTTGAGAAATACAGCCCAAAATAAATAAATACAGAGGCTGCATTGCAGGCTAACCCCACTCCTATTGTAGAAAAGGGGACCACAACTTTTTTATTTTTTATTATTATTATTTTTTATTGCATTTTTGTGAATTATTTTTATTTTTGTATAACTATGAAGCATTTGCAATTCGTGCTCGTCCTGTCCATCGCGGTCAGTGTGTGGGAATGTGGGGACGCAAAATTCGGCGAGAGAGGAGAAATTAGCCCCAGGAGAAGAAGATGTTACGACGGAAGCTTGCCCAAGCGGCTGAAGAAAAGGGAGCGAAAAGTGTTGCTTGACGGCAGCAACAGCGGAGAAGTTTGCCACAGGTTGTACCCCCGCGTGTCCTGCTGTCCCACCAGGAGAGCCGCCTATCAGATCCTGCACCGCAGGGATGCCCGGGTAGGTTAATGTCCACCCACCACGCTGCATTTTCAAATCAAGGGAACCGGGGCTTTTACTGCTTTAAACGCCCGAGGAGATGCATTTCATCCACAGCCCCTTTTTGTATTGTCATTCTAGCTCTTGTTGCAGGCAGCTGGATCTGGGGATGGTCAGGGGAAATAGCCCTGGGCTATGCTTCCTCTGAGTGTCCCTAATGTGCGCGTGGTAACCTGGCAGGTGACCTCACGATACATGTGTGTTATTTAATATCACCTAAAGGTTCGCCCGGTAAAAAAAATCCCCATTTGTGAAATGCACGTTGTGTCTGTAGGCTCCTGTTATGTTATCACGTGTCTCGTATGATTTCGCTAAATCCCTTCAATATCTTCTCCATAGAGTCATTTATTATATTATTATTTGTGCTCATATATTGTTTCCTTTCTGTCAGGGTTTACCTGTTTCTTTTTTTTTTATTCTTTCAACAACAAAAAACCGTACCTGGTCTGAAGAGGATTTCCCATGTTTTGAGGATAGCGTTTCACTTAGTTTACTGGGTATCTTTCATTGCTGGGCAATGCGCTTCGGCGTTACCATGGTAATCATTTGCCGTTTTACGTTACTTCTCGTCGCAGTCAACTTTAAGTGTCAGGAGAGACGGACAGCCTGCTAGACAAACTGTTGCAAAGGTGAACCCTCGACACGTTTTTTTTGGTATTTATTTGTTTACCGTAGCTGATAACGAACTGTTTACCTGTCGTCTGTTTGACAGCCGTTAGTTCTCAGTGTTATTTAGACGTTAACGTACAGGAAGTTGTTCGGCGACTGTTGAGGGGAAACAATCCACGGAATGTACCGCGCTCGCACTTTTACGACAAAGTCTCGTCCGTTGTGGCAACGACCGAAGTGATCGAATGAACGCTTCAATGTAGCGTAAGCTGGAATTTTAAACCTTCGCTCAGTTTCCGGTGAGGTTAAAGGCATATTAAAAAAAAACAAAAAAAAAACGACTGTATATATATTAGCTGGTTCTGTTGGGTCGTCACTGAGACATTTCCCCGTAAACCCGTTCCTCGAATCACTCAGTAGCTGGGTGGTATCTCACTTTGTGTTGCGACAAAAAGCCATATTGCATCATTTAATTTGCCCAAGTCATGCAAATAAGAGGAGGAGGAGGAGGAGGGGGGGGTGAATAGGACAAACTCGACTTCTCCTCCTCCCCATTACACTGCCCACACACGGAGCCCTTTCTGATTATGGCAAAAGAATAACAACCACACCATTGTGTTTGTTGGTTTCACTAATGGGAGAAGCTGGAGAACATCACTCTCCCCCAGTCATCAGCCCTGTCCAATCGTAATGCCTTTGAGAGGGTGTGTGTCCTTCACTATATCCCCCTGCCAACCAACTTACACCTATTCCCCGAGGACAAGTGTTTTGTTAAAGCTTAGCATTGCCCACATCGGCGCTCTCCCCCTCTCCCAGTCTCCCTGACCATATGAGGTTAGCACAGTGTTACTGATTTATTGCATTTTGAACGGCAAGTGTTTTTATTCCTCCCAAGTTCGGCATTGTATTTTATTATGTTTGTTCCGGCAATTTCATTGGCAAACGCAATCATGCAGATGCTATCCTAGAAAGAAGTAATCCTGTAACAGCTGTTCTCCCATGTGACGCCATGCATTGCAGCTTGGTGCGGTGCCAACTTTAGAGAATGTAATGTAAACATCTGAAATAGCCGGGTAATACCTCAATGACTATTTTAGTTTCTTCCACCATTATTGCTCCATGTTTGTTTGATTTATGGCTCTGTTCTTGACTTGCTGTAGCATGTCCTCAGCAAAAGTGCAACAGCTGAGCCTCATTGCCATTTTCTCCCTGCTTTTGAGGAAGGTATTCACTGAGATTCAGCAAAACACAACAAACAAAGGTCCACTTGTTCTGGTTTGGATGATGGCAACATTGGAGCCCATCCCAGCAACATATGGACACAGAGCATGGCTGAGAGCACACAAATGCTACTCTCCGTGGACCTTGTGCCAGCCCATGGCACGCAGAATCAATGGGCAATTTAGAGCAGGAGGGCAGGCATGCCCACGACACTGCATGGCATGGCTTTTGAGGGCACGGAGACAGAGGAACACACCACACAGCCTGGAGCTTCCTTTCTTTGGGAAACGTCAACAATTAGATAAAAATATAGACCAAAAGTGGGATTAAGATCGGAGTTTATCCATGGAATCTCCGTTAGGCCATAATTTCTTTTGCCATCTATAATTCTGTTATACTTTCTTTTGTGTTTAGAGATTATATGTTAGTCTATCATTCAGGTAGACCTTCAAGTTTTTGCCGGATGTTCTGCTACCTGTTGGGTAAACACAGCTCTGAATAACTGCTAAACAGAACATCTTTTCTCCAGTTGCAGTTTGTTTTGCTGTCAGAGCGAAGTGTAGGCCATCCATATGTTGGCCTTGGGTCCGCTGGTCTAATTGACTTCGACAGACTGCTAATTTGTTGATACCAGAGTGGGAATGATGTGCCTGTCTATCTCTAAATTGGTGTTTACACATGGACCTCACACAGAGCAAAGCACTACCAGCCTGCCTGCCTCGCTGCCCAAGCAGCGCTGCTCTTGACCTAAAACAGATTACATTGTGTTTTATTACAGCTAATTTGTTATGTAAATAATCCTGCTAATTACTTTTGGATTAACTCTTTGTGTACTTTTGCGTAATGACCCCAAATCAGTCTTTTAGGCTCTTATTTGGCTTCATTCATTTCATGCCCGCGATCTGTCAGACATGGGAATTGTAATTTGACTTTAACTGTTTATGAATTTCGGTAAGTAGGCAGTGAATGAGATTATTTCTTTGTTTATTTCTCCAAACAGACAGGGTGTTCCAACCTCAATGTTTAACAAATTGGTATCAAAGGATATAGCATTGCATAATACAGAAAATGTTAGGACATACATTTGAAAACATCAGTGTACAAGGTTTTGCTAGGATTCAGTTTGTGTAGATTGAGATTGTACAATTTCTGAAGAAATATTTCAATGGGAAAATGAGTCAAGAGGCTTCACCACTACAGTGGACATTTGGAGTGTCTTTGCAGTGCGACTAGTGTGAACGTTCATGCAGATCGTGGTACTGTAGAGATGCTGCAGACTTTCACACCATGCAAGTGACTGTCTGTGTCCCTCCTCATTCTTCATTGATCAAGTGATGCAAGGGGAAAAAGATTATGTGCAACAACAAACAAAAAAACTGTTCTGCACAATATCATATAAACCCAAATAATAACTAACAACATGTCAAATCTGAGGATCATGTAGAATATACACAGACTACATTTTGACATTGCTGTTTAATGTGTGATGTGGCATGTGAGGTAGGAGTTTATTACATGTGTCTTATGAGGGAAAGATGTTGTTAACAGACAGTTGTTTTCTGGATGTGTTGATCTAACTTTCGAGTATTCATGTTAGGTAGAGATCATTGCCTATCTGTGAGGTACCTGGGGTGAAGTTGGTTAATTTAAGGCTGTTCAATAGGAAAGTGCTTTGGCATCTATGTTTTATTGTAGGAATTTTCTATATATTTAATCAAAACCATTTGTTTTACACATTACATGGACTGATATATACACAATACAAAATGTAGGTGAATTATTTTAAGGCCTAATATTTCCCTTTTTTTAAATGTATTGGACTCACTGGAATCATTTGGAAACATTTTATTTTCTATCTCAGTGTTTTTAAGTTGTCAGGAATTTATGATTCCGTCGATTTGAAAACACAGCCTACGTTCTGAATTCAAGAAGTAAAAGTTAACAGCCAAACATTTCAATCAAGCATTGGTCCTTTTTTTTTTTTTGCGTGTGGTCTCCAGATATTCTCCACCAACAACACCGAATGTGGCCGTCTCCTGGAGGAGATCAAGTGTGCTCGCTGCTCCCCCAATGCCCAGGTGTTGTTCCACTCCTTGGACATGGATAAGATGCCACACAGGGAGCCAGACCTGCCGCGGCTCTGCCAGGACTTCTGCCGAGAGTTCTACTACACCTGCAGGGGGCACATACCAGGTAATTATACAGATAATAATGACCATGAATGTGACTTGAATTATAGCCCCTGTGTGGTTACCTGGTGATACCCAAGCAAACATACACACGCACACAAATGGAGTGAAAGTAGGCACTCGTTATACTTGCTCATTTCGGTCTTTGAAATGAAACTGACACTTTTTGATTGTGATGAATTAAAATTCCCAGCAGGCCACATTTCTCATTGAGACACAGCCTGCACATGTAGAACTGGCAGATTTTTGGACTTATGCAAGAAGTGGTGCGTCAGTAGTCTGGTCTGTGAATATTTATTTATCCAACTCTTACCTCATCTGACCTCACCTCCATTTGTTGCTGAGCTTGTCTCATCCGTTTGCTGCGTCTCTCCTCGCTTTACTGTTGCACTTTAATGCATCAGTAAAATGATTTGCCACACACTGCCCATATAGACGCATCACGAGTCTGCTGATTAGTCTGCAGTCTGACGTCGCACATTTGGTCTTGCAATATTTTAGCTTTGTATGACTCAGTATTCAGTCTAGCTGTGTTTATGGCACCAGGTGCAGAAGGTTTTGTTCTCGTGTCTCTGTTTGGTTTGTTTGGATTGTGCAAGTTTATTTTAATCAGCATAAATATGCAAACATGACTTTTTTTGAAGACCTTGAATGTTGTAACAGTCACCGATCGGAGGCGTTTCAAGTCATGCGACTGGAAAATATTTCATTTGGTGGGTGTGAAAACATGCACCAAAAAAAGCTGACCCAGCCAGACCAGTGTACCAGAAAACTGGACTGGAGCAACTATTTTATAACCTGCTACCGGATACTGCTCACCAGACTCAACTCCTGGGGTTGATTCTCTATTCGGCATGCATAAGCACTCGAGCTGTGGTCTAGACTTGACTGTTCAGCACCTTGCCTTCCACAGTCACTTTCAAACCTGTGGCTCATGCTCTGCCACTAGTAAGTTTTAATTTGACTAGTAAGTTCACGTGAATCTAAACGGAGCTGAAGACTATGAGCTCTACTATGAGATGGCAGAATCCCCAGAATAGGGGAAAAACACATTGATGCAACATATTTCCTTGTGGTAATGGTACTACTAAATGATATGGATCCCTTTGCAACCTTGAAAGCTTTTGGTCTTCAGAACTTCCTTTTGAAAGGATGCAAGATCAGAGGTACCTGTGCCTTCACAGGGCATACCAAACATGATCAAACGCTTTCTGACTGTCTTTGCTCCTCCTGCAAAGTCTTCTTCCAATCTCTGTCGCCACGAACTGATTAGATCTGCTGAGATTTGCAAACAGAGAACAGTTTCAAACACACTTGTCCGCAACCCACCCACATGGTATGCTTCAGCTCAAGTCGAATATCAAACGCATACATTCCATCTGAGTCCATCTGAGTCTGCATCTAATGGCCTGCTCGCATATCTTTTGACTGCTGTTGAACTACCGCTGAGGTTGGCGGGCGGGACTCCACAGAGCCTAGAGAGAGGAAAGACTCAGAAGAAGACTTTGAGTTGACTTGCATTACTTGCTCAGGAGCTGACAGACATATGGGCGCAGCGAGTTAAACCAAAAAAGCTTGAGAGGAATCCAGAGAAGAATCTCCCCCCCCCCTCCAGCCCTCCACAGATCAGCATATGTGGTGACGAATGACACATTTATTTTTCTACAAAGGTTGTGTGTATGTAAAACTGCTGAAGTGCATCAAGATGTCAAGTACTTTGGGTGGGCCACCCAGGTTGCCTTGGAAGATAACCAGATGGAAGTATAACTTTAGCGCTGGGGAGCCGGGAATATGGACAGAGTTCTGTCTCTCGCTCTCTCTGCCTCTTTCTCGCTTTCTCTCTCTCTCTCTCTCCCCCCCCACTTCTTTGCTTTTTCTCTCCTATCTTTTCTTTTGCATGCTCTTCCTCCTTTTTTTTTCTACAATAAAGGTAGAAAAATCATAAATATATAATAAAGGGATTAATTAGATTGAGTCCTATTGCAGAGGTGCATCTCTCCATAGAGTTATATGCGTTGGCATTTTAGAGACAAGATGTTTGATACAAATATGATATTTGCGGACCTGAATCTTTTCATGAGCGGCAGTTAACAGGGAATATGACCACCAACATGAACAGACAATATTATGTCCATAACTTTTTTTTTTATTCAAAATCGCTGGCCAGAGGACTTAAAGTGAAACGGTAGCCTTTTACTGCATCCATAACTGTCGTCCTGCTCCCATGAAACTTCCTACCAGCCTTTGATTAGGGCATGTACTTAGCCCCCATTTCTCCATGAAGACATTTACTGCCTTGACTTTCACTTCTGCCTGGAGGCCTCCCACCTTCCCCAAACTCCTCTTCACTCACAACCCTCCCACCCTGCACCCGAGGTCCCCAACCAGCATGCTTAAGATAACTGCAGACAAGTGAGTGGGTGGTATAGCCAGAGCTCTGTGTGTGTGTGTGTGTGTGTGTGTGTGTGTGTGTGTTTGATCTTCATGTTGTGTTTAGATGTTTGAGGGGATATCCTATCACCTCCAGTATTTGGTGCGGTCAGCTCTTGTGGTCGGTGTGTGGCAGGAGAGGGAGATGAAAGGAGGGACAGGGAGAGTCCTGTTTGTGTTTTTATCACTGGTGTATTTGCTCTCCTCTGTCCTCTGAGGGATTGACTAAAGGAAACAATATTGCCAAGATTATTTTTAGGTCGCAAAGGGCCTCTGAGACCCACTGCGCACTTTGTTTTTTGCCGGGAATAGTGTTGTGACTGCACAGGCTGGAGGTGTAGCTGCGTGGGACTGCTGTGTTTACGCAGATCACTTTTGGCTCTGGCACTGAAACATTTTAGGTAAACCGGCAGGCCAATGAGGAATGATGAGATGGCAGTTGTACCTTGTATTATAATAAGTTAGCATGTAAATTCAATCAGTTAGCCAAGTCACGTCAATTCTATTCAGCCCAATCTGTGGAGTTCATGACACCCTCTATCCCCCTTGATTCAGAAAAGGAAAAACAAAACATAGGAACCTTTTGACAACATCACGTCTTTGTTTGGCAATGCAATCTCTCACCCTGAAAACATTTTTTATTTATTCTGAATTTCATGCCATATTTAACAGGTTGACTATTTAATTGTGCGTGCTGTGGCCATGTGTTGCTCAGTAATGCAAAACAGTCAGACCTGTTGGAAGGAAAGAACAAGGGATCCGGACTTATTTAGTGAATAACATCTCGAGAAGCCTAAGTATTGCTGGAATAATGAAATTCCTTTTCTTCTAATTAATTATTACTAATTTAAATGTCCTACAAATAGCCTTTTTAAGTGAACTATTATGACGTATAATGACAACAAATGTAACACTGATCTCCAAGTAAATATGAGTGTCTCAGTCTTTCTGTATCGGTGTTTTTCAATTTGGTTCTATAAGCATCACCATGTTGCTGGATAGACTTTTGAAGAAAGCCAGTCTTAAAGTTCTTTCGTAGGAATCCATTAGGACTAGTCCAAAAGCCTAATCAGAATAATGACAGTGTAAACTTCTATTGAGAATTCAATATTTATGCTCTCTGGAAGAGGCATAGTTCACACTAGGGCCCTTTCTAATCTGCGATCCATTTGGTTTGGCCCATTTTCTTCTTTCTTGTTCATCCCGGCCCAGTCTAGCCAGCATTTAGTTTGGCTCTTCGAGCACAACTCCAACCCTCCCAAACACACAAGCACATCACATTGGTTCTCTCTAACGCTTTGTCCTGTCTTGCACATACTCGTGCACGTTGTAACACAGTTATTGCACAGCCCAATACAACTACAGAAATGTGTACACAGAGAGCTCAAGTACCATTGAAATAATGTTAGAAGAAAACTAATTGGATTTTCCCGGTTTAAGTGTTTGCGTTCGCCCTGTGTATGAAGTCATTTAACCATGCCGTATCTACAGTTGGTGTAAGACCCTCTTTCTATGTCTGTATGTGTTGTGTTTGCTAGAACTGTTCCAGGCCGATGTGGATGAGTTCTGCCAATACTATGGGAGGAGAGATGCCAGTCTGTGCTTTCCAGATTTTCAACGAAAGCAACCGCAAGGGCAAGACTCCAACTACTTGGAAGATGAGAAAAGGTTTGTTGCCTGGCTTTTATCATGTATTGTTCCATTTGAGGATTTACTTACTCTGTGGAAGATGAACATATTATTATTTAGAATGAGCTTGGGCTTGTTCTTCCATGTGTTTCAGCCAAGTAAACCTTCTGGCTTTATTAGTGCTTATGAGTTAAGATTCATGACATTCAGCCGTGATTTTCATGTTGTTATAGAAACATGTTCTGGGTTCACTGGTCCATTTTGACATGGTCTATACTCTCAGACAGAAATGCTATGCCATCTCCTCTCTAATCCTAAAGTTTGTCCAGACTGCATTTGCTCAGCTTTGCTCACATAATGAAAATGCTTATCCTGCGTCATTCTGGTTGCCTCTCTCACAGCAAAGGTCTATGCATCATAGAGGGCTTTGCCCTTTTGTCCATGGGGGGATGCCTTTCATCTCTGTTTTCCCCGAGGCAAGAGGGCCAAACAGTATGTGCAACTGAATAGCAACGACCAACATTCAGTCAAATAACTTCAAAAAGTTAGTGAGCTCAGGGGCTCATTTGTCACTTCTGCACCTTATCCTCCGAGAGGTCTACTCGGATAAATGAGCAGGACTTTCTTCATTAGAGGCTGGGAGAAAGGATCTAACTTAAATCACAGTTATGACTTAGCATTTTGGCCTTTTTAGGACGTAGGATGTATTCATCTGGTCCTCATGCAATCCACAGAGAGTGCTGGTGCACTTTTTGGTATTTTCATGGCTTGTGATATGTAGCTAACCAGAGCACATGGAAAACAGGATGGGACAAGAAATGCCATTTCTTAATAATAATTCCACCATTATAAATCACCAGCAGGTCACATCAGCTTCTCTTACCTTCTCTCTTATCCGTGTTCTCTGCACCAAAAAGCGATACAGTTGAGTCATGTACCTGCCCAGTGGAGGCTGTACAAGGGAGGGAGAGAAGGAACCTTCTGCCCTACTTTTGCTCCATCCTTTCAGAAGACAGTGATGACACGCGTAGCAGGTGCCCTGGAAAACCAGTAAAAATCTGCGGGTTTTTGAGTTACGCTTTAAAGACGTAGGGAGACGATTGGTGGGAACAGTGTTCAGTGATGTGGAGAGTATAAATACATTTTAGTTGTATTATAATAGACATGATGATAAACTGGAATTTTATTTTGCATTTAAATGTTGCTGCCTTCTGGTTAAGAATGTTCCCACCTTAGCAAACGGCAAGTCTCCAAATTAATAAACCAGCAAAGGTGAGGAAAAATCTCACCTCGCCTTTGCAAAGTGCAACATCTTCCTTCTAAACCAATGGCATGAGAATGGAAAAAGAGTCAGTTGAGTCGAATATCAAGTACTTGCAGTCCTAGACAGCAAAGTGATATCTTCCCGCTGAATATTGTTTGCTTCCTTCCAAATATTACTGCTTCAGATTCTATCATGGCCCTTATACTTTATAATTGGATTATTCACGGCCATCGTTGGTCTCTGACCTTTTGTCTCCCTTGTTACCCAGGAAACACAAACACAACTGCTACTGTGCCCAGGAGGTGTTGAGTGGTCTGAGGCAGCCGGTGGCCATGGTGCACTGTGGGGATGGATCCCAGCGGCTCTTTGTCCTGGAGAGAGAGGGAATTGTCAGGATACTCAACCATGACCTCGAGCTAATCAAGGAGCCCTTCCTGGACATACACAAGCTGGTGCAAAACGGCCTGAAGGTAGGAATAAGCACTTCCTTTAGTGTTCACAGTGTTGGCAGATTTCCAGAGGTAATCTGATAATATGGATATCATTTGGGCGCAGGATCTCGGCTGATGGAGTATGAAATATGGTTTGCTACATTGCTAGAGTAAAGGATTAAGGTGCTCGAGCCTCAACACTAACACGACACAACTGTTTGCACCTATGTAAACGTGTGAGGAACATCCACAGCCAAGACAAATTCCATTGGAAATGGTGCCTGTGCACTATTAGAATTCAATCATATAATTACACCAAACAAGGAGTCATTCATCAAATGGGATTGTGGCTAATCATTCTGCTATTATCTGCTAATTTACTGTACATACAGCACACATTGTGCCTACTGCTAATTTTCTTCCAATTCTCACAAGATGGGTTAATGGCTTTCTTAATCTCTCCCATATTGTACCTATAAGGGTTCTAATATCCCCCGTGGTTACCCAATACTCTGGCTATATACTTGAATGCCTGTGATATCCTTTCACTTTCTCTTGCTCTCTTTGTGTAAAATAACGAGGGGTGTACTGAGGGGTTCTTTCTCTCTTAGAGCTGAAAAGAACGATATGTCTATATTTCTGTCAGGTATTAGTACCTAATGTAGGATTTACATTGTCTGCCTGCCAGAGGAGGGGACATGATAGAGGTGTCATGGGGCAAGTACGGCTACTTCTACTTCTGTTTGGCTTTGAGCCCTCTCTGAAAATAAAATAAACATGGGCAGGGCTGTATAAAAAGAGATGCAATTACATGAAGTATCTTTTCTCATTTATCCAAAATATGTTTAAACAAAAACACACGCATCCACAAGATAAATACTTGGTGCTGGACAGAAGAACATGTCGGTCGGCACACTACATAATGGTCAGTTGACCTGCTCTCTCTGGCGAACCGGTTTAGTATGTATGTCAGGATGTGTCTCTGTTTTATAGTCTTTGTTTGAAGAGTTACTCATCATTCATGGGAGCATTATCTAGTGTACGGATTATATATATATATATATATATATATATATATATATATATATATATATATATATATATATATATATATATATATATATATATATATATATATATATTATTTTTTTTGTTGTCTTTTCTCATCAATATCTTTCTAGCCTGATGTAGATTTTGGAAATTGTTATGTCATAGAGTAGATATATTTTCAACCAACTGTGTATTGTGTTTATTCTTTAAATATCTTCTTTGTGACATTGGAAATATTGCAAGACTTCGACATGAATTGATTGTAATACGAGATATACTGTAGCTCTTAGAAACCTCGATGGATCTCAATTGCAAAGACACTGTAATCTTTAGGGTAATGTCGTGTGTATATATATATATATATATATATATATATATATATATATATATATATATATATATATATATATATATATATATATATATATATATATATATATATATATATATATATATATATATATATATATATATATATATATATATATATATATATATATATATATATATATATATATATATATATATATATTTCATCCGTAATCCTTACTTCATCTCAGATTTTGAATTTGAGAATTGTTCGGAAATTGTTGAGATGGCACGAGATGGGTTTGCTGGTATTTTTGTGGGGCACACTCCTAGACAGGAAGTTTATCTATCACTCCTGCTCCTCTACTGACAAGACCCTTTGCTTACAAGGAGTCAAACGGAGCGCGGCAAATGAATATGCAACTGCCCCCTGCGGTATGCTCTCGCTGCTCTGCTGTGCCACCTTATCGTCATTCAATCTAAACTGGTTGTGGATAAAGTGATCATTATGACAATTAGACGTGGCTCGATCCCCCGCAGGCCCCAGGAGTCCTATACTGTGATGTTGGCTGCCGTAACGGGCTCCCAGCCACACGGGGTGAACAGAACCAGGGGAGGGCTAAGGTGTTTACTGGCAGCATCAACAGGATGGAGCAGCCTTTATACAGAGAGAGGAACCCAGGCCCCCAGGAGACAGGGCAGATAACGGGTTTATCATCAGCTCCACGCACATGCTTTGATTGTAATGTTCTGTGTTTCCTTCTGCTCCTCTATCCCCCTCCTTCCACGGATCCCCCCGGTGCCAATTAAGCTGAACTGCACAGAAACAATGCTGTGCTGTGGTGGTGTGGGCTCCTAGCTGCGCTGTGGGTGTTCTTCTCCTGAAATTCAATCTCTATACTATAAGAGATTGTGTTGCTTCAGCTTGGAAGCAGTCCAGTTGGTCTGTGTGTGTGTGTGTGTGTATATATAAATACAATACAAAATATATATATATATTATGAATATAACTTTGTGATCAAATAAAACATTAGGTTTCAGCAATATTCTTTATACAGTACAATGCTTTAAAATAAAGCTATTTAAAACAATCTTCAGGCAAGTTTTCTACAAAATGTAGTTTCTTGTCGAAGCCCGTCCAATGCAGTAATTTGAGTTTCTCAACATTTTCACAAGTCTCGTGGACTTGAGGACACGGTAGCACCGTTTCCTTCTGTGCCACATAATTGGATAGCAGTGCATTGAGCGCTTTCTAGAGAAGTTAATGACAAAACTTTGAACTACAATTATCCTTGAACTTGTTTGTAGTAGCTCTCAGGGCAACCTATTTTAAACAGTTAAATCCCCAAACAATTCTCTTTGATATATATATAAATGATGTGGTGTGGAGTGGTTTTTGTGGACTTTGACAAACGTCAGCCTCTGCTCAAACAATGACAGCGCATTGGACTGTACAACTTAAAAAAAGACACATGTGATAGTGACATTGAGTTTTATAAATGCAGACATCTGTGAGCAGCATCCCCAAACTGACATGTATTAGCCTGTGTATAATGGGCGAGGGGACCTGCAATAAAGTATTTCACTGTTAAAACAAATAAGTCACAGCATGTTATTCTTTCTTTCCCTGCTCCGCTGACAGCTGCTCTGCATTTTCAGTGGCCATCAGAGGCCCAGGGCTGCTCTCGTACAGACTAAAATAAGTGGCCTCATCTTCACTATAACTCATAATGATCTCACAATTATCCTCAAACAGTGGGCTGCCTGCTGGTGAAAGATGTTAACAAATATAGCAGTTACAGTAGGAACAAAATAGTATATTCTATGAACTTAACCTGGCCCAGTTGATGGATTATATCTTATTCTTGATTGGTGTTTCAGTGGAGATTTGATCCTCATTGTACAAAGGAAAAGCAGATAATACTACACATTGTCTGTGTGTGAGGGGGGCTGTGAGTGTAGATGCTGCAGGTAGTCTTTGAGTGAAGGGCGTAGACATTGCTTTGCTCCAATCAACTCGTGTGGAATATCTTTTGGAGGAGGAATGCCCACGAGCCAATGAGGAAGGATCAAAAGGTTCAGGGTAACAATGCATGAACAAACAGGTGCGTCACTAGGACTCGAGGACAGCTGCCCCTGCAGAATTGGAAATCGTAGCGTTGTGTGCCTCCGCCACTCAGAAAGGACCGGCATTCAATGTAATGCACCGTGAGATGTGCGATAACAACCGCTCCTCATCCCCGCGCCATACTTTCCCAGCTTTCTGTGGAGTGACGCCAACACTTTGACAGTGCCAAAGCCAGAGCCCCAGAGAACACTTGGAGGGAAAAGAGGAATGCAGAGGCAGGTGTTTGTGAAAAATGAAGAGATAATACCTCATGAGAGATTCAATCAGAGCCCCCTGCCTGGCTGTGGAAGAATGATGGCAGTCATAAAAAAAAAAAAACACAAAGATGTTCAAGGGAGAAATGGAGGGAATGTGATTTAATTCGACACAACAATCATTTGTACAGTTTGAGGTTTGGAGATGGCAGGCATTACAATCCGCAACATTAACCTCCGTTGTTAAGAATTTATGGAGGTTAATGATTATTAATATAAGGGTTACGTGCTTGTTATGAAACAGAGAATCTTGCAGCGTGCCCCTAAATTGTCCCTCATCCTTACAGCTACTCAGGTGAAAAGTATACCGCACAACACAGCATGGTATCAAAGTGCATACTGTTATACGCAAAAAACTAATCTATACTCTGACACAAGGCAAAAATATCTTTAGAAAAACCTCTGAATCCAATCATGGCTTTTAAATCCACAATGTAGAAGCTGAAACCCCCGAAAATTCACTTAAGCTAATTTAGAGAAACTGCAGGTTTCACATATTTGCAGCTAGTTTGTACAATATATTGATTTAGTTTTTTAGCTCTGCCAAGGCTATCCTGCCTATTGCAGTTCTGGCATATCAATGTTTAGCACTTAGTCTTCTTTTAATCAAGGTATCTCCTTGGATTGACTCTGCAGTGAAAGGCTTTTGTTTCTTGTGGCTCCGGTGCCAGCTCTGCTGTCCGCCTGCTGCTGAAGGAGCTAGTCATTAGCAAGGGAGCTAATATTTAAGCCCTTTTAACTACTGTGTATCATGGTGGTCCTCCTTTGACGCCGGATCTAGGCCTCTTTGGAATTGTGGTCTTTGACCCACTCCCTATGGCAAGTTTATTTTGGGGATGTGAGTCACTGCGTCCCCAAAATCTTGGATCCAGCGTTTCATGGTGAAGTTAAGAATTTCTCTTTCTAAGATGAAACCTTTTGACTTTATTTTTTTTATTTTTTTTGTGCGGTCACCTCTGCTCTCACTCGCATCCAGCTGCGCAGTGTGCTGCATCCAGTGCCACATAACTCCTTTTTTATTTGACTTCAGTGATCTGACGTTTAGTAGTACTCATAAATTTGCTGTGGAGGAACTCTGCCTTTTGCGGTGGAGATTTATTTGTCAACTTTCACAACATTTCCCTTTCTATTCAGATTGATAGAACCCCTGTGGCTTATCGCGTGGGTCTCTGTTGTTGCTCATTTGTGCTTCAAGTACATTTCTTTGTAGAGAGTCATCTCTTTTTCATTCGCATGCGGCCTATGTCACTGCTGCATTTGACTGGGCCAAGTCTAACCCAGTCCAAACAGAACTACAAGACTCAGTACACCAATTTATGATGTGTCTTACTTGGCCTGTGACGTAGACTACACCTATCCAGAGCCTGCCACTTGTGTTCAAATCAATATCCATGTTTTGATCTGAATTCCATTCTTTTACTATTTTGAGAGGCAATACCTTATGGATGAGACAGCTGTGTTAATTGTAGACATGATACTAGTTTGTTTGCCATGAGTGGGATAATAATTTTTAAGAATCAAGCTGTTTTTAGAGAGAAACAACCACACAGGGATTACTTTATAAACATTATTCACACCTAAGCCTCGCATTCTGCTCATTCTTTTGTCAAGAAGAAATAGTGAGGGAGAGTACAACATAAAAAAGGGGCGACCGGGCTAGTCTTGCCGAGGGAATGAAATGCTGTAGCTGATTATTGCAGCTAACTATGATGGGAGGACCACCAGGGTAGTGACAACTGATGTAGCTGCCTCCGGGGTGAGACAAAGGTTTACATATTACACAAGCAATTTAGATGTTTTCTAAACATGTTGCCAAGACAGTGGGAGTTGGCAGCTCCCCCCCCCCCCCCACCTCCTTCTCCCCTCAACCCCTCCAAGCCTTGAATTTTGCATGGATTTTGTGTAAACCAGGAAAGAGCGAGGGGACGGGGAGCAAAAAGCACGGACTGAAGCACTCTGCACTTTTGTGCTCTCTATGAACTGTGAGTGAGCTAATAAATTCTTTCAGCCACTCAGCGTAGCATTCACGGATATCCCCCAAAGATTACACACACAAATCACTGCACAATGGAGGCCACCGGGAGGGCCTGGGTGTCACAGGGGCCCCCCGACCCTGTGGACAAGCGCACATAACCAGGCTGCGGAGGGAACTGGGCAAAGGGGGGGGGGGGGGGGGGGGGGGGGGGGGTTGTAGAGAAGGTGCAGCTCTACCCAGAGTCAAATGCTTTATAATGGTTGGTAATGGTATATTCAAGGAGGTTGGCGAAGGTGTGAAGTGAAACAGGCGAGGGTAGAAAATGAGAGAATGAGAGAATAGCAGGGGTGTGAAAGGGAATGTGATGGCGAAATAAAAAAAGGGGGGGATTAGAGATGTGGAAGAATTAAAGAGGTGGGGGGTGATGGGTGTGTAGGGGTGGCATGTAGTGGTCTTGGTGATGATGAAGATGACCAAGGGGGGTGATTCCGACCCCACAGAGCAGAGCAGAAGCCAAGGAGGGACATAATTAACTGCTGGATCTTTTGTGTTTCTCATCTGACTGCAGGGCGGAGATGAAAGGGGCCTGCTAAGCCTGGCATTCCACCCCAATTACAAGAAGAATGGCAAGCTCTACGTCTCCTACACCACCAACCAAGAGCGCTGGGCCATCGGACCACACGACCACATTCTCCGTGTGGTTGAATACACCGTTTCGAGGTAATGGGAGAAGTGTGTGCCAAATCTACCTTTTTTTTAAAATATGGGCCGTTCACTGCCTGAAAGGAAACTCAAACCTCAGCTGCCTCATAGTCTGCACAACATTAAACTGACCTATTAACTATTGGATTAATATAGCGTGGACACAAGCATTTCTTCATGCAAAGCCTTAGCCCACTTATTTAACCACTGAAAAATACAGGACAGTTTACAATGTGGTAAGTCGTAATTTGTAGCGATGCATGACTATTGGTAAAGATTCCCACAATCTGCTTTTCACTGCATGCTCTCTTTTCACTGCTCAGACATTCAAATGGTTCGATTTGTAAAAAATAGGAAGCTTTTCAAATGCAATAAGAGAATTAAGAATCGGTTGAAATTGATTCGATGTTGTGAAAAGGTTCGGCTCACAAAACCCTGACAGTACACATTTCTTTGCCAGAAACCATCGTAACCACAGTAAATATGAAAGCTTCAAGAGCACACGGAGTACTATGGGCGTTCATTTGCAACACTCTTGTTATGATAGCGATGTGTGCCTTTCGCTGTGGCGATACCTCACACTCCCTTCACAATGACCTGTAATTTAGACAACAATCTTTTCTCACGAACGTGTTTAAGTGTTACATTTAATTTGCATAATCACAGTTGTAAGTTTAACTTAATGATCTAATCTTAATTATAGTCTTGGCATGCAGTCTTGGTGACTACAGCATATACACCTTAATTTGAGGGTCCAATTGAGAAATGACAGCTAAAGCATTTGATGGTAGTTCAAGAGTCATTTTTCTTTCTTTGGCAAGGTGCTTTTTAAAAATTGCAGAACTACCCAAAATAAGACATGATGACATATTTGTTGCTGATACCGTGAAGCCAAATCCTCACTTTGCACTAGAACTTGTGCAACATTTAGAATCCTGTGTTACATCTCCACCCACTGTCTTTGCCTCACTGAGACATGGCATTAGACTAAATGTCTCCAGACAACAAACTATTTAAACTCATGTATTTAATGTTAGATTTCGTTTTGTACGTCTTGTCAGCATTTCTTATCCATGCCGTGGTATCAATTTACACACAAACACAATTATTCCAGAAAGTAGTTGGAGAGTACTATTATGTTTTTTTTCAAATAATGTCTTATGCAGCTTATTTTAAACCTTGCATTGCATTTCTTCAGTGGCTTTCACCCCAATCAAGAGCCAACTGTGTAGAAAAGATACTTACCAAGACCCTGATACTTTTGAATAATGATGAGACTGTGTGGAAGCATATAGGTATGGAAATGTTGTTGGAAATGTTGTTCATACTCCTGATATGTATTAGTTACTTAGTGTAGCAACCATCATGTTGGCACCCTGTGACAGAAACCCAGTGACAATGACGCGCTAACATTTTTCTTAACCTTAGGAAAAACCCAAACCAGGTGGACACCCGGACTGTCCGAATGCTGATGGAAGTGGCAGAGCTGCACAGGAAGCACCTTGGCGGTCAACTGCTGTTCAGCCCTGATGGTCTGTTGCACATCGTCCTGGGAGATGGCATGATCACCCTGGACGACATGGAGGAGATGGATGGACTCAGGTGAGATCATAGGTCTTATGCTGCATTCACACTACAAGTGACACGGCAACAGCAAATTCCTTTTGAGGCTGGTGACATGAAGCTACAAATTGACGCCCGACACTTGTCGCTACAAATCAAAGTTTAGCTGTTCTCAACTTTTTTTCAGCGCTTCAATGTTGCAGTGAAGGGTCAATCAATGACATGTTTTTGTTTCCCTCTGTTGGTTCTGTTCCATCTAAAACAAATAAAAACCAGTCCTCTTCTGCTATTTAACAACAATAACTTGGCAGCTGTGTTGCTTTTGTAGTTCAAAGTGTGTCTGCTCCATTAGAATCATACTATAAATGGTTGAGTGCTGGTGTTTGTGCCCCAAAAATACATCCTTTCTAGCTCCCACAATAGTGAAGCTCTATGTTTTTTGTGTGTGTGTTTGAATGCAGTGATTTCACAGGGTCCTTCCTGAGGGTAGATGTGGACACGGACTGCTGTACATCACCTTATTCCATACCGCAGAACAATCCATACTTCAACAGCACCAACCAGCCACCTGAAATCTTTGCTCATGGATTACATGACCCAGGCAGGTGAGTGAAACATTCGATGAGAAACTTCAGCAAAGTTACACTGTAGAACTAAACGGCTGTTACTGGCAAGAGATCCACTCTTCAAAAAGGGGCTGCAACTGACTCAAAAGTTTGCTGCTTTTTGGTAAAAAATTAGTACCTTAAATAATGTTATAAACTCTGTTCTTATGCCAACTTTCCACCTGGTAGTTGGTTTCCGTCTGTCTCCTGTATTCATCCTGTATTCTGTTCTGTAGGTGTGCAGTGGATCGGCTTCAGACAGACAATGGGAGTCTCCTGATCATCTGTACGGATGCCAGTGGCAAAAACACATCAGCAGGAAGAATACTGGAGATTACTAAGGGGAAAGATTATGGTGAGTTCAAATCTCCATGAGATTTTCCAAAAATGTATGAAAATAAGTATCCTTTAAAAAAAAAACTAATTATAATAATTAAAAAACTAATAATGATTGATTGTTTTGTTTGATGGCATTATGTCTTGAGAAAGAAATATAACAGTAACTTCTTGGATAATCTTTCAGACTTATTCGGCCGAAAATAACATCTGTTTTTACAAATGTCTTTCATTTTGTAAGAACATGGTGTTTTGGCAACACGTTCAGAAAACACCCCGGGTTGAGTGCAGAGACAGTGAAGGTTGAATGTAAAAATGATGTGATCTAGAAAGATTCCACCCTTATGGAGTGTGGATTTGCCAAGGGAATGTGAGATTGTGTCCACAAGTACGACTTTAAAGATGTCAACAACAATAACTGTCTCGATAATGGTTTAGCATACCCTTGCTCCTTTCACATTGAGATAATAATCAATAACAGCAGCACCTTCACAATGCTAACCTTTTTCTCTTCACACACGCAAAAAAAAGACTGCTGTTTGTTCCAAATGTAATGGCTGGTTATCTTTGCCACAATGAGTTGTTGTTTTGGCAACTCAAATTATTCCCTCAACAGTGATTTCTCACTCTGTTTTTGCCACACGGTTTTTGCCACAGACAAGTTACCCAAACTCTAAAGTGAGTACAGTTGGGAAATAAGCACACAAAGTTTTGGATCATAAATTTTTAAAGACAGCAAACCTCCATTCATATTTCCCTTTGCCAAGACGACTGTAATACAGAAAACATGCCATATTGCCTCAACATCACCCTTATTAATAAAAGATTAGTGCATTCTGTTCCGGTTTTGATGTTGTCTGCCAAGGACGAAATATAATATATTGCTGTCTAGATGCACTCTTTGCTCTTTCTCATTTAATTACATTTCCCTAATAGGAACCACACAACCATTATGTCTAATAGACTACTGACACAATTAAGTACACATTACAAACACAAACTTTATAAAGAAAATGATTATAACTTTATGAGTAAATCAGTAGATTGTAACCACTGGGATGCAGATTGATGGATGAGCTGATTAATACAGGGACTTCATTGCCTCTATCATAAAACGTTGTTTACTGGTGTTGCATGAAGGAAGCAGGGCCTAAATCAGACCTTTGCCTTCTCGTCCGTCCCCAGAAAATGAGCCTTCTGTCTACGATCTGCAGTCCAGTGGAGGAGCACCACCTGTGGGGGGCTTCATCTACAGAGGCTGTCAGTCTAGAAGACTCTATGGCAGCTATGTGTTTGGAGATAAAAATGGGTAAGAATGAAAAAGGACTGACTGTAGACCTTTTCACAGCAGACATGTCATTGTAGGAAAAGCAGAAGGTGTATTTGATTACATTAATGGTAGCTGCATTCCACTTAGGGGAGGTATTGTGCTTTCTGGCTCACTGGCGTAGCTCCTGGGACACTTAATGTAACTGAGTCATCGTTAAATTGATCAATTTCAGCTGTGTTTTTCATACTACGGCAAGTCAAAATATCTGCTGTGAAAAAGGTTGATTGACTCCCTGCACACTTGTTGACTGGCTTTATTTTAAAAAGACATAGTAGTGGCTTTATCCTATTGGCGTTAAAGTGCACTTGATTTCTAAGTTATCAGACAAACATCCTGAGCCCTACGGAGATCCACATGACACGTTATTCTCTTCTCAAACGGAAAATCTGTTCCTTGCATCGGCATGTGCCAAAGTAAACACAAAGTTCCATCCATGTGGGGGAAAACAAGGTCTATGTTACTGTCACCACTTCGTCACGGCACTTTCGGTGTAAATGGAGATTAGACATCCTGCTCTGTGCTGTTCACACTTTTCTTTGGTTTGTAATTTATCCTACTTTACTGATGTCAAACACTGATGCTTGAGTAAACAAAGGAAGTAAATAGCAGGGGGCGAGTACACTATCAGGAGTAGGCACTGTGTTTAAAACAATGTGTGGTCGCTTAATTTTGGGCCTTATACAATTTAAGGGCATACTGTTGTGGCTAAGTGAAGGCTCCAGCATGATGTTTGTTTTGAAACAAAAAGCTGAGGTCTTAAATAACACCATGTGAGACATGGGGTGGAAAAGATTGGTCAATGAACCATGTTACATTAAGTAAAAGTTGTCCCTGTTTGCAGGCAACTGTAATGTGTCTAATATTGCGGCAAATGAATAGTTTTTGTATTTCTCACTTGTAGTTATGAATGCAAGAAATGTGCATGTCATGTATAGTATGGAACAGTACCTGGGGGAGAGAAACTGACAAAGTAGTGAATGTAGTAATTCACCTACTGTGTGTTTTTTGTTTGTCTCAGTAACCTGCGGATCCTCCAGAAGTCTACATTGTCAACATCAGCAAGTGGGGAAGAGTGGCAGGAGAAAGCTCTGTGTCTGGGCTCAGCTGGCTCCTGTGGCTCCATGCTTGTGGGACACATCTTGGGTTTCGGAGAGGATGAACTAGGTCAGTATGGCAATGACGAGAAACCGACACACTAATGCAGATTATCTTTCTCTTCTCAGATTTCCATTCTCGCTCTTTTCCTCATTTCTCTCTTTTTTTTGTTTTGTTCTTCCTCCCTACATCCGCATTTAGTGACAGTTATGTGTTAAAATATTTTCTGAAATCCCTTGTGGTTTTTACAACATGAAACCTTATGGCCAGCAAGGCTTCATGCTGACCTCAATTGACTAATGGCAAAACTATGGAACAATCATGGCTTAGTTACTTTGTTGTATATTTATCAATGGTGCACATGTTAGCGTCACGTTGAGGAATTTTCCAGTTGGTTATTCAAAAATGTGTTTATAATGTTTTGCACTAACTCAGTGGGATGCATAAGAACATGATTTAAAATCTGGAAAAATTGCAACACCTATCCAACACTGAGTAATACTCAAATCTACAGGGGAACTAATACTGTTCTTACCTCTATGGCACATTCCCAACAGGATATTAAAGAGCGCGCACTTCCTTTTGGATTAATTGTCATTTCCATAAGATAGCAACGCTACTCCAAAACCTACTTATGAGCCGTGTTTAGGGCCACCCACAATGCAATGTTTTGCATGGGTAGAGAGATGTGTTACTGTTTACCTGGGAGGGGGGCTGCAGCATTAAGATAAGGTAGGGTGAGCTGAGGTGAGCAGGCTAATATGATACAGAACATTTTTACCAGCTGGACCCCCACCAGACACACACACACAATTATTAACTGCCAGCTCTGGTGTTTCTGATTAGCATGAACACATGATGTGGCTCACTCACACAGCCATCAGAAATGTTTAATCACAGTTCTTGCCAGGTCCTGGCCTTATTATTTGACGAGATATTTAAAGATTCCTGAATTTGATCATGAGTTGCAAGTGGTGCAAGAATCATGGATGTATGGGCCCCACAGACACATGTTTACAATTTGTCTCCTTATGGAATTTTCTTGTTTGCTTGATCCTCATTAAATGATCCGCTTGGTTCCCAGTCATGAGTATCCAATTGCCCAGTTAAACTCTTTCTTATAGTCCTTTGGCAAATGCAGCAATGCAGAAGCTGTAGCCACACTCATTCTCCTCATCTCCTCATGTCCTCTCCTTTTGTCCTCTTGTCATCGTTTGCAACTACCTCTTGTCTCCTTTCCTCATTCTGGCACAGGTATTGCATGAATGGAAGAAAGCTTGATTATTGGGACATATGCTGCACATTAAGAATCTGTAATCAAACACTGCTGATGGCCCGTTTCCATGTGACTGTTCCTATTTGCAGGTGAAGTCTACATACTGGCAAGCAGTAAAAGCATGGCGCAGTCACACAGTGGGAAACTCTACAAGCTGGTTGACCCTAAAAGGTACATTAAGAACATTTTCTTTGAGTGAATCATATTCTTGCAGCCATCGATTTTTTTGTAAACTGTCGCGTTATATAGATTGGTCTGAGTTTACAAAGTAAGTGAACCCTCTTGCAATCTAAACAGACTCCACCAAACCAGCCCACCATCCCTAATTCCATGCTGGTTTTGTTTTATGGTGGAACTACGACACTTCCACACACAGTATATCATACAGGACACTCATGCAACTGACTCTCATGAAACCATGGATCTATAGTTAATCACATTTCACTGCAGTGATGTCTTTTCTTGCACATTTTCAGACTCAGGTCCTCACTATCTATACATGTCCTCGCCACACACACTAAACATTTCGCTGTCACCAGAACTTTTGTGCCCTTTAACAAGTCATCACATGACCACCTCCCTGGGCCAAAACAAATGCTGTAAGTGGAGAATAAGCATAGCTATTCAGAATGTTATTGTAAAGTATTGCTAACAGAAACACTGACTAACTGGCCGTGTTTCACCTTCGTAACTATTGCCTGCTGGTTATTTTCACAGTATTTGACAATATAGTTCATTCTGCTGAGAGTAAGGAAAACACAAATGCACCTATTGTCGAGCACAGAGACCTCTACATATTTTATATCAACACACATAGAAAGACTCACACGTGCTCATCCATCGAACATAGTGCACATTGTATTTGTCATTTTGTGGACAAGGTTTTTTTTTAAACCTGTGTGTCTGCCTGTGTCACTGTGCCATAATCTAACCATATGCACCTCAGTATTAGAAATGATTTTGATAGGAATGGATCTATAAACTATTTGTGCAAAGCCAAGTACATGTGAAAAACATTTGAGCAAACAGGCATGAATTCCTCCCACATGATACAGTAGGGATGTAGAAGCACATGTGACATCTGATATACTACCCCTTGCAGTAAGGAAATCACCGCAAACATAAGCCGACTTTGTAATTCCAAACAGTTGCATATTCATTTTCAAGCTGAATGCCCCCCACCATGTTTCTGCCTATCTTATTATCAGCAAATTGTTGGAGTAAGTTGGGGTCAGTGAGTGGGTCGAGTCCAACTTTAAACATACTGAATGCACTAGAAAAGTCCTAAATACAAAACATTTCTTTAGGTCCGATTTGATTAAGAGAGGCAGATAAAGTAGGAGAGGCAGACTTGATGTGAGAGAGAGAGAGGGGGAGAGAGAGAATTTGCATTTTTTTCAGAATCACAATAGAAACGTATCCGCAGCTGATTATTCCTGGGTGACGACAGTGCCACCCAGGCATTAGCACAATTAATTACACCACAGATGTTTCAAAGGATCCCCGGTGGCTCGCTCCATATTTATGCTTTCTGGCATGACTGCTGGACGCATTTCTCCCAGAGAACAATTCTTTCCACCATCAAGTGGACTTGTTTAGTCTGTGCGGACCCTGCGGTGTTGGAGTCTTGACTCCTAATACACTTTGGCTTCGTTATTATGATCTTGTTACAGCGAGGATGGAGAGGGGTGACGGGGGAGTAACTGGGGTAGCTAACATGTCTGACCTCAGCGAGTTATCAAGTCTGGTGGTCCTCCCCTTTTTTCTTTTCCATACTGCGAGGACATCTGGACCCTAAAGCCCTCTCATAAAGAGGTTTGTTTTAGAGTATGGTGGTTTTTGTGGTCCAGTATAGCAGCGAGCGCTGTGTTTGGGGACATAGAGGGGAAAAGAGGAACTGTTAGGGAGGGCGGCAAAGGCTTACAGGGAAACATCAGCCATAAAATCCCTCAGCAGTGTTTGTGTAAACATGTCCTGGCCAGATGACTTCATTTCTAGGTATTTGTTTGTCAGTTGGAGTACCCCTCCAATAATAAATAGGCCACCATGCATTTTGAAACATGCTGAATGTGTGTGGTGTGAGGGTGTATGTGGGTGAGGGGAAAGAGAGGCAGAGAGCAAGACGGGGCTTGTTTGTGGTATCACAGTTGGATAGAAATATTTCCAATCATATTGTCTCTATATTGTGGCCGTGACATGCAGTTGAAAGCTCTGAATCAGTAGTAAGTGGACCTTGAGTTTAGATTTCCTTCACCGTACACCGTTCCCAAAGGTTAAGTATAGGCATCTTTTATCGAAGGCAAGGCAAGTTTATTTTAGAACAACGTTGTTCAAAGTACTTTACATATAAAAAAAGGTGTTGAGATATAAAAGAAAACAAAAGATGCATATAAATACGTTTTTTTTTTTTTTAAAGTAAAATATTGAAATAATGTCATATCTGAGTTTTTTTTTTTTTTGCTTATCTTCTTTTGCTTTTCAACAATCCTACTTATTATATTAAACTTAAACAGACAGTAATTGAGCAAAGCAGAGGCCCTTACACAGAATTATACTTTAGTTTGACTGTGATTTACTCTGTGCACACGTACTGTAAGCAGGTATTCATGGGCAAGTTTGGCTCCTTTACAGTCCCATTGAGTCTGCATTTGATAACATAATTATGTATACAGTGAGAGCATTGTATGTATGCCAGGAACAAATAATTCGAGAAAGAAAACAGAAACATACTAACAAAGAAATATATTATGATACAGCACAAAACAAGGATTTGTTTGACCCCCTCTGTATTTACTCAATAAGTCATGGGAGTCATATAGCAAAGTTGCATGTTTATCATATCAGAATTTAAAAAGCAGATGTTGCACTTCACCCATGCAGTTGGACAGAATCAGCTCTGCTCTTACAGTTGGTCCTCTGCAAAAGCTTAATTGTAACACGCAGTATAGAGCCAGACCTCCTGCTGATTTCTGGTGTAAAATGCAATTTGCCTTTCTATTTGTTACAGCCCCCCTCCACAGAGTAGAAGGGGAAGCAGTATTATGAAAGAGTTTTCACACATTCAGGTTTTGTCAGCTGCAGGCTGGACTGATTGAATTATAGTGAGCAGAGACCTTAAAAAGACACAGCAAACTTCGAATAGGGTCCTGAGACCTCCTTTATGGACTGCATTAGCCATGGAAGTCACAAATCACTGGAGGTACAGGGGGAGGGAGACAGCGGGTGCCGGTTTGTGGATATGTTTATCTGTATGTGTGCCTCCTGTGTTTTTTTGTGTGTGTACAGATATACACTGTGTGGGTGGTGCGTACACGCGAACATGCACATCTGTGAGCCTGTGTGAGCGTGCGGTACGCTAGCTCCCAGCACGCTGCAGAAAAAAAAGGCTTTTCTTTATTTTCCTATCCCTCCTAAATCTTCCTACATCTCTGCTGTGGTCCTCCCCTTGACAAAGCTGCTTGCCAGTTGCACTGAATAGCCCTGGCTCCTACAATACACAGTAAATTTCTTGCACAATTAAAACAAGGAATGAAGCTACAAAAGAAGCCCCCAAACAATGGAGTCAGATGACAAAACAGCAAAAGAGACCACACTGGGCCGTTTGATTAAGCCATTGTTAGGGCGCACAATGTACACCACTCCACAGCCCTTTTCTCACATATACCTCATGTCAATCAAACAGGCCCTGCGAGCCAACAAGCCACACACACACACACACACACACACACACACACACACACACACACACACACACACACACACACACACACACACACACACACACTGACACACAATAATTAAAACGATCAGGAACAAATCTGAGGCACAGCATTCACACTGCTCTGATGGCGCAGACTTGAATGGATGTCAGTGTTATGATATGTTAGTGTTCAGCTTCCCCTTTTTTTTTTTTTTTTACACACAAAACACCTGCATTAATCATCCTGGTTCTTTGCCTTTATCTTTACAGCGGTGCAGTCATTCCTGAACTAGTATGCCTTGCCTTGCTCACTTTCTACTCTATTATCATTTCAATTATGACATAATCTGCGTTTTAATTCAGATTTTCATCAGTCATCATCCTCTTTCTCTCTCTCTCTGTCCATGCTCTCTCTCTCTCTCTCTCTCTCTCTCTCTGTGTCTCTCTCTCTCTGTGTCTCTCTCTCTCTCTCTCTCTCTCTCTCTCTCTCTCTCTCTGTCTCTCTCTCTCTGTCTCTGTCCATGTAACGACCTCATGTGTGAGCACTGTCGCCCTTCTCCCACTCCCTTGCTCCCTCACATACACCCACCCCTCCCAAAGTTGATAAATTCCCACAGTGGCTGTTGACCCAGCTGCCTTTGTCAAGTGGCGCTACCAGCAGGTGCTGTTTTCACAGCCACCCTGGCAGTCGTACAGACTGTTTAGTAGCGCTGCTGACCCCTGCCTGCTATTAACAGTGTTAGCTACACCCCCCCCAATCCTCCAGGGACTCTTACTCTTTCTCTCTCTCCCTCTCTTTCTGTTTGCTTCCCTCCTTCGCTCTTTTTTTTAACTGCATGCAGCCTGCAACAACAAAAGCCAGCACGGATGGAGTCTGGAGTTGGGTGCTGATGGGAGCATGGGAATCAACCCCCCCCCCCTCTCCCGCCCGCCATCATCCAAATTTAAAGCAACTTAAACTCACACAGTCACAGTATTGTCACTGCAGTGCCGTTAGTCAGTGTGTCTGTCAGAACATTTGCAACACACTTTTTGAACTAGGAAGTAAACACTCGCACAGTCCAATAAATACAGTTATCACCACACAACATTGTAGTTGCAGCCATTTATCTAACTGACGGACTCTATTTAAAGCTGAAACACGTGTCGTCCCACACAGTAATTCCCGTATAATAGGTAAAACAAATATTATATTTTCCCAACTACTGAAGGTCAGAACAGGTGTGACTCAACAAACTTGATACAAATTCCCCGACTGCAGAATACTGAGAGCTCTGAGAGTGAATGCACAGTTAGCTATATATGTGTGTGTAATACAGTACATTTTAAACGTAGCTGATTTCAGATTTAATATCTGAAATTAGTAAAAGGATCACCCTGGTTGTATGTCCTGAACTCTATCTAGTTTTGGTTGCTACTGCTGATTGACCATTTGCTGTCCAGCCATGATTGATGAGGTCGGCTCTCCCATGGACCAAACATTACATATACATTACATATACACATACACACTGACCTACTGATGCTCTTCAGCCCTCATAGCAGGATCAGTCCACAGGAGTCCAGTTACCAAACCTCTGTGTCCTTCAGTGTCAGCAAATTGTGTTGCTTCATTAGCTTTTTAGCTCGGTGCAGCAGAACTGTTCAGACATCTGTAGTTCTCCCCGTCTCTCTTTTACAAATGCACACACAGACATGTGTGTGGACAGCGGGCACTAACAGACGCTTTGCATTTTAATGTTATTACACAGTGTATATTATTTCCAGATTTGTAGACTGTGATATGAAATAAATCAGTTTCAGCCCATTTGCTGAAGTGCGTGTCAGGATGTTTGTCTTAGTATGGAATGATCACAATATGTCTCTTTGGTGTTCAGACTTGATGCATATGGTGTGGAGATGTTTGTGTTTGTGTGCCTCTTCATTTTCCAAATCATGTTTATACCTCCAAGAGCCCCTGTATTTAACCCTACATGTATGCTGTGTTTTGTTATTCAAAGTATGGAGGTATTGTTCCTGCTGTACAGTTTAAATCATTCACAAATTGACAGTCTACAGAAAAGCCTCTAACGAATGAATGACAAATCATTGAAAAGTGTACAGACATAAAAATAGATTTTTAACTTGTTACAGAAGTTAAATGCATACTTCTGAATGTGCATTATTTCAAAGGTTTTATCCCACCGTGGCTACAAAAGCTGAAGGCCTTGCCTATCATGAGATCATAGACAAAACATATGATGGCAGATGTGTTGATCCTTCTAGTTTTTTTTTTAATTTACAATAAACTAATTACCACTGCTGTCATTAAATATCAAAATGAAGTGTTAGATGTTTAAATAGACAGTTTCATACAGTAATGCCACAAGTCATAGTATCGTACAACTGCGCTTTGTTTGTGTCTTAGCGGGCTGTTTAAAGACAAGTGATTCATTTTGAAACTGTGGTGATCTGGAAAATAAGTACTGATGTGTGCTGTTGTTCGGCTCTTCAAACTTCATAACGGACTAATTTACCGTAGCAAAGCATACATAAGAAGGAAACATCCATTACTAGCCCAATCAAGCTGTGGACACTGGAAACGTCTTTTCTGTTTTGGACATTGCAACGCTCCCAATTTATCCACTTGGCTCAGCCGCTGAGCACGAATACAGCCCTGATTAGCCGTGTAGTTTAACTGGCCCAAAGTCTAAAAAACAAATCATTTGATGTCAAACAAATCTCATGACATCAAATCATCCAAACATGGAGTCACTTTATAACTACACACCTTGACAACGCACTTTGCTTGCCTTTGATAAATCAGTCAGACCCTGTTTACAGCTTGTTCGGGGTTCTTTAAGGGTTAAGAGTGCCGTGACTCAAGATCAATTTGTCAGTATTGGATGTAGGCTCAACGTTCCCTAAATGGCTTTGATTGAGGGATTGCTTTAGGGTCACAATTGTGATATTATTTTATCAGGGTGTGACTTTATTGAAAGGCATTAAGCGATATTATAAAATGACTGCCTCGCCCTACTTTCTGTAGTTCGTTAGATGCCATGTGACGCCCCACATATTTACTTTCCCTTCTAACAACTGTTACAGGCCTCATGCCCCGAAAGAGTGCCAGCGTCAGGTGGAGCCTCCAGAGCTGCTGATGACAGCTTGTTCCAGTCACTGTAAGAATGGACACTGCACTCCTACGGGAAAGTGCTGCTGCAGCCCCGGCTGGGAGGGACCCTTCTGCCGAGTTGGTGAGTAACTTTTTAAGTAGATTTGCATCTGCTGCTTTCAGAGTAGCATCATCTGAACAGGAGTCGTTTCTTTCCAGATGTTTAAATGAGGTTCATTAATGCAAAACATGCCTGCCACAATATACAAAAACATATTTGAACTTAAATTCAGAACGACACAGCGCACGGGCTTCTGTCTATCCTCATCTTATCTGACTTAACTTTTGACCACTGCTTTCTGCTTTCTCTCTCTCTCTCTCTCTCTGTCTCTCTCTCTCTGTCTGTGTGTGTGTGTGTGTGTGTGTGTGTGTGTGTGTGTGTGTGTGTGTGTGTGTGTGTGTGTGTGTGTGTGTGTGTGTGTGTGTGTGTGTGTGGCCGCAGCTAAGTGTGAACCAGCCTGCCGCAACGGAGGAGTGTGTATGGAGCCCAACAAGTGCCTGTGTAAGAGCGGCTACTCCGGGGCCCAGTGTGAGAAGAGTGAGCAGGGCATGCCCAACGACCAGGAGAAAGACGGCATACTCGACCACATCATCGACATGACCTCGTACCTCCTCGACCTGACCAGCTATATCGTATAGGGGCGCGCAGAGGGGGGCTGCTCTCCGCTGTCATCCTAACGTTGACACAAATCTACCTACCACCAGCAGACTCTAACGAGGTGTCCTAAATATGGCCTCTTAATCTCCTTCACACCCACACAGGCATGTACACACATACACAAAAACACACAGGATCCCCATCAGACTGCTTTTCATCCTCATCCTCGTCCTCATCCCCATACCAGACTCATCCTCTTTTTGCCTATAAACTACATGCTCTTGAGCACCAGGCCTGGCATCCAAGCCGTGTTCACACTTTGGAGAGACCTGCAGACAGCAGAGGAGATGATTGATAAGCATGGCCAAGTTATGGAAGATCCACTATGACGTTTCCTGTCTCGTTCAGAAAATGCTCACTCGCGGCTGACTTCACAGGAACAGACCTTTTTAATCCAAGACTTTGGATCTCTTCAAGGGCTATCTGTTGCTTTACTAAGGCCCCTCGATAAAAGCGAGTTTGAGGCTTTTCAGTGAAGACAGTTGATTGTTCAGGGGTTCTTTTAAGGATAAAAAAATTGTAAGGAGCGGCGTGGCTCCAGATCCAATTTATGCTCATGGTCCATTCAAAATATATGTCCACATACAGACTTTGAAGGAACATTCTGCACCTCTGACATCTAGAGAGTCGTGGGTCCTATAGAGCCTGCAGTGCTTTGTGCTATACTATTCTAAAGGCACTAATTCAAGAGAGATGAACCGTGTTGTATTTAGTTTGTGGGCACATTGTCATAAAAAAAGCTATAATTGTATACAGTGTGTATACTTTGTTTTGCAACATTCACTTGCTATCAGTGTACAGAATGGATCAACAACAGACGACTGTCACCGACACAGAAATAAGAACGACTAAGTGAGAACGTTTGGTCAAAGCCAGTTTCATACAATCTGAACAGAGTTCCTGGCTCTCATGCACTGTATTCATTTTTTTGTTTCATTCACTTTATTATTCAAAATGAATTAAAACATTTATTAAAAGTGCAATGAGAGTAGTTTAACATTTACATGTATACACCACACTATCACAGTTATCAAAACTCCTTTCATGCGTCACACACTGAAATTGAACCCAAACTCAAAACTATAAAGGGAAGAGATAGTGCAGTGATGTATATTTCCAATAGAGCTTACCTAAGTACTACTTAGCATTGCAAAAAAAAACAAAAAAAAACTATAGCATTACTATTGTTATCATAGAGGAGGGTTTATTTTTTTAAGCGTAATAATATATGGGAGAGAATGGTGTTTATAGAAAGCAGTTTTACACTAAGCTTGTCAGTTCATGTCATTTCATGTTCTTGTACTTATACGTATGCAGCTTTTTCCTCTGTTAAGAAAGACACGTGAGGACAAGTTTTTTTTTTTATACCCCCCCCCCCCCTTTACTGTAAAAGTAATGCATGCCTGTGCCTGCAGAGAGTAATTCAGAGCGGTTGGCTGAGTCCATCTAATTCATCTGGTTTCACTACCACTGTCAGAAATGTGTCTCTGTTGTCAGATGATCAAACGTCTCATCAGGCCACCAAGTCTTTGTGGAAGCAGTTCAGTCGGAGGCAGATCTTCTCTGTGAAGAGCAGATTTAAGATTAAACTAATGATCTGTCTCATGGAGATAATGTCGATTGAACGTCTAATGAACATCTGACTCCCACTTGTAGTCAAACAGTTGAACACAGACTGGGAGGGTCTGGAGCCACATTAATGTGTTGTGTCTTTTCAGATGCCAGACAGAAGTTAATACAGATGCAGCACACATACATTCTTGCCCATATTCTCCATGAACGCCACCTTTTTGAAATTATAATAGGAGTCTCGACATAACTATCAGTTTTGAAGGCAAACAGTTTGTCTCACCCCCCCCCAACTTTCACTTTGAAAAGCAAGCTTCCAAGTATCATAGTTAATTGAAGTTCAGTGTCCGTTAAAAATATGTATTTGTTCCTCATCTCCCGCCTCGCTTGTGTTTGCTGAAATAAATCAACTACCTGGTCAAAATGGAATTCATGCTGTAAAATGGAAAATTATCATTTCTTTTAGCACTTAATGTGAAAGTTGCATTGTAGCTGCGGAGACGGCGTGGTGTGAATAGAATAACCATTTTCATTATTTAAGTAGTTACACAAATAAAATAATTATTTAAGTTCTATGTTGTTTTTACCATTGTACTGTTTGTGACAATTTTTTTTGTATTCCTGTATTGTAAATAAAACTAGGGATAACTTTGTTTCTCTACAGAAATATCAATATGTCTATTAAAATTTATAGCATGTCTGAAATATTTGTCTCTTTGTTTTATGGTGAAGTTGAGATTTCCTCATTTCTGATGAAAGGTGTACAACACAATTTAGTGTTTTCATCTGGGAACCGTTGTTGGACGTGTCTGTCTCTCCTGTCTTTCTCTATAGTCTCACTATTTGATATCCATATAAGACAAAATAATTAAAAAAAAAGCAATTGACTTGTCTCTACCTTAACTATTAGGAAATTATTGAGAAATTACAGAGGCAAAAAATAAAGCTTGACCTAAGATTTTAGTCGAGACGTAATCTTTAAAAAAAAAAAAAAATATATATATATATATATATATATATATATATATATATATATATATATATAATTTATTGGCGAGTATGCACAATATGATATACAGCAGTGGTTCTCAACTGGTCTGGCTCCGGGACCCACTATCACCCCTGAATGACAAGCCGCGATCCAAATCGAGGAACATTCTCAACTTCTCCAATGTATTTAATGAAAAGATGGTGCAGTTTGAACCTGAGATAGTACAGAATATGTATGCTAACACAAAAACAAGTTTAATAACCAAAACGAGCAGCTGGTGGCGATGATAGAGAGGGAACTATTCCCTTTTACACTCAATTAGCTGCAAAACTAAAACTGCATCTTCAGGACACGAGGTATTACAACATATATAACAATTCAGAATCTTCAGCTATTTTAAAACAGACTCAACAGCTTTCATGCACAAACAGTCCAACAACTAAGAAGTAGTTTCAAAAAGACTGCAATGACCTAACTTTAACTGACAACACACACTCACCGAATCTATGACAAACACTTTATTGTGGAACACGTCACTGTGTTGAGGAGCAGCTTTTCCACTAACTCAAAATAAATTAAACAAAAGTGGAATTCAAAAGTATTCATATATACAACATTAACTTCTCTTGTGATTACCTCATCAGTAGGTAAATACTGAAAAACATTGTGCTTTACAGAAAATTAAGCAGCACTCAATTCTCCTCCCAACCCCTGAGTTTTTTCCTGTCATGCAGGCAGCGCCATCAGTTGTCAATGTTATATTCAGTAGGCTGTTTAATTTAATTATCCTAAAAACCCAGAGTCTCCCTCGTATCAGGATGGTTTGACCCAACCTGGCCCATGCTGCTGAAAACATGGAGGGACAAGTGCAAAACCAGTTGAAACCAGAGCCGGAAAAATAACGACACTCCGCTGCATAAAAAGTCCTTTCAAAATAAAACCGCAGGCCTTTCCCCGGCAAAGGCCTGCGACCCACTGAAAACGGGTCCCACGCAGTTGAGAATCACTGATATACAGGGTAAAATATATACATATATATATATATATATATATATATATATACAATATATATATATACAATATATACACAAGTATTTTCATTTGTTTCTGTATGTGTTGATCAATTTACAATAGTAAGGAAGAAAATAACAGGAAAGTAAAGCAAACAAACGTAGAAAAGTAGAAAAGAAAACACAAATCATAATAAAAGTTTAAAAAAACTTAAAATAATGAATGAACCGAGACGTAATCTGTCTTTATGGGATGTTAATTTAATGTATAAGAACCCTGTTTTTGGTTGTGGACCCATATGGTCTCATTTCTGGTAAGTCAGCTGCAACATTTCCACTGATGGTTTGTCCTCCAGCCAGGTAAAAAGAGGAAAGAGAAGGATGTTGAGAAAATGTTTAAGTTAAACTTAGGCCAATGTGGCAACAGGCCCAGGGTTTTCCTTTTACTCCTGCTTGAATGGAAAAGCTGCCTGCAGAGTCGACAGCGAGGGGAGAGCGGAGATGGCTGCTATGTCGTCATGCAGTGTCATGGCATCGCTCAAAGTTCAGCCTGACAAAAAAAAGTTCCTCATTTGAAGTGGAAATTCTCTGCTCTGTTTTTCGGAAGTACGCAGAACGCGCTCATCCATGGAGGCACACACGCAAGAGCCACTGCTGATGGCAATATTAATTTCCTTCTCAAAATACCAATGAGGCTCCGTGTTGTATACTGATAGTGAGTGGAGACCACCCACCTCACTCTGGTCTCACTCGCACAAGTGCACACGCTGCCATATTTAGAGTAATGCAATACTAAGTTGTCTATGCACTGTTCAGATCCAATCAAAATTGCATAAAGTGGAACTGTCCAATAGTACTGCGAGGTCCAGCGTATATTTGAGTTTATACACTATCTGTGGCATGAATCACTTTTCATTTGGAATAGTTTTCCTTTTCCTTCCCAAAGGGCTCTTGTCTGGCTATCTTTCCCAAACAGTGTAACCCAGTACTTTGAATAAACATGAGGAGCCTGTATACCAAATATTTGTAGGACTGAGATGGCTGGAAGTGCATGCTATAATATTGTATACATGAGTGAAAGAGTCAGCACAAGCAATACTTATAGGGTAACAGGAGGAGACAGGAAAAAACAATAGCCCTGGGATTAAAACGAGACGCGTCATTCATTTTCTGCTCATCCAGACAAAAGTGAACAATTTGTTTTTCTGTATTCACTTGTGTTTTAATTCTGTAGTGACGTATTTAATTATGTGGGGGATTCAATTGATATCCAACAGCTGCTTTGTTTCGGGACTACATCTTTCACAAATCGTCTCACAAATGAAGCACAGAAATAGCTTATGGATAAAAAGAGTAATTTAAACCTCTAAACATGTTATGGATGCATAATGTAGACCAGACAATGATAGTTACTGAACACATGTGACTATTAATTGCCTGCCGGCCACATGATCTAAGTAGAGCTGCGAAGTGGGAAGAGCTGCTTGTTTTGCAAGTATTTTTCCCCGTGAATGTATTGTGAAAGAGAACAAAACGTGGCACCATATTTGCTGAATTAATCTAGAATTAGTTTTCTCAACAGCATAATCTTTATTTGCAACCAGCCAGTTTCTAACCTAAATGTTCCACGGGATTCGTAGTTAACTCAACAGATACATTTGTTGATCTTTTCTACAGATTATTCATACAGAAGATATTTATTGAATCTTTGATTCAAATGTGAGTAATCTAACATTGTATCTAAAGAAAATGAATGGACTCACAACTAGTACAATACACTATCTGACAAATGTGATGGACAACAGTTTGCCCTGGTAATTAACTTGAAGAGTATAATCGTATTATTAATAATGAGATGGATGGCCAAAATGACAACAATATTAGTAAGTTATAAGTTGACTTTTTTTATATATATATATATATTCAGAGTAGCTTTACCAATGATCTCTACAGATTATAACATAATGTTACGAATGGTCCTGTAATTTGAACCCTGATCCTGTAACTTATCCCTTTTTCAAGATCATTCAAGGTCATTGCGTCGCAAATCTTTTTGAGTTTACATTTTCACTTTAGTGCTGAGTTCATGTTTAGACGCCATTATAGTACCTTTTTTCATGGCAAGTCCTATCCAGGTGGAGCACTGTTTGTGTAGGAGAGGACTGTGAGTTCAACAGCATTAATAGAATATTTAGGTTACTGTGAGATTTATATGTCCAAACTGCAGCGTGCACGTGGAGGTAAAACACAACACAGTGCAGGTACAGTACTGTGGCTACGCAGTGGAAAAAACATATATATTTCTACTCAGACATGCACGAAAACTTGAAAGGTCTGGAATCGGTGTGAAACATGTGTTTTAATGACCTAATTGCTTAATGGCATTTTCAGTTTTATAAATATATAATATGGTGTAAATCAATTTACACGCAGACCATCATGTTTTACGGTATTCTCTTTAACTACATAAACAAACAAAAATAAGCAATTTCCCCCAAATGTCCCCTGAAAGCACTGCTCCTTCATCAATGCCACTTTATAATCCATTTTTCTTACTATTGACTCCAATGAGTTGATTTTTCTGACACCACCCATGTCCACCCATGACACTTTTCTGGAAACGTCTCACAATCCTCACCACGATTGTGACATCTCTTCAAGGTCTTTTTTGACTCTCCCTGCACCATGAATAACTGTTTCCACCGTGATCTAACTATTACCACCGCACCACAACATCACGGATAAATGTACAGCATGTGCTTGATGTCACACGTTAACATATGATGTCATGACAGGGAAGGATCCTAGTTGTGCTGATCATTGTTGTGCATTAACGTCTGCGTTTGTCCACATAGACACTGGTCTCTTTTGATTTTGAGTATAAATCGTGGCCTACAGGTTCCAACATATTGATTCATGTGAGAATATTGTGTAAACTTGTGTGGTGGTTGTTTCCCTGAGTCCATACCTGCAAGTGTACATGTGTGTAAATGTCAAATCCCCCGGTTGTATATCTGGTTTTGTCACACCCCTAATTGCATAGTGTATTCTGTGACCTCATGTGTTTACTCTTGGCTGACTCGGTGAGTACTACTGCTGAAACGCATGACCGAGGCAGCTGAAATCTCATATTCCCTGGCCCCGATCACTTACTAATGAAGACACACTTTCCGACCAGCCTGCTGCTGCCTTTTCCTTCTGCCTCACTTAACTCTCGGCTTATCACATAACAAAACAAACCTCACTTGACGACCACCTTGGAGGAGGTTTGGGTGGTTTTGCAAGGCTGTTGCTTTTTGTGGTTTTTTGTTATTAGCTGAGAGATTTAGCTTTTGCTTTCTTGACACCTCCACTATCTCATATTTCACACTTCTTCAATTCATCGCATGCAGTATCTCAGTAATTTACGCCAATTTCCCATCCTGAAGCACTGCCTCTTCTTCTTTATACCAGCTCTCGTATTCATGCTCCTCGTTCATCTCTCCATCACCCTTCCATCACTCCCCCTCTCTCTTCCTTCTCCTCCCCCCCCCCCCCCCCCCCCCCCCTCACTCTCTCGGTGCTCCTGGATTCAGAGCTTGTTTACTCTCCCGGACCACAGCACTGACTCGCATCCATGAAATGATGCAATTAAGGTCCCCACTGGGGCTCAATCTGTCATGTTAACACATGCTGAACCCCCACAGTGGGCTGAGAGCAGCTCTGAGTGTTGGGAGACAGGTAAGACTGGCGGGGGTGAGGGGTGGTGGTTAAAAAATGAGGCGAGTTTGATGTCCTGTACTGCAGAAACCATGATAAATGATACCACACGGCATTGAAAGGAAAGGATTCTGAGAGAAAACATCAGCTGCGTGTGTGTTTCTGAATCCAAACCAGTCTGTTCCTATTTATGTAGATCTAGCATTTTGTCAGGGGAGACTGATTGAAAGAAGGGTTTGAAGAGATTTATTTTATTAATTAAGCACAATTAAAAAGTTGAAACATGCCGATTTGAGAGCAGTTTCTGTCGATGACTTCATCATTTTCATTTTACAAGGGGAGACACACAGCAATACCCCCCGAATAGAGCCTCTCCACCATGGTGGTGAAAGAGTGAATATATCCGATAATCTGTATTGATTCCTGACTGCTCACTGGACAGTCCCAACTCCTTCTGATAAAACTTTGACAGCAACAAGATGATTGGTTTAACAGCCTCAGTCAGCTGAATAAAATAGTGTGATATGCATAGATAGATAGATAGATAGATAGATAGATAGATAGATAGATAGATAGATACATGTTTGACTTATATATATATATATATATATATATATATATATATATATATATATATATATATATCGTATGTTTCTGTGTGTGTCAAAGACAACACATCGCTCTTTGTCTGCTTCCCCTCCACGTGATCCTCAGCAGAGCTAGGTAAACAACTGACTGGAATGGACCACCTAAGTATAAGTTTCCATGTCGGGGTATCCCCTCAAAGCAAAGCAAGAAAATTTTCCGAAACACATTAACAAGAGTTATGCAAATGGTTTACGGCAGCGCTCGTGTGGCTGTATTGTTATATTAATCTGTATACACTGTGGCTCATCTTGGCAGGGCCCTTTGTTTGCCTTCACTCTTAATCTGCAGGGCTCATCTTGAGCTTACATCACTCCGAGTCAACAGATGGACATCCGCAGCAGTCTTACTGCTAACACTAGAGCTGACACCGGGGTCAAATAGTGTGTGTATGTGTTTGTGTATGTCAGAGTGTGCGTCAACCAAAGCGTCCAAGCGAAGCCAAAAAGGGTCCACTGCGTGTCCACCGATCACCTGATCACAAACTAATCCTGCTCTCTGCCTCTCGTTTACAAAAGAAATGGCCCAGAACAATGTTCTGATGACAGTGTTCTTGCACATATTTTATTTTTTTCAAACACTGACTTCCTTCCAGAACTTTCTGTCCCTACGAGAGAGAGAAAAGGGAACGGTGAAAGGAAAAGAAAGAAAAGCACAGTTTTTTTTTTCTGTGCTTGCAAAGATGTGGTTTCGTCTGACTGAAGTGGGGCCATAGCTTGCATCAGCCCTCTGTCTGTGTGTCTGTGTGTCCAGGCCAGTGAACTCTGCCAGATGCCTGCCGCCTTGTTATCTGTACAGGCACGGCCCGTTCTGTTGCCCTGTGTGGGACAAACTGTTTATCACACTTGCAAAGAGGTTGGGATCTTGCACAGGTGATAGCACACATCATACACACCAGAGTAGCATGTACACCTCCTAGAGGGAGAATCTTGCATGAACCAACATGGATGAGGACGCACACACCTCTCTCTCCATGCAGATTCTCAAACATCCCACAGCAGCGCATATCTGAAAAGTTCTCTTGCTCAGTCATGCTTGGTTAATGTATTCAGCCATACATGACAAAACAAAAATCCTGCTTCAGCCAATTTATAGAAATAGTTTTTGACATTTTTGAAAATAATTATTCTTTACTATAGAGAAGGTTGATCACTCACATGTCTTGAATGTTACTAAAGAGCGGAAGATAGTTAGCCTATCTTAGCCAAAATTAGTCTATCAACACCTTTTGATCTCATTTGTTAAATCCGAAGTAAAAGTGACCATTTGTGTTGTTGTTGAATGTATTGTAATGACCTGACGTTTCTTGTAGCGCCACAATAACGTTAACATCTTGATTTTTACCTTGAAATTTGGTTCAGTTGTCCTCAGGATGAATTGTAATGGAGCTCAAGCGTAAATTCAGCCAGGAAGACTGTTCTTCTGCATGCTTAGGCCTGTAGTTTATTTCTCATATCCTGCGTTCACTCCTCTCACGCATGTGCACTCATAATTTCCTGCTGTCACTGTCTGAGGCTCTCAATCCTGATATCAACTGTTATATATCCAATAGCACAGGGACACATCTACATTGTTAACCTATCATCTTGCTGCTTTCTCTTTTTGAATAAGATTGTCTCTTATTTTGATTTTCTTTTTTACATGAATGCTGCTGTTTGGCGCTTATCTCCTCAGCTGCATCAGATCATCAGCCTGCGTCCACCAGTGTCTGGACTCAATGGGAGGATTTATCTCTCGATGATGAATCTCCCTGTAATCTAAGCACCAAAAACCTTTCATGAGGTCTAAATTATAACATGTCCAATATTTGGTTTTACCTGTAAAACTACAGACATCCGCCTCAGTTGTACTTTGTGTCTAGCAGCGAATGTGAGAATGCTAACATGCTAAAATACAATGGTGAACATTGGAAACATTATATCCGCTAAATATCAGCATGCTACCGTTGCTATATTGAGCATGTTAGCGTGCTGTCTTCAGTATTTCGCTGTGCCAGCCTCACACACACATAGCTGTGGACGCTGTTGACAGAGTCAAGCTAGCTGTTTCCATCTGCTTCCAGGCTTTATGCTAAGATAAGCTAATCACCTCCCGGCTTTAGCTCCATACTTAACGTACAAACACGAGAAACTGCCACAACAACAACAAACTCTGCAAGAAAGCAAATAATTGTATTTTCCAAAATGTTGAACTTCAAGGTTCGAAGAGTAATTAAGAAAAAGCTTTTAAATGATTCAAAAATATAAATAAAATCTTCTCTTAACCTGAATCAACAGTTACTATGAAACAAACAGTTACTATGAAACAAAAGAGGCAGCGCAAGGCTTGTAAACAAGAACACCTTATTGTTTATGGCTTTGCAATAACAAAAGAATTGCAGCAGTGCATTGCCTCTCAGTCAAACCCACACAATCACACAAATGAACCCCCATAACGCCAAGTCCTGCGTCAGAGCACACTCTACAAAATGAATCATAAATAAATCTAGTTATAGAAATGGAGGATTACAGAGAGAAATATTGAACTGAATAAGAAATATTGCTCATTCCTTCTCTGAAAATATTGGCCATTCATTCTCATCAGTGCCACATAAGGTAAAAACACATATGGTGAATCATTTTCTTTGGCAATGCTCTGGTGTGCTGCCTTGCCATTGCCAAAGCCCCAATCCTTGTTTGGTACGAAGACTGCCTGTGTTGGTGGTGTGTGTGCATCCTAATCTCTCCAAAGCTCTGTGTCTAATGGCTGCACTGCCTCTCTGTACACTCTGTACCTCCAGTTTGACTGAAGCCTAACAAGCACGGCGAAGTGGTGACAGGAAGGGGTTGTTACACACACACACACTAGGAAGGAAGGAAAGAAGGCCCAGTTGGAAATTCTGTGACAGTGTACATTGTGGAAATATTCTTAATGTGATTGCAGATACTGTGACTTTGAAATGGAAAAAAAAACCTTATTTAAAAATATTAAATACATGCCTCCTGTTGACAAACATGACGGATGTAAACAAACATGTCGCTACATCAGAATATATTCATTACCAAGATATTGTTATAATTCTGCTTCATACAAGACCTGTCGATCAATTTAGTAGTATAGCAGGCTCCGATCTTGTATTTTAAAGTGTTATGGCGGGGCTACACATGTATTTACATTCTTTACTTCTTTTTTAGACTTCCATCATGCATCAATCATTAATCCTTAAGATTAGCAGAAAACAGTGAAAAATGCAAATTGTTTTCTTGTTTTAAGTGAGGCAGATCACAACATACCTTTCTGGATTTCTTGAGTTTCCTGAAACAACCTTTTGTTGGATTAATTAAAGTTTTCTCAACACACATAAGAATCAAATGTAAAAAGGTGATGACTCAATTAGAAGATGTGGATGTGTAAGTGTAAATGTACACATGTCCCTGCACAGGAAAGAAGGACGCAGTGAGAGAGAGAGGATTACAAAATGCTGCACCTGCACCGGGTACCATCCTGGTGATGGATAGAGTGGGATGCCTCCCTATTTCTCACCCCAAATCGGTTTCATTGTCCTCCTGCCACAGCCATCCCTGCTGTGCTCATCAGACCCTCACAGGTGTCCCGTCTGCTGACCTCATCCCTGACCTTTACTCTTTAACTCCTCACACCTAGGCGACTCCTTTGCATTACCACTCCGAACTCCGACCTCACACTGTCCATCATCCTGGGGGTCACCTGGTAAAAACATTAACCAAAAAAACTATGTTAGCTCTGTGGTGATGAAGCTCTGCACACAGCTACTCATAAAGCAGAGAAACACCCTCAAAACAGTGACACACTACTTTGACTTACAACTTTGAAGTTTCATCATACTTTGCTGTTTCCTGCAGGGAGGTTGGCATATAGAAATAGCCAGGCAAGAGGTTATTTATATCTACAATGTGTCAAAGAACCGGACAATTTTTCTATTGATTGCATTTGGGGTCTTTAAGAGCACATTAAAAAGTGTTGAATGTCAGTTTCTTGCTAGGAAATAGAGAAATAAACATGCAGAGGTACACATGCACAAACACTCACACATGCATTCACACTGTAAACTAGCATGTGTATCAGAACCAGATGTACTTTAACATATTTCCATGTGCATTTGAAACTATGCATATGAATACATATCATACCATTCAATTCAATTCAGTTTATTTTATATAGCCCAACATCACAAATACAAGTTTGCCTCGGAGGGCTTTACAATCTGTACACATAACATCCCTGTCCCGGGACCTCACATCGGATCAGGAAAAACTCCCCTAAAAAGATAGTAAAAACCCTTTCACAGGGAAAAAAGGGAAGAAACCTGAGGGAGAGCAACAGAGGAGGATCCCTCTCCCCGGATGGACAGAAGCAATAGATGTCATGTGGCCAGAATGAATAGCGTAGTTACAGCACATTCAATGAATATGACAATATGAAATTATTCATATCATGAGTAGTAGGCATGGTCCATGATCCAGATAATCCACGATCCATGAAGCAGAAGGCGGTAGAGAGGAGGGGGGGTGGGGGGGCATCAGCAGGGCCATGGCAGCAGGCAGGACCGGTTCCAGGCCGGCTCCATCAGCAGGGCCATGGAAGCAGGCAGGACCAGTTCCAGGCAGCCATGAATCCATAGAAAAAGAAAGTAGAGTTAGTAATGTGCATTGAAGAGATAATAGTTTATCCAGATGGAGAGAAAGAAGAGGAGAGGAGGAGTGAAAGAGGAAGAGAAGCGAAAGAGGAAGAGAAGAGGAGCTCAGTGTATCCTAAGATGTCCCCCAGCAGTCTAGGCCTATAGCAGCATATCTAGGGGCTGGACCAGGGCAAACCTGAGCCAGCCCTAACTATAAGCCTGAAACAGCCCTAACTATAAGCGCTATCAAAGAGGAAAGTCTTAAGTCTACTCTTAAATGAGGTGACTGTGTCTGCCCCCCGGACTGAAAGTGGAAGCTGATTCCACAGAAGAGGAGCCCGATAACTGAAAGCTCTAGCCTCCAACCTACTTTTTAAGACTCTGGGAACCACAAGTAACCCTGCATTCAGTGAGCGTAACGCTCTAGTGGGGTAATATGGCACTATGAGCTCTTTAAGATATGATGGTGTATCACCAGTTAAGGCTTTATAGGTGAGGAGAAGGATTTTAAATATGATTCTCGATCTTACAGGAAGCCAGTGGAGAGCAGCTAGTACAGGAGTAATGTGATCTCTCTTCCGAGTCCTTGTTAGTCCACGAGCTGCAGCATTCTGGATCAGCTGGAGAGACCCAAGGGACTTTCCGGAGCAGCCTGATAATACGGAGTTACAGTAATCCAGTCTTGAAGTAACAAATGCGTGGATCAATGTTTCTGCATCGCTTTGAGACAGGATGTGCCGGATCTTTGAGATGTTCCGTAGGTGAAAAAAGGCAGTCCTTGAGATCTGTTTCACGTGGGAGCCAAAGAATAGGTCCTGGTCAAAAATAACTCAGAGATTCCTTACTGTGGTGGTGGATGCCAGAGCGATGCCATCCAGAGAAACCATATCGTCAGATAATTGATTTCAGAGGTGTTCTGGGCCGAGTAGAATGACTTCAGTCTTGTCCGAGTTCAGCAGCAGGAAGTTGCAGGTCATCCAGGTCTTGATGTCTTTAAGACACGCTTGAAGCTTAGCGACCTGGTGGATTTCATCTGGCTTGATTGACAGATATAGTTGAGTATCATCGGCATAACAGTGTACTACTTAATGCACATTTAAATACTCAGTTTATTTCAATCCCCAATGTAGTCTTTCTGGGCCTTAATAAATAAAGCAACCCATGGGAGTTCTGGTATTTTCTGTTATTAACTTTGAAAGATTAACCTAAAAGTACAATGTGGTTGTCAATCTGAATATTTTTTATCAGATTATGTTTTTGTTCGTAGAAAAATAAAAACCATCCAGGTGGAAATTGGTGATCAATCTTTTGATAGCATGCAGTGGGAGACGCCAAAGTCATGCATTCTCTAAACTTACAAATCATTAAATCGTATAAATTCATGACAAACTGTTCCAATGTTGTGTTCTTTCATTTGAATAAAAAAACAAAAAACTACTTTAATCTTGAGCTAAACAGCTTGATTACAATATATCACCAAAAAGGTTATTATTAATATAGTTTATTGTTGTGTTCAAGATAGGTTGTGTTTCATTGGAAAAATTAATGAATGAATAAGAATTCTCTGATAGCTCAGACTTTACGAGAGCCCATAAGTTACTTTTCTATTGTTTTACTTTTCTTTCCTATATATTGACTTTTAGAAGTATGTATTAATAGTATGGCATTGACACACAGACCGTGATTAGTTTAGGAAAGGAAACAAAGTGACTTCACACTTTATTTCCTCTCATTTAAAACATGTCAGAAACCGAAAAGATTTTCCTTAATATTTCCTGAATCATGTATGATGTAGGCATATGTGCAGTTTGTTCCCATTTATTTTCCAATTTTCCTGCATTTCTATTTTACAGTAGGTGTCACAGTAAGTAAATTCTTAAATTGTTATAGTTTCTCTTTTTTTTCCACAGCTTATTGTGTAACTAGTTCCCAAATGTCTTCATATTTCTTGGCAAGTAGTGTGACGTTGAACAGAAAGAAAATGAAAACACCCAAAATGTCAGATATACACATGTAAAAACTCAAGCAGACCATTGATAATTAAGTTCAAATTAAGCCATTAGAGGCAGTGTGTAACTCCAAAATGCTGGTGGTCTTTTCCTCTCTGTGGACACGAGGAAATGCATCAGGAATTGTCAGGAAATACACCCGCCTGTCACTTTACATATGAAAAAGTATTACTTAATAAGAGCAGAAGGGCTGTCTGTATGGACCCTGTGACTGACCACCAACATTGTTCCAGGAATCTTATTTTCACATTGGGGGGACTCACTCCAACCTCATCATTTATGACGGATATGTTATATCTTTTGAGCAGGTGGGGGTGGGGAAGAGGCTTTGCATAAATGACATCTGATCTCTTTGTGGGGCATCCCTTTTCAAGTTGAGGAATCAAAGACCACCAATGTGTTACACCTCTAATGTGGTCAAAAGAGGAGGAGGAGGAGGAATCTGCAGATTTGGCGCAGACACACACTGGAAATCTTGATCCGCTCCCACCGAGTCCATGCTGGCAGATGGAGGCGAGCACAGCACAACTCTCTGATCAACTCCTGCACTTGCCACACACTGCGCTTGCACCGACAACGTTTATCATTCTGTTTAACTGTTGACGGCCACTTTCTTTTTTTTCTCCATTTCCCTCGCTCCTTTCCCTTTTGGCAGGCAGGATTAAGTTTAATTGTATCGTTTATGACAGATACGGAGTGAGGTTTGGCACTAATTCAAGGCAGCCGTGCTCAGCCATTTTATGGTTTCTTTCCACCTCACTTGCTGATGTGTGGTAGTGACACATTTGACAAAAAACATCCAAGATGGAGGTTGGCTGGAGGGTATGTGTGTATGTGTGTAGGGAGAGATTGAAAATGAACTGAGACTAAACTTTTACAAACACCAATTTTCAATTTTCAGTCACCCTTAACCACACCTTCTTTCCTGCCATTCATAACCTCATTTAAATGGCATTCCTCTATGAGTATGATTGGTTGAATTTAAAAACTGTGTGGTTTTCAGCTAAGGTCTCCTCTGCAGCGGTGGCACCCCAGGGCCACCCACAGTAATGTCATAATTAGTTGAATGGGTGGAACCTGCCAAATATGTGCCATTTGTTGTTTAGTGGTCAGACAAATTGAGGTGTCGATTGAAAACAGGAGGTTTGCTGTAAACTGACTTAACAAGCAGAATAATGTTATGGCCTCAGTTAGATAGGTATAATCAGTTTGATCCGGCCGTGTGTGTGTGTGTGTGTGTGTGTGTGTGTGTGTGTGTGATTTTTGTATAGTGAGTGGACCACCAGGCATCCAGACATGAACTCCAGCTTTGGGCTCAATACAACTGATTGCTCTCTGATCAGTGCTGTTAACAGTTAAGGCTTCAAAGGCTTCACCAGTTATTTCCGACCATGAGATTGTTGTCTCAGACTAAAGTCTTTCAGTTGAAATATATAATAATATTTCATTTTACTTTTGAATTATTTAGTACAAGCAAACAAAAAAGGTAATTAGTTAAAAAGGTAACAACAGGTATTCAAAATATATTCTTCAGATTACAGATTGTTTTGTTTGTTGTTGTTTTGCCCAGCATTTAGGACTTATTGTCTGTTGATTTGAACTAAATTAAAATTGGAAGATTAATATCACACTCTCGCCGGTTAGCCTATCTTAGCATTAAGACTGAACGCAGGGGAAACAGCTAGCCTGGCTCTGTCTTAAGTTTAAAAACAGCACCTCTAAATATCACAAACTAAAATATTTTAATTATTTTGTTTATTTCTTACAAGATGTAAGTATAAAAATGACAGGCTTTGGGTTTTACGGAGGTTTACTGGAAACAAGTTTAACGACACAGTGACTGTCTGGAGTCTGTCACTGTGAGAGACAACCAGTGGAGAGAAATGCTTCCAGCACATAACTCCCCATAAAGTAACCAAAACAAACAAAGGAGATATTTAAGTAGAGGTGTTTCTGAAGTAGGTGGAATTTTTTAATCTTTGGACAGAGCCAGGCTTGCTATTTCCCCCGGCTTCTAGTTTTATGCTAAGGTAAGCTAAATGCCGGCTGGTTCTAGCTTTGTATTTTCCCACCAGTTTTGATTGGCGGACCCGCCCTGGTTAGCTTCAACTGTTCCCCGTTAGCCCTGCACTCACCACACCTTACCCATTAGTCAATATTCAGTCACTATCTATACTAGCCCAGCTCCGTTGTTACCTTTTAGCCCGTGACCTTGCCTGCTGTTACCTGACAGCCCTTTTTGGACTCAAGACATGAAAGCTATTTCCAATAAATCATTGAATTGTTCCTGCTGCCTCCTCTTCTGTTTTATGCGTTTTCATCCTTCTCCTGCTGCCTGCTTTACAGACTGACATAATCTCCACTCCCTAACATTGTCCTGCTGATAAAGACCATGTGATGGCAGAAGGAAAAAAAGTAGTGAACAAGAAGTCGTAAAATTACTCAAGAGATTTCTCAGAAGTATTGACACCTGAGCATCTGATGATGAAGACTCTGGGATACAGCCCAGAAAAAAAAGTGAGTAGGTTCACATTGAGTGGATATTGTTTTGTCAACTAATATATTTTTTCAGTTCTTTGTATTCTTTTGCCTTCATCCTTCTGTTGTTGACCTCTTTTTTTTCTTTTTTCTCCCTGCCTCTCTTTGTCCCTCTGTCTGTTTCCGCTCACAGGTGAGCTGTCACACCTGGACCCTACAATTAGACCATGGGACTCCCCCTCCTCCTCAGACACACACATTCACACACACTTTAATGTCCTCTGGCCCGGAAGACGCCTCTACCATCGCCTTTCAACACACATCACAAGACGAGTGCCTCGTTTGACGGTGAAGAGGTTTTTGAAGGTTAGATGTAGTTAATATGAACTTAAAAAGTCGTAGTAGAAACTGTGGTGGAAGAAAATGATTGAAATAAACCGAAGGGTCTTTTGGGTGATTCTGCATTTTATTACCCTCTCCATGGCTCATCATCAGGACAGGTAAGAAAGAGTTTGTATAAAAGTGAATCTGTTTTAATGCTGTTGGGAAAAAAAAAAATTGTATGACTATATAAGATAATCTATCCTTTTAAAGCAATATATTATATTAATCAATAGAAGTCAAATGCTGCTCTATTAATTAAGTACATTTCTTACAAATAAAGGAAGGTTCATGTGGGTCTTTCTTTACAGCATGACCATGTGAAATGAACCCTTACTTGGCTCATGTCTTATCATTTATTATAGTCTTAATTGCTCCGTGGATGTGAAATTTAACAGCCGCTATGAATGAAGCTTGTTCGGTGGTTCCGTAGCCTTGTAGTTTATTGCACTTTTGTTTATGACAGTAAATTTTTATGAGGGAGAAATGATTTCTGCTTGCAATTTAAGGATTTCTGGTGAATGCTTGGAAATGAGGAAGGTGTTTCATAGTTACGGTATACAGCTGCAGTAAATGGGTTCAAGTGTGGTCAAAAGATCCGGTAAGCTATAAAATGCATGAGATATTTATTTGAATGGGAATTGTAATTTAGTGGCATTTCATTGGAAACTAAATTCATTCTTGACTAGATACATTTCCTTTCTATTCTTTTGCTCTTTTATGTTTTCACTTACCTTATAGCAGATGTATCCCTGGCATGTACCTTCATCTAACAGTCTCTATATGCAATGCATCAAATTATATAGATGTGAAAATTTGTGTGACTGTGATAGAAGAACGGTGATGACTCAAAATGACGGTGATAAATAATTCTTTAAAAGCTGAATATACTTCTCACTATTGGTGGATGTTTATTAGATTCATTCCTGCGCTGTACTTCCTTTAGGAACTTTATGTTGACTCCAGTTGAATAGTTTCCTTGTTACTTCATTAAGTCATTTTTGGAACACCATTTGTCTCACAATTGTTTACGTTTGGTAACTTTTGATTGTTAAAAAAAAACCTTCCCAAACAAATGAGAAAAGAAAAACATTACAAGTCATGACAAAAAAAAAGGAGAATAAACTGCACAATGTGTTATGCCACAAACCTTCACCCATGACTGCCTGCCACGATATCTGCTCCGCACACGTTTTGGAGCTTTTACTGGCGGCAGTTGTCTCCCACCTTACTTTTTTGTTTAAAAAACAAATATATTTTTGTGTCGTTGCATCTGAGGGAACATTGGCTAGCTAACAGTGGCAAAACATGTTGGGTTTTACCTGATATGTCATGATTGGCGAGGTGATATTAAAACTGTTCACTGAAATGAATTTGACTTTTTCAATCTAACACTCAAGGTTGCGCTCGTTAAGACGTCTCGTTTTTCTGATATGTTATATCTATCATTGAATTTGTCATCCAATAGTGTTTTCAATTCCACAATTGTTGAAAAATGAAGGTAGCTGTCTTTTTAGCCATGTTGCATACTTTATATATAGTGAGGCCAGACGAATAGCCAGGTGTGTCACCGTCTTTCAGGGCCGCAGACTGTTTGGGTTCTGTGCTGAAATTGAATCCTTGACAATGCTTAACGATCCGATAACCTTTTGTCGCAGCCTCCACAGGTCAGTAGAGGATGCGCTGGAGCACTCTGGGGGTCGCACACCGCCAGGACTCTGCAGCTATGGTCAGACCACTTCCTGTTGTTTGGGATGGAGGAATGTTAACGGCATTTGTCAGCGTAAGTCATTCTGCGATGCAGTGACAGCACAAGAACAATGACACATTACCCACAGTTCACAGGTTATCAGTTCAGCATCTCAGCAAAACCACAAATACTGGAAACACATGTGAGGAAGTTCTGATTCTTGCATTTATGGTTCTTTTCTTTGCATTTTTAGTCCTCCATCTATAGTAACGATGATTGTGTATTTCCATGTTATACTACTTTACTCTTTTACTTCTCTACATTTATCTGACAGCCACAGTTACTAGTTATTTTGCTTATTAAGATTTTACACATGTGTGATGAGAACATAGTATTAAGATAACACCACCCAACAATGGGTAAAGTAGGTAAAAGATCATCCAGCTACAAAATTAAAATACTATTTAACTATTTAAACACTCGAAGCTGCTTCTCATAATAAATATTTTTATACTCAAATACATTATTCTGATACTACTTCTTGTACTATTGCTTAAGTAGAAGTGTGCTTGCAAGAATTCTGTTTACTTAAAATTAAGTATTTTTTTACGTTTAAAGCTGCACTAATCAATATGTCTACATTGCCAATTCATCAGATGACAAAATGTAATTTGCAAGGTCTTGCTCGTTTTACATAACACACAAACTCCGAAAATCAACATCCAACTCTACAGTTCCCCTCAGCTCTACGGAGTGTTTTAGCATCTTTCAGCCTAAAACACAGACAAATTAGCGATTAGCTGGTTGACATAGTGGAACCTTTAGCAGCTAAATAATCAAAATTTCCCAAAGGAGTTGGTGGAGACCAAAACAAAGGTAAAAAGTAAAATTTACCAGACACCGTGAAACACGATTCAAAATTAATGCTGTTGCTCTGTAACTGTGTTGGATGTGTGAATAGACATTTGTTTTCTAATACAGTCACCATATTGACATTATAAAATGATACATGCCACTTGTCATACACCAGTGTATAGAAGTTTTTAATGTTAACATGATTTGGTTTATGGTATGTCTATCATCTTCCTCAGCGGTGTGCAAGAAGTCGTGTGTAAATGGAAGATGTGTGGGACCAGACAAGTGTTTATGCTCCTCAGGGTATAAAGGACCTCAGTGTGATGAAGGTAGAGTGTAATGCACAAGACCATTGTCAGTCTCATGTTTCTAATTTCTTAACCCATTCTCCTGCATGATTTACTGCAAGGATTTCTTTCTGCTGCTCCAAATAATGTTTCATTGACTCCAGATGTGAATGAGTGCGGTTTCCTGGAGAGACCATGTTCCCACCGCTGCATGAATACACACGGTAGCTATCGTTGTTACTGTGAACCTGGATACACACTCAGTGCAGATGGATACACCTGCACCAGTGAGTCATTTTCAGTTTAGTATCTTAAAAACCCAAATGACAGAAAATCTGTAAATTGTGATATATATTTTTTCCACAATACTGGTTTTAGTTGGAAGTAACGTTTGGTCACTATTGTTGTACTCTTGTGCGTGTATGTGGTGTATGTGGTGTGTGTGTGTGTGTGTGTGTGTGTGTGTGTGTGTGTGTGTGTGTGTGTGTGTGTGTGTGTGTGTGTGTGTGTGTTCTCTCAGCGGTGATCCAGTGGCCCATTTCTCTGACTGTTCCTCAGCCAGTGTTTCCCTGTCTGTCTTCCAGGAGAGGCCGCATGTTTCTCACTGCGCTGCCAGTTTGGTTGCCAGATGGAGAGAGGGGGAGCAGTGCGCTGTCTGTGTCCCCCCGGCCTCCACCTGGCCGCTGACAGCAAGACCTGTGAAGGTAATGCTCCTTCAGAAATACCGCCTCAGCTTAACACAACAACACGCCTCACACGTCGTTTTGTTTCACTTCATTATTCAGGCTGATATCATGTTTGTGTTTGGGAGCGGTTGTTATTTTACGTTAACTAATAGTGTATTAATCATGTTCTGCTTGTACTGATGAAACAATGGATAACCATCACCTCTCAGCTTCAGGGGTATTTAGCGTCGTTCAGTTGGTGTTTTGGTTTTGCAGCCCACATGTTTTGGTTCTCTCTCACTGTTCTCATGAACCCTTTTCTCTAAAATCCCACTGTACACGACCTACACACGAACAAACGGCAGACTAAATAGTCCGCTCTTTTTCTTAGGAGATGGTGAAGACCAAAATGGAGCTAAAAAGAGAGTGAATGTTGGACTGACATTAATCAGGTGGCCAGATAATAATCTAAATGAATGCCTATGTTGCTACATATTTCCTTATTTAGTAAATAGGCAAATGTGTTCTCACAAGTTCCCCATATGAATTTCAAAGGGTGATAATATGCCAATGCTGAGTTGACAGTAGTTACTAGAGGTTCCACTTAATACAGGATAAACAAATCTAATGACAAAGATTATTCATTACATTACATTTCATTTAGCTGACGCTTTTATCCAAAGCGACTTACATTTTTGCTCTATACACCGTAGACACAGCAACGGGGAACAATTAGGGGTTCAGTGTCTTGCTCAGGGACACTTCGACGTGTGAGCTATGGGGGGACTGGGGATCGAACGGGCTACCTTGTGGTTGCAGGACGACCACTCATCCCCCAAAGATTATTCTCGTACATGTGTGTACTTGACCAATGAGACTATTGATAAATGTGACAGTAGGACATTCTGGTATTGTTGGCATACTAAATAGTATGGTGGTATTTGAATACACAGTAAATGTTTTCTCTAATTCATCAAAATGCAGGTTAAGTTCTCGGGTTCCTAAAAAGGTCCCCTGTCCCTGTGGGAAAGTTCCGAGAGTGATTTATTGTAGCAACTAATGTATTTATTGTCATGGCTCTCATATTAATACAGTTGTTATTTAATTTGTGTGTTGTTGCCACAATCATATTATGTCAGATTTCATCTATTTGGGCTTTATTTGTAAAGCAGATGCACACAACTTCCCATGCACATTATATTAACCACCTACCGTAACCTAACTAACCAGTGGCACCTCTACTGGGTCTGTCCACACAATGGTGAAAAGCCTTTAATTACCTGATGTAAAGAAAAGCATACCCTGGACTCTGTTCCTCGAGTCCTCCCTCGATAACTCACCTCCTGTCCTGTAATGAAGAAACCCTTTAGCAGCCTCCCTCACGGCTTTTAGGACATTTTCACACTGTGGGAGAGCTTTTGGTGGGAATCAATTCATCCAAGACGGAGAGAAATCATAGCTTTTGTGTCACCGATGCACATGTGTTCAAAGTCACACATTTATACAAGACATTATACATGGAGTAGTACAATATGTATTTTTCAGAATTTTTACATTAAAGGTCAAACTATAGGTTTTCTACCACGAAGTAATTAAAACAAGTAGGATACACTGCAAGGTTATCAGGTACAGGTATTTGCTGTAGCTGGGTGTGTCAACAATGAACTTGTAATTTGTCTATAACAACTGATAAGAGATGATTTTTCCAGAAGATGCCATAAAGGACTTAATTCTGCACACCTGAAGTGAAACCTTTGTGTTTGGGTCATTCCTTGTTGTTAAACAACAGTGCACCTTTCAACGCTTCATTACAAAGAGGTGGTTGCAAGGTTAAGGTACTCATTTGTGCCTCTCGTGTCTTTTTGAAGGTAATTATTGTTTTGAGCAAAGACCAGAAACGTTTAAGCTGCGTCGTGTGGACGAGGAGGCCAACAATGTGATCTGTTGTTAGTCAAACGTGTTGTTGGCGTTTGACACGTGTTTTGTGTTGCAGATGTCGACGAGTGTCGGCGAGATGCTGGTGTGTGTCCGTCACGGCAGACCTGCAAGAACACTTTCGGCAGCTTTGTCTGTGTGTGCCGAGATGGCTTTGTGATGGGGGCGCTCCGGGGCGCGGTGCAATGTCGAGGTGTGGTCTTTAATTGTTATAAAACAAAGTTACATTTAAAAAGGAATAATGTGGTTTTGAAGCATTTACATATCCAGTAGTTCCCCATTGTTGTTTTGCAGATGGGTCAAATGTTTACTATGACATCTCATTAAATAGTGTTATATGTGAAGATGTGCTTGAATGTAAAGGTATGCGTGGGGTTTTCTTAACCTTTTGACATAATGAGATGGGAGGGATAAACGGGAAAACATGGGGCGAGAGTAAAAGGAATATCATGCCACAGAAGTCTTACACCAGAATCGAACCAGGGTTGTTAAAACAATGTCTCAGACCATTAGGCCACAGTGAGTGAAGCCACATTCAACACCGTTCCATGTCCAATCCTGTAAATGACTGAACGGATCACAGCACAGCTCCACATGTTCTCCTCATCTGTGTTAATTGGCAGAGAGAGGGATCATGTTTAGATGTGCTTTGGCAGCAAAGGATCCAGAGACCATGTTTATTTGATGAGCACTCATAGCTCACCCACTCATCTGTGGGCTCACCCACAAGCTGTTTTTTTTGTTTTCATCCATGTGATGAGCATTGCAAAATTATCTCTCGAGAAGGTTTGAAACAGACACTTCTTCGAAACCCTTTGCTCTCTCCATGCTGATCGAACATGACTCGATATGAAATAATGAAATATCTGACGAGTATTCGCTCTCCTCCGCTCCACAGATAAGGATGAATGTTTAATCGGGTCTCACCGGTGTAGCCGCCATGCTCAGTGCGTCAACACAGATGGTTCCTACACCTGTCGGTGTTTGGAGGACTACTCCGGCAATGGACGCACCTGCTGGCCCAGGAGAGCCCCACAGTCCAAGGCGGACATGTACTTCCACTACAAACTCTCCAGAAGGACCAAGCCCGTACAACCTTCATCTTAAAGCTGCGTCTCACGGCCTACATGGCTCAAGCCAAAATGGACATGCAACGTTAAAACATTACTTAAGGGGTGTTCAGGCCAAAACAATGTTATTAATAGACATGAAGAAAGTATTTAGTTAAGAAATGTTAATCATTTTACCTTTTTTCCTCCTCTTTTTTTTAAAACCTTTTTCCTTTTACAGCTGCCATTTCTCTTCCCACTCAGCAAGGCAAAAACCTGGAATACCCCCATCGCCATTAGTTGCCTGTTTGAAGTCTGTTGAAGGAACCCTTCATTTCACAAATGCACCACAACAGGACCACACTCTGTACTTTGCGCGTGTGAGCTTCAGCCCAAATGTGCTGTGATGACAGGAGAGCTTTCCTTGCACTGGCACCACCAGTGTCACAGAAACGACACCCCTGTTATTGCATCTACTTTGTCCCATGAAATGCACAATTCTGAATTGCAAACATTGCTTATGAATCACTGGTAATTTATTACATATTTTCTAAGAGGAAAATATTTTTCTTCAGAGAAAAAAGCTGTTTTGTGAGACCTCATCAGAATTTGTTAATAAAAGGCTGACATCTGGTGGATAGATAAGGGAAGATATCTCTGCTCAGTTTACACAAAACTCTTGGTATCTTGGTGAAAACAAAATGCTGTGAAAGGATATTCACTGTGATGTGTACATCTACCATATGATGTGTCTGTAATGGTTTACTATGATGCTATTTTTCTGAACTTCAAATAAAAAAAGTTTGAGATTATAGCATCTGTAAACTATTTATTATAAAATATTGACTCTATAATACTACAAAGATGTTAGGAAATGAGACAATATATTGAATGATTAAAGCAAATCTACAGTGATTTATAAATGAAGACTGATTCAATACATCTCTAGTAGACCTAATAAAACTGACATAAAAGTATAAACGCAGGCAATAATGGCTATAGGAAAGCACAGACACATGTAACAGTCAATTTAGAGGCATTTGAAACCTTGCAAAAACGCAGACTGATGTTTTTCATACCTCACTGTTTCTTCTGCCGTCTTCCTCTGTTTTGCCACAGGGAATGTTTTCAGACCTACTAAGTCACACGCGGGGCAGACTACCACACAGCAAGAGAGCATAGACAGGTCAGACCAACCAAATACCAGGAATCTTTGTCTGTCAGCAGCTGTCTGGAAACCTCTTCCTGCGTTCAGAGAACAAGAATGGAAATTGAAGTTTGTTTTTGATGTTTTCCTCAGGTCAATTTTACGTTTCCATCCGTACGATTAACATCGTGACCCTGGGAGAGGGGGAATTGGAGATAATAACTGTAATGATAGGAGATGATGGTAGGGGGCACTATGTGTTGTGTCAGGGCCTCAGTTGTAGTCCTGGAGGCTTTGGAGCGCTGAGAGATTCGGGTTTGCAGTGAGAACAAGCAGCTGCTGCCTGCTGAAGGGCCCTGCCACTGACCCTATTCATCGCAACAGCAGGTGTCACATCAAGTCCCCGCCTCAGCCTCGCGCACCCACACATTCACACATGTGCTACACACACATACACCCATGTGCGAAATCACAGAGCCTCGTGCACGTTTACACACACACACACACACACACACACACACACACACACACACACACACACACACACACACACACACACACACTCATCTGTGTGTGTGTGTGTGTGTGTGTGTGTGTGTGTGTGTGTGTGTGTTGAGAATGAGGGGGGACCTGGAACTACTTACAGAGAACAAAGAGGGAAATCAGGAAAAAATGCAGCCTCTTCGAATAAATCTCACCACAATGCTGAGAAAAATCCCCAACCTCACCCCCAGAAACGCAAGAAAAACCTTGTTTCTCTCTTTGAAAGCAGTCAAAAGTGTCCTACAAAAGCAGAAATAGAAAACATTTTAGATAAAAGGATCCAGGCCCCTCTCTGAAAAGGACCTCACACCAAGTTGTGTGTAATTCCTACCAGAAACTGGTTTATTTACCAAAAAATAATAAGATTTAATGCCAAAGCACTTAGGCCACAAATAAAGGACAACAAGTAGTGGGCACCCTGAAAGGGGTGAGGGAGAAAAAAAAGAGGGCGACGTCGGGGTGGAAATTGTCCCTTTTCTTGTGCTTGTTATTTTCTGGTTCTCTGTTTACACCACACACAAGATTTCGCATTGGAGGAGTTGCGACGGGAACAGTGGCGCTAGAGCCGTGCAGATTGGCCTCCGCAAAATAAAAGAAAACAATAAACATGTCAGAGGAATTTGGACATCTGCAGTGACACAAGCTCTCACGCCGAGGCCATGGCAATTTAAACGAATCAAAGCGCTGCTGCCTCGGCTTTCCCAATATAAAGCAAAATCAACATTTATCCTGAGAAAGTGAGCAATGATGCTGACAAGTGCATAGAGCCAATGACAATACGATAGCAGAGATGCTAGGAACAACCGTGCCACCCACGTTGCTGAAAGGCCGTGCTTTCAAACACCACCACTGAACTGTAAAACCACTAAAACCCCTGTCTTGCCCATACTGTCCTTTTCACTTTAGCTCGAAATAAGCCAGTTTTTTTTCTCTCTCTGACAGAGGAGGCTTTTCCACGACTAATTCTGGTATTGTATTCCTATTGGACCCACGTCTCTGACACACAGTCACTATACGGAGGAACACAGTGCGGTGTTTCCATGAATGAATTAAAATTATAAATGCTGACCAATCCCACTCAGGAGGAATGAGCCAAAGCTTGAACCCTTGCCGTAAAATTATAAACCTTGTCAGGGAGCCATTTTCTCTTGCTTGCCTTTGCCTTCAAACTCTGCAGTCGAGCAGAGAGAGTGTGACAGCTCACTGCCTACAGCAATCCTCCAAGATGCCTTTTATTGAATTTGACTAAAATGAGCTGAACTAAATAAAGCTGAGCTTATTGCTTCAGTTGCCAAATCATTCCCCGTATTCATGATCCTGCGTCAAAAATAAATGAACTAGGTTCATTTGTTTCAGTTTAGAAATTAAAATAGAATCACATCCCAGCAGCTTAACTAACCCACTATTCCCAATTTTGCCACAGGGATAATTAAAGCTTTCTGTTATCGTAAAGGCAGCTCTGTCCTCTCAGTCACTTTTAAATCACGTTATGTGGAGCGAATACATGTGAGTCACTCTTCTGTGTGACCCCGGGATGAAAGAAAGGCGGTGTGCACCGGCGCTTCCTTGTAATTCTCATTCATACTAATACACTCCCGATGAACGTTCGGCTATGCGGTGGGTAGTGTGTGTGTGTGTGTGAGGCTGTAGGAAAACCTGATGAGGAAATATCCAAAAGACCTCAAACGTCCTAAAAAGTTAACTCCCAAACGGACTGAGCTGTTGTGTCTCAGTGACCTTTCAAATCCACATGATGACTTTAAACTCTCTTTGAACAGTAAAAAAAAAAAAAGCCCTCTTTTCCTTTCTTCTGTCTGCTCCGATTCTCTCCACAAAGTACATTAAACAAGTGGAACAGCCACATCATAACATGAAAGTGGAGCCCTGACCTGACCGGATTTCACTGTGCCTAAATCATTCTTAATATGAGCGCTGAGCAGCCCTGTTCGGGGGATTATCCTCGATAGAACAGGAAAGATTTCCAGCTAATCTATATAGGAATGCCCACTCTGGAGAAGGTGAAGGGAAGTGGCTGGGACCAAAGGTTTCTCTTCCAAGCCAACACACTTCGATATTCTTTTGTGCAGCAATTATGGCCCAACCGCTGAGAAAAGCAATATATTTCTGTTCTTTTACAGCATGTGTCCTCCAAGGTACGGACAGAAGAGTTGGCTTCATGTTGGTGTGAGAATGAGATTTTGATAATTTATCTATTGCCAAACAGTTCCAGGTTCTATCTTATCTAGTGCAATAATGTGTTGTTTTTTAACAGAATATCTTTGGGTTTTGGGCTGTTTGTTGGACAAATCAAACAATTTCAAAATGTCACCCTGGGTTCTGTGAAAATGTTCTATTTGTTTCACATTTCACACAGAGGATTACATACATGTTTTACTTATTTGCAATATACTGTATGTAACACTGCCTGCTGTGTTTTCAATAGAACAAAGAGAAAAGTAAAGGAACGGACATTAGTGAGAAGAAGTCACTCACACAAATCAATATTTCACATTAAAATAATGACAAGTTGCTTTAAGTGATGAAGAGACAGGAAAATCATCCAACTCTGCAGTTTCCTTCCCCTCTACACCCTGTGCCAACAGACACATCGATTATCTATCCATACCCTCTACGACAATTCTATCGTCTCATTTCTACACACATTTTTACAGTGAAAACGCTTTAATAAAGCACTGTCCAGCACACTGTCAAAGTGATTGAACATATTGAAGCACTTAGCAGTTAAAGAGACAGACATTTTCCTCAAGAGTTGGTGAAGACCAAAAACAGAGCTAAAAAGGGAGTAAATACTGGAGTTACATTCATCAGAAAGACAAACTCCAAAGAACTGTTTCTTCAATATGTAAATTAGTAAAATAGTGGGCTAACCTGTTCAGCATAACAACTTCATAAGGATATATCATGTCAGTGTTGTGTTTACATCTTGTTCTGCTGCCACCAAGTGGCCAAAAATAAATGAGAAAATCCCACCCAAAATGTGCATGTAGCTCTCACTCCCACCATGCACCCTTCCAGCTCTCCCTGTTTCTCTCTCTGTCCTCTCAGCTCCTGTGCCAGTTCAGGTGTCTGGGGCAGCTCAGGAAGCACAGGGTGGCACAAACCCAGACCCGCCGAGCTGGCAGCGGCCACTCCGGCGAGGAATGTATGAGAAGGTTGCTGGCAAGCTCGTCGTTTGGCAGGTTGTTCCGCTGGGGAATCACTCAGTGAGAGCAGGCGGCAGCCAATTCCCTGTCAGTGAGCCGGTGAGCTCACAGGGGCAGCAGTCGGGGAACAGAGACGTGGACACAGAGACGGACTGTAGTCATGCCGTGTAATACCTTCCCATTCACCCCACCCTGCCCGAACTTAGAAGTGAAAACAGTGTGTTCCGCTAAAATCTTCAATGAGTGGAAATGTTTTTTTTATTACTGTAGTGCTCAAATTGCATGTTCATATGGTTGACTTGATGTCCAGCATGACGGCTCTAACAGGAGCATGGTATGAGATTTGTTTTGCACTTTACAGACAACAATTAACAGAACATCAAACATATGTTTGTGTCTTATCTATCCTTTGACAATACAAAGGAATGATGTGTTGCTCAAGAAACTTCCCCTATTTCCCGCTCCATTTCTAAACGCACACGAGTCAGGCCAAACCCAACCTCAATTGCCACTTAAGCTAAACTTGAGGAGGAACCGACAACCGACAACCCCAAAACCTCACCTCAACCTGACCGCACTGCAACCCCTGCTGGCAGTCTGACGCGTCGCTGAGATGTTATGAGCCATTGGTTGAGATATTGTTTTACTTTAGGCTTTACTCTGTCTATTTTGGCACCATAGAAATCCACACTGGCCTCCATGTTAGCTCCATGAATTACTGGCAAACCATTTCAGTTTGAAAAAAGGTTCTCGAAGAAATTGTGTCGATTTTGATGGAAACGTTGAAATAACTATGGAATGTTTCTCAAATCCGGAGTGAGAGTCTGATTTTCCATCCAACTGTACCAGTGTTTTAGCTGTGAGTCAGGTGCTGCCAAGAGAATTTCAAAGGCCTCTTTCACATAACTTCTTGGGGGACCATGACAGTCTGCAGCGCAACACTGACATCTCATGGAAAACCTGGAGATGTGCAACCAAAACTCAGAAATGTAACGAAATGCATGTTTCTAGTGCTCTGAAAGTTAAGTTTTATATCACTTATACTATTTTTTTAAATGCCGTGTGGAAAAAAAAATGCAGAGTAAAAATTGGATGTAAAAATCTTTTCAGAGAATTCTACTTAGAACCCGACTGACAGTGAAACACATAAGAAATGCAAGGTCGCAGTTAATATTGCCGACGTTTATATAGTTATAACTAATATAGCAACTTTATTCTATGTATATTCTTTATATTCTATTCTCTATATTCTATTAATAATAATAATAATAATGCATTTAATTTATATAGCGCTTTTCAATAGTACTCAAAGACACTTGAACAAAACCTGTTTTTAAATCATCATAAAAGCTATACAATAAAAACAAATAAAGAACACAACAATAAGAACATAGAGCACACAATCACATATTAAACGCATGTGATTTCACTCATGCATCCACTTATAGGCAATAAATACAAATACTAAATTTGCAATTTTCAACCAATACTGTAAGTGTGATCCACCAATCACGCATTATCTAAATAAACTCTCAGCATTATTATCATCATCGTCATCAAACATGTGACATTATTCACTATATTTATTAATCATGGAAATGCTTTCACGTTATACATGAAGATATTTTCAGAAAGATCCTATTATATATAATATTCTTAATCTCTGTAAATCAAAATTGTATTTGATCTTCATGTGCGTACATTTGGGAATCAATCATTAATTAATGTGAAAGATGAACAATAGATGACGTAACGATAATGATTTCAGCAGATAGGGGTCTCAAATGAATGGACATACAGACAGAGGCGCCACAGCACCACCAGGGGTTTGAAGCCTACCACCAGGCATTCAGGATCTCAAGCATCTTTCCAGGATCATTACCAAACATGAAAGTTGCAGGACAACTAAGTAAAGTTGGGCAAACTTAGCTCCACAAACCAACGAACAACGAGCAGTATAACAGCCAATTAAGAACAGGTATGTGTTCAACTGCGTGGGAGATGTGAAATAACTTATTATATCAAATTGTTATATTGTCTGGGTTTACCTCTGTGCAAAGTAGTTGTTGCCTCACACTACTGTATAGGCCTATATGCAATAAACACAGTTACATGCGTGATCCATCCTGTCTAATATCTTAATCAACTAGGGCTAAAACAATATGATCAATCTGAGATATCTCTGAGAATTAACACCATGTTCTCACTCTTTTATTCTAAAGAGAATATCAAACACATTAACAACAAATAAACTGTAATGCATTAAAGTTGTTTAATTAAACTGAATTGATATTTGAGGACATTTGTATATCTTAGCAGAGGAAATAGTATGTGTCATAAAGTGTCATCTTCAATAAAGTGCAGCCCAAAATCTGCAAAAACGTTCACTGACCACTTTTCACCACTAGATGGTGCTCAGTATCTACTTAATAGTTGGTGGCCAGACATGTCCACATATTTTGGGATTTATATAAACAAAATGGAAACAATGTAGTTTACTTTAAAAGCTATTAAAATACAACCTTTAATTATGATTATTTGTGTTTTGTATTTATGTTTTCTTGTTGATTGTTTAACCTGTGGATATATCCCTGTGGAAATAGTCTACCCTGTGCTAGACTAATCATCCCTTTCAAGGATTGTGTGTTACTGTTATATATTAAAAGGCACATTGTAGTTTATGGCAAGAAGAGATTATAAGAGTGTTCTACTTGAAAAGCAATTGCATCATTTTACAGAATATCAAGAATGTCAAACTTTTCAATTGACTGGAGATTAATTTACACTTTCTGTGCATTTTGATGCTTGATCAAGATTTTTTTAGATGATTGAGAATGTTGTTTGACTTTGTTGCAATGCCATTTACTCACAGAGCTTACTTTCCTTTAAAGTCGTGGTGAGTGCATTTAATCACCGTTGGAATTGTATTTGCAGAATATGAATGGGGCTCTCGATAGCTGGTTTGGGAAAATGTATTTCCTATTCTTACATAAGAGTTAAACATGTCTTTGCTTTTATGAAAATACAATGCATCATTTTTAGTTTATGATGGGGACTTGGTGACTTCTTTTGGTACTAAAAGACTACTTTTTTTATTGTGAAGAGAGGGAAATAGCATTTGGCATCCTGCACACCTGACGAAGAGGGAAATGGAATTCTCAGAAGTCATAAAGAGCCAGGCTTAGATATGGAACAGACATTTTGTAAGGACATTCTGATTTCACCTCCCATTTCTCTTCGCTTCAAAACACTAACAATAGCAGAAACTCTGACAGCCTGGTGGAAATTCCACAAAATCACAAACATCACCTTTGCGCCTTCAAATTGTACTCCTATATGGAACAATCCTGACTTCCTAAGCCACAATAAACCTCTATATCTCCACACATGGTCCGCTAAAGGCATCACTCATTTGAAACACATCTTCAATAACAATACCCTGGTTTCATTCACCCATTTGGTTCAGAAGTATGGCATCGGGAACAATCACTTTCTGGAATATCTGCAACTCAAATCATCCATTCAATCCAAATTTAACATTAAGGCCACTAATCTAGAATTACCTCCCTTAACCTCACACTTAATTAATATCACCTCCTTAAAAAAGTTCATCTCAAAAATATGTAGGATAATATCACAGTCTGACCAAACATTATCCATACCGTCAAGAAAATGTGAATTAGACGTATCCATCACTCCTGATGCTGACTTCTGGACCCAAATCTGCAATAACATCTACTTCATGACCAAAAATGCAAATGTACAACTAATACAATATAACATACTTCACAGAATTCACTATACAGGGCAAAAAAAAATTAAAATTGGATTCACGTCAGACATCTGTTCACATTGCACTCAAAATAGTCTGGATAGGTATACGTTCATGCCACCTGGCACTGCACACCAGTTCAACACTTTTGGAGAAACATAACTGAACCACTGTCTATCTTCCTGGGCTGCCTTGTCCCATCGCCAAGAAAACTATCCTCATGAACTGGAAATTAAGGAATAACATACATATCACACACTGGAGAAACCTAATGATTGAATAAATTTCAATGGAAAATCTAACCTCCTCCATTATTTACAATACAACAGAACACCACTCCATCTGGTCATCCTTCACTATGTTTTTACAAACATGACCCATTCTATTAATATTCACATTTTGTCTTTTATAGCCTGAAACCCAATTGAAACCCACGTACATGCATACACGCATACGCACATACATATAAATCTGCCCTCATCTATACTTTGTCCCTTTTTTGAGATGCAATAATAAACACGCACACACGCACACACAAACATACACGGACACACACACCGTACTTCTATACCCTGGATATATGATGTTTTGCTGGCTTGTATCTCACTGTTTTGTCGTCCTCTTGATGTTATGTCTATGTATTGTCTTTTTATTTTTACAATAAAAAAGAATTATAAAAAAAAAGTCATAAAGAGCAGGTCAAAGGAAGGTGGACTGATGTCCTGAGAGGAAGGACTGTTGTAAATGGTCATGATCGATTGGCCCCCACCCCAAGGGCCGAGTCTTTAAACTGAGGGTGCAGGAGGGTGAGGAGAGGGGACGGGACGGGCGGTGCACTTATCTGGCTGAAAGCAACACACGACACCACGCTCACACATGAGCAAAGCCTCGGTTTGTCTACTCAGGAATGAAGTGAATGGGAGTTTAGATGGAGGATCATCTAATAAGGTCGGGCAGTTAAGCGAGCTCGTTCTGTAAATGTCTGATTCTGTTCAAGTCCCTATAAAACACACAAGCCCCCTGCTGTCCCTGTTAATCACTTCTGTCCTGGTCACATGACAGCTGTGACCACAGGGATCAATTAGAGATTGGTGACATCGCCACATGTGTCTGGGTACATTTTCTGTCCCCGAGTCCTCGGTGTAAGGAGGGAATTCCCAGGTTGGCAATGTGTGTCGTTTACTTCATTTACGGCTATCTGACTCGCTGTTGTTATGGGTTCAAGTCAGCATTGGCTCAGCATCACGTTACATTTTTAGCTAATGATTTGCACACACATTTGCAATGCCGAGACAACATTCATTTCATATGGTGTCATGATACAGCAGTAGAGAAAATGCCAGCTCACCACCCATTGACTTAGACTGATGTATTCCAAAACATTTACCTCAACTCTTTTCTGCAAATGGCCGGGAGAGTCTCCTAATTGTTCTCCTTTTTGGGACATGTATTTATTGAGTTTCTGTAAATATTGAAACAAATACACACTCAATTGAGCATGCAAACAAATCAAAAGGGTGCAGACAAGAACACTTACAGCCAAGACACAGCCAACGACACTCAGTTTCTGTCAAGGCGTACAGAATGCATCACAGTTAATAAGACTCATAAGAGTCTGCAGTCATGTTCGCGGCTCTGAGGCTGTACTTAAAACCCACAGTGGTGCGTGGAGCTGAATGCTGAAGTCGGCATTGGCAACATGCACATCATGACAATGCTAATTTTTAGCTGGTATAATGTGTATCATGTTTACCATCTTAGTTTAGCTTGTTAGGATGCCACACTTCGCCATTTGTTCTGAAGGTAGTTGATCACAAAGCAACATTTTAGACACGTTTAAAATTGTACCTAATGATGGCACTAGATGGAGAAAAAAAAAAAGAGAGGGATCGCCAGAGTTGCAACAATTTACCCTCTGGGAACCACAAATGTCTGCACATCATTTCATGGTAATCCATCTAATATTTATTGAGATACTTCAGTCTGGATCAAATTGGTGGACAAACTGCCATTGTCTTCCATGCTGCTAGCTTAAATAACATTCTGCAGGAAAGATTCAAAGGACACATAATAGGGTAAACAAGAAACGTTACACATGTAACACAATATAAAATATCCAGATCCTCTGTCCAGAAACCTATAACAATTCATCAGTCCCACATAGACAATTACATAATGTGCCCCACATTTGATAGAAATATCTGTAATATTGTCATTAAATCAATTTAACAGAGTTATATAGAATCTTGTTATCCATTTACAGCTCTTCTCTGTGACATTTGACCTTCATGTCCTGGTGGTTTATCCACTAGCGTAATCATTTTTGCTGCAAACAATCAGTCATCAGCTTTGTTTGAAGAGCGGTCTATTTTTGCCCTGCAGATCTGTCTTTGGAGGCCAAACCAGGAAGAGGTGATGTCATGATGGCTATCGCTTACAATGCTCCAGCCAGCTGCAGATGTACAGACCCCCTTCTCTCCTGAGGTATATGACCTCAGCCTGCTTGAGCAGAGGGAACATCTGCTTGATGATCTGGTTAGCAGGATGCAGGTTTGATCTGACGCAAGACATTACACTGCAGAGAGGTTTCTTGTGGGATTTCACGGAAAATATTTGTGATCAGTCCTCATCTACTGTAGCTGTGGATTGGTGTCCTGAAATAGGTCACAAACAAGAAGATTAGTTCAAGGTGTGTGCGTCTCCTTGTAAACTGAACTTTACTAATTTATGCACCACGATATACAAGGACATTTTCTAGACTATTTGCCTGTTAAATGTTTCATATTTGTTCCAGACAAACATGGAAATAACTTTGGCAAGAAGATCCAGCAAAATACAGAATTTACTAAACTGTGACCCTGACATTCTTCAGTGCTGCATCAGCTAACACATGTAACCTTTATTTAGATGCGTTAGGTCTGTCCCCGGAGTGGTATCGTCCTGAATGATAAAATATTCTGGCCCATAAGCCTGTGTAAAACCATAACTTGACATTTTTACACTTAGTTTTTTTTTTTACAGAAAAAACAAAGAGATATGACATGTTAATATATGAGCTTCAGAGGAATTAGGTGTTATTTTTTACTTTTTTTTGATGGAGGCGATCTTGATGCTAAGCTAATAAGCAGCTAATGGCTGTAGCCTTATATATGTATATAGAGGGGTTCCAATCTTCTCACATAACTCTCGGCAAGAAAGCGAATAAGTATTTTCCAAAATTTCCTTTAAAGGGACTGTGTTAAAGCCTCGCTCAGAGGCCAACCTTACCGCAATAACACTATTTTTAAGTGCAACATGGCGGAATCTGTAAAGAGGACTTCTTATGTAAGCTAATAAAAACACAAATATTTTTAGGTGATTATACACTGATGAAAACATAGTTCTCAATATTATATTCCATCTCTGCAAATGCTACATAGTGGCCCTCCAAAGTCAAAACCGAAAGCTTGAAACTGTCCTTTTTGGAGTAACTTTTGCGACTTCTGTTGCATACCATCTTACTCAATTTTATTTCAAGTTTTAAATGTACTTTATTAGCGTGACCATGATTACGAAAAGTGTTGCCAAAGCTTCTGAAATCTGTTCCATCTCTTTTTACTGTCTCATAAAGTCAAAACTGACAACAAAAATTTACTTGTTTCAGCAAGCCTTCGCTCAGCAGCCACGGTCAGAAGGATCTTCAAAGGTATAACATGTCAAGTACAAATTCATTAATCATAGGGAAACGCCCTGGATTGGATACCAATCCTTTGCGGGTCTAAAGCAGAACACCTCAGGGGCAAGTTAAAGTCTCAGAATTCACTTGACTCTCATATCTTTGCAAAATGAAAGGAAATTCATACAAATACAGGTAACGGTGTCATGTGCAATATGTATTATTGGGGCAAAAAGACACATCTTTAGACAAGAAATGCTTCTGAGAGTGCACCTGTATAGTGAGCGACAGCTGGCCAACATACAGGTGCGCGGCCATGTGTCCACAAGCGTTGCTTGAAGTTCGTCGTGACACCACCCCAGTGTGCAAAATGTGCCGCGACTGCTTTGACTGACAGCTGTGCTATCTATGGTTAATGTCCCATCTAACAAGTGACTGTGACAGCTGCCATCAGATGCCTCCCCTTCCCAAGACTCCAACACTTCCACTCAATAAACCAGGGCAGACCACCCTCCATACTGAGCCCATGGAATCTCTTTGCCGGGGGTGAACGGGATAGTGTGTGTGTGTGTGTGTGTGTGTGTGTGTGTGTGTGTGTGTGTGTGTGTGTGTGTGTGTGTGTGTGTGTGTGTGTGTGTGTGGTGGGGGGGTGGCAGAATCAGTCCTCAAGGGAGTGTCATTTTACAGAGTGGGATGAGATTGGAAATACAGCATTGTCTAGTGAGGGGGCCAGTGATCAAACCTCTCAAAGACTTGTGAGGACGAACAATCAAGTGTGTTCGAGAGACCATGGAATTAAGATACGGCTCACGTCTACCCATCATGCAACTCACTGCATGTAAATGAACATATCTTGACCATAAAATGTCGAGGCGGCGAGCTCATAGGACTGAAGGTATAGTGTCCCCCTCTGATTGGTGCATCCTCTGTCTCTGTGCAATGGAGGTAGAAGAGGTAAACCGAGAGCCCCTGGAGACAGCGTTCAAATATTACCACCCCGGACATTATTTCTAGAAGGACTTGCAGAAAGCCGCGCCAAATGAGCCAGCCGTTTGAAATGTGAGCTGGCCTGATGCGCTGCTGCCATGCCTCGCATCGCTGCGAAAAAATGTCACGGCCCTGCCAAAGAGCCCTGGGATGGCAAAATGAATTGCATGTGTGAAGGAGTGTCATCTAAACACTTGTGTCAGTCATCGTTAAGCATTTCAACCCCGTGTTAATTCATGGGAGTCTATGGAGTTGATGTTGTAATCAATCCTAACCCGTGAGTCCACTCTTCCTCCGTCTGGTCAGAGACAGGCAGCGCACCAAAGTTTCTAAATGGCTCCTGCTTTTTCATGAACCCTGACCTAATAAAGCCGGCTACTAAGTGCTTCAAATGTTAATGTCCTGTCTACAAGTTTTACAGGCAACATGTTGACCTTGCAGTTCTTGTTCTGTTTTGGGTTGAGGGAGCAGAGAAGTGTATTTTACCATTTTTAAGAGCCGGAGCTCTTCTTTGGGAGGAAGATATCTGCCCTCCTTGTCCTCCTGTATTGTAAATGTTGTGACTGGACAGTAGAACAGGATGATAACTTAAATGTGTGCATGCAATGTTATTCTTGAGCTTTGGGAACAGTATGTGTAACGAAATAATCAAAGAAACACTTTATATATTACATGTGTAAGATAAATGGACCCATACTTGTATAGCGCTTTTCTAGTCTTCCGACCACTCAAAGCACTTTAACACTACATGACATAATTCACCCATTCACCCACTGATGAGAGGAGCTACCATGCAAGGTGCCACATCAGGATTATCAACCATTCATACACCGTAGGCGCAGCTACGGGAGCAATTCAGGGTTAAGTGTCTTGCTCAAGGACACATCAACATGGGCTAGCGGAGCCGGGGATCGAACCACCGATTGAAGGACGACCCTGCTCATCACTGAGCCACAGTCGCCCATGGGTGTGACTACTTGCGGCTGTGCCATGCGTGCTTACAAATGTGCACCCAAAGAAATGTACACTCGACACACACTTTAGAGGATGACATTTTTAAAAGGACAGTTCTCCCCTCAAAAATACATATAGTGCATTTGACCTTTCGTGCTATTTCTCAATCTAGATGGTTTTGGTGTGAGTTGCCTAGTTTTGGAGACAACGTGGCACTTCTCTCTCGTCAGTTGAGCCCGAAACAAGCCGCCCAAGTGCAACGAAGACCCGATGCACAAACCGGTTAAATCCATCAATTATACACCAAGATGAGTCTCCACTCCATCAATGTGTTCATCTGAGAGGTTGTCAATATGTCTGCCTGAAATAATGTGTCAGGGTTTCAGGCAGTGAATTGAAAGCCCAGCGTTTTTATTTTTCATATATATATTATTATTTTTTACTTTTTATTTTGCGTTTTCAACACATCAGAGCCATCCCTGACATCCAAACAAACAAACATAACAAAATAAATAGCAAACAATCAAAACAGTAGTATTAGTGTCAATAGTCCAAATGCCAACCCTTACATACATGAACATCCACACCAACAAATGCTCCTTCATATTCACAACCATCCGCATCCACATACACACCGCATGTACCCTCCCACATGCACACACTTCTGCACATACACTCCACAAGGAGGGCTCAATGATAAGGGAGGGGAGGACTGAATCGCTAAGTTAAGTACAATTAAATGTTTTTAGCTGTCTAACTGACAGCTCGGTTAACTATTATCATCCCTACTGTAAACTCTGTATCAGGAAAACACAATGTTGAATGTTAAAATGTCCACAACAGCATGTTGGATATTGAATTTGTTACAGTCAGAAGTGAGGAACATCTGATAGTTGAAGTTATAGTTAGAACTGTAATGTACTCGGCAAGTGTAGTGAAATGTAAGTACTTTTATTTGGTCTGAAACGTATTTGCGCATCTCTAAATAGCACTACAGTTAAGAGATTAATTTTATTATTTTTGATTGGGGTAAACTTTTCCTTTCAATATTTATATTTGTACTTATCATCGTCACTTTATCTCTTCAAATGTTATCTTACTGCTACTACTTCTGTCATCTTTGAATGTACGACAGCTAGAAGTTTCCTGAAGTTTTGCTCCTTCTTTTCCTCTTAAAGTTGTCCTATTTTGTGTGTGTGGATCCCGATCTGAATCACGAGCTTTAGAAATAAAAATAAAAGGTTTTTGCATCAGGACAATCATTTAAAAGGCAAAGGATGGGACATTAGACACTGATTATGGTCCAGACATCTGTTGTTATAAACCACAGAGATAGCAATGTTACATTTATTATGATCCAACCATTGCTGAGTAGACTTTAACCCCAAATGGATTGGATTTGTGGTTTATAGTATTATGGTACTTTCAGACCTGTACTTTGTTGCCATCTTAAGTTCTGGTCCGGTTCTTGTTCATGAAGGCGTTGTACAAACACAACAAAGAGCTGTAAACATTAATTTGCATGAATTAACTCATTTGTTGGACAGTCATGTTTGTAAAAAGCTGGTCCGACCAGTGACAACAGAATTTAGAGACAACTATTTTCTTTCTTGGTCCAGAACAAATAAAGCGGATTGACAGAATTGTCTTCACAATTTATCGATTGACAAAACCCAATTTACTCCTCAAATCTGCTGCGTTTTTGTTCTTGTTATTAAATTGGATCTTTTGCCGTGTCTGAACCCCATGCACATTGCTAGATGTGGATGTTGGCCAGCGAAGCCAGAAGTTTTCCATACATGAGGATGGCAGAGCTTCATGTCGCCACTCAGTTTGGTTCGTTTGAAGACAGCTTGATGCCTGTCACATTCCTGCAACGTGTTTGTTGTTTAATGTGGAATTAATTTGGTTGCGATGAACTTATCTCATAATGAGAGTCATTATATCACCCCATGTCTTGCCATGGTTTAGATTCAAAGGGTGCTCTTTCCGCTATAGGTTACGTAAGGGTGACACGTACCACAACTTGAGATGGGAAGGAGGCTGACCCCTCTGTCGGCCTTTTCTCTTCTCCATCAGTGGTTGATGTCCTGCTGTGTGATGGCTCAACAATGGGGACTGTCATCTCAATTGCCTCCACATTCACTGCTTACCGCTACAGTGTAAGGCCGGTCTAAGGATGGGAAATCGCAGCACCTGTTCCTTGTTCATTATATGTATGAAACACAAGTGTGGTTTTCTTTTTCTAGCAATATTCAGTATTCCGTGTGAATAACAAGTGGGATATAAACTCATTACAGTGGCAGCTGTCATAACCATTACTGCTATGAGGGAGACGGTCTCTCTTTGTGATTGTTTGGGTAGCGACCTTTCCAGTGATACAACAAAAACAAGTACATAAGTACATATGCAAAGGTAATTGATTTTCTTTTTTTCGTGCTCGCGTAGTCTGGATTCCAGCAACTGTATTAGAGAATTTGTGTGACGTAAAATATAATTTGCTTCATGTTAGCCACTTTAAAAATACAAATATTTGCATTGTGGTTGCTTTATGCTGCATAAATAGAAATTACTGACACTCTTGAGCCAAGTAATTTAATTTGCCAACAAGGCTTTTGGGCATCTGTGAGAATTTATTTGTGCCTCTTGCAATGATTCCTATGATGTATAAAAACTATAACTGGTGGATATGTTATGGGCTGATTCCACCAAATAAATGTCCCCGCAACACTTTTATTCCTGACAATGTGGAGGCTTTGAAACGGCTAGATTTTATAGATCAAATGTATAACATAATTAAACGGTTAATTAATTATATCATTTTTTTTAACATACACAAAATATGTTGGTGACCCTGGGTTTAACTTACTTGTAGTAAAATTAGCATTACTACAATGTCCAAATTGTCCATTACAAGATTCATTTCACTTGTTATCGAACATTTTCACATTGTGGAACTGCTACCTTGATAATTATATGTTATGTATGTAAAATAATACGATGGGCGCTGTACAAATATCAAAGTAAGTCCTTATGGAAATATCAACAGCTGATTACACAGTTATACATGATGAGATAAAACGTCATAAAGCCTGATAGAGTCTGTGTAAACTCAGTAACCTCTTCCTTAAAAGCATTAGGCCTGCAAATATGTCTGTGGTGTGAATACAGTACAGTAGCACCACAGACGTGTGTGCGTGTGTGTGTGTGTGCGCGCATGTGGGGCGCTGTGTGTATGTGCGCGAAGGGAACCCTTCAACTAAAAAAAAAGTTTGGGGAGCCTTCTTTCTATTCCTACTCATAATCATCATCGTCGTCGTCCCCGCCCCTCCCTCCCCCTCCTCGCACTCTTTTCCCAGATTTATTCACGTGCAGCTCGCTCCCGCCTCACTCAGACATTCTGTCGCCAGCGCCGTGACGTCACACGCCAGAAGCCTCCTCCGCTCTGAACGTTTCCCTCCGCCTGTCTTCAAGATAATCTAGTCCCTCCTCGCCGCGGCGACCCTGAACTTGAAACCCACAAAACGATGAAATAAAATCTATTTGACTCTACGTTTTCAACAAATTAAGATATGCCTGGGCGATTTAATAGTCTACTGTAATGTTCCTATAATAGTAAATCAAATATATAGGGTATGTTCGGAAGTATTTTCTTAGATACCACATTGTAATTGTCAGTCATTTTAGCTTTCTGTTATATGAAGAAGAGCATTTGTATATAGTGTCTATAACATTATTTGGTGACAGCTCTGTCTTGATCACAGAAAATATTATCTGATCAAAAGTTATTTTGAATGCCCCAAATGTCCCATTATTTCTGATGCACATATGTAGCCTATATGTATGGACTGATTTAACTCACATACGTAAATGACACTTCATGTCCTCTGCTGCTGCTCCCCTAGTCTATTTTCATGCATTATCATGCAATATTAATGAGATGGTCTGAACAACAGTTGGAAGTTTCCCTCTTGACATTGCAAAATTATCCCTCTTCCTACCCACCAGTGTACAGCCTGCATCAAGCCTGGGCTGATTGTGTGTGTGTGTGTGTGTGTGTGTGTGTGTGTGTGTGTGTGTGTGTGTGTGTGTGTGTGTGTGTGTGTGTGTGTGTGTGTGTGTGTGTGCGTGTGTGTGTGTGTGCGTGTGTGTACTATTGTCTCGAGGTGGGACGCTGAGATGATGGCATGTGTTAGCCTGCTCCTGTGCTTTTGGACACGTTTGATCTCCTGACAACAAAATGCTTATCATAAAGCAAGAGAGGAACTGAGAGGCAGGCTTAACAAGAAGTAGTTCACTATAGACACATCGGAGAGTTAATACATGAGAGAATACATGCAGAAAAGAGCCAAAACATACAACAATCCTATATTTTGCAGGGATGTTCTGGGAGCCACGAAGGGAAGAGCCCCCCCTTTGCTGCTTTCTCTCTCTCTCAATTGCATCAGACAAGCGACGTTTCACCACCTTTTGCGACAACGAACTCAGACATCTGAAAAAAAGAAAGTCTCCAGTGGCGAGAAGCTCTTCGTATGTAGCGAGAAAACCCCCCCATTGTTTCAGGGTTACATAATACATTTCCACACAGTGAATGAAGACGTTGGATGTGTGAAAAGTAGGTCTTGTTATTGTCGGGGCTGCATGCTACCGCGGCGTGATACTGGCGCTCAGCGGAGGGTGAGAGGGCTCCGCGACTGACTGACGCCAGGCCGAGCAGACCCAAGACGGGCTGAGAGAGCACACAGGAGGAGACACAGGGGGAGAGAGAGAGAGAGCAGCAAAGGGAAGAAAAGGTACTGTAAACTTTCTGTTTTATTTTATAACATGCTAAATGAAAAGTGTCGTTATGTGTCTTTTCACCTGCTATGGCGTGCATGGTTCTGTTTGTAGGGAAATAGATCCCAGCGGTTATCAACGCAACAGTGTGTCAGTTGGCAGCTTCAAACTTTTTTCTTTTTCTTCCCTTAACTCACACTATCAGACTGGAATGTTGGAGAATATCTGCTTTTGGACACTAAAACGCTCCAGATTTTGGGTTAATTCTCTTTAAAGCTCATATCAGTAGAAGCCCCAGTAAATGTATTGGCCTACAGCTGCACAGAGTGAGGGAATAAAGATGAAACTGCAGGAATTGAACACATGGTATGGGGCTTTTGGGTTCATGAAGCTATAGGATGTGTCATACTTAATGAATTACATGGTCAATGAAATGTCAGAAAATTGTGAATAATGGCCATCACATTTTCCTAAAGTCCCATGAAATGTCTTCAAATTGCCAACCCAAAGATTTTCAATTTACGATGATATGAAACCAAGATAAGCAGCAAATCCTCAAATCTTCTGGGAATGTCATTCGTCCTTGACGAATATCTTAAATGACTTGCAATTATCCATTCAGCTCTATACTATATTGTGGTGTGTTGGTAAGCTCGTGCTTTGCTATGTGGTCTTTTTGCATCAAACACTTGTTAAGTGATCATACTTTTGACTGACTAAACCAGTGTTATGAATAAGGAAGTACACATGCAGTATCTGCCACACGTGCCAGATCGTTACATCTTGACATGTTCAAGTTTTCATCATTTTACTGTCTTTTGGCAGATGCTTATCCGACTGGTGCACTGCACAGGACGTTCTGGTTTTAGTTGTTAATAAATTTATGAATGTGTGTACATGTGTATGTGAGAAAGAGAGAGGGAGAGAAAGGAGGGAGGGAGAGAGAGAGAGAGAGAGAGAGAGAGAGAGAGAGAGAGAGAGAGAGAGAGAGAGACCAACAGCAGCTAAGGCTAGATCTACTGACATTATTGAAGATGACATATCAGATTACCCAAAGGACAGGAATTTGTCCTTGTCCATGATTTACTTCAAATAGTTTTTGTTTTTTTAATCATTCCTGCATTCTCAGGTTATGCGGTTTGAAATTCAGTTTGAAAATTAAACAAATGGTGTTTTTATAGCATTAAAATGACGGGGTTAGGGGTGAAGGCTCTTCAGTAAACGGCAATGCAGATGTGATTGTAAGATAATTTTATTAGCTGCATTACAAAACACAACAAAACATTATATTTGCCTCTGTACACTGAAGTCACACATTACTCTATCTATCTATCTATCTATCTATCTATCTATCTATCTATCTATCTATCTATCTATCTACTACAGCAAAGGCAAAAAACTACTCGACGACACGGTGTAAATATAGGTTAGCAGCATTCCTGTATCCAGAGAGTCAGTCACAACAGTAGTGAGCGACGTCAAAACCCTCCTGTGTGTCTGAACGGCCCCGGACAACATCGCCTGCCATGTGTCGGGGTGAGGTGTCCACCCTAACACAACACTAACCCAACACTGAGTGCCAAGCATGGTTGAGATAGCTGCATGAAACCCCATGTGTTTGCTAGTTATGTCTCTGCAGTGGTGTGTGTGTGTGTGTGTGTGTGTGTGTGTGTGTGTGTGTGTGTGTGTGTGTGTGTGTGTGTGGGACTGCTGTGTCTGGGACATAGAGAATCTGATCCCAGTTCAGCCTTTCAAAGTTAGTCTTTTTTGAGGGTTTTCCATGTCATGACTAGTTGGATTTCTCTCACTTGAACACCAGTGTAATGTTTACGTCCAAGCTATGTATGTGTAGGTGTTTGTGAAGAAAAGTGACCCCAGCAGTGAGTTTAAGGAGCCTCCCAGGTCACTGCCATGTCTAGTCGCTAAGGGCAACACCTCATGTCTGACTGGTTATTTCAAGCTCTGCTCTTCGACTGTTTCTGCAAATATCTGCATTTGCTGACTACTACGGCTAGCTATTAGACATAGCTTAGTAATAGTTGTGCTCAGGATGGGCTGATACACCAGCCAATACTTGTTTATACTATATTGTGGTACGGTTTACCTTATATGTTGGCCAATAATTAGCAAGAAAATATGTTGCCATTGAAACATATTCACCAGAGAGCCCTTACAGATTTATTTTTCACCCATAAAATGTCACACTCAATATGTGTTTGGTTAGTTTTTTTAAGAAGCAACATTTAAGGAATCTTATTCAAATTTTTTTTGAAATTTGTGAAATTGCGAGTTACATTTTGTCAATTTTATTAAGGCAGGTCTTTTTTTATAGATCTTGTTTTTATTTGGCCAATGTTTTACATTTGAGAAGTTTTAACTTTTTTAATGAATAAAATGGTTTTGTTTATTAGGACTGCAACTAATCATTTTTTTTTTGTAAATTAACATTCCGATATTTTTTTGGGCGAATCATTTATTATATAAAATACCAGATAATAGAGAAAAGTTCTCACCACAAGTTTCCAGAGCCCGACGTGACGTCTTCAAATTGCTTATTTTGTTTGACTAACAGTCCAAAACCCAAATACAGTATATTCAATTTACAAAGCTCCAAAACAGTAAAATAGCTCATAAGTCAGTTTTTTGTGTGGCCACAAGTGATGTTAAACATCTGCTACTCTGGAGATGCTTTCATAGTCACTGCTGTGAGTTATATTTGTGAAAAAGCATATTTTGCGTATTTGTAGTGTCACTCTTTGCTTAGTAACGACTCTTGAAGGCACTTAATAGAGAAGTGCTCGCTGAAGAGACCAGATATACGAGTCTTTTCCATATCTCTCTCTCCAAAACAATCACTCTGTCTTACTTTGCCGTCACTCTGACTTTATTCCTCTCTTTTTCTTTCTGCATCATCCCCCCCCTTCCTCTCTCTCTCTCTTTATCTACCACTCTCTCTCTTCCTGTACTCCTCTGTTTATAGCCAGTGACTCCATTTGAGCGGGGGCTAATGGAGGCCCCATCCAGGACCCTGCTGATAAATAATGTAGCTTCTTTATAATGCCTCGTCCCTGGGGAGGGTCCAGAGAGCATCATTACTGCCTCCTCCTCCTACACAGCCCAGGCCTAAATTGATTAACAGACACTGGAGCGGTGCAAAATGATCCATGGGTCTAGTGTAGTGGCTAATAGCTCACACCAGGTGGGTCAAAGCCTCCGCCTGCCAGTGTCGCATGATCCCATTCTGTGCTCCCATTAGCCTCAGTTTCTGTCCGGTACGCTAACGGATGGCCATAACAAGCTACCGCTAACACAATAGCGAGAGAGCATTGCCCGGCTTCAGCTGTAGGGAATGTCAGAGTGGTTTTTATGGAGCTGTTGTGTAAATGATGGTTTGTGTTTTCAGCTTTTACAGGGAGGAGAGCAGCGGCCAAGGCCAATGCAGAGACATTAGCGATGAGGCTCAAAGGTTGATGACTACATGTAGATATTTGACGCAAGGAATATATGTTGATAGATCAATCTACAGAAAATGTATCTACAATGAATGACCATCATCAACAGGAAAAGTTGCAGACCTAAAGAGAATTGTTAGTAGGAATCTTAAAGTTAACCACATTTCACAATTTCAGGTCCAGTGTTTTTGTCAGCGTGTTTTTGTCAGCTTCAGTTGTAAAACAACCAAACCAATCAGAGCGTCCCTGTGCCAGTGCCATAGATTGTAAGGAATGGACATAGTCAACGTAAAGTCACTCATTGGTTTATGGACTGACATTTTGAAGCTTAGAGGACGTCATTTTGGCTGTCGCCATCTTGATTTTTGTCCGTTGGCTTCTAGAAAGCAGAAGTGCAACTGAGTACAACTGAAAGCTGAAAAGACTTTTTTAGGCGACCAAAAAGGTTACAATTAACTCACACGGTGAAAGGGTTTACATTGCAAGAGGTAAATACAGATAACGCGCACGTCGACAACGTTGCGGTAGTAACTTGGCAATCACAAGGTAGCCACGCCCTAAGCACACCCTGCTTTATTGTCTTTTTTACTCTAAATGGTATCATCATGCTATATTGAAGAATAATTGAATTACTTGATTGAAGACCCTACTGACCATAAACCAGGGGTCACTAATAGGCGGACTGCAGTCCAGGTCCGGACCCAGATGGTGTTGTATCCGGACCTATAACCGATGGATAATTGAGAATTATTACATTTTGAAGGTGCACTTTTATTTAAACGGCGCAGCTTTTCTAGACTTGTACAGCGGTCCAGGAAACACACAGACCAATTGTTTGTGTTGTACATCATCTCACGTGATTCTGCTCAGCCAATCAAATATGTGTATTCCGATTAGCACCGTCAGTAGTGAGATACACACACGGGAGAGGCGAGAGACCGAATAGTCAGAGAAGTACGTGAGTCAGAGAAGTTAGTTCAGATGGCGTGCTCAAAAAAGAGAAAAGTGGACAGCGAATCCAGAGCCATTAACCAAGAATGTAAAGACCCTTTTATGTTCATTCTTCCCATGCGCAGTTCAAAACCAGTGTGTCTCCTATGGTCAGAGACCGTGCCGATTATTAAAACGACAACGTGAAACGCAACTAGGAGACAAAGTATAACTCTTTTGAGCAAATGTACAGACTCAAATCCGAAATGAAGGCACAGAAAATAGACAATATAAGAGCCAAATACAATCAGAATTGTAATACATTAATTCACTGCCCTACAGGATGTTAACGGAGAGGAGAATAGAGCTGAACCAAGTGGTTTCAATAACCACAGGTATAGTCCCTGCACACAATTTTCTTTTTTTAGAAGGTGAGAAGACAATATTTTTTTGGTTGACAGCGCTTCACACCTGAATTTAAATTAAGGACTTTAATTTAAGATGCACATTATCAAAAGCTTTCTGTTCTGTATTTTATTTTAAAATTCAGCCCTTATTTCACTAATTTATTCATTATTTGAGGATGTATTATTTATGATCCATTCAGTTCGGACAGAACAGACAATACATATTGTTGAGATGTTATTCAATTGAACTTTCTCTATTTGATTTGACAGTTAGTTGTTGACTACATACAGACGTTGATACAACGTCCAGGCTACTTCAATATTTATGGGACTAAATAAAAATGCAAGTTAGACATTTTTGGGATGTTTCGGACCTTTGCATGAGGACATTCTCTCTAACTAGACTTCGTTTTTATGTGAATACCAATGTCAAAAACTCTCCTCTCTTTGTTGACATAACTGGGCCGGTTGCACAGGCTTTTAGTGCGGACATCCTCGTCTATACATAGGTATAGGATCACGGAGGGAAAATGGACTTACAGACAACTCTAAACTAGCATTCGCCAAAGAACCAACACAAAGATCAAATTATCATATCAGACCCATGGATTTTATATAAGAAGTGAACGTAGTCATCATGATGTCACAAATGGATCTGTGGGCTGCGGATATGAAGCCTTGAGTTCGGCGATTTTGCCATCGCCATCTTGGAATACAGTCGCCATGTTGTTTTTTTCAGAATCAATAAACAGAAGTTCATATTTGCAGAGAAGTGACATAGAGACGCAGTATACAGTTCTGACCTGTCAATCACAGTAAGCCCGCCTTAAAGCAAACTATGGTCTAAATGGCACCATACATTCCTAAATGAACATCATGCTGTATTGAAGAAGACTTGAAACTAGCGATTGAGACCATCAACTCATGTTCACAATATTACTGAGAGGAATACATAAAATGAGAAGTAGGGTCATTTTCTCATACACTTCCATACGATCAGACTTCGCCCCCTGCTGGTCATTAGAGATCATTTAACTCGGCAGAACCGGAGGTTGACACCTGATCAGACCATTTACATAAGCATGTGGTCAGGCCAGCAGTCATGATTGGAAATATCCAAGAGATATGGTCTCCAGCTGCAGCAGAATGACAACAGAGGGTTATGAAGCCTGCTCCAAATGTTACAGGACAGAACGTTCTGGAATTTTATATCTGAAATGGATTAAAGGTTCTCTTTCTGCAGCCAGTCCTGAACTGATAGCACTGGCTGTTACTGAGAACCCATCAAAGCAGCTTTGTCACTGGAAGGGGAACAAAATACTCCTTACATATCTGAATGGTGGTCCAAGGAAATGTTGCAGTTATCACTTTTGCGCTATGTGAGGATGAGTCAGGTCGTGCTAACACTTGTCATCAGATCATGCCTGGATGCAATAAAAGCAAAGTCTTTAAGCTCTGAGATCTGATCTTGCTCGCATTGGGAACCGATCAGCCAGACCAAATGCTCAAGGTGGCCTGGCTTGCTTTGAGTTCGGATCTCAGTGAGGTGTAGACAGCATGAAAGCACAAAAATGATCAAACGTAGGTCTCTCGTCGTCACACAGGAGGAGGAAAGCCAGGGCTGGAGCACAGCTGAAGCCCGCTGTCGTGTAAAATGACTGTTGATGAAAACACAATATTTCCTGATTTTGCTGCTTCAAAATAAAAGCTTTTAAATAACAAAATAACAGGGTTATCACTGAATTAGCGGATCTTTGATAGCGGATTTTCTTCAATGACACAAGTCTACTAATACTGTCGGTGGGAACGGTAAAAACATATAATTTATAGGGAATGAAAAGTGTTTTTCGTTTTACAGTCACCCCTTAACAGGCGGGAACAGAGGCCACACCCATGACATTTCTGACCCATCCTCCTCCGCTTTTAGAAGTAGACTGGTGAGAGAGAGCGTGAAAGGAAGTTAATGGTCAGGGGTGGTCGGCCGGTTTAGGAAACCGCCTTTTTCTCTCGCACCCTGCACCTGTGGAAAAACCTGCAGCTCTCAGCAAGAGGAAGTGATGTTGCTGCTGTGCAGGCGATGACAGATATGAAGACATAACTACACAGCCTGTTTCCCGTCTCTGTGATATTGGAGAGTTGTTCTCTTAGGACGCTAGTAGTTTGTGATATCATAGTGGGGTCTTGAGGCACAAGTGATATCAGTGTTGAGATATGTTCTCTCCGTCCCTCCTCTCACACAAACAGACACACAAGCCCAACAACCTCCCTCGTGTGTATGTAGTTCAGCCTCATTTTCGATTAGCCAATGTGCTTCGGGTGGTTAAGCTAAGTATAGGTGCAACTTGCTGCCTTCCCGTCAATGTGGTTAGCAGTAGTAAGAGTCCAGGGCCCCCACAACACACACTACACACAAACACACACACGTTGTAAACAGCACCTGTTCTCATCAAACTTCCCTGCCTGTTTGTCAGTGTGATGTAGTTTACACATGCAGTAGCTGACAAAGATAGAAATCACCATTCATCCCATAATCTGAAGGGCCAAGAATAACTACAGAGCAGTCTTAATGATGTATTTGTTCCGGCTCGTAGGAAATCCAATATACATCAGGCTTTACTGCCAGGGAGCGACCCATGAGTCAGTGTGGATAAAAGGTGGTGGATTTCTGAAAAGCTGTTTATTTGATCCTAGGATTGCATCTGAACAGCTGTGCAAAGCCAAATCTGAACCATAACTATGTTTTAATCTTTCTTAATTGCATTCAGAAAAATTTGAAAAGAAGGTGGAACTGGAAGAGCTCAATGTGCTTTTGTTTTCCCCTTTAAAAGTTCGAATGTGTGTACCTGGCTACTGTATTGCTCCTCTGGGACCCGAGTGAATGGGCACATTTATTCTGGGGTCCACATGCACTTTCTTTTTGTTGTCCTGCACATTTCCAGATTCCTGCTCAAACCTAGTATTTTTAGTTGGTGGTGTTTTTCTCATGCGTTTGTTAGAGCAACATAGAGGATTTAAACTATGGGTTAGCAATACTTTCATAATTGATTAATTGTTTAAGTACATTTTCAAGTAAAAATAAAGAAGGGAAAAAAGTACCTGGTTTCAGATTCGCAAATTTAAAATTCGCTGGTTTTCCTTTTATGATAGTAACCTGAATAGATTTGGGTCTGTGACTGTTGGTTGCAGGTATAAGCAATTTGAAGACATCAACTTTCTTTTTAACGAATTTTTCAAGCACTCCTTCAAAAAACTAAATTAGGTGTTCACATTAGTGCTGACACAATTAACTGATTAGTCTATTGTCATAAACATCTATCTAATAAAATCTATCTCAATCAATCCAGCTTTTCAAAAGGGAGGATTTGCTGACTTTGTCTGTTTTATGCTAAATCTGGCCCTGGAAATGTGTGAGGGGCATTTCCTTACATATTATAGATACTTTTAAAGTACAAATGTATCCCTGTTTATTTCCTGTTGCAGTGTATGTGAATCATATAAGCTGACATGAAGTAAACATGGACCCAACGGTCTATTGACTAAATTATTTGAGTAATTCTACTGAAAATTGATTCATTGATAATGAACATAATTATAACTTGCAGCTAAAGCAAAAAAAAAAAAAGCAGTAAATTATTAAATGTTTTGTACTGGAACTGTTTCACCGTTTACTGACAATGTATTGGCCAATGAATTTGAGCTGCTATTTAGCTTGCAATATAAAATACATGTTGAAGAAATGGCCAGGATGGCAGATTTAACAAGTGAAAGAATATACATGTGAAGTCCTTTTCTGTAAATTACATTAGTCAGTGGTGGTAATGTGACAAGCCATACAGACGGGAAGTTATCTGGAGAATGCTTGGTCGTTCACCAAATGCTGTCCGCCTCTGCCAGTTTCCCAGAAGCCATGACAGACATGGCCATAACGGCTATAATGATGACAACATCGCCTCGACGGGGGTTGTAATAGATATTTTCTGGTGAGACGTCAGTGAGGCAAAAGGGAGAGAGGTTAATGTGTACCATAGTTGCCTCAACTTTGTTCAGTAATGGACACAGCAAGCAGGACTGATCTACAGAAGTGTGTTTGAAATCTCTTTTTTTGTAGAAATTGTTACTCTTGGATGCTAACCTAACTTTCCTTTTCTTCTAGCAAGTGACTGTCAAAAGGACCTGATTTTACGTCGCGGAAGCTGAGGATGATCTGAAACTCCAAAAAGGACAAACACCACTCTTTCCACCCTATCTTTTGTCAGACGAGACTGTCCACTACCGCTGCTCCCACTTCTTTTGGACAGAAAGGAGAGGGGAGGAGGGCGGCTTGTCCGACATGAACGTCACCTCGCTCTTCTCCTTCACCAGCCCGGCGGTCAAGCGGCTGCTGGGCTGGAAGCAGGGAGACGAGGAAGAGAAATGGGCGGAAAAGGCCGTGGATGCTCTGGTTAAGAAACTGAAAAAGAAGAAGGGAGCCATGGAGGAGCTGGAGAGGGCTCTCAGCTGCCCGGGTCAGGTCAGTAACTGTGTGACAATCCCCCGCTCCCTGGATGGACGGCTGCAGGTGTCCCATAGGAAAGGTCTGCCGCATGTCATTTACTGCCGGGTGTGGCGCTGGCCCGACCTGCAGTCCCACCACGAGCTGAAGGCCCTGGAGTGCTGCGAGTTCCCTTTTGGCTCCAAACAGAAGGATGTGTGTATCAACCCCTACCACTACAAACGAGTGGACAGTCCAGGTGAGTGATTTGGTCCGGAAATAATTAGGGATATACCGATTCTATCAGGGCCAATAATAACCTTGAGTTAATAAGCCACGACAGGGTGACCCACATTGTCAGTGATATTATTAAACCATAAGCGGTTATATAAATGTAATTATGGCATTCCTTGTGTTGCCTTACATAAGAATAATTTGTCAATTTTTTATGTATGGTGTCCTAGTAATTCAGACACACACCATTTACTGGGATCGCAACATCCCCATTTTTTATGTTTTTCCGAATAAAAGGAAAACCCTGAAAAAATATTTCCAGAACTTTTTGAGCCTGAAGTTATTGAATGTTCTTTTCCAGTAATGTCTTACGCAGGTCATTTATTTAACTATTTTTCCTCCTGCATGTTTATATGCTTTAATGATTTTTTTTAAACTGTATAGTTGCGACATCACAACCTTATGGAAGAACTGACGGCTCATTTAGAGGCACAGTTTGAGTGTGGAATGATTTCAAAGGTTTTATATAGCACCTAGACCTGCTTTATGAATCAAAAACACATGGAAATTTGGACTTTCTACCACATGGGGCCTTTAAACCCGAGTTAGCAAATCAGCAAATTAACATAATCAAACCAGCAAATTAACATCAAAGTCCGCAAATTAACATAATTAAATTACAAATATATAATAAAAGTTCAGATTGAAATTGACTAAACAAACTTCAATAATGTAAGACAAAAAAGTATTTAAGTAAAATCTAATAAAAAAAACTAACTAAAATCAGAATAGGCTTTCCGATAAACGTTGTTTAGGTGATGAAGAAGAGATATTAAAAAGATTCCAGAGCCGCAGCGCCTTCACTGCCAAGGTAGAGCAGAAATACAAATCAAACACTACTTGGCCTCTTACTAAACAGAAAATGAGGGTCAGCTGACAAGATAGAAACAGCTGTTTGCAGAGTGCTAAGTGTGTAAAGGGCCAAGTGTGTGTGTGTGTGTGTGTGTGTGTGTGTGTGTGTGTGTGTGTGTGTGTGTGTGTGTGTGTGGGGAAGGAAATTCCATCTGGGAGAGAATGAGGGCTTTGTTTTGGGCATGCTCTATGTTGCTGGCCTTTTTTCTTCTTTTCTTTTTTACATTTATGCTCACATGTAGACAGACAGTCACACACACACGCTTCTGCACTTGCACGCATATTACAAAAACCAGGATACACACACACACACGACTGCACGCACAGTTTCTCTGAGGATGGCTGGAACAGGAAGCCAGTCACCCACACACAATGGGAGGAAAGAGTTGTTGCCTGGCTTGCACACTTTTTGTTTTAGCAGCGGGTGGAAGATGGAGGGTTAAGGTGATTAAGCCCCACAGCACCTGTCTGTCCACATTACCCCCTCCCCTTCTTCCCTCACACCACCCGCCTACACACACATCCTGTCAATCTCCCTGCGCTATTCAACCAAACACCTGCTCCACATATAGCCTTTGAAATAAACTGCTACATTGATGCATTGGCCTGCTGCAGCACACATGGGCTACCTGCAGGAACACTGACGGCAGCGTGGGCCCCAGCTAATATTTCAGCACCAGCTTTATTTATCTGCGCAGTTATTTATAGACACAAGTGGAGCGCATCTCTGTAGTTTGTATGCACTGCACCTGAATAGCCCTCACATCAGCAAGGATATTTATTTACCCCAAGTGATGAATTCCTCAAGAATGGTCTGCCTCAAATGGTCTTTTCAGATCAGAAACCTGAGAGTCTGGGCCAAATACCGCTGGCTAAGACCAGCAGGCAGGAAGCTGACATAAAAAAAATGCAGGGACATCTGCGCTCAGAATGTAGAAACATGACAAGTGCCAGAAAGATTTTTTTTTTTTTATGTTGGAATTAAGTTATTTTTGAGTAAGTCACATAAATCACAGAACAATAAGATATAGACACTCGAATATAAACGTAAGAAACAAAATAGAATACATTATATAAAAGTTGTATATTGCCTTGAAACAGTCATCCTCTTTGATTTAAAACATGCCTACAATTGCAAAAATAATTAAATTTGACAGTTGACAAATTATATTGTCTCAATTTATGGCATTGTAGCACCCAGCTGTTATCAGAAGGTAAAGAAAAAAGCTGATAAGTTTATTAAATCATAGTAGTAGTGCTCAATGGACTGAGAGCTTTAAAGCTTTCTATCATGTGTTTGGTTTGACTTATTAGTGGAGTGTTATTCTTTTTTTTTATATACTTTATTAGAGAATGTGCACAATATGACGACAGGGATTAGCGAACAAGTATTTTTTGTGTGTGTTGATCTATTTGCAGTAGTAATGCATAAAGTGACAGGAAGGTAGAGCAAACAGATAACGTAAAGTGAAAAATGAGAAGAAATACAACTAATAAAAAAAAAAAGGTAAAAAATTGAAAACAAGGAAAAATAATTAAGTGGCATGTCATTCTGATGGAAACACATTTTGGTTAAAGAACTGCTGGAGCAACAAAGCATTTCCTGTTTTAACCATTTCATTGTCTTTCTCCCTCTTCAGTGCTGCCTCCAGTGTTGGTACCGCGGAACAGTGAGTTCAACGCCAAGCATACAATGTTGCCTCGCTTTCGCAACCCTCTACAACAGAATGAGCCGCACATGCCGCAGAATGCGACCTTCCCAGAATCCTTCACTCAGCCCAACACAATGCCCCCCGCTTTCCCCAATTCACCGGTAAACAGCTACCCAAACTCGCCGGGAAGTGGCAGCAGCAGCGCCACCTTCCCTCAGTCACCATCCAGCTCTGACCCTGAAAGTCCATTCCAAATGCCAGGTGAGATTCAACAGTTAACTTTTCTTCCACTTTTCTTCCACTTTTCTTCCACTTTTCTTCCACTTTTCGTCCTTTTCCTCAGTGCCGGACAACTATTCACTTCACTGCGCTTTGTTTTTGCCTCCTTCCTGATGCAGAGACACCCCCTCCTGCCTACATGCCCCCAGAGGAGCAGATGACTCAGGATTGTCCCCAGCCAATGGACACCAACCTCCTGGTTCCAACCTTGCCTATAGAGAGTAACAACCGGCCAGGTAACCATGGCAGTTGCTATCTCTCACACGCATACACCCGTCCTTGTGTTCACAGTGATATCATCCACATAAAGCTGTCTGCACCTGCTTCCCTTGATCTGCAGGTGCAAAGATTTCTGGGAAGTCTGTTTTTTTTCTTGTCTTGTGGTCGACCTCCAAATGCAAAAAAAGAAAAGAAAACCTCAGATGAGTTTGTATGCCATATCCTGTCAGATAAAACCTGAACAGTTGGTGGAAAGGATCCGCTAGTCTGTGGGTGCGAGCCCATGGGAAGCTCAAAGCCTCAACAAATTAAGCCAGGCCTCAGAGCAGTTTTACGAGGTCTTTAAAAGCTCGGGCTTATGTCATCTCTGCTGGTGGTAATGGCTCGAAACTCGTTACCAATAAGATTCACTAATTACCTCCAACTTTCAGATCGGAAATGCGGTGCAATAATTGCTGCTTTCTCGACTGTGGTTTTGGCTTTATTGTGCGAGAGACACATGTGAACTGTGCATTCATGAATACGTAACAGACCATTCAGCACAATGGACATGAATAGGAGTCCAGAGTCATCTCATTTAAAGAGTAATTCCTCAGGCTGACCTGAATTTGAAGCTTCGACGTCCGAATCGGTATTCGATTGCATTGTTTTGTTTTTGTTTTAATTAATGTATATGCATTACCCCAAAAATCTCAAATAGCCCATAAAATAAGGAATAGTAATCCTAGATTATTCATTATGCATCAACTTGAATTATTTTGAGTTATTCTCAGACAGATAGCGCTGTGTGTGTGTGTGTGTGTGTGTGTGTGTGTGTGTGTGTGTGTGTGTGTGTATAGAGTGTGTGTGTGTGTGTGTGTTCGTCCCCGGGTGCTGAATCGCAGGGCAGGAGACAGCCAGGTATTTTGTTTTAGGCCTATATGTTGTCAGACTACACAATTTGTATTAATTGATTTGTTCATAAGTAATATTGCACGGTATATCAATACAAAAAAGGTACTGCCGTGTATAATCAATGCTATGATGGCACCATGTAGTTACCATTAATATCTTGCTATAGGCTAATACTAATATTAATGCCATTTGTTAAGCATTAAAAAAGCTGGGCAGGAACAAGCTGGTAAATAAGTGTGTGGGGGGGTGTCAGACAAAGAATAAGTGAAAGAAAGTCAAAAATAGGATTAACATTATTATACAATATTTATTCATTGCTGGTGGTTAACAAAACTAAAGGTTCTCTATGAAGTGGGAGAGATTGGGGCAGTTTGAGGTCGTGCCAAACAAATAGAAATCAAGAAAACAGAACTAGGCCTGGCTATCTACCTAACAAACAAAATGGCTTCTCAAGCTTCTCTGAAAATGATTGACCAAAACAGATACAGAGGGAGCACCGACTAATAACCTAATGTTTCTAGCCACAAGGTACCTACGTGTTTGCACACATGTACAGGGTACCTCGAACTTACCTACTGCCCTCAACCTCTCACCACAAACCTTCAAGCCTAACAGTGTTAGTGTGCGCATCGTAAGAAAGACCGCCCCCAAACTCTTCTGTATTCCTCCTTTTAAAATGGCTGATTGGCCTTCGCAGGTGGCAACCAATTAGCAGATTGGAACCTGCGGGGGGAAACAAGAGGGGAGAACACAAAACACTGACAGTAACAGCTCTTTTAATGATATAACCAATAGAAATTAAGGCCAAGACAAGGGCAACTGACCCAAGTCAACCAATCCTTCTCTTTGCACGAACACACTATGAAGGGGTTTGCACCACTCATTGGAATAACTGCTGAACTCTGGTTTGAACCTTAGTTCTCCACACCTGACCAACAACATATTTGTAATTTGTTATGATCATGCACCCAAGGCCCAGTAATTCTGCCCACACATGGTGACAGCAGTAGCAGGAAGAGCTATTGAAATGTTTGCTGAAAGTTGGAGTTTGGGGAGGTTTTTTTGGGTTCTTTTCCACAAGCTGCATCCTGAGCAGGGGGAACGGGTTTTCTATTGTAGGCCAGTTCTGGGACGGGGACAGACAAAACACACCTGCTAGCCAGTGCCATGCTACAGGAAGTTTAGGAGAAGTATGTGCTTCGATAAACATGATTTATTCTTCCCTCTCAGAGTGGGTGAGGCCAGCTGGCACTGGCTCAGAGAGCATGGCCAGGCCCCGTCTATTGACTGTTTTTCAGCTCAATAAAGGCTGGCACACAGATCTCAGACAGTGGGCATACTTTAGGATGTATCTGCATTGATTTTTTTCAGCATAAATGTATACAAATGTAGCCAGTGGGTCCTATATATTCATTTAAATCATTGTTAATGGTCTATTGGGGACAATTTGCCAGATATAAATGTGCAGATGAGTAAGATTTACAGCTGGCATCAGCGACTCCTGGCACCTTGTGTCTGCTCTGAGGAGTCTTAAATGTGCATTAAATGTGTCTGCGTCTGTCTCTGCGTGTTCAGGGTACTCAGCCCACCCCTTTGACCTGTCAATGTGTTTCCTTTGCAGATGTGCAGCCCGTGGCCTACGAGGAACCCAAGCACTGGTGCTCTATTGTTTACTACGAGCTCAATAATCGTGTCGGAGAGGCGTTCCAGGCGTCCTCCACCAGCGTGCTCGTCGATGGCTTCACAGATCCCTCCAACAACCGCAACCGATTTTGCCTCGGCCTGCTATCCAACGTCAACCGCAACTCCACCATTGAGAACACCCGGCGGCACATCGGCAAAGGTGCAGTACGGAGAGCCCGTCAATGACTGCAATGCACCGACCGTCAGCAGACGAGACTAAATCAATTGATGTTGTCAATAGGAACCATAACAACAAATTGAGTAAACATTTTAGCGTATTGATATTAAGACGACCACACTGATGTTTTGGGGGGTCTTAGTTTTTGCTTCTCCAGGTGACCGACATTTAATTCTCTCCTGCTTCCTCTCAGGTGTCCATCTGTATTATGTTGGTGGGGAGGTGTATGCAGAATGTCTGAGTGACAGCAGTATCTTCGTCCAGAGTCGTAACTGTAACTACCACCACGGCTTCCATCCCACGACTGTGTGTAAGATTCCCAGTGGCTGCAGCCTGAAGATTTTCAACAACCAGGAGTTTGCCGAGCTGCTGGCCCAGTCCGTCAACCACGGCTTCGAGGCCGTGTATGAGCTCACCAAGATGTGTACCATCCGCATGAGTTTCGTTAAGGTAAGCTTTGACTGTGTAATGCTAGTATTCATCTTCCGACAGTATATTTACTATAAACTGAATTTTTACAGTTGAGTCACTGTTAATTCTAAGTAAGTTAGTTTTTTTAAGAAATCTGGGAATTTATAAATGTTTATTTCGGTGAACATTGATTAAACAAATGTATTAAAAAAATCAGAATTGTATATTTTATTTGCAGTGCAAACGCTGTAGTTAAAGTATTATGTTTTGCTGCATAATGTAAGAAGTTTTTCATTTGTGTTTTCTCTACTCTGCTTCACTTACTTTGTATTACTTGATGCACCTTCTTAACTATGTTAGTTAGCTAAAAGGTCAGGGTAAAAATCAATTAAAAAAACAGTTTTCTTTTGTGTATTTAGTTATATTGTCATTGAAAATCAATATAAACAAAAATCACATCAGAATTTTTTTTATAGTAATATTTGAATTGGGTATAAATCAGCATCAACATGCAACATCCTGAAGTAAAATATGAACATGTACTCAAACAGAACACAACATTAACACTCGACAGTCTAAATAAAGTTTGAACGAGTCTTAACAATTAGAAACAAGTACAAATTCAAAACGATGTGTTTCCGTGTGTTCCAGGGTTGGGGAGCAGAGTACCACCGCCAGGATGTGACCAGCACACCCTGCTGGATTGAGATCCACCTGCACGGTCCCTTGCAGTGGTTGGATAAGGTGCTAACCCAGATGGGCTCCCCCCACAACCCTATATCCTCCGTCTCCTAGGCTTCACTGTCCTCAGCCCCGTGGCTGTCCATAGCTCAGCATTTTGGTCTAAGTAGCAAGAATAGGGTCCCAGATTGGCTCGTGGTTCAGCCAGCCTGCCTTTTCCAATAACTGATGGACATTTTGACTGAAACACAAGCTGATCTGGGACAAGTAGGACTGGGCGGGTTGTTAAATTGGTTTGTTCTCTACTTGAAGGATGTCTGAATTGGGCACATTTACAGTCTGGGAGAGGAGTAAGCAAAGTGAGCGTGATGCAACTGGAAGATACTTGATCTTTGTGACCAACTGTAATAATTAGACCATCATACTCATCATGACGCAAGTATCCTCCCTGATCTTGCTCCAACAATGTCTCTTTTTCATTGTTCTATTATTCTGACTCATTACTAGTTTTCATATAAATATTCCCTCTGAAATCCAGATATACTTGTGTAGTTACAATAATTATGGGACATTCCACCAAAATTGCAGTCGGCTGCTGTCTAATGCCTGGCTGCAGTGAGGTTGGCATGAAATGTACTTACAACATGTAAAAAGTTAGCAGGGACTTGACCAGTATGACTGAAACATTTGAATCATCTCCAGATACTTAAACAAGAATGCTGTTTCTTCAAAGTGTTCTTTTTTTGGCTAAAATGTTAAAGCAGTACCAAGTTGTTATATAAATAAAAATCCCATTTCAGAGATCATGACAAATAATCAGAGGGCGAAATTAGGGGGGGTTTGAGAGTTAAGAGTGGGATTTAGTGCGGGGCATGGCACTTAAAGGGCATTTCAGACTATTCCGGAAAAAAACACTAACATTTAAATGTTGCTCATCTTGCGTTACACTCGTGTTTCAAATGAATTTTAAGAAAAAAGAATAGTGTTTAGATATATTCACTATTAGAATATGTGCTGTGCAGTCTGGTTTTGCAAAGCATAGTTTGGTTAGTGTAGTGAACACCACATGAAGCAGAGGCAAATACAAGTGCAGTTTAGTTTGTCCTAAATCAAATGTGTCAAATACAGAATCACGTTGAGGACATACATATTTCAGTGACTCCTCATTCTCTTTTTACATCGACTGAGCAAAACATGTTAGATGACTGTTATGGGAAAATGTTGAGCATTCAAATTTGTTGACTGAGAAAAGGGTATCAGTTACAGATGTCCGAATATGATTTTTCTTTTTTGTATTAAATGCAGATTTTGCCATTCAGTTATTTTATGCTTTGAGCAATCCGTTTGCTGTTAAACTGTATTACTCTTTACATTCTTTTTGTATTTTTTTGAACATGTTTTCTGTTGTCTGTCTGCACTTTCACACAATGCCTCTTTTGTTTTGTTTTAGTTTTTCTCCTTCTTTGTGTTTTTGCTCAGTAAAACTCCCAGAAAAGCAGTTTTATTCCATGAATATCAAGCCTCTACTGGAAGATTCAATAAATTTGTTTCAATACTTCCAATATGTCTGTCTCTTTTATAAACGCTGTGTCAGGGCATGAGTTTGTGTGTGTTTTTGTGCCCTTTCTATTTAATTACAGGCCACCCATGCAAAGAAAATATGCATCATGGTATTGTCTGGGACTTTCAAAAACATAAACCACTCTGTGTGTGTGTGTGTGTGGACGTAGACCTTCAATTACGGAGGCACAACAATTACAAGTGCATCTGAAAGCCAACTGCCCTAATGTTAAGCATGATTGCATTTTCCAGTAAATTTCAGGAAAATGCATGAAATGATGTGTTCTCCTTTTGTTTTATGGGGCACATTGGTGAAAATCCTGGAACACTGACAACAATTTTCCAGGAAATCCCTGAAATGTGTGTTTGCGCGTGCAGGAGTTCCATCTGACTACATGACGTGGGTGGTGTGGTTGCACAGTGGTTAGTGCTGTTGACTCCCAAGAGTTTGCATGTTTCTCCCAAATTCCACAGAGAGACACGTCAGGTGGACTACACACTCCGAATATCTCTGACTTAAAGCGTCGGTGTCGTATACCCTGCATGCTGCAGCCCTGTGATGGTCTAATAATCCAGAGTTGACTCCCTTCTTTCACTTTAAACTCTAACTGAACACCAAATGTAATAAGGGCTTTGAAACACACTAAGATAGGTGTTAATACATTTTTCTGGAAATATACAGATTTGTCTCACATATGGTGCTATAAAATGTATTTTGTTGGATGTAGATTCATGCATTTTCCAACATAATTTGTTATGTTATTTATTTTCAGTATTGCAAATAAAATGTCCATTATTTACTAAATGAAGCCCTACTATTTTATTGTATTATTTTAATGTCTGTAATGTACTTTGTGAGTCCAAGAGGCCATCAACTAGACGAGCACAGGAGCCACCAAGACCCCAGATGCAATTTTATGTGTGCATATTATCAATTGAAAATTGAGTGACAATTTTCAAAAATTACACAAATTAGTTCTATAGTATAGCCCAACTAGATATAAGTGTTAAGATTAAGGATTTTAGACGTGAAATACATATTATAAGTTGCAGCTTTTATACATTTTCTGTAATTTCTGTTTTTTATTTGGGTATTGCCACTCCAATTATATGCTATGCTATGTATTTGCCTATTTTATTGTCTGTAATGTGCTTAATTATCTAAGAGCTCAACACATTTTAATTATTTATAATCAAAGCTTTTGGAGTAGCACGTCCTCTCTTAAAAACTGATGAAGATAAAAAGGGGGTTCTATTTAGGAATTCAAAAAGCAAGACAAATGCAAGCTGTACATTATATTATCATTAATGCTCAGAGAAATTGTCCAAAATACTCTGCAGTCCAGAGTGATACAGTGACAGAGTGAAAATTACTCTCTGCTACCACCTGCTGGCGAAAGTTATCCAGTGTCATTGGAGTTTTCATAAAGACGTTCACGTATATATATATATATATATATATATTTTACAAATGCCGTTTCAAATGTACTTTACGTTAAATGTCTTCAATCCTAGAGATTAAATGTATTTTTATTGCAAAAATGTATCGACGGGAACCATTTGTCGGAGGCGGTGTCCTACGTCACCGGAAACAGGAAGTGGATGAATGAACCGCTGATATGTAACGTTAACCTGTAAACACACCTCCAAGCAGCTGCGACGAGGTCAGCCTGAATTGTCATTTCAAACCATTTGTTTTTTTTCCAGAAATGTTTTATTCGCAGTGTTTGTAACAACTGTATTAACAGTCGCAGGGCGGGGAAAACGTCGCGTTCGCATAATGTGAAAATAAAAATAAATAACCGTTAAAACAGCAAGTTGTGTTGCTGTCTGAAAGTTACAAGCTAAACAACGTCAGCTAACAATACACGTAAGGATAAGTTACCGTAACATGTATGGGACGGAGGAGGCACTCTTCCCTTATTTTGTCATTTAAACAACATTGTAGCTCTAGTTAAAACGCCGAAGAACCACCTCTGACTAATTGTTTGTCGTCTTGTCTCTCCTCCTAGATGCCCCACATTTGCCATCAAATGCGGAGGTTTGGCTTCTCCCTCCACCGCCACATCTCTTCCCTCCCCTCGTCCACTGTCGCCTCGCGCACCAGGACATGCTGCCTCCACCAGAGGGTCTTCACGGGGTCCCACACGTCGTACCAGAGCGCCGTGCCTGGTCCCAGCTGCCCGCACAAGAGGGGTGTGAGCACAGCCCTCGGGTCGCATATACAGGACCCGAGCGGGCCTGAGCAGAGGCTGCTGGATAAACTGTACACAGGGCTGATCGGAGGTCAGCGGGCGTCTCTGGCGGAGTCCATCACTTTGGTGGAGACCCAGCATCCCAGGAAGAAAGAGCTGGCCCAGGTGCTGCTGCAGAGGGTGCTGCTCTACAGGAGGGAGCAGGAGAGTCGTAATGGAGGGAAGCCCGTGGCTTTCCGAGTAGGTGTGTGTGTGTGTGTGTGTGTGTGTGTGTGTGTGTGTGTGTGTGTGTGTGTGTGTGTGTTGGTCTGTGTTGGTCTGTGTTGGTCTGTGTTTGAGTGGCTGAAGTTGTTTGTTTTCAGCTGGGATTTTGTGAAGACACCACCAATTATCAATTAATTAGAGGCACCAATACAACAGATACACAACATATTCTGCATTTAGTAAGACTATAATGTTCAGTTTGTGTTTACACTGTTTGAGATGTTTATTATTGAGGTAATTCTTATTGGTAGTTCTTTTTTTTTACTTAGAAGTTTCTAATATTCTTCCAGCTTTTTGTTTATAAATATAGGGTGGGTAAAACATTAGAAACACTTTTCAGTTTAATGCAATCCAGTTCAACACAAACTTCTACCTCCGTAATAAACACATGCTGTGGTTAACTTGACACTTCTGTGTCCTTGTCAATCAAAACTAAACATATTTTTAAAGGTCAAGTTTATGACTGAGTGTTGTATTGGATTGCATTAGTTTTTACAAGCGTACTAAAGTACAGTGATGCACATTATACATGGCCCTAGGCCTACTTTGTGTCAGTTAGTTTGTGGTAATTTGATGAATAATACAACTTTATTTAGGAATGCACACCTGTGAGCACAATATAAGCTAAATGATGAATTTATTTAGAAAAGTATTTGACACAGGGCCACAGAAATATAGGCTGTTGGGAGGTGGGAGGAGTTGCTGGCTGTGACTGAATTTGTCCCCACTTAAAATTCCCAGTTAAAAGTTTTCTTATCAAAAATATAGTGTTCCTCATGTTCCACAACATAGACATACAATAATCTCCTCAATGATTTCACAATACTATAGTTTTATTGTATGCCATAAGTAAAAATATTTCAACTTCTGAAGCAAATCCTTGTGCAACAGAACTTTAAACTTGGAGTCTCTGTCTCTGTCCACAAAAGAGCAGCGCACCACACATTAATTAAGTGAGAAAAATAAATTCTTAGTGCCATTGTTTGCTGATTCGATTGCTTTAATTTCTCAGGTCTGTCCGGACCTCCAGGAGCAGGGAAGTCGACCTTCATCGAGGTGGTGGGGAAGATGTTAACAGCACGTGGACATAAGGTCTCAGTGCTGGCTGTTGACCCGTCCTCCTGCACTACAGGAGGTAAACACAGATCATCATCGTATATGATTCTGATGAAGCGCTGCTGTTAGGTGCTTTACATGTCACATTACATTTATTTGTGAAATTGTAAAGTAATGTGTAAATGTTTTATGTATGTTTTGATGTCTTATTAGGCTACAACTATTATATATGTGGAATTAACAGCAGCACTAATGCATGTTAAATTCATGACACAAACTGACTCATCCCTCTTGTTGCAGGGTCTCTGATGGGTGATAAGACTCGTATGACTGAACTCTCCAGGGACATGAGCGCTTTTATCAGGCCATCGCCGGCCTCAGGAACACTTGGTGGAGTCACCAGAACAACTAATGAGGCCATTGTTCTCTGTGAAGGAGCGGGATATGACATTGTCCTTGTAGAGACTGTAGGTAAGACACTGGTTCTCAAACGTGAATATTCTCTCAGGCTATAATACTGTATTTTTTATCCTTTTGAGACAGATTTCTTTGAAGTCATAATCTTGGTTTCTACCTGTTAGTTTTTTTTTCTTTTTTCTGTTGTAATATACACCTTTTTTAATACAAAAATAGGAATTATAATTTTTTTGACAATTGTTTCTCCCTTAACTCCTCTCCATCATATTTAACATTTCAGTTAATTTTTTCTTAAACAGAAGTGGTAACTCAACACTTTGGCACATTTTCTTAGTCGGGCTACATATTGATACTAAATGTTTAGATGCCAATGTGAAAATGGCAATATGCCTTTTTTTGTTTGAACAAAATAAACTAAACCACACAAATGCATCAATATTCAGTGCTGTTCTGAAATTGCCTTTATAATAACTGTTCCAAATTAAATCTAGTATAAAATGAACAAATGTGTGTTTTGAAGTCAGTAAATATCTGACCCAAGAATAAGAAACTCACAACAATTTCAGCAAGTTATGCATTGTAACTCTCAGTACTCAGCTTTTGATAGTTAGTGCTACAGACATAATTTGGTCAATACTAGCTGTCGAGGTTTGAATTTATTGAGTATGATGAGCGTAACGTTTGTCGAATCATGATTATTCAAAAGCATTTTTTAACCTCTGAACCACCTTCCTTATTTATTTATTTTAATACAGTTAATTGCATCTCTTTTTCTCCTGTTCACACATTATACCGGTACTGTAGAATACAACATTCAACTCTTTATTAAGGATTTAGTTTTAGATTGAGGATTTTCACTTATTTTTGTCAGATTTTCTGCGGGAGTAAGCATTATATTTTGTCATATTGCTGATCTGGGATGTCTGGTGACACTTAAATCCGTCTTTTTGTTTTTAGGTGTGGGCCAGTCAGAGTTTGCAGTGGCTGACATGGTTGACATGTTTGTGCTGCTGATTCCGCCAGCAGGGGGCGATGAACTCCAGGTCAGTGAAAAGCACAAGGAGCAACAAGCCCATCAGAGTCCAATGTTGTTTCAACTGAGCTGGAAGGAAGAGAATATCAGATGTTCCAGGTTGAATAATGTTCATGTCCAAGATGACATGTTCTGATAGTGGCATTGAAACAATTTTCAGAATATTATTCTTTATTGTGGTCGGATAAGTTTGTCTAAATTTGCACACACAACGTTTGAGTAAAACGTTTTTACACCGCAGATTCCTGATGGAGGAAATAGATGATCTAATCTACATTTTGAATGACCTTTTACATAAATACATTTACAAATTGACATCATAAAGCAGAAACTGACTTTTGCATCCACATTTGAATGTAAAGATGAGTATGCTGACAAAAACTACATGCTAATCAATTTATTAATTGGCTAAATTAATGACTTGATTAGCCTAACTCCTTAGGAGTGATATTATGGTGATTTATTCTGGGACATTAAGCAGCTCATTTGTTTTGATTATTTTTATTTATCTTAAATGAAATGCATTCTTTAAAAAAAAGCATCAAACTAGCATATAAACAGTAAACGTATGGTATTTGTAAGTAGCGTATTCTCAACAGCACCGTTAAATTGTTTAAACTGTAATTTGCAAGAGTGCCGCAAAACCATGTGATATATAAACATTAATTTCCATTATTTTACGACGCATTACATGACTCGTAGAGCAAAATAACTTAGAACGCCCAAACAACGTTGACAGCTGCAGACATTCTCTACATCTGCTCTAGCTTCGAGTCTCCAGCTGAATACAAAGACCTGAACTGAAAGTACATTTCAACCTGTGATTTCAACAGGTCAAGGGCACTTCTGAGAGTAACGGCCTCAAATAAGCTCAACTGCCGTCCTTGTTTTGATCACTCAGAAGCTGACAGCAGTGAGGGATCGATAGACTGCAACAATATCAGAGTAATAAATTAGTAAACTGGCAGCCAACCACAGCTCCATCCATCACTCTGTACACAGATCCCTCAGCAGATTAGGTGTCTAGACATCAGATTTATTTACAGTGTTTTGAGAAGTTAATGACCCCCCCTGTTAAATGCCAACATCTCTGTCCAGGGTATCAAGAGAGGCATCATAGAGAGGGCCGACTTGGTGGTGGTGACGAAGGCGGATGGAGACCTGCTGGTGCCAGCCCGGAGGATCCAGGCTGAATACACCAGCGCCCTCAAGCTGCTCAGGAGACAGTCCAAGTCCTGGAACCCAAAGGTTTGTGTGTGTGAGGGACTGACTGCGTGTGTGTGTGTGTGTGTGTGGAGGTAGTGCAGTGAGGAAGGGAGCCAACATCAGACTGAATAGGTTTTTTCAAAACTATAACAGGATAATTGACAAGTGTTCAACATCTGACCTACTGGGCGGCCGCAGCAGTAGTATTGCTGCTCTGTGTACCCAACAAGCCATCCCACTGAGAGGTCAGTCGACCCAGGATGGGGTGGGAGGAGGATGATGATGATGGTGGTGATGGTAATGGTGATGATGTCATGGCATCATGGTTTCAGTACTGCAGTGTCCCACCCCTCCCTGCATGTCCCAGCTCACCCGCCTGCCTGCCTGGCCTTGTCCTTTTGTTTTCCCAGCCCAATGCAGCATCTGCCCACTGGGCAAGCTGCCAGGAAACACCCCCGCCCCCTACGCCACTCCTCCCCTTATCGCCCAGCCCCTACTCCTTCTGCTCTGAATACTGGGCTGCTGTCTCATGCATTTTGCTGATTAGAACCCTGCGCACTCAACATAAAAGCTGATAGGCTTCTCTTCGTAGTCTGCGCTCCGTATTTATCCTTACTTTTGCTGTCTTGCCCTCTTTTGTGTCTTGTGTGTCTTTTTGGCCTCCAGTAGCATAATCTATGATTTAGCCTCTCGCCGTCTCTCATCTTCATCGGTCTGCCCTCTGTTGTCCACCGCGCTCAGCATGAAAATGTAACGTATGAATGGCATGACATTAATGCTACTTTGATTTCTAAGTTTTTGGTGATATGTGAAAAATCTTGAGACCTAATGATAAACTACTTTAACTAACAATTAGGGCTGCAACTAACAATTCTTTTTTTCTACACTTTATGTTAAAAAAAAAAAAAAGAAGCCATCTATAAATGCCTTTCTGTCAGACCAACAGAACAAAATCCAATATTTGGAATCTTTGCAAAAAGACAGCTCTACCGATAAATTGACTGTCAATTGCTGATCATCGATCAGTAGCAGTCTGGTAATGGAATCCACTAATATTACTTGATGTAATAGTCAGTGGGAATTAGCTTAGCCTGTGAAAATAGTTAAATGAGTTCACCTCAGGATGAACTTTACTCAACTCCAATCTCATCTCAATTTGATCTTTTCGTTTTCTTCTTCTTCTTTTTTTTGTCACTACAGAGCACTTTGCAACCCAGGTTTTGAAAAGTGATACATGAATACACTTTTTATTACTCCCTCCTCCTACTTCTGATCTCAGTTTGAGGTATTTACAAGGCAGGGATGATTTTAAAGAAATCATTTTGAGTTAGATTATGAGATGTTGAGAAACTGGTGCTTTTGGAGCTGAATCAGTCTCTTCCTAGTCTTTAGAAAAGCTCAAAAATAAATTGTGGGAGTTGCCCTTTATGGGGTCAGTTGTCCCAAGTTACAAAATAAATAATTTTCTCACTTAAATTGATCAGTAGAAAGTAGTTTATGAGGTCAGGATATTATGCAGAGGAATAGGAACATTTGTTTTTAATATTTTTAAATCAAAATTGTCACAGCTGTTAGCACAACAATCTAAATCCCATTCAACTCCATTGTACTGGGACAGATAACAGTATCTTCAAACGTAGATAAAAATAAGACATCAGTTGGGCTATATAAGGTCATATGTATTTTTTCGTCTTTTTGAACTATTCCTTTTTAAAAGGATAAGTTTGATTTCCTGTGCTTGCATCAGACTCAAATCAAGTCCTTGTAAAATGATTACCGGTAACTTAATGATGTAATTAGAGGACTCTTAATTGGCTGTTGATCAAAAGCCACCAATATTTATCAGCGGTCACATTCGACTTTATCAAACACCAGTTGATATTGATTATCACCAAATGACACATGCAATGTCTTCACACTTTAGCAGCCTGGAGGTGGTTAAGTATCGGTGGTTCTGTTCGACATCAACACTGAGGTCTACTCTCGTCTCTCCCGTTTCTCATCTTTATTCACAGGTGTATAATTAAGTGATAACAAACAGAAGGTTAACTTTTATATGAGCAGTTAATGGGTCCTCCACATCTGGATGAATGGCCTGACTTCTTTTGTATTCCTAAATCTGATGCTCTTTCACTTCTGCGTCTGAGTTGAATTTAAACGTTACCCTGAATTTCATCATGTGCTCTTGAATCTGCAGCAATCTCTGAAACGAGTCATGCAGTCACATGAACGAAGCTCACAAGTGACATTTATCACCAGATTGCTTGTGTGAACAAGGATTTATATGGAGACTCAGTATGAAAAGTGACATGACAGCTTCTTAGAGGTTGAAGGTGCATTGCTAAAACAATCTTAAACATAGAAGAAAAAAAGAACTGAAAAAGCAGCAATGCTCCAAACTCAAGTGCAATTAGCTATATGCAAAATGCTTCTTTATCCAGCGTATGCACCTTTAAATTATATCTTTATTAAAAGAAACCCAAAGTGTTTTTTGTTCTGGAGAGCAGTATTTCTTTAGATGGTTGTTTTGGGCTTTTAAATTTTTTTTTTAATACATACATACATCATATTGACATATCCAGGACTCCCTTTATTGTTCAATCAACACTGACATTTTAAAGATCTATGTAAATGTGTCAGGGTTGCTTTCGTAGGCCCAGCATAAAGAACTGACAAAAATACAAAAAAAATACACTATATAAAGGGAAATCTCATAAAGAAATAAGAGGAAATTCTGTTTTAAACACACCTATAGACAATTTAGAATAAAAAAGTAACGTATTTTGGCCGTCACAGGACGCTTTATTCCATACAGAATCTTAAATACGAGATAAAGGTCCACATCACGTTTCCAACTTCCATACCAAATACAGAATGGACGGCAGTTTGCTCTGCCTGTGGTGATATCCTCAGAACCGAACGGTCGAATTGTCCAGATTACCAACTGGTTGTTGAAAAAGAGACCCTTTAAATTCACACATGCATCCCTCCCCCCTGACTTCCTCTTCAGGTGGTGCGCGCCTCCTCACACACCAGTGAGGGCATCCCAGAGGTCTGGGCAAAGATGGAGTCGTACCGGGACGCCATGTTGGCCCGCGGTGAACTGCAGGGCCGGAGGAAGGCCCAGCAGAAGGTTTGGATGTGGAGCTTGATCCAAGAGAACGCCCTGCGCCATTTCCAGAATCACCCCAGTGTCAGAGGGGCTCTGCCTCACCTCGAGGAGAGGGTCACCAAAGGAGCCATCTCCCCGGGCCTGGCTGCGGACCTGCTTCTTAAAGCCTTCTCATCATCATCATCATGATCATCATCACCATAGCAATCAGTGGGGCTGCACTTTTGGAGAAGGGTGGATGGCTCATGGCCGATCAGGACCACTCGGTGCCAAGGAAAGCCTGGGCGGTGTGAGAATATGTGACCTTGACTCTAGTCTGCACAAAAAGAAGCTCTCTTGCTTTTTTCACTCTTAATTTGAAATTCAAAACACCTAAAATGGAAGTCCCCCTCCCTCCACAGAAACCTCCGTTTCTGCATGCTATAATCCAAATCAGGAGAGGAAGAGCGGGCTGTGAGTTGTCCTTCCTCAGCTCATGCTTCTAGACGCATCCATTTGGACCATGGACGGCAAAACAAAACATTTCAATTGTTTTAATATTGCTGTGAGATATGAAATGTTAAGCTGCCAACTGCCTGGTTCTCTGAAGCAGATCCTGTCCTTGCTGACAAAGACTGTAGACCCTCGTTTTAATAAGATTAGTGCAACACACAGAACTCTAAAGACTATGTTGTTACACTTGGAGTTTGCACAATACCCATCACCTTTAAGAATGGGGTCATTAAATGTGAGTTGTTCATACCCTAAATATTGACATGACAAGTACTGTAGTGGTATGATTTATTTGTAATGACACTATTGCTCACCCTCCTCATACAGTGATCAATAAGACTATTTGTCACCCAAAAATAAACGATCAGGCTCAGAGAGGGGATTTGTTATGTTCAGGCGTTTCTCTGGTTGAGCTGCCGCGGACATTGTTCCAATAACAAACACACTTTCTCCCTTTTGAACAGCAACTGACCTACAAAATGTTTTTATTCTCTATTTGTGTTCCCAAGTTGAATAGTATATTAAAAGAATGATGTGAATCTTAAATGGATAAGAGAGTAACATTAAATCTGTTGGTACAGTTGGCCAAGCTTCTCTCTCTCCTTGTGTTTGCTCATGATATGAACAAAGGGGGCAGTGATTAATATTACCTCGACGAGTATTAGTCCTGAGATTTGTCAAAGCCGTAATTAAATTTTTTCTGCTCTCTGGAGCCAGAAATGTCAATGCTAGGTATCGCCTAAATGAGTCAGCTGCTTCTAATTCAGGCAAAACACACTTTTAATATTTTCAGAATTACTTTCATAATGCACTCCACTCCTGGACGCCACCAGAGAATTATAGACAAAGAGAAGTCAAAGGCTCATAACTCCAGTGCAGCTAGTTTATTAATTTATGCAGACATGCTGCTTCTTTCAGGGTAAAGCAGAAGACTCCAGTGTCGGTGACATATGCCTGTATAATCTATATAAAGGGTATTTTCAAATCATAGACATCGGTCATTGTAAAACTATAATATGTTTATAATATCCGTGCAAAGTAGGGTTGCTATGAACTGTTATTCATTTAGTCTGTGCCATTCTAGTAAGAAATCTGAATAAGTTGACAAAAAATAGTCAGACATGAAGATCTAAAACTGAGAAAACCAGCAAATTCTCACATATAGGAAGCTGAAATCTGCAGTTTTTTGGGTCATTTTTGCATAATTAATGATTTTGTATAGTAAATTCAATTGCTCATCAAAATTGATACATTTTCTGTAGATGGACTAATTATGTTGATGGAAAGTGCAACTTTAGTTTTCCATGAAGCCAGCACCGGACCAATATACAGGGTTACAGTACAATGCAACGCTACCTTTTGTGAAACATAAAATCAATTTAAGAAGAACTGTTCAATCTTTTGGTTTTGATGTGTTGGACTGTAAATAGGTTTACCTGTATAGCATGTCTTAATCTAGTTAAAAAGTAAGTATATAGTAAAACACATACAAAAAAGAATGTAATGTAGGAAATATAAGGTTAATTCAAGCTAATTTAAAAGGGTGTTCAGCTGATTTTAGTTGAACTGTGGGTAGAGCTTTTTTCTGTTGGGCTAGTCATGCTCATGTATAAGGCTCAATATGTCAGAAATATAAACTTTCGGAAGCTTTTTTTCATCCAACAGCTGAAGAGCTTAGTTCTTAGATTTCAAATACAAATTTGACATTTCAGGACTGAGGAATGATATATTTCCCAAATATATGATATTCTCAAATATATTTCTCTCAAAGTGTTGGCACAATACAGTCCAGTGAAGAAATCAAGTTACCATCCTGAACTTTTTGTACGTTCAAGGCAATGCTGCCAATGTAACTTGGAGCCAGAGAGCTCAATATAAACTTTATATTAAAAGTAACTGGAAGCCAATGAGGCTTTAATGAATTGGGGTAATTTGTTCTTGTTTCTTAATTATAGTTAAAAGCCTAACAGCTGTATTTTGAACCAACTAAAGATGACTTGGAGCTTTTTTAATTAAATGCATATTATAAAGAGTTACAAAAATGAAGATGGGATGAAATAGCTGCGTTAATAACTTTCTACAGGTCAGACAGTAGGGGTTGGATTTGATAATATAAAGTATTTATTTATGTACACACGATACTGTATCTCTACCCCCTGTGGGTGTGACTTTCTACCTCCTTCAGCCACTAGAGGTCTCCCAAATTCCACACAGCTCTGGATTCATTATTGTAATGACTGGGCCCTTAGTGCCAACCACCCTCCGCTTCTCAATGCCCCCGCCTCCAGCCCACCATCCATTCTTCATTTAGGTTGCCGAGGGTGCCAGGTCACTCGGAGGTGAGGACATCAGCAGCTGCCACTCTCCTGGAGCACAGGCTGTACCGTAGTCTTCGCCTTCGGTGCCAAACCTTCCTCGGCAGTTCTCGGTCCTCGCTGAAAAGCAAAAAGGAGCCGTGCTACAGTACAGAACAGGGGGCTCGAGTGTGTGACTGTACGGCTTTCAACCTCAGCCCTCTCTTTGAAAGTAGGCTGTATTTCAAAGCTGAACAAAAAACAAAAAAAATCAGTCCTAATCCATGCTTGTCCTTGCTGTTCTGCTTTGGAAAATACTGAGCATGAGCCCCCCCAACCGCTGGACGCGCTCCCAGGTCGCTGCTCGTTTGCTCCCGCCTGCGTACGAGAGGAAGAATGCCCCTTGAATGCAGATGGATTCATTAGGTCTGAGTAACACCCTTCTCCTCCATCATGCTGACACAAACACATACACACTGTACTGCTCTGGCTTTGCAAAAGGGAACAGTGAGTTCTGCAGCTCTGGACACACTCCATACACACACACACACACACACACATGCATGCATGTACGTACACACACGGTTGTCTACAGTGTAAACAGCACCATGCGGTTTCACTAAGGAAGATTAACTCAAATGCTGCCGGATCGGGTTCGGCCATTTTAGCCTAAACACAGGACCCATCCACATGTGTTTAGCATTTTGCTGGATCTCTTGAATGTAAGCAGAGGACAGAGACTGGCTCTTTGAGGGGTTTTCATGTCTAATGGAAGGGCTTACATTGACAGCCTTTCTTTGTGTCAGCAGTCTGAAGTCAGAATGCTTTCCAGGCTCAGGACAAAACAAAACGGTGCCCTCATACTGTTGTAATTGCAGTCGACGTACTCAGTCCCCCCCCCCCCCCACACAAAACCTCAAAGCCTGGAATGAGCGCTGAACAATGGGGGCTGCTACAAATGTCAGTAAACAAAGTGAGCGTATCGTGGCACGGAGAGACGTCTGTGTTTTTTCCCCTCTTGTCGGTTGAGTCAGAGTTATAGTTTGGTTGTTTTCTGGTCAGATCAGAGCGCGAGGGGAGCCTGACACTGAGGGAAATGTCAGACTGGCCCTCCTACCAGGCTGATTTGGGAGCTGTGCTTGTACTAGTGTGACAACTGGTCATGGGCTGCCGATCCACAAAGCCTCACCCCGTCTGCGCTCTGTTTGCTCTGCACCTCCTCACACACACACACACACAAGCACATACCGCCACACTCACCCACCCTCCCCTCTCTTTGAACACCCAAACCCGCTCACCTCCTACACATCTTGTACATACATACAAGCCATCCATCCCTTGTCACACACACACACCCACACACCCACCCACACGCATGCACTCACACGTGCTGCCTGCCTGGTTGCCCAACTGGCCGCTCCGACTCGGCTGGCTGCACTGCTGTCTCTCTGTAGTGACAGATGAGTGTGTGAGAAGCATTTCCTCCAGGCTCCGAGCTCACTTTCAGGACGGCTGCAAAACGATACAAGAAGCCACACGCTAATGGGGTTGGAGTGCTGCAGCAAAGCCCTAAGTGAGTGTGTGTGTGTGTGTGTGTGTGTGTGTGTGTGTGTGTGTGTGTGTGTGTGTGTGTGTGTGTGTGTGTCTGTGTGTGTGTGTGCTTGTAGATGTAACACCCCACTCATTATGCTGCTCTGATGGGGCTCTGTGCAGCCTCTTTATAAGAAGACCCTTTTGGCAACATGTCTTATTATATCAACCGCTGAGATGGATGTTAATACCAGGCGGCGCTGTGCATGCTGGGTGCTCTCTAGCCCGTCGAACGATGCGACGTGGTTGGTATTCAAAGTCCGTCTCATTGCATGGGCTAATTCTATTTAACCTGGTGAAGTCTGCTAGATGGTACAGTCAGAATCCCCCAGGGAGACCAGTATGTACCTCTGCTTTATTACCCACCTGAGGAGGCTTGCTCTCCCACACATACACGCTCCACTGTTTGCTGTGTGTAATTTGCTGGGCAGCCTGTGGGCCAGGCCTTCATCTGCAGGAAGGCGCGAATAGAGCCTTGGCGCCAGTAATTGGACTTTAGAACTGATTGGGGAACTTGATTGACCCCCGGTAATGGATTTGAGTGAATAATTATTTGTAGTTATGGTTGGGAGATGATATCAGGGAGAGAGAGACCAATCCCACCAGTGTGACTCACCCCTGCCACCAGAGCAGAACGCTGCCAGCACTTAATTAATGAAATCCAGCTGCTCAGACTCCCCACGTGTAGTGGCTGATCAAAAAAACACACAGGGGTCTGGTCAGAAAAAAGGGTTATCTTCATCCAACCTTTCCCTTTCGCACAGCCGGCAGCCCGTGGCCCATCACAATAGTGATTATAAAATCTTCTCCACTCCAGGTACAAGACATTAAGGTTGATAATGTCTCCATTATTTTTTAACTGCCGGTGGCAGTGCTCAGCACAGCCCACGGCAGCCATGTTAATGAGACCTCTCAAGATGGCAGGCAGCGCCTCCTCAGGACACAAAATGCAATCACTCTTAATCCAGCACTTTAATTGCTGGCCGAGCCTGCCTAAGTGAATTCAGCTGTTCCATATCTGCAGGCGAGTCGCTTGCACCCCGAGAACGCTCATCATCCTCGCAAAGATAAACTCTGCTTCAAAACAAATGGGAAGTGGTGCGCGGTGGGTCTGTCTTGTGAAAACTGAGGCTTATTTATTTATTTCTGGTTTGAGGGTGTCGGACAGAGTCAGATTTTCTTTTCTCTTCCTTCACGGCCGTAACCCATAATTTGCGAGGTGAACGCGGCTGTAGCTCAGGGGGATGAGTGGTCGTCCCGCAACCACAAGGTAGCCGGTTCGATCCCCAGTCCCCCCATAGCTCACACGTCGAAGTGTCCCTGAGCAAGACACTGAACCCTAAATTGCTCCCCGGGCGCCGCTCAGGGCAGCCCACTGCTCCTTAAGACATTAAGGATGGGTTAAATGCAGAGGACACATTTCATGTATGTATGTATGTACTATGACGAATAAAAAGGATTTCTATTCTATTCTATTTCTAACAGCAAGCGCCTTCCTTACCATGCCTCTCTTTTATCTTCCTCTCTTTGCGCAGAATCGTTATCCTCACAGCTCTCCTCACTACAGTGAGTTTCTTTTTCCTCTCCTCTTCTCAATCTCCTGCCTTCATCCTTCGCCCAGTCCTCCTGTCATATGTCCTTGTCTCCCTCTTCCTCTCCCTCCTCCTCTCCCTCCGCGTGACCCCTCATTGCCCTCTTGCCAGTCTCTATTATTCCAGCCTGCCCAGTGGCCTGGTCAGGCCGGTGCTCCGGGGCTCCAGGCAGCCCGTGTTATGACAGGTAACACTGGGCCGCACACTCTCCCTGGTAACATGCGGGGGTCAGCCTGTCATGCCTGTCCACGGCTCCACTGTGCACACACATGCACACGTGTGCACACGCACACGAATGCCATGGTTCACTGTGTATGGATAACTGCCAGGCAGCCCTAGCCGTAACCTTAGATTCAGCAAAAGTGAGTGATGAGGCGCACTGGAGTAGAAATACACCTTTACCCATTCTCTTGCTTTGTGTGTGTTTTTTTTTTTTGCGAAAGTTCTTTACATGATGTGTTGCTTTTACATTCTTGGCAACCAGTAGGAATGCAGTGGTTGTTCTTGTTTAGCACAGAGGAGGAGGATTTAACTGGATAGTGGCTGTTAACTACCGCTAGACTCCTCTCCGTCCTGGCATGGCCTGCTGCCCGTGTTAATGGCCACTCACAGTTGCTGCCCTGAGGGGCTGCAGGACAGAGTCAGCCAACATCCGACCCTCACAGCACCTCCAAGACCATCTGGTCAAACAACAGAAAATATGTTCCGTACGTTATTTGTCTTTTGCGTCCATTGTTTTTGGCTTGTAAGAGGAGGCGCCAAGTTACAATTTGTTTCATTGATAACATTTTTTAATCGGATGTGATCGCTCCGGCGGAGGGTCCAAATGTGTTCCCTGAATGGATTTCCTGCTCATGATGTCTCATTTATGTCCAGCTGCCCTCTATCAACTAGTGAATAGCCAAGTTTTGTAAGGTTCAGGGCCAGTAATGAGAACACTCATCCTCTACCCGACCGAACAAGCTCTATCCACCCTGGACAAGATGGTCGCTCCCCGGTAGTCGATCAGCGGTTGTTGTTACGGTGGCATGTTCCTGGCTCCCAGTCTGATCCGGGGCAGCGCCCCACACTAGCGGGCCTGTGAGGGCCAAGGGGCCGGCATGGGTTTGTCACGGCAGGTTGACATTTCAGGGAACTTTGCCAGGACACCACAGCACATTTTGTCCTCCTGGACACTGGTGTGGGAGCAAACGTGTCAACTCGGGCAGATGGGCAGGCGTCAGTGCCAACCGCACTGGACCGTACCGGACCGCTGGCCTGGCAACTGTCAAGCAGCCAGCTAGACGTAGCGCTTCCTGGCACATAGTGGAGGGGCAAGTGTCTCCCTCTAGCAGCGAGCTCTGGGAACATGTCTGTCTGCATACAATTTATGAGCCTGCGTTTGTGAGACAGTGAAGAAAAGATCAAACCATACACATCATCTCAAGATAGTATGCAGTACAGAGTTTAACTGGCTTTGATAGTAGAAGTTCAGGGCTGCAAACACTTACATTTATGAATTCAAACAAACCAGACAGCACATGATAGTAAAAATAAATCAAATGAAACGGATACCAGACCACTCTACCATTATTTTCAGCAACTCTCCAAATGTTTTTATGATAAAAGTATACGGCTGCTAATGCTAATTTAAAATCCATTTGAAGAAGAAAAACAGAGCTGTAACCAGACTGCAGTAGCTTTACTTTTAAGCAACTGGTGAAAAATATTACCCAAATCGTGTCAGGTGAGTTTGGGGGGCAGCACAACTCATACAGTTTGTCATGCATAAATAAAGCACTGCAGCAATATGCATATAAAAAGTGCAGACTGTCCTTTTTCCCTCCGCTTACTGCTGATATATTTATTTTCAACATTTTGGTTCTGCTGGCCTTTGTCAGCTATATATAAGCGGCAGTTTCCATGACATATATCCTGAGTACAGAGGACCAAAAGTATTGTTTTATACATGTATACAACACCACACTGTCAAAAGGTCTAAAGGTAAATGTGTGCAAACATATTAACCATAAATCAAACTTTAGAACCCTAACCCTAACCCAACTTACATAAATGGAGCATTCCAACAACATTCTTAAAAACAATAAATATACCAGCATTAAGGAAGAATGTGCTGGAATCTTTAACTTTTATTCAAGGAACTCACAACAGGCCAGCATTTATCTGGATGTGGTTTTGTTACTTACTTTGGCAGATTTGACTAAAGTGGGTATTAAGGAAAGTGTCACAAAAGAAAGCCATTTCCATTTCATATTTATTAGTTCAAATTTAAAAGACAAGTTTGTAATTTAATTTTTCAAGCTGAGGCTGCACATTGTCTGCAAATAAGAAAAGAGGAAGTACAGTTCACGTTTAATTTCATTATAATTGTGACAGTGAGTGTAAACTGAAATGTGTTTGTGGAATGTATGTCAGTTCATAGAAAAAAACAAAAAACTAATACACGCTAAAGCTATTGTTGGATCAAGCGTGCTTGAGGATGATTTATGAATATATATCTATATACACACATATGTACATCTAATAGGATTGCATCATCTATGTTAGCATACACCTGTGTCTCTGTAGGAAAAAGCCTGTGTTTTGCTGCATGTCTCAGCCAGCCAGGCTTGCTTGGAGGGAGGGCCATTAATCGTAGCTAAATCAAATAAATCAACTGCACTTTAGAAAAGAGCTGTCAGTGTAATTGTTGTGATAGCCATTCCCCAGCTTCTCCAGGGTGAGCTCTATTGAAAATTGTGCCAGGGAATGCACACTCACTGCTGTCCCAAAAAAAAAAAGCAAGGGCTCTGAGAAAAGATGCCCTCTGAATGAAGACACGTGAAGCTGCTCAGTGACATGACGAACACCGCCGAGAGCAATGAGATTGAAGTTTGCGGCCACGTTTCTGCTGCCGAGTCCATCATAGTGGGATGTTCGGACAAGGCCGTCGCAGTGTGGTGAGCCCGTCTTTTGTGTTTGATCTTCCCCCAGTGTTAAATGTGGCCGAGACGCCTCTAATGCTCCCCTCTGCAGTTGCTGCTGCTGTTAAACGGTTTTGCTCAAGAGAAAGCCACCGCTGTGATAAAACATCAAACCCTAATCTTCAGCTCCATCCTGTGCATCTGTGCAGAAAGAGCACAATTTGGTATTTGCATTGAAAAGATTGCGAAAGCCTTTCAAGGAAACCATATTGGTAGTTGCGTAGATGAGACGGAGCAGATAATGGGGACGGAAAGAGCAGCATGTGAATAGGCTGCCCTGCACTCTGCGTCCCTCTCAACCAATGAGGGTTAAATGACTATCAGGGCACCTTGGCAACCATTTCTGTGTTTCTTCTGCCTCTAATTTGGCTGTGAACCGGCTGAGGAGGCGGCATCCATCAGTCCAACAACATGCCTTTGCTTTGCCCGGAAAACTGTTTGTCATTTTTTTGTTTCAGGCTTTATATTTTTATTGTGTACTTTCTTAAAAATATCCTCTCAAGCTTAATATTTCTCCGACATATTTCTCAAGGTTCCAGCAGATGGTGCCAAACTGTGTGTGTTTTGTGTACAAAAGGTGTGTGTTTGTGTCCGTGTTGATCTCTTTAAGTGTATGTCTTTGTAGGAGAGATGAAGAAACACACTGTCACTCACCTTCCCATCAGGTATCACAATAACCAGCAGACAAAAGGGTTTGAGATAAAAGACTATACTGGATTTATTCAAGGTTTCAGTCGATGCATTATAATCACAAGCACGGCACTCATTTGTGCAGATGGAAGGGTCATGTTGATCCTATTTATAAGGAAGTAAAAAATATTTAACAGCAACTTCAACCCTTTTGATAGAAAATACTCTGCTTGAACCCTATTTTGTAGACAGAGGACACAGAGTACAGCGATTCTTCCAGAACAAATCCTCGCCACACTCGAGAGTTACAAAATGCAAGTAACAGAAAAGGTTAAAAAATGCAAAAAAAAGATGGAGAGACATGGATGGATGCGATCTCTGTTAATTTGCTTGACCCACTCTCTTCTCAAATGAGAATGGATGGAGGGATTCCCGATGTCCTGATTGGAAGATGGATGGCTGTGCAGCTATGGCTTTAATTGATTGAAGACAGGAATTCAGTTAGGGATAATTGAATCATGGAAATCATTAAAAGCTCAAGTGCATGAGATAATTAGGAGAGCTAGCCAGGTTGTAATCAACCCTCATTACAAATCATCTTTAGGATACTGACTAAAAGGAGCTTGTTATCCGGCACGATTTAAGGTTTTGTGACATTTGATGTAAAAACATCAAACCCTTCTTTTCACATAAAGGTACATTTAACAGCCTTGAAGCTTCTTTTTAGGATGACTCTGATCATATTTATTAATAAATGACTGCACTGTTTTAATATTTCCGTTTACTTTTTGGCTAATTGGTCTCCAGGCCAGTTTTCTTTGCTACGGATTCCCAGGGTCAGCCGGGGGTCAGCGTTCTACTTCATTACTCCATCCAGGGAAATGAGGAGCCTGATTAGTTTGGGCTTGACCTTGCTATTCTGTTAAGCTCTCTGTAACAAAGTCTCCTCATTTCAGGTCTCAGCAGACTCCATTCATTGAAATCGCTGCATCTCGCAGGTGATAAAGCGATAAATAAAACAAAAAGTGCGTGTGTCGATGTTTCAAAATGAACATCTTGTCGCGTTTCAGTCAAAGAGATGTTTTACTTGTAAACTGCCGAGAATCAGTGGGCGACATCTTCAGGTTCGGTGTCACCGAAGATGTGAATGAAGTGCACCGCCAACTGTTACCCATAGAAACCAAGTAACCTATGGCTGGTGGCCGTCATAGAATGCCATGGTAACAGCAGAGCTTAACAACAGGGGAGTTGGCTGGCTTTTGTCCTATCTATTTCAAAGACACGATCATACTTAAGTAGAGCTGCTCTCCCTCTACCCATTACCCTCGTCCTCCTCCCCCTCCCTCTTTTCTATAATGTGTTTGTCATCCAGTTGGAATGGCCAAGCAGTAGCTTTATATTTGAGGCAGCACCCAACAGGGGGTATGATCTGTCCTCCCTACTGATTCAGGCTGCCCTAAATCTGGATATGCCAGGCCCAGGGGCTTGTGGGTAATCCCTCCCCCTCAACCCCCCTAAAACACCCCCCGCAGGCCTTCCTGACTCAGATTGCTGCTGACCCCCACCGAGTGATGTCTCACCCCAGAGAATGGGGAAGGGGCGCAGCGGGGGTTTGGGCAGGCAGTGATGCTATGCCCGCGGGCCGGGCACCAAACATGCATGTAAATATATGTCCCGTCATGCGTGTCCAACCCAACTCAGTAGCGAGCGAGTGAGTGATGCACCACACGAGCCTGCAGATCATCTCTCTGCTGCTCTCCCTCAGGTGGACCTTCAGGTGTGAAGTGTCTTTTATGTACGGGTTTGAACCTGCCATCTTTGTTGCTGGCTCGCACTTAGCATGTATTACTAGCAGCCTGTGCAGACTTGCCCAACTTCTCCACACTACGAGGCACTGAATAAACATGCATTTCATATTCACCAATTCATTTTGGTGCCTAATTTGTTTTCTTTCAAAGATTGATAGATTTACGAATCTACAAGCAGCCTCAGCGGAGCCTTGTTCCGCGCAAGTTTTGGCCCTCGCCTCAACCCGTGCCAAATCGATTCCAGAGGTCATTTTCTTCCTTCATTTTCTCTTCCCTGTGTGCCAGTGGTCCTGCTCTGCAGCCCGTACTGAAGGCTGTGTATGGCAGGACTTTGTATGTTTATTTTCTCTGTTGGAGCAAAGAAACGGAGATCTGTCTACACTTAGCAAAACCTCTGCTCGGTCACAGGATAAAAATCCTGGATGGGTGGTGAGGAAGGGGTGAAGCATGCATGGAGTTAACTGTAAAAGAAGGAAAGGGCAGAAAAAGATGAGAGAAACAGGAGAGTATTGAGTGAGGGTAAAAGGAGAGATTCAGTGTGATTACAAAGATGTATATGGAGCCATAAAGGCGGGGGATAGTGTGAGGTGGATGTAGTGAGGGAAATGGAGAGAAAAAGAGAGAGAGAGAGGGAGGCCAGGCAGCTGGGAGCTCCCACAGACACGCACTTCTGTCTAAGCAGCTTTCCTCTCAGGGCAGGGTCACGGTGGGTCACGGTGGGATTACACTTTTGGCAAACAAGAGGGAGCTCCTCTCTCACAAAGCCGTGCACGACTCCCCCATGACTCTCAGCAGCTGTAATAAAGCCAAGGCAGCCTGAACCTTCAAACAAAAAGCTAACACGCTATCGATCGACAGCGGCCAACTTTCGCGAGGTGGTGTCGAAAGGTCGGCATTGTGCAGACAGCTCGGGCCGGGGTGAAGGGCTATTATTGGGATGAGGGAAAACTCCGGCGTTTAGTCTTATCACAGAAGTTCCTCACTTAGTTGACAATTTCACCAAACTGTCAGCGCAGGAATGGAGTTATTGTTATTCGGCAAATGGAGAAAAACAGCCCCTGTGTACAGTGTGGTATTCCAATCACAAAATCCAAATGAGGTTTTCTATCCTCTCAATCAATAGCCATCCCCTGCAGTGCCTGCATGTCTCTTCACTTCCTAATCAACACTTCCACTCATAGGGAGGTCAGCTGAGCAGGCGCACAGTGCCCCGAGCGCTGCTTTGAACTTAATTAAGCAGCTTTAAACACAGCCGAAAAGATTCATTATAACACAGGCAAGATGAGCAGCTAGATGAGAACATGGCCCCTTCGACAGAAGCGATTCGGCTTCGGATGGCTGTTGAACCCATGTGGGTCATCATTGAGGGCGCGGCAACGGCGGGCCCCGCAAGGACTGGCAAATCCTTCTTGAAACTTTGAAACTCTCTTTTTCTTCCAAGTTAAAACTTCACCTCAGCTTGTATGAACCCTGTGGAAGACACATGTAGATGTAAACGGTGATATTGTCTGTTAAAGCAAAATCGGCAACGAAAAAAAAGATAAAGAGCGGTAAAGATGGCGGTGTCCATGTGCCTGGGAGGCTGCAGTGTGCCACCAGGGTGCTGTGAGGCAAGGCCTGTTAAAGGAGAGCTCCAGACCAAGGTGTTCTATAGCTCGGGGGCTAACGGTGATAAATGAGTCCCTTAATGTCGGCAAACACTTTATCTCTGCTTCATCTGTTTTCATTAGGCAGGGCCAACCTTTGGCTGGGCGAGAACGTGCAGTAACTTTCATTACTACAACACAGGAAGGAGAGGGAGAGAGACCTCCCATCGGTCTAATAAAAACACCAGCTAGACGCCATGACGGATCCTATTTCTTATTATTATGATGACACGCCACTGATATAAATTAGAGAATGCTATGTCCCTCAAAGATGATCAGTGCTGATTCTTAACTCATGTCCCCGTCTCCCCACTGAATGATGGAAACTGTTCTGCTGCCCTTGTTGCTCCCAAACATGCTTCCGTCTTCCCTTGCTTTTCTCGAGGAATATTGAATGGGCACCAAGGCTTTGACACTTTTTTTTAACTTGGATTGCACATTTTTTATTTTAATTGTGTCCATTTATTTAAATGTAGGCTAAATGACAACAATAATAACTAGACTATGTCACAATGTATGTAATAAGTTGTGTATCCGCCCCGTTTCTGATCCACTCCAGAAAGCAATGCCATCTTCCTGGTCCATGCTACACCTTGGGGTGAGCAATATTGAATATCATTGATCATTAACTTTAAGTGGAATTGTATTGTGATATAATTCTTTCATAACATAGTTATTATTTATTTTGTATGTAATATCGCTAATTAATTTGCTCATATAATCAATGTCAACCATATCTAAAGTTAAGGTTTGCCTTGAGCAAGTCGATGTCAGCCACTCAATTAAACATCTTATAATAGTATGCCATAACATGTCTTAAAATAATCATAGTATAGTATGTCATAAAAAAAAGTGATAGAAAAGTCATGTCATCAAATGTGAGAAAAATACATACTATAGTATGTCAAAGAAAGTTATTAAAATGGTATAGTGCATAATGTCATAATAAAAAAACTAATATTATAGTATGCCATGAATAAAGGGCATGGCATTAAAATGTCATTATATAAAAGAAAGTCATTAAAAATCATGAGAAAGACATTGTATAGTACGGCATTAAAATGTCATAAAAGGTCATAGTACAGTACGCAATAAAAGAAGTATAGTATGACAAAAAGATCTCATAAAAACTAATAGTATATTATGTCATTAAAAGGTTTTAGTATAGTATCCCATGAAAGTCATAGAAAGTCTAGTCTGTAATAGTATGGTATGCCATACACATTCCATTAAATAAATCATATCTCATTAAAAAGTCAGTGTAGTATTTCATCTAAATGTAGTATAATGGGTTGTAAAAAATATCATGAGAAGATAGTGTAGTATGCCATGAAAATGTCTTGGAAATGTAATAAAATAGTCATAGTATAATATGCCAAAAAGTGTCATTATTTTTTTAAATCATAGTATAGAATGCAATAACAATTGCATAAGTCAAAGCACATTGTGTCAAATAAAAGCCATAGTATGCCATAAAAAAACCATGGTGTATAGTCATACTTTAGTCTGTCATAAAGATATAAAAAGTAATTGTATCCATGTCACATGCTGCGGGTAGTAAGGAATCTGTTATCTGGAGCACAATTATGAAAAACTCTACTAAAACAGTCGCTCTGCGTTCAGGAATAAGAGACGATGAGCTTTTCTGTCACTATTCAGTGAAGAAACAGTCAGCGAGGAAGATGAAGAAAACAGCTCTGGTCTGCGTTGAGCAACATGCAAGAGTGATGCCGTCAGTAGTGAATAACGTGATGCACACCATCAAAAGAATGAGCAGAGGAAAGACAAACGACTGAGGTAATATCTGATGTAAGCTTTACTTTCAAATCCTGTTACATTTAGACCTGGCAAGTTGAACATAAAATAATGCCAAACAAAGAAAACAAATACAAAACCCAAAAAGTACAAATGATCTATTTACCAGTTATCGTCACAACCCTGTACAGCCTTAACAATGGAGTAATAAAAAAAAGCTTTGTACAGCACATACCAATCTTTACCGAGTGCCAACAGATAAGATAGCTGAGCCTTTTCTAATCATAAAACACAGCCAAACTTAAAGCTAACTGATTGTAGACAGTGCAGTGGGATGCCAACTAAATGCAACCAAGGGAGTTAGTTTTAAAACACAATTAAGTGCCAAAGAACTTGAGAGAGGGCAATGTCATGCAAACTCTGAAGTGCTGAAAAGGTAGTCAAGCTTTAAAAAAAAGAAGAAAAAAAGGTCACTGTGCTGCTTACGATTGGGAAAAAATAAACAATAAGTGCTTAGAATATTGGTTTTCAAAAAGGATAGAACCCTGTGGCCTTTTTAAACATTACAAACTAAGTGGGACATAAAGAAGTGCAGCCATTCATGATTAAGCTGTAATAAAAAGGCAGACATTAAAAAGGTGTCAAGATCGGACATATTCTTTTAAAAATCGTTTTATCTTTCGGACCCTGACAATTAGTTTGACTCATTCTCAGAAGTCTCAGGTGGTTTCCTTCCACCAAGTGGCACTAGAGTATAAAAGATAACGCAGATAGTACAAGAAGAGAGTGTGATGTGTGTGTGTGTGTGTGTGTGTGTGTGTGTGTGTGTGTGTGTGTGTGTGTGTGTGTGTGTGTGTGTGTGTATATGTGTGTATGTGTGTATGTGTGTATGTGTGTGTGTATGTGTATGTGTGTTGGAGAGATGCTCCTTTCACTCCAGAGACAGCATGCCAAAAAGGAACAAACAGCAGTGTAAAGGGGGACAATCGAGGCATCGCTCCAGAACAGGACGTGACGGATTAAATCCTAACATCACATCCTGCGGCGTGTTACATTTTGGTCTCGACAATTCATGTTCTCTGTCCAATCAACATTTTTTTTGGACATGATCAAAGTAGAAAAATAAAAAAAGCAATAATGAGTCATTGTCGGAAAATGCATGAGTGAAATAGACAAAAGGAGAACATAAGGAAAATTAAAACAAAAAACAAAAAAACAATCCCTTTACAATAAGAGATTTTGGCTTGAAGACCACTTAAAAACAAGAGCACGAAAGATAATGGGTAAAGCTTTTCAAAATAAAATGCTTGTACTTTGCTGCTCCGTCTCTCAAAACATACTCCTTTCTGAACATTTTACGGATAAATACATATTCTCTCAATCAAAAAGTGCAGCACTGTGCAAAACTGGCTATCACAATTTAGCCTGGGACCTTTAGTTCCCAGAGAGAGCTTGACCTATACTGTCTAATTCATGCAATTTGTATTCATTTACGTTCTCCGAATTCACAGGCAGGCCCTTTTGCACCGCTAGAAATGCGTACATGTAAAACTACGGGTTGATGATGATTGAGTCATTTCCAGCAACTACTGTCCACTTCACACTACGGTAACTTGGTGGATCTATGTTTGCGATTTAAAAAAAAAGGGAAATAAAAAGGTTTAAGTGCTTTTGGCTTGAAGTGTAACTATATTAAGTGCAATAAAAACTCAAAAGGTTGAAAAGAGAAGGGGGGGGGGGGGGGGGGGGGGGGCAGTACCATGTCTGCCGGCTTACAGAAGCCAGTGCCATTGAAAACAATGCTGTACAAGTGAATGGCTTTGCTTCATCATTGCACCTACAGGAGCTTTTTTCTTTTTCTTCATGATGGGTTCTCTATGAATGTTAGTAGAAAATGTTTTATTATGATGTAAAAGGCTCAGTAAAAAAAGTGGAAAAAAAAAGAAAGACAAAAGAAAAAGACACAGAAGGCCACCAAACACACTTAACTTTCCTGTCTTTTCCAGCACAGAAGACGTCCCTGCTCACACTTCTGTATCGCTTCTTTTTCATGTACATAAACAAAAATACATTCATTCAAGTCATTTTGGAACAGTTTTTTTCTCTTTTTTTTTGTACACAAAAATTACAAAAAGCTCCAAAAAGCACCATTGAATCGGCCTGTGGTGACCCTGGCTGTGGGTAGCTTGCTAACCGCGAGCTGGTCACCTCCACAAAACAGTTATCTCATATATCTCTTCTAAGTATAGGTGCGTGATACATAGTTCTGCATATGAAGCTGCGCTGATTTCCACCTGGTCTCAGAAATAATTGATGAACGTTTCTCAATATTTCACTGTGAGTGCAAACTCAGTCAACATTTGACATTTATATTCAAATCAAATCATTAGTAATAAATGTATAATGTTTCTCGCCATGATAAGTCAGAATTTCCTTATTTACATTATTATCACAGCTTATCTTCTGTTTTGTGAGCTTACAAAAAAACTATTACAATTAACTAGTTACCCATTTAAATTATATTTATTTTGAGACAGAGGTGCTATCAGGCAGCAGCTATGCATAATATGGTTTCACCATTATACAAAAAAAACAACAGAAATCAAAAAGATGGGCAGGGGAGGGGCTACAAAACTATGTACAAGACTGATAAATAAGTAAGTGCGTGGTTTGAGGCGTTGCTTTGGAAACGTGCCTTTTTACGATGAAAAGCATCCCGTTTCATTGGTTCTGTCCACATTGCACCGCTAACACTTCAGGATATCTCAAATTTAGCTTCCTAATGACGTCAAAGCTAGTTGAAACACAGGCATGCTATTTCGATGCATAATAGCAATAGACAAAAATGCACTAAAATATAGCACTTGCAAGTTTTGTTTCATCTTTTTATCTCGTCAAACGACTAAAGAAAAAATATCTATAAAACTGAGATACGTTAGTTTCCTCAGATAATGCAATTGGGTCCAAGTCATTCAGACATTTCAAAACAGAAAAAAAAGGTAATAGAGAGTAGTAGTTGAAGTAGTAATAATTCAATCGATAGAACTGATAAGAAAAGCAGCTTTTTGATATAAATGCATTTTTAGCATGTACAGCCTTTTTCTCTTATAAATGTTTTTTCTTTTCTTTTCTTCAATATGTTTGTCTGGTCCAGCTTATTCTGCTGGTCTGATTGGAAAAGACGTTGCCTCCACTGCGGCGGTCAAGTGTCAATTCACACCACCGTCCGAGGAGTGAGGGAAAGAGCGAGGGGGAGGAGGAGGAGGTCAAACAGTCTTGGCCCTCTCCATCAGTCCCAGGTAGGCCATGAAGGAGTGTTTGTGGGAGGAGGGCGAGGGGGACGAGCGGGAGGGCGACGCTGAGTTGGAGGAGAAGAGAAGAGGAGATGTGGCGGGCCGCCATCTGGAGTGGAGGTGTGAGTGGAATGTGAAGCGGCTGTTGTGGGTGAACAAGGTGGTGAGGGGGATCAGGTGCGCCCGGTCGCAGTTCCTGTACTGCTCGAACATGTGGCGGGAGGAGGGGAGGAAGAGGGAGGGGCTGCCGCTGCTCGGGCCGCCGGGGCTTCTGGTGGTGCTGCCGTTGTTGTTGCTGCTGCTGTTCGTGCTGACCAAGCAGTGCAGAGGGCCAGTGGCATCCAGCTGGTGGGACTTGCCCAGTGTGAGCGACAGGGCAACGGACTGGAGCGCCTGGGACGCCGTGAGACTCATGAGAGGGCTGTTGCTGCCGCTCCCGCCACTGCTCCCTCCTCCTCTGCCAAACAGGAAGTTCTCCTGACTCTTTCTCGACGAAGAGACCCCTGGTGATGTTCCCTGGAGTGGCAGCTCCTCCTCTCCGGCCTCCTCGTCTTCCTCCGCTTCTTCTTCTCCTCCTAAGCCCCCGTCCGGACCCCCCGCTCCTCCACTCTGGTGTTTCTTGAGGTGGCGGCTGAAGACGAAGGGGTGTGTGGTGGTGAAAGGGCACTCTTGGCAGCCGAAAGTCTGGCGCGGAGCGTGCTTCAGCTTCTTGTGCAGGTTGAGGTTGTCCTTGCGCTTGCAGCTATAAGAGCAGCGGTCGCAGTGGAAGGGCCGCTCGCCCGTGTGCACGCGCACATGCTCGATCAGCTTGTTGGCCGTCTTGGACAAGTAGCCACACTGCTCACACTTGTAGTGGTTGCCCAGGCGGTGCCCGCGCATGTGGGCCTCCAATGAGGCCTGGTCCGGCCACAGTCCCTGGCAGATGCGGCAGCGGTACTCCATCTTACAGTGCGTCTTCAGGTGGCACTCCATGGCCGCTGGACGATTGGTGGAGTAGATGCAGAAAGGGCACCTGGGTAATGCAACAAAAGGGGAAGTAGGGAAAGGAGGAGGGGGGGTGGGGGGGGCGGCAAAACACACAAAAGCAAAGGACAGTTGAAGGAGAAGCGTACATTCAAAACCACATAAAACACCTTGAAATTTAATAACACAAGATGATGAAGAGGAGAAGGACAGGTAAAGGAAAAGTGTGCATCATGTAGAGTTCTGTGTGCTCATGGTGGTATGTGTGGCAGTTTAATGGTGGGAGAATTGAGGTGATCAGGTATACGTGTGTGTGTGGAGGAGGAGGAGGAGGAGGAGGGGGGTGACAGGCTGGAGAAAAGGTTTGGAGCAGTAGGACATGAAGGGAAATGAAGGAATGGAGTGGCACTTACATTTAAATAGCACCTTTCATCTGCTCTGGGCCCCAAAGCGCTTCACAAACCCTGCAGAACAGAATCACCTCAGAAATCCTCGAAATGGTCAAGGCCCTCTCTCCCTTTCTACACACTCCTACATATATAGAAACACTTCACATTGCTCAATTGTATACACGTGTACACACTGGTACATTTGAACTTTCTTTCTAGAAAAAGAAAATCTGTAGGCCGGAGGTCAGAAAATGGAGGCAACGGGTGAAACCTTTTTGCCCTTCAGGTCCATTAACTCATTCTACACCCGTTTGGTTGAATCCTGCCAGCGTTTGAAAGCAAACTTAAATGTGGTTTACATAAATTAAGATGTGTAAACCTTGAAGAGCTGAAAATACAACCCACGTGTGCAGGTATAAACAGTACAGAAAGAAGCAGCTTTTCTGATCAATTTAAATGTAAAAATAAGCATTCCTTCAATCGCTCTTCTTTCTCCGTTGAATACAAAGGATCTAAAATATCCACAACCTACTTCTTTCCCTTTTTGAATGATAGCTCAAAGAAATCAATCTGGCTTTGAAAACATTAACACCAGACAGAAGAAACATTTAAAACCATTATAACTCCTTGACATGTATTTACTCACGCACTACAGCTAGCAGCAAATCCTCAAGTAAGGGACTAAAGATGCTTTGTGGAGATCTTTGAGTTATGAAAGGGCTTCTTGTGTGTTTGTGATCTGTTCAAATAAGTCAATGTTTGCAGCTTCCTAGTTTATATTTAGTGAAATGATACCATTTCCAGACATTTAGCAACGTTTAAAACATCCCATCTCCACTGAAGGCTGCACAGAAAAAAACCATATAGAACACAGATCTTTGTTTATGACAAGATGAGGCGATAATCATAATGATTCTGCACATGCACAGACTGGAGTTATGAGAACTCAAAAACAAAAAATGGCTTGTGTTACTTGAGATGAATCTTTAAAACAAATGTTCCTAAATGTCAAAAAGCAACTAGTCATGTGTTTTTATTTATTTTTAAAATCACGAATGCTGTTAACTGCTAACCCTAGAACTGCATCTATGTGAAAGTACATTAGGATTGGCCTGAACTCAAACACTAACATCATCAGTGTGTGTTGGGATGTGAGATCAACAGATGGGCTTTATGTGAGCTGGACAGGCCTGTTATGGGACATAAACGTGTTACAGTACAACAAAGGCTCCTGTGGGACTGAAGTATGGAGATGGGGAGGGAAGCATGGAAGAGGAACTGGAGCTGCATACAAATATATATCTGTATATGTGTTTAGGATACAAACTACACTGAGATAGGTTTGCACACTGTATGTGAAAGCTTTGTTTTAGCCTTATTCTTTTTTCTTTTTTTTTATGCTGTGTATCAAGGAGCAACACTTTTTTTGTATGTATATATACAAATATATATATATACAAATTTAAGTGATATGACATTTTTGCTTCTTCTAGGGGTGTGCCAACACATTTTATATACATTTTGTATATATTATAAGTGTCTGTATCGTAGTTTTCTAGAATGCAGGTTTCCTCAGTTATGTTTCTTTGGCATGGCTGCTCGCTGTGGGCAGAGGAACAACGGAGCCTGAGGGGAAACCCATTTCCATCTCCTTTCCATTCTCCCTTCTGTTCATCGCAGCCACTGCAGACCCAGAGACCACTGTCTAATAAGTTATACTTGCCAAGAGAGGCGGTCGGGCAAAACTGCAGCTTGTATCATTTAATTTGCTGGCTGCAAATAATGAACATTAAAGAGAGGTTAACTGATAGAGGACACATGGCTCCAGAAATCTTCAAATAGACTGTAAATCTGTGTTCCTGTCTTCAGCAGTAGTACAATCAGCTCTTATTTGAAAGAACCATAATATCATCAGCCAGCTTTATGTAGATGACATGCGAGTTTTTTGTATTAGAAAAATGCGTTAAATAGTGCGTGTAAAATAATTGAAACCATTGTGAGATGCCTGAAACTTTAGTTTGTTGCCATAACTTGCACACCCCTAACGTTGGCCTATGTGTGTGTGTGTGTTTTTGTGTGCAGTGAATTGACGCGGTGAGGAGTGACGGAGGGGAAGGACGGGAGACGTTAGGAACCTCTGTCTGTACTTGCTTTCCTTACTTGAGCCCTCCGGAGGGGACGGTGTGGCACTTCTTGTGCTCCAGCAGCTGCTCGGGCGTCTTGAGGAACTTGTGGCAGACGTCGCACTCAAACATTCGTGTGATGAGGTGGATTTGAAGGTGCCGTTCGTACATGCTACGCGTCTTGCACACAAAATTGCAGAAGACGCATTCGAAACCTGCGGAGAAGGAAGGAGAAGAGGGTTAGTTAAGACGGCATCGGTTTGGATGATTTCTATGGCGAGATGATTGTGAGCTCTTCATACTCTCAGAGTATCAAGAAAAACTGGAACAAAGTGAGTTCAGATTCAGGGAAACGTCAGGTGCAACATGACCTTTCACATAAATAGAGTCTATGAGCAAGATGCTGAGCTGCAATTGCACTTCACTTCAATAAAGTTGTGGGAATCACAAGAGAATTATTTTGAAGGGGGGAAAAAAAAAAAAAAAGTATATATAATACTATAATATATACTATAATAATATCAAAGTATAATAATAATTTGATATGACATTTTTTAAACACTTTTTTACAACATACTATACTCACTTACTTTAATTACTTTTAATGATATCCTGTATTATGATTTTTTTTATAATTAATTTTACCGACATAGTATATGATGAGTTTTTAGAACATATTTCACTTTTTCATGACTTTTAAAAGACATACAATAATATGCAATTTTGCCATTTTAATGAATTACCATCATGACCTTTTAATTACTTTTTGTGACAATGACATACAATAGTATGACTTTTTAATGACATACTATAACATTACTTTTTTCATTACTTTTTTACGACATACTATACTATCACTTTATTAAATTTCTAATGACATACTATACTGATACTTAAATTTTTTAATTAAGACTGACCTTTTCACTTTTTTTATGACTTTAAAGATATACTATAACCTTTTTGACTCTTTAATGAAATACTAAGGACCTTTTCATCGCATACTATATTCTATGACTTTTTTGCTCCAATAAGTCTCTTCAGACGATCCAGTTGATCCCAAATGCTGCAGCAGGTGTATTGACAAGAACTAAGAAAAAAAGATCACATTATTTAGACTTTAAAATCCTTTTACTTACAAAGTCCTAAATGGTCATGCACCAAAGTATCTTAAAGAGATTATAGTAATTTATTACCCCAGGGGAAGGCTGCGCTCCCTGAATGAAGGGATAGGCTCAGGCTTGCCTTGGAGCAGCCCGTAGTTATGCTGCTGTAGGCCGAGACTGCCAGGGGACTTCCTATAACACAATGAGCTCCTCTCTCCTCCTCTCCCTCTGTATATATTCATGTCCCATGAATGCATGTTACCAAGAGTCTTTGTGCTCCCTTGTCTCTCAGGTTTTCATGGTTCGGGGTACACCTGGATCGTGGTTTCGCCTGCTACCGTGGCCCTGCTCGACACCCACTGCTATTATAATTAATATTAATTGCCGCCATTATTATTATCATTATATTATAGTCACCGCTACCTCTCTCTCTCCCTTTCACTCTTGCTTCCTCTGCTTAAAAAGGGGTACTTTTCTCCTGCCAGTCACCAAAGTGCTTCCTCATAGGAAGTACGATCTAGACGAGCTTTAGATGAAAAGTGTCTCGAGATAAATTATGTTATGACTTGACACTATATGAAATTTATTTTATTTGATTAAATTGTCAAAAAGACATGGTATATATAGTATGTCATTAAAATACCGTACAAAAGCAAAATATCTTAATTTCATTTAGGTAAAAATTACTGGAACAATAAAGAACAATAAAAGAAGTTTTTTTTTTGTTGAAAATAGAGGGTCATGTTTGACTCAACTACAAAAAGTTATGTGGAAACCACTGTAACTTCACTAGAAGTTCTCTGTTTACCAATGCATGAAGAGGCTTAAGGTTATGGAGTCGTATATGAAGCATTCCACATGCAAACTGAATAAAAGGCAAACATGTTGGAAATTGTTTTGAAACAGCTTTTAAAAAAGTAGTATGTTCCAAAAAAGTCACTATATATATATATATATATATATATATATATATATATATATATATATATATATATAGTAAGTCATGAAAAAGTAAAACAAAAAAGACAGTATATAATGGAAAAAAAAGTAATATGTCAAAAGAACTAATAACAAGTGCATTGTAGAGCATGTTGAAAAAAAGTCAGTCTTTTCATTATTGCCTGGTCAGTCATGAATATGTTGTTGTGAGAAGTGTATCTGGTTGAAATATTTCCCACAATTCCTTACCTTTGTCAGACTTGTCCTCAGTTCCTGATCCCGAGTGGCTTCCAGAGCTGGACTGGCTCCCTGCGGAGGAGGGCAGGGCCAGCAGGCCCCTGAGTTCTTCGTTACCGTGGGTGAGGTCTCCGCCCTCCGAGCTGTTGAGTGAGTCGCTGAGGGCCGAGAGGGAAGAGGAGGTGCTCTTGGTCTCGCTGAGGGGACTTCTTGAGCTCAGACCTGGACACATGAGGACAGACAGCGGAGAGTAAAACAAAATAAAGCGTCATCATTTGACCAGCTCCAGCTAAAACTCATGCGATAGATATTAACTGAAACCCTGCAAATATTGTGGGGTATCCTTTATGCTGAAAAATCTGTATCAAGTACCCCATAGTTCTGTACACACACACACACACACACACACACACACACACACACACACACACACACACACACACACACACACACACACACACACACACACACACACACACACACACACACAGAATACAAACACGCAGCCTTGGTAGCCCAGTGCTCTGACTGAGGCCCGGCTGCCAGTCAAATCAAGATGCAGTCTGCCTTTATTGATCCCCTTCTCTAAGTCTGCAATTCACTGGGAAGAGCGAGGGATTTAGAAGGGGAGGGGGGCGAGAGGGAGGTATGGGTGAGGAGCGAGGGTCATGGCCGAAGGAGCTAAGATGGCGGGAGCATCTCGGGGCACAGCTCAACAAAGGCCATTCACTCAGACGAGAGTGAAAGGAGGGAGAAAAGGCTGCACAGATCCTGAAATGGTTGACCTATCTCTGTAACACAGGCAGACACTCGTGTCTAAAAACATACAAGAACATCCGCATAGCGTTCACACACACGGAGAAGATATGATTAATTGCTTTTAATCAAATCTAAATAAACCAGGGCCATTCTTAGCAGCATTTTGAATACAGTATTGAACCAGCTTGAGGGGCTTTTATCTTCTCTGCTGCAGTATTTAACATACACTTGCCTTCTCTTACAATAGCCAAATGGCTAATGCAACAGAATATAAGCAACAAAAAAAAGGAGCTGCTTTGAGCCAGTGGGCCTCGACCTTGAAACACACTTTTACGGAAACATATTAAATTTTCTCTTTTACTGAATAGCTTCATCCGCGATCGCCTGGTCGCGTTAAGGATCGGAAATAAAGAGGCAAAGTATGTCTATCTGCCGGTGTATCCAGGGTAGATATCAAGTAACACCGTCACATCATTCACCACCTTGCCCCCTACAGTTAAGGGCACCCATCCAACCCTTTCCCTATGTCGGGTCCAGTCTTCACAGGGGGTCAGCTTGAACTATGACACCCGCTGAGCTCAGCCATCTCCCGCCAGGGCGTGTCTACACAGTTGACCACATACCCACAGTGTGTGAGGATTCACAAGTGCTGCTCAATCTACCTTACGCTCTGAAGTTAACAAAACAGGGCTGAATCAAATCCACTCAAATCTCTGCATGTAGAAAGTAAGAGACGACCGTAAGACACACCCCTGTGTATTAGTATGTTTGGTGGTGTTGTCCATCTTGTGAGAGACTGAGATAAATGCCGAGCGAGGCTGAGAGACTTAAAGAATGGCCACAGCGGCAACGTAAAGCGAGCTCGTCTCCAAAGGAACCAAGGCCTATTGATTTTTCCCCCTCAGGCACGATAAGGGCCAACCTTCTCAGATAAACAAGGCCACTGTGGCCTCTGAAAGACCCCTCAGCTGTCTAGGCCGGACAATCCCACCCACCCACACATACACAGTGGAAGACCAAAACGTCAGCAATAAACCGGATAAAGCTGTTTTAGACAAAAACACTCATATTGACCACCGGGGGTTCAAACCAGCAGCTTTAAAAGTCCAAAGAAGGTCGAATGGAGGCGGCTAGGTTGTGAAACCCAATTCTACAGCTCGTCTTTCCCCGTGTCCTCTGAACGGATACACGACTAGGTGATTATGAAGTGTAAATTACTGTTACATTAGGATTGCCTAACCTGGAAGTCATTTCATATATAGTAGATACAGTGCAGTCCATTTCGACGGTGATGCATATTTGTTGTGCTGTACTAAAACACATTGGATATTAAATACAATTTGAGCTGAAACCATAAGTCCATTAGTTGATCAATATGTCCGCACAGATTTTGCTGATTAATTTATCGTTTAAGTATTTTTTTTGTGCAAAATACAGATCATTCACAAGTATCAGCTTCTCAAATGTGGTTTTATTTCGATGTTAAACTGTATATCCTTTAATTTCCTTGGACAAGAAGAGCAATATAGTGTACATGTGTCAATTTTGTAATCTGTTTTCTGACATTTTACACTTAAAAACAGTCGGCGGATGAATAGTGTATGAACTGTAAACTTATGATTTCAGGGAGTGTAAAAATACTTTATTTCTCAAAGCCATTGTTTAAATTTAAACCCCCATGTGTTGGAGTACGGAGCCAAAACAATAGAAAATGTGTCACTGTCCAAGTACTGCACTGTATTTCTATTCTGAGCTGTGAACAAGAGCCACAATGTGTAAGCTACCACCCACTCCAACATGTGAGAGATATTTAGAACATAACTCCATAAAGCATTTTTCTAGGGTTTGAAGCATGCCCCTTTGGTAATACACCGAGTTTGAAAACAGGTCTGGACAGCAGTCACAAGAACATTACCCTGAAGCTGAAACTAGTCTATTATTCCATGAATCAATCAAGAGAAAAGTCAAAATCTAAAAAGCAACTACTTAGATAACCGTTGAACCGATTTGTTTGAATAATTCTTTAAGCAATAAAGCCAAACAAGTTCTGGTGTCAGCTTCTCATTTGTGAGGATTTACTGCTTTTTGTGTTATGTAATATCCATTAATTGCATTTGTTTAAGTCTTTGACTGCAGTGTTTTACACTATTTTTGGATTTTTTTCAAAGACAAAACCACTCAATTAACTGAAAAATTACGATATATAAGGGATAATGTCAGTTCCAACCCTTCATTACACAAACGCATACAGCATGAGAGAGGCTATCTTATCAATGCGGTCTCCAAGAACCAGCAGACTCATACCTGCATGCCCAGTACTAATGTGGTTCTTCATGTCGTTCTCCTCCATGCAGACGTAGTCACAGACGCTGCAGCAGAGCGAGAACATCCACTGCTCCTTGTCCACATGGAGCGACATGTGGCTGACAAACTGGGCATTCAGCTCCGTCTGGAAATCACACACATGGCAGCTGGACAGAGAACAGAGAGGAAGAGGAGGGAAGATGGTGAGAATAACTGTCAGCTCCAGTGTTATATTATGTCTGCATAAATGGGTAATAAATTAATAGAAATGTATCCACCATGTACCAGTGAGACAATTGGTAATACAATATTTCCTCACTGCAGACATGGTGCTATCGGATACGTTTCCGATCATCAGCCACGTTAAAGTATTAAAGCATTAGTACAACATTTTTGGAAAATACACTCATTTGATTTCTTTCAGAGAGTTAAAGGAGAAGATCGTCTTCGGGTTCACGGCCGAGTCTTGTTGTGACTGTGCGGTTGCATCCAAATACGAGATATTTCAGCACATAACAGCCCATATAACCAAACACATTTTTACGCTTCTGCTTTTTAAATGCATTGAATAAACAAGATTTGACCTTTTAATAAGGTAGCTCACGGTGTGCCGATAAGGGGGATTTTTTTGTTTTACCTTTGTACTATCCATCTCTAAGCTACAGCTTCATGCTGTAATAAACACATGGTTACTACTCTGGTTTTGATTTTCTCATCTAACTCTCTTAAAGAATGCAAATTATTATTATTTTTAAATTATTATTATTATTTCCAGATAAATGACTCATAAAAACTGAGAAAATTGAAAACAAAATTAAGTAATTGAGGTAAATATAAATATCAGGATATATTTGGGCATCAGGCAGCAGATGCAAATTAATCAAAAAAAAGCCCTGATTTTAACCTCTGCTCTTGGCTGGAGACATCCTGAATAGAGTTGTGTGCTGTGCTTTGGTCCGTCATCATTACCTGTAGTAGTAGGGGCAGTTCTTGCGCTCAGCAGACTCGGCTGTAACGGCGCTGACAATCTGCTCAGCATCCGTATTGACCAGCTTGACAGAGTGGATGGTCAGGTGCTGATTGAGGTTAGCCCTGCACTTGGCTGCATAAGGACACAAGTGACACTTGTACTTCCTCTCGTCTGCAAAAACAAACACAAGACCACAGGTTACTGTAAACATCACCTCAGATAATATCTCATTAAGTTGCGCCCAGCCTCTTTAAAACAAGCTTCAACCTAATTATTTGATGCCTAACCCTGCCTCACCTTCGCCTGACCCTAACTTTAACACTCATCCTGGGAAGAGGAAGAAAAAACATTGTGTGATGTCTGATAAAAATAAATTTTTCAGGGAGCGTCTAGATATTCCTGTCATGCCACAAGATGGGGAAAATATGAGGCGCGTACAGACATCGTTTTAACTAATTTTAAAGCACTCTAAAATCAAATAGAAAAAAAAATAATCTAATCACAATATTTCCTTTCATGCCAACACAATGTCTTCTCCCACTAGCTCCCCCTAACACACACACACACACACACACACACACACACACACACACACACACACACACACACACACACACACTTTGCCCCAAGGACATGAAGCCAGGCAACCTTTATGTCGCCGGGGAAACCAAAAAGACCATCACACTGACATATGCCCCTGCTTCTGCTCTCTGTGGTGTGGCCAAGCTGTTCACAGCCAACACTCTCAGATGGTGTGTGTGTGTGTGTGTGTGTGTGTGTGTGTGTGTGTGTGTGTGTGTGTGTGTGTGTGTGTGTGTGTGTGTGTGTGTGTGTGTGTGTGTGTGCGCGTGCACGCAAAATGTGAGAGCATGTCCAATCGTGTGGGGGCATTTTGTACACGAGTCTCCATTTGTGCGCCCGGAGATTTAATCTGCAATCCCAAGTAGGTTGCATTAATTTCTAATCCAGCGTTTAATTTGCTTTCAATAAAATTGCATAAGCAGGATATTCCTTAATTTAGTCTCCTAATAAGGGGAGAGAGAGGGATTGCAGAAGACAGTGACGGGAGAGAATGGATCAATTGGGAGCAAAGAAGGGCCAAGTTTGAAAACACAGAGTAATCAGGACACGAGGGAGTGTGCGGCTTCATCCTGAGGAAGTCTCCCGTGTCTGAGTGTGAGAGACAAAGTGAATGAAGGAAACCAATTGTGACCGCATCAGAGTTACTGGTGTGTGTGTGTGTGTGTGTGTGTGTGTGTGTGTGTGTGTGTGTGTGTGTGTGTGTGTGTGTGTGTGTGTGTGTGTGTGTGTCTCTCTCTCTGTGAGGCATACCTCTAGCTGAGTAATTAGACGGGCGGTTTTCCCAGTGAGACTAATCATGGTAGTAATCTCTTTAAAGGAAGGGTAATCTAGTCTAGTCAACCTTATTTACTTACCGGGGGCGGCACAAACCCAGCAGCTACCGTCTATACATCAAACAAAGAGATGGGATCGCGTGGCGCTGGTGTGCACGTGCTCTAACAATGTTGTCGTGCAGGTGTGTTTATTTACCTGTGTGGAGAGACAGATGTCTCGAAAGCGTCTGCTGTCTACCGAACACTTTGCCACAGACAGGACAGGGGAAGAGCTGTTCATTTAGTCTCCACGGGGCAATCCCGTTTCCCGGCTCCCCATCATCCTTTTCCGAGTCTGGAACCAAAGCAGGAAACCACAGTCATCATTCACTGCGGACACAATCAGCCACAGAAGCAGCTACAGGTAGACCAAAGGTCGTTATCACGCGGCTATGAATCAAACAAAGCAACTCAATATGTATTGATGTTAAAACCGTAACTACTAAAGCACACTGTATGTGCTTATGCACTGTGGTGTTCTTTGAATTATAGGGTCATCTAGATTTTATCCATCTTTTTTACATATTTGCTGGGCGTAAATTTATGACCAAAAACTGTTCCTATACCCAGCTATAATAATCTCCTAGAGGATTCTCTTTCTGTGAAGGTGCCCGTTGACCCTCCGACCACCTCCATCAGCCCGATGGAGGCTGTGATGCTTCCGATGCCGTTCTCCTCCACCTTATTGCGCAGGCAGGCAGGAGAGGCTGTAGGCGACTGGACAAAACTACTCACGAGTATTAAAGACTACACAAAATAGAGATAATAATCGGAGAGAGAGAAGTCTATGGCTCTTCCTCTGAGATTCAGTTTCAGTATAACATTACATTTATTAGTTTAGCAACTTCGCTGCTAGAGAATTGCCACGTCAAAACCTAGTCGTAAAATAGTCTAATCCATCAGGAAAGGTCTCGTTCCCTTCAGTGAGACAACAGACCAACCGATACACTGTGGGCTAATTTGCTAACCCACAAGACTGAAACCTGTCTGCTACCATTTGACAGATGCTCCTCGTGCAGCCTGCGGGTGGGATGAAGTGCGAATGCATTCTTAATGTCAACAGCAAGCACCAGTCCTTTGCTCTAAAGCCTGCAGCATACACATATCACTGGAGCTCTCCATACTGCACGTCGCCCTCCCTCTCCACCCCGTAATCAAAGAAATAAAAAGGAATGAGAGCAACTTTTTCCTCGCTGCTTTGATAGATCTGAAGAATCGGAAGTTTGTGCTTAGAGTTAAACCTCACCATCGGAGATAGAAGAATTCACAAGAAACAAAACATGTAGCACTTACTCAGATGGAGACATTTACTTAATGTATGCAAAGAACACACCACACAAACTGACGTTGGCTAAAACTGCTGTAATGGCAAGGCATTAGAATACAAGTTTCTATAGTTATTCAGACTTTTGTTTTCTGTGTAAAAAAAAATATCTGCTGCTCAGTTTCCCCCCTCTCACTAAAAGTTTTGATTCTTTGCATATGGAAATCAGTGTGCAGTGTAATGTTAACCAAATGTTAAAGAACAGGTGCATTGGCTTTGGAAGGTGGTGTGAAAGGACATTTTACTGTTAACCCTGGAGCATTTATTCTGTATCTGTGTAACATATGTAATCCTCTCTACAGGCAAACTAGTTAATTTATGTTATGTGCCTTTGTCTGTTAACTTTTATGTGTATACGGTTTGATTCGGAAAATTGCCTTATGCATTTTCTTATCTTTTTTTTTTCCAATGGACAGTAGCGAGTATTCTGACATATGCAAAGTATCCGATATACATGCAAACCGTTGGAAAGTAAATAAGCACACAAAATAAGGGCAATGCACTACCTCCAGGCATCTTTTTTTGTCTCCATATGCTGTATAGTTTATATGTTTATTCTATACTATAACTCCTCTTATTAATTTATTTTACTTTCTCTAGTCGTCTGTATTATTGCTGTCCTTGTGTTTCTGCAACAACCAACTTTCTTTATGTGAAAATGAATAAAGGTTTATCTAATTTTTGTAAGTTTGGTAATATATGTGCCACGAAAAGAGTGTATTATAATGAGTCAAACATAATCACATGTTATTGCATTTTACACGTTATCTTGATTTGGAATAAAAGGCTAATTTCGGTATCATTCTAAGAAATACTAAATATGTTCCGAGGGGAATAATGCAGCTGTAATAACTTGGGATTACTTCTATCAACTTAATTTTGAGGAGGTACATCACGTTCTAACTACTTTGAGTTAAGTAATGAGTTCACACTATCTTCCGCCAAGTTAATTCTAGGAAATGTAGTATCTAAGATATAAGCATTGGGCTGCAGGCCATGTCATATTGAATGAGCAGAGTCTGCTGCGGCATGAAGATCGGGTTTAACTAGAGATTAAATCAATAGTTGATTAATCAATTAATCATTTAAGTTGCTTAATGTCTGGAGTCAGCTTCTCCAAGGTGAGAATTTGCTGCTTCTCTTAGTTTGATATAATTATAAAATATTTAAGCCCTTTCTACTGCAGGTTTGTGACTCCAAAAATACAAGTAGATCTAGGAAAAGCAGTATTTGGCTGAAAACCATGTAAATAATCAGCAAAAAACGGTGTGCACTGCAACACGACAGACATCAGAGTCACGGACTTCCTGACCTCCCGCATTAGCTGAAACCTACCTCTCACAATAACAGCAACCTGATATCTGACTTTAACGGGCTGATCACATCTTTTTCAACCCGATGTTCTCAACTCATTGTCTGTGTGGCTTATTCGGAGAATCCGAGGCCTTCTTAGGGGGCTTACAGCCAAAGCTCAGCACATAAAAGCATTAACTTGTCCTGACTCACAAGTGAGGCTAGGGGACGGCCTGGTCACACAGGTGATGAGAAGCCGCACGGCGAGGGCTTGAGGCCCCGACCCGGCAAACACACTGATGATTAAGCCAGTTAGGGTGTGGTGTGAGCCTTGAAGTGGTTAGTGGCTTAATTAGTGCCTTTAGAGCAAGAGAGAGAGAGAGAGGGGGCGACACAAACAAGAAATGAGGGATTGTGCTAAACCCCAGACTGAAGGAAAACCAGACCGAGAGGAAAGAAACTCTCACTCACTTGTTCTTTCTTGCTTTAATCGGCATTACAATAAGCAGTTTTCTGCATCAGAAATACTGTGGAATTTTAGTGCCACTTATGTCACCCATTGAAAACATTTTTGTGGACAGAACATCACTGCCCATGGCAATTTTTTTAAATTTTAAATCCCTTATTAGTCCCATAAGGGGAAATTTATTCTCTGCATTTTAATCCATCCTTAGTAATTAAGGATGGATGGGGTGGGCAGCCGTGAAGAGACCGTGGAGCGACTGGGGGTTCAGTGTCTTCCTCAAGGACACGTCGACATGCAAACTATGGGGAGACCAGGGATCCAACCGGCTACCTTGTGGTTTCAGGACGACCACTCTCCCCATGAGCCACGGCCGCCCCAATAATAAGGACATTTAAATATGTCGTTTTCCCCCCCCTTTACACTGTCAAATACATTACTAAAATATCTCCAGTAAAGCGGTCGGCTTTTCCTTTTAAATAGACAGCAAGTTTCATGACGATCACAAAACAGCCAATTGTCGCTCATCAATAACAAACCCTTTTACAACCACTTAATTGTATGTACTAGTAGTACTAAAATAAAATAGACTGAGCTAAACCTGAGAATCTCTTAATGCTGGGTCTAAAAAGTGTGACGGCGTGTGAGGGAAAGATGGTGTGAGCTCACAGGACAGTAAAGTCCACTGGCCGTCACTCTGATGAACAATTAATCAGACACCTCTATCTGCACTACTCCGTTGTCTTTAATTGTCTTTGGTCTCTTTTATCTTTAATGTCTTTTTTATATTGACCTTGTTTATTGTATGTAATATGTATATATGTATGATGAGAGCTACGTGAAACCGGAGTCAAATTCCATGTATGTGTTGACACACATGGCCAATAAAGCTGATTCTAAAGTCCCTCAAACACTGAACAGAAAATACGTTTGATTAAAAAAGGTCTGCCTAGCTACAGCTGCAACAAGAAACGCTTACCAATACTTGGAGCAGGGGTTGGTGAAACAGGCAGAAAAAGAAAATGAAGACATAAAAGAAAAAGAGCAGGCATAGAGAGACACACATGAGGGGGAGAAAAGAGTAAAACAGTACGACTGTAAAACAGTGAGCAGCAGAGGCTGTATGTGAAGCTTAAACACACAAGGGAAAGAGGAGGTGGTCGGGGCGAATTAACTTTCAGGACACTCTTGACACCCAGAAGCCAATCAGATTTTCATTAACTGGCAGAGGGACAGGCAAAGCTGGCACAAGCTAATTAACCTCTGGATCTCTCACTGCCAAAGGAACATGGAGGGAAGTTATGGGATGCCAGGGAAGAGGGGAGGAGAGGGAGACGGGGGATGCCCTGGGCAGAGGCCCTCGGGTCGGGGGAAATGCGTGAGAGTGCAGTAAGGCCGGACGGAGCTCTAAATATGAAACGGGGAGAGGGGGTTTTGCCGGAGAGGAAGGTGAGATCATGTGAGAGTTGGAGGTGGTTAATTGAGATGTGTCCTTGTGGCTGTACACTCAGATTTAAAAGGCGTCTTCATGTATAGTTTGATGTTGAGTAATTCCGCAGGCTACAAAGGGTGTCGGTAAATTCATGCACATGTATGTACGTGTATAATGAGCATCTCTGCAAATTTAACAGTGAGAATAACTTGAAGACTTGGAGTCTACGAAGATACTGTACTATGGACGCCTTGTTTTGACCAGCTGCAGATCATGTCTGAATATTATTTCTATGGAGGAGATAATCATTTCATAAAACAAGCATAAAGACACCAGGGCTGTAACTAATAATTATTTTCATTATTGGTTAATATGCAGATTATTGTCTTAAATAATTGTTTGTTGAAAGATGGTAAAAAAAAAAAAAAAATGACATTCACAATTTCTTAGTCCAGGATAATGTCTTAAGTTTGCTTGTTTTGTCTGACTAATGGTCCAAAACCCCCAAAACATCAAAAACAAAAATAGCAAATATTTACATCTGAGGAGCTGGAACCAGTAAGTCTTCTTCATGTTTGCTTGAAATGTCCAAAACGCTTAAATATCACAAGTGTTGCAACTTATTGATTAAATCGACTTAATGTTGCAGCTCTAAAAGACACGACATGAGCAAAGATAATGTCCATCCATCTTGCTATAAACTAATATGTATGTTCCATTACTACTACATGTAGGACTGTGTGTGTGTGTGTGTGTGTGTGTGTGTGTGTGTGTGTTACATGTGTCTTACCATGGAATAGTGCCCTGGTAGAAGAGCTGGGTTCTGCGGGGGAGGAGCTCTTGGAGCGCGAGTTAAAGGGTGATTGTCTGAAGCACTCGTCCAGGAACGGACTGAAACGTGATACATAATACCAACAGTTAACATGGCTACTAAATTAAACACATATTCAAATTATATTGGAGAAAAAAAATGCAGGATATTACAATATTATTATCATGAGACAAACAGAGGGAACTATTGACTCACCTGTTTATTCCCACCATGTTACTGTCTTTGTGGTTGTTGGCTTTGCTGACTTTTTCTGGAAAAGAAAAACAAGAAAGCAAAACATATTAAACACTGTCAATACAATACTATCTATACATGTATATTTTACAATGTACATTCATTTAATACACTATTCATTCAAATCAGACCTCATGGTAGACCTTTACACAGACACACGTTATAATCTACCTCACATGTATGACTGCCTGTTATCATGCGACTGAAGTGCCATAGCAAACTATCTGCAGATGAAGAACATGGTTGGAGGTGCCATGAGAAGCTAGAAAGTAGACCTTGAGTTAAGAAGCTAGTTTTTTAAAGTGTGTTATTTCCACTGCATCGAACAGTTATTTAGATGCCACTATAAATTACTCTTTCTGTGAATATATGGACACCAAAAATAGCTTCCCTGCACATTGTCCATCATAGATCAGAGAAACAAACACTATATCCTCCTGATTTCTTTAGGCTCAACTCGGCTGGTAAAGCACAGGTTGGCCATGCCAGCAGGGGTGCACTAGCCATCTGGAGTAGTGGGTGTCTCTCTGGTGGACCTGCCGACCTGCGAGCCAAAAGTTAGCCCAACAACACACATACGAGATTGTTTCTTTCCTCTTTTTTTTTTTTATGTGCATGGCTGTTCAGATAAGACAACCCAGGTGCTACTTTTGAAAGAATAAATGCCAAAATGCGTGTCTAACTGGTGATTATCAAACCAACCTGTGTCTGACCTGCAATGCAGCGTTTTTTTCCTCCCTCACACATTAACACCCGAGTGTAACTAGCTGTGTGCTTCGTCTGCTGAACTTTTCCCAACTTCTAAAAACTCAAAAAGGTTGTTTTTTTTCCTTCGACATAGCAACAAGAATAATTACAGTGGAGTGTCAGAACAATGTGATAGATCAACCGGGCTAAATTAGACATCCACTGACTCCTATTGTATTTAACAAAAGTGTAATAATTTCTCCTGATATTACATTAACACTAATATTAAGAGTCAAAATCAATAATTGCTTGTGTTTTCCAAAAAGCCTCGATGCTTTGAGAAAACTTAACAGGTTTTGGCATTGTTTACACCTCAGATCACACCTGTTTTAGGGTCGTGATTACACATTTTGCCAATTCTGTTCACAGGCAAGTATAGTTTAAACGGAGGGCATCCAAGTCCACTTTCGTATGCCAGAGATCCACAGTGTCGTTTCTGAGTAAATCCACTGAATACTGCAGCCGTCTATAGTTTCTCACAGTGAGTGAGTCTTAAACACAAAATGTTTTTAAAGAGGTTTCTAAGTACCGTAGTAATAAAATGAGAATGTAAAATCAGCTAATGCCATTACTTGACCGGCTGATGTGAGGATACACACAATGGGTTTCTCAGTATCAAGCCGTTAGGACCACTACACATAACGCCTGAGAACGCAGCGGAGCCATACGTGTGAGTTTCAAGGCGATCCATTGAAGTGAATTTCAAAGAGGCAACCATCTCAGTGTTCAGAGCGACCTTGCTACTGATGTGTCTCCGAGGTCCTACTGCTCTGGGTAATTCATATTGATTGCTCATTGTGTGACAGCAGCCCACTCTGTTCCAGTCCTCCTCACATTCAAACCCACTTCCAAGGGGGGCGGTTGTCGCCGTTGCCAGGCGAGCGATGCCCCAGCCTCCCTGGGTGGGCATACTGTGTACCCCTTGCTGCCCTCTCTACCCTCCTTATCCACTGCACCCCCTCCCACTACAACCCACCACCACCACCCTCTAAAACACCCCACTCCCGTCACACTGCTCGCCAAGGACAGAGGTCTCTTTCCACGTTGCCATGGAGATGCCGCACGGGAGAAATGTAAAGGGAGGGGAGGAGGGAGGGGAAGTGCAGGGGGAGAGCGTGTGCAGCCAAGTGTGCTTGAGCCGGCATGTCTGAAAACGAGTCAAGGGAGAGGGAGAGAGAAAGACTGAGAGAAAAGGAGGAGAGGGAGGAGGGAAGAGGGGGCATTTGTGCAGACACCACTCCCCATGGGGCCTCGTGCGAGTGTGTAAAAGGTGTGCATGCAAGACTGTGTGGGAAAGAAAGACTGCCAATGTGTGAATTTGTGAATAGGTGTGAGAGCAAGAAGCGGATTTTTTTATTTTATTTTATACAAGCTTGTTTCTCCTGATGGCATTTAGAGGCAGGATAAAGCTGGGGTCACAGCCCAGGACTACACGCCTGACCCACCACACATACACACACACACACACACACACACATCTGCACCTTTCCCCTAGGGGGGGTCCACCTCAAAGCTCTGTCTTAATCTAGCAATACAAACAGCCGTCTGCTGCTTCAATGTCACTTTCACGGCCATACAAGTAAAAAAAAAGAAAAGAAAAAAAAGAGCAGGATGTCATTTCATGTCCCATATCCCGGCCTTAACAACAGAGCCACCAGAGGATGGCAATGGAAACATGTAGGTTTTATGGTCGAGTATCAAAACCTGTTCAAGGTTTATACTGCGGTGCTGCAGGGAAAAAGAAGACGTGTTGCTGTGTGCATGTGTGTGAATGTTGTGTATATACTGACTCAGAACAGTGCGTGTCTGACAGCGCACATGTCTGCAAGGAACTTACCCGACAATTTGAACAGTAGTTCTGAGGCCATTTTGACCGATATGTCCTGGGAGAACAGGTCTTTCTGGGGGCGGGCCAACGTCTCTAGAAGGTTACTCATTGGCTCATTCTTCTCACTTGCCCTTAAAGTGCTGAAGGCCCGCAGGTGAGAGGCAGGTCGGGTGAGTTCAGCAGGGGGTGGGTCCACCTCCATTGGCTCTGCCTTTACTTTCACCCTCTGGTACTGATCTTTGTTGTTCTCTGCAGCAGATGGAGAAAAAGAGGAATAACTGGTTAGACTTGATTTGTGTTAGAGTTTGTAAACGGATGTTTTGATATATTTGTGTTGTTGTTAAACGCAGCTCCGTTTACTTCAGGTCACTGTTATAACATAATAGCAAAGTTTTCTTCAAGAATTCAGGGTAACAAAGAGTGATTAATCAATATACAAATGGTCATTCTGGGGGTTAAAGTATTCCTTAAAGTAGGATTTTTACTTGTAATGCATTACTTTAACACGGTGGTATTAGTACTTTACTTAAGTAAAGAACCTGAGTATTTCTTCTACAACTGCACATTGTTAACAGCCCAAAATTCACACATCACACACCTGCCTGGAAAGGTTCTACAATCAGTAAAACTTACGACACCCTCTATTGTTGTGTGAGCATTTTGAAAGGCGCTATATAAAATTAAAGTATTATTATTATTATTGTTAAAGCCTTCTTAAGGGGTTGGGGGAAACATAACCCTCAAAAAGGTCAAATAATCTAAGCAAAAATAAATAAGACAAAATAAAACACTTTTGACTTTCACCCAAATACAAGTACACAACACATCCAGCATAAATGTGTTAAGATGTTGCATAGATGGAGTTAAAACTCAAAGAGGAAAATCTAAATAACAGCCAAAACATTGCAGCTAAAGCCGAGCTGAGCCGGTTAGCATCTAGCTGTGTAATTATTAGGGCAGGAGAGCAACGGGAGGTCACACAGCTTCACGGGAGAGGCTCCAGCAGCTCATGTAGGTTCACTGAAGCAAACAGCAAAGACTCCAAAACACTTTAAATGTAACCAAGAAGCAATTAATCCATGTTTATAATAACTAGAGGTGTTGGATAGAAGAGTCTCGGATTGATAAAAGCTTTTCAGCACATGAACAATGGACTGAAAGGTGAAAACAGCTGTTGACTCACTCCTCAAAAAAAGGAGGTGAGGCGAAGTGACCATCCTAAAAATAGGCAAGATGGCATCTGTTAGGAATGTCCCGATTGCAGAATCAAAACACAGACTCTACTCTCTCTACGGATATTAAACAAAAGACTATAAAAAAAAAGTGATGGAAACAATTCAAAGGAAACTGTGATGCACGCTTTGTTTTCTTCATGAAGAGCTATTCTGTTGTCAGAATGTTGTTCTCTCATAGCCTCTGTGGCTAAATGTACTTTATTAAATGTAGGCCTATTTTAGGCTACAGTGAGTATACACTGGGCAGCTGTATGATTTGGAATAAATCAATCAATACATCCTTGACTGGTGCATCCATTAGCATCTGTACATCCATGGTATCTGATCTTTGACTGCAGGGATGGCAGTAGGCAGTGTCTCAGTGTGACGACAAGCAAGAGCAAGACAAAGCAGTGGGGTTGATACAGTGCTGCTGACACGGCGACTCAGCACGATTATGGGATATATGAATTTGGCAGGGCATCGGGAGCAGTGGGAGGGGCAAGGGGGAAGGCTACAAGAGCTGGAGAAAGAGTAGGGAGGGAGGGAGATACAAGACAGTGACCCTGCGCTGACCCTGCCACCCCTCCCCTCGCATTCTCCACTCATCTGCAGAACGAGGCCAGTGTGAGACACCAAGACCGGACCTGCAGTACATTGTGCGCATGTGTTGCAGAGTATCTACCGAATAAGTATACGTGTATGCTACTGTGTTTGTGGGTGAATTAAAGTGTAAACTCCCTGCATGCCGCCTCCCTGAGGTCCAGGTGTAGCCAGCATGTGGGGGGACACTGACAACCATCAGCCGCACTAATCCCTTAATCAGGTGGCGAGAGTTGGCCAAGAGTAACCTAGGAGAGGCTGATGGAGGGGCAGAGGAGGAGAGAGACGGGAGGGAGGTGGAGTGAAAGGGGGGGCCGCCGCTCTGTAAGGGTCAACAAAGGGACACGCGAGCTTCCATCATCGGATCACCACCCTAACGACGAGATGCTGAGTGGACTGCTGCACTGCAAAACCACAGTTACACACAGTTACACATCCCTGCACTAACGGACACCATATGTACTTGAGCTCCCAGCGCGGAGACAAACATGCTTACGACCCAAAGAGCCATTACAGAGAGGTCACGTGACACTGTGTGTTTCTCTCTCCGACACAACATTGAAAGCATAACATCACAGCAGGCCAGATCAGAAGTCTACCTGTCACACAATGAAAATGTGGCCTTATTCCCACACTGATAATAGCTGTGGCTTTTTGGTCAGGGTCATGACCTAATGTTCTGAAGCCATAAAAAGCTGCCCTCAGTGCATGTGTCTGTGTGTGTGTGTGTGTGTGTGTGTGTCATCCCCTCTAGTGCAGAAGCCTCTTCTGTGAAACACCAGCTGCCATTAGGCCACAGAATCGGGTCTAAAAGAGAGAGTGTGTGTGTGTGTGTGTGTGTGTGTGTGTGTGTGTGTGTGTGTGTGTGTGTGTGTGTGTGTGTGTGTGTGTGTGTGTGTGTCATAGCTTTCCTCTTCACAATATACCAGTGAATAAATATTTTCTAGAACAATGGGAAATAAATGGGGTGAAACTGCAAGCTATTAAGTTATGTGTGTGGGTTTTATACATGTTTACAATAGAAATACAAAATTCCTCTGTAGAGTTTGGCTGGCTGTCCTCTTGTCTGATCATTACATAGGGACAACATGGTCCAATGTACCTTTTAGTGGAAAAATGATATTCCCTTTTTCCTTGAAGGTTTCACCTTTCAATTGCTTAAACTTGTTTTAAGTAACAGGTGCAACAACTAAGTATACATGAACACATCTTGTTTGTTAGTCTTAAAATTCACATCACTGCTCAAACGAATGCACACGGTTCCTATTCATGAAGCGCTGCATGTGATAATGACAAACTAATAAACTCTTGGATCGCAAGTCTGTCTGGATTAGGTAGGTTAGAGTGTGTCCAAATGTAACGGAGGCTTTTTTCAGCTCCATTTGGTTTGTAAATGGCAACCAAATTGCACAGTTTTACAATGTGTGTGAATGTGATCTGTGTGCCAAGTTACTTTAAATGCACTATACATACCTTGCTCCCTCTGAAGCAGCACCACTCAAGTTTTGAGTCAGAATGAAAGTGATCGTGGTTTGTGCGATGTTCTGTTTTTAGTGATCAACTTTGACCTCTGGTGTCTACTTGAATCTGCGTGAACGTGACAGCCTCTTTCGCTGAGAATATACAGTAGGAAGGCACAGACCCTGGACAGATTTGTTACTACACAAAAAAAGTCACACACCATTAGTGACTTAATGCTCGCAAAGTCAATTTATTGCACCACTTTGATGCATCGATGGCACAGGAACAAAAAAAAACATGGACAGACAGGCAGTGAGGGAGACAGACAAGAGGAAGAGGCGAGGAGGGAGGGTAAAGAAAGAGAAAAAAAATTGTCAAACCGTGCCAGAAAAAGAACACCACAGGGTAAGAGAGGAAACAAGAAAGTGGGATGAGAGAGAAGAGCTGGGGGAGGACAGAAGGATGAGGAATGGCTAGAGCCTAAATGACAACCTCTCCACCTCTCCCCCCTCCCGTTATCTTAGTCTACCCTTCTCCCTGCTCTGTTATTCCACATCTCTCTATCCCTGGCCCTCTCTCTCTCTCTCTCTCAATCTCTCTTTTCTGCTGCTCTCTAGCCGACCTGCTCAGACAGGGGTGAAGAGTTCATGCGCTTCAAAGGCTGCAGTGTGGAGACTGCATGTCATGTGGGAGCCACAGCAGCCTTGCCTGCAGACTTCACAGACAGCTGCTGCTACAATTGATCCTCGACCAGCTAGCTCTCAGTAGTTCAGCCTTCCAACGTTCGCAAACTGCGGCTACATCTGACTCTAGAGCAGTGTGCTTGATAAGCAGCCCATGAGGAACCAGAAATGGTCGTTATTAAAGTGGTCCGAAACCCCCCAAAAAAACATTTGGCAGTAGCTGGAGCTGATCTAAGGTAGGTGAAGCTTCCTCATATATTGTCAAGACAAAAAGACAACAAGTGACGTGCCCCGGTCATTCCGTCAATCACTGCCTACCCAGGAAACAAACACCTACACCAAGGGCCAAACAGAATCAACTCTGCATTTCTGTAAATAGAACTACAGGCAGTGATAAGTAGCTGGAGAGACAGAAAGAAGGATGTGGAGGTGTGTGTGTGTGTGTGGGGGGGGGGGGGGGGGGGGGGGGGTAAGAGAGGTCAGCGAGCGGCCACACCGAGGGGGCATGATGAGGACACCGTAGAGCTCCACAGAGTAATACTGTACAGTAATGCCAGTGTTGTGAATTAGAACGGTGAACTGCTCACAGTCTGCGGTGATAAGCCATATTAAGTCGATAGTCAATCCTTTATGAGGTTGAAGATGAAGTTGCTTGGTAGCGTTTTCTCCTGAAAGCCAAAGAAAGTGAGGCTTTTGATGTCTTCTTTACAGTTTGTTGTTTTAAATTTGATTAAAAATAAATTACTTTTCTTTGTCACATAAAAGCAGCGGACCAGTGTAACCAGGGCTATGATACGTCTTCCTAACTTCCTTCAACTGTGCTTAACTACCATAGACTGTAGAAAATATGGACGTAGTCTCAGCTAATTTAAAAACGGGTAAAGAGGTGGATAGTTGGTGGAGTTGAAGCGAACCCAAGTAACCCAGCAGGGGAGACGGCTAGCGACGAGATGGCAATCGCCCGTCACTTAGTTTAAAGGGGTGAATAAATTTTTTTTTTTGCCATAAACAGGGACCTAAATTGTTTTTGTCAGAAAAAAAATAATCTAGTATTTGGCATGTGTGCGGTGGCTTCTTTTTTCAGCACAGAAAGTTGCCGCTAGTTTACAACCAGTGGTGCAAAGTCGGTAGGAGTACTGATATGTACGCTCCGTACAAACAAGGTTGGTGAAGTTGACTGTTTGAATCTTTTAAATTGAATAGCTGTATAAAAAAAATTAAAAAAAAGGACCATCTTCGTTTATAATTTAGTCATTCTATCATCAATTGCAATGGGTGCGAGTGGTGCAAATAGGCAGAAATCACATAATACTGCCGAATACGCCTAAACGGATGGCCAGCAGGAGATGACAATGTGTGTTTTATCTGTAACAAGCCGCATCAAACAGCAGAGATATGATCCAATGTGGTTATGTCGAGGAAATCATGCAGGACTAACTAGGGTAGTTTATCTGAGGAAAACTGTGTTTTATAGCACAATTAAAACATGGCATGTTTTAATTAAAGCGTAAACTTTTAAGCTGAATAAACCTCCCACAAAACTCTTGATGAAGAGACGTGTAACCGTCAGATTGATCCAGTTCACAGTGACGATAGCCACACTGTAGGCTGACAACGTGTGGTGTGTCAGTCAGCTGTTGCGCCTACAGTAGGAGGCAATCAAGTGAAATATTTTGGGGGGGGGGGGGGGGAAGCCAGGTGCAGTTTGATTACAACCAGCGTTAATTATTTCTCAATCAATCAGCTTTGGCCACTGCTGTAAGAACTGCCAAGGCTCCTGGAAATCATCACCCACTTTCCTGCTTCTGGCTGTGTTCAGCTAATTGCTCCGACGCACAGACAAAAAAGACAATAACATTTTCTTATGAAAACCATAGGGATCAACTATCACAAGGAGCTGATGGATCAAACCAGGGTTTACCACGCGTTTATTAAACCTACATTTTAATGGTAACCAGAAAAAGAAGGTCCATGTTGTGGTTTTCTATAATAAATCAACCAAAAGAACCTCATGAGCTACACATTTGTAGCAGTCATGTGGTTCGAAGTCTTTCTGCTCCTTTGTGGTCAAAAATGGCTTAATGCAACTTTTATTAGGAAGGTAACGAGCACTGCAGAGGGGAGAGGGCCTTTAAAATGTCCTCAGAGATGGAAGGCCTGTTCCTAAGGAATGAGGAATGAGTTAAGCAAGTACAAAGTGTGATTTCACACCTATCGTGCGGGTGGCTGGGTGGTGAGTGGGTGGCGCGGCTGTTACCCACACGATGCCAGTCTGCCAGGGCACCACCTAGGGCCCTGTACCCCCCTCCCCACTCCCTTCCTGTGACGCCATGTTCCCCTTGCCCTGCAACACCAGTGCCCATCTGCTAGGACACGTTAGCCTCTGGCGCCAGGGACTATTTAGCCTGGCGTAATTAGCCCCCAGACACCAGCAGCCTGGTTTTAAACAGATGTGGGGGAGGTAGCGCTTGCAAGGCGACTCAACACGACCAACCAATGTTTGATAAGGAAGAGAGGAGAGGGGGGCGGGGGGGGAAGGAGAGAGAAGAGAAGAAGTGACCTAGTTAAAGGGATGATGCAACTCATGTTACAGCACAATGGGCAGTAATGATGACAACCCCACTTGCTCGGACTGTCCAATGCCGTGGTCGAGGAGGGATGAGCAGCGGAAATCTAATTAGGCTGTGTCCATTTGCTGTACGCCAAGCAACGATGAGGAAATAGGCCCTTTTTAACAGAGAAAAGGTGCTTTTTGGAACAAGGAAACTGCTTAGTCTAAACTCCCCAATGTGATTTCCCTATTTATGTATCCTTACTGGGTTATTGTGCTCTGGGGCTGACCTTTAACAGGAGACAGAAAGAGGTTACAGCGTAGATGCCCTTGAACCTCATGACCGTAATCACACGTGACTGTAACGACATTGACCTTTCCCTGTCTCTCTCCTCGCCAGCTTTTCTCCTTCCCTTCCCCCCAGGGTCATTTGAGGGTCCAGACTCTTGTCAAGGCTGTCACTCTAGACAGCCCTCTCCATCTACCGCCCCCGCTGTTGCCATGGCAATGGACGGCACTGCGCTCCGAGGACTGTGTGAGGGGGCAGAGGGAGCCAGCGGACAGATGAACGCTGCAGCATCTTTCCCTAACCTAGGTCAACCTTGCAGAGCTAGTGTAAGTGATGGGTGCGGATAAACGCTGGCCATGCTGCTTGAGAACCAAATACACTGGCAGGGTAGCATCAGTGCAAGGGGTATGGAAATGACAAAATTGATGGGAGAGGAACAGTGATGAAACAAAGAACATAGGTGGAGGCAGTACACTGGAGGAATTACATCCTGCCCACATCGTTCTCTCAGCTTCTCTCTCTGATTTAACACAAAGGCCAGCATACTAAATCTGTTTTTATTGTTGTTGTTTTAAAGTAGTAATCATGTCATCTCGGTCTTCCTCAAACACACGCACACGCACACACACAGGGAAACGTGACCTGGGGGCAGGCAGTGGAGCAGCACACGTGTAATACCACAGAGCTTCCAGCCAACATGACTCACTCCGAACACTAGTCAACCCAGAGAGAACAATGGCAACCGGTGTGTGAGGTGTCTGTCAAGCACGCATACACTGGCACAGGATGAAGAGTCGCAGATGGAGTAACGCCCCACTGCGCCACCATCAGACTGCCATTTGCTTTGTGCTTTTAAACACTGTGCATATTTGCACATTTCTAGCGTACTTAAATCAGGAAGAAGAAAAAAACTGGTAAATACTGATGAATACTGCCTGATAGATACACTCCAGCATCTCACAGAGAACAAACCTGTCCATAATACACTTGAAGTGGACCTGGCATTCAGTAGTGATTGTGGATGTAGGCTATAATAAGAAGCGGCTTTAAAGTTGATCTAGCAGTGAAACACAGTGTGTAGTAATTTAAAAATAACAGGTAAACAACACAAGTGCAGCAGCAGCACTGTTGCAAGTGCTACAAAATAAAGAACTAGGCTTGAGTCCCTGCCTGAGGACCTGTTACCGACATTCATGCATAGCTCAAACCTGTAAAGGGCTAAATCATGCCGCATTGGATGATGACAGAGTGGTCCACGCAGGTTAAAATTGTTTAACTACCTCTCATGGAACAAGGGTTGAGTTTTAGTTCAATATAGCAAGCAGATAGATCAGATCTTATGCCATTTGACAGCACTGTTTAGAATACAAAACCGTTGCACCAAAGAAAGCAGAACTGATCCTCAATGCACTGATTCTTGTTCAAAATAACTTGAAATAAACTACAGATGCATAGAGTGGTACTGTAAATAGAAAATGAAGGGTTACCAAAAATATCATTACAGAGGGTTCAAAGACATTCGCAGCCACCATCTAGAGCAGAGGCCTCAGAGAAACAAAGACGAATTCACCACATGTGCTTTTTCACCACAGGTACACATTGCTCACCTTTGAGAAGGCCCCAATTTCAGCTTGGTGAGGTGCGTCATGGCAGAAAACAACAGAACCCTTTTTATGGCCGTCAGTGTCATAACCTTTGGCCTAAAACTAACCTCCTGAGCCATTATTGGCTGATCTGAAACTAAAACAGCCAACCAGCAGAACAAATATCAATAACACACTGCATGGTCTGTTCTTTCCATGAAATAGTTGTGTATGGAAGTGACAACTTTTCATCCAATATTAAGACCACAGATGGTTTGCTTAGATTTAGTAGAATTAAATAGTTGTGTGTACCGTTGCAAACATGCACAGAACCACAGATCCAGTTTGTACATACCTGAAAGCTTAATCAGCAGCTCAGAGGCAATCTTAATGTTGATATCCTGGTTCAGCAAGGTATTCTTAGCCCTGGGACTTCCTTCCCTTGGTTTCAGTGACCCTAGGCGCTCTGTGGCAGATGCCGCCCCCACTGGCCCGTCCTGGCAGAAGGTTGCAGGGAAGCTTGGCTGTACCTGGATCTGGGAGGATGGTCGAGGGCTCGCCGCTTCCTCCACTTTGGGCTCTTCCTTCAGGTGGAATGGAGACTTGAGCGTCTCCCTCTGGTTTGCAGCTGCAGCCAGAAAGAAAAGGAATGAGATGAAATTAGGAAAGATAATTTGTTTGTCGGGTATTTCTAAAAAAGATCTATGTTAAGTTTAACCCAGAAATAACAAGAGGCCATATAGATGCTCTGCAATCTTCTTATCAAGACATCGGCCTTACATTACTTACCGAGTGTATGGCAAAAGGTCTTGCATACTACATTCTGTATGCCACTTATAAGCCTTTAGCTTGCGGTGAGCATTTATCTTACATTTATTGTGGTGCTAATTGGAAAAATAAAAAAATAAAAATCACCTGAAGTGATATGCCACCAGGACATCTCATTTACGGTTGTTTTATGAGTGAAGAGGGCCATATATATACAGCAAACAGTATAATACATTACAATACATTACAATTTAAATTGAATGGAACAACAAAGTGGTCCACAGTGGATTTCCAAAGCCCTATCTCCGCAACAGACAGAACAGTTGGCACGCTGTGGGCCGACACAAAGGGTGCAACCTCATGACTGTCCTTCTCTCTTGGTCTTTAGGGCATCCACAACAAATGCCCAATTCATTTCCCTCCTCTTTTCTCCTTCACACTTCCCCTCCCCCATCCCATTCATTTCTGTACACTTTATTCTCAGCTCTATTCTACTTTACGTCCGGTTTCTTCATCCTCTTCAGACTTAAGGAAAAAAAGAAGAAAAAAAAGAACTGTACTTCTGTAGAGCGCGATAGCAATCGGCTAAAGTCTTATCAGCCATCTCTGCAGCGTGTAGCCTAGGTTAGGGAGTGAACTGTCACATGGATCCCTCTGCTCTAAAGCCATCTTCAAGAGAAACTGGGCCACATCTAATCCGCCTTAGATGAATAATTAATAATTAGACATGGAGCAACTTCCGATAGCCGCCAAGAAAAGAACAGCAGGGCAAGCGCCTCTCTTTGTGTCTCTCAGCACGTTCCACTACACTCTGCACTAAAACAAAGGTTTACACAGGCTATAGCTTACAGCATTGTTGACATTTAGGACGGCCATAAAACTATGAGAGAAGCTGCAGAAATATGTTTTAAAACGTATTCTACTTGCCTGTGCTACTTGATATCTTCATTTCATTCAGTGCAACTATGGGAACCGTGAGGTGGGTTAAAGGATACTATTGTCCACGGCTGTAACGTGATTTACAACGGGTGCACCAAGCCCTTCATCAGAAACAATTACAGCACCAAGGACTTCATTAGGTAGATTGGTTGAAGAGATCAGTGTTTGCAAGTTACGCTGGAGAAAAACACATCTTTTTATATATATATATATATATATATATATATATATATAAACACATATGAATATATGACATGCCATATTATTGAAAGAATTCAAATGTATTTCTGGTTTTATGAATTAATACCAAAAAAAAAGGCTTATTACAATAAATGATAAACACCTGCTTTAGGAAGTTGGGGAAGTAAAGTTTCTTTGAGCAACAAGTTTGGAGAAGTCTGGTTCGAACTTTATGTTCTCCTCAATGTTTCCATGTTATTGTTTGCCAAAAGTAAAACAAATAAGCCTCGATGCGTGAAACAATATCCAGTACTGTTGTGATTTAGACTGTTTCACACGTGAGTCACGAAGCGCGACCGTGTTGCTATAGCAAACTTTAAAAAGCAGGCCACAGTACATGCTAATGATAACCAAATGTGGCAAAGGCTGCTTTCTATATTTGCCTTTGTTAATTGTAATAATATATGCACCTCAGGGAATACTTTCCCTGAAAGCAGAATACATTTGTGATGTTATGTAAAAGTAATGGTCATGCATTCAGCAATAATCAGGATCACATGTTGATGCTAGAACTGACACCGTTTGGGAGCTGCTCAGGAGCTACACAGATTTTAAAAGTGCAACTCTATAGTTACAGACACGTTTCATTTCAAAGACAAATTCAATTAAAAATTTAAATTAGGTTAATTGTTGCAGATTAGGGTACCACCAAACTGACCTATATAGCTTATCAACACCCTTCCCGACCCTTGACACATCAGCAGTTTTCAAACAAACAATCTGTACACTATGACTATCTGTCTCACACACAGACAGACACAAACACACACACACACACTCACTCAGACACAGGGCATGGATATAAGAGAGGCTATCACTCTTGGGCAGACTGCTGTCCAGTCTCCTCTGGCCCCAGCAGAGATCTGCTCCACTCCTCACCCGACCGTCTCACCTAACATCTCTAACCGCCACAGGCCTGCCGCCCCCTGCCCGCATCATCAATCTGTGCCGGCTCCAGCCCCTCTGATTAATGATGATCTATGCCGGAGGGATAGAGGGCTGGGGGATGGGGGATAAGGGGCAGGTAAAGGGGACAGGTGTTGGTGTTTTGACCACCCATGTAGTGCCCACAATGCCACAGTGCCACACCACGGTGGGCCGAGGCTGCAGTTCAAGAAGGAGAGAAGGAAGAGGTTGAGTGTGGTGGTAGTGGTGGGCGGGGGGGGGGGGGGGGGGGGGGGCTGGGCAGTGACCTTCAAGTTCAGGGGCAGTGGCGCAGGGTCACACGCGGCACCAGCTGGAAATGTCACACCGTCAGATGTCAGCGGGCAGGCTAAGTATAACCTGGTCAGCACCTGGAAGGACGTCCTCTAATTAGAAGCGTGTTGGGCCATGTCGGATCAGACAGGGCCAGCACACTTGGTCACCGCCTTACAAACACACATAAAATTACACATCTAATTTACCCACGCGGACGCACACTTATCTGTATCGATGGAGAACGCCTTGCCTTGTGTTGTTAAATACAACAGTCCCGCTGCATTCAAACCATGTGAAAATGCTGGGTTGCACATAAACCACTGACAAATACAGACTCAACACAAGCTTAAGATTTTCAAATTCTTCTCCTCTGTGGCCTCACGAGAACAAAAACAACCCCAGGACGTGCACTCACACACACAAAGTCACACCACTTCAGTGACCTTTTGAATTGTCGCTATAAATAGAGTGAATTTCCACTCAGAATCTATGTTACAGAGCCCAATGAATTATTTAGTAGCCTAATCCAACTGGCAAGTTTTTTTTTTATTCCTCTAAGCTGATGGCTCAATAACAAAAAGCCGGAGCACACTACCAACAGGAACAATTCAGCCCGCAACGCCAAGCTTACACTTTGGCCTTTTGTCTGTCAGAATTTCACAATAGCATCATGCGCATCCAGGCTCTGGCAGATCATCTTGTGGCGAGAGCACAGATCTGAGGAGGAGATGGGCATCTCTGGGTGACTGGGCATCTCTTCTGTGAGCTCCCTTTCTGTGAGCTCCCTGCCTGTGCGAGTACGTACCCAGGCCAATGTCAGCTCACTGCGCATGATGCTGTACGGCCGGTTCGAGTTCAGGGTTGACGATGCTATCAGTTTGTCTCCATGTTATCACACCCTTCTGACACCTGCCTCCAATGCTACTTTCATCGCCGTTCTCTCCCCTGTTTCTCTCTCCCCCCTTCCCCGCGCTTCTCTCTCTCGCGCCTCATCCGTCTCGCTGCCAGGCGCTTGTCCACTCCGCCTCACCTCTCGCTCCGTGGCCAGGGCTGCCGTCAAATAACTTCATTAGCTTTCCACCTCTGTCACGCCGGCCTGCTCCCCCTCTGACAATTGGCTGCTGTTTTCTCCCAGAGAAAGAAAAAAAAAGCAGAGGGCTACGTGGGGCAGGTTGAGAACCCAACAATAGCTGACAGTGTGCTAGACACCGGACAGCGATACTGATGGCTGCAGTGGGGATGTATGGACCAAAGGTCACACACAAAAGGCCTGCCTGTGTCTGCTCATGCAGAGCTGGAAAGCAAAAGGACATGAAGATGAAATCTTGATGTTCACAAAAGTGACATAACTGAAGACGGGACATTTCAAAATTCAATGGAAATCTGTGTCAACTAAGATGGTGAAACATTGTTAAAATGTTCCCCACACAGCACATATATGCTGTATCCAAATACAGTAATACACAAATAATGTGTATACCTAGAATACTGACATATTACAAGGCGGGGGGGGGGGCGAAAAATGGATGTCCTCGAAAAACCCTAAAGAATACTCATGTACGATGATACAATTCTGCCAGTGCATCACTTCACTGTAGCAAAGCATGTGAGATACTCTCCCAGGAAAAGGATAAATAAGACAACTGCAGAAGCATCATGACAGATGCAACACCTCCCACAACCCCCTGCATGCCAATTATTCACACCCAGCCAGGGTCAAGCTCGTTGTGCCTGTGTCACCGCAGCGGGAGGCGGGGTGGGGGGGTGTTTGGAGGGTGTGCAGTGCCCACTGTCATTATTAACTCGGGGTCCACTGGGCACAGGGTAGGGGCTGTGCATTTCAAAGTACCTCTGTGGCTTTCATCTCTGAATCAAAATGTGGATCACACTGGATAGCTAACGGTTGTGTCAGCATGCAAGGATAAAAATCAAAGGGTATCAGTAGAACACTCAATGGAAAGCAGGGCAACCCCCAAAAAATGATATGCTTATTATGTCAGAGGTCAGGAAGAGTTCACTGGCTTTTTATGCCTGGGGAACTCGATGCAACTCCCTCTTTGCCTCGTTCTCCCGCTCCCCCACTTGCTGTCACTTTATCATCTCTTTCCCTCTCCACATCTTTATGCCACCCCTACCTCCCTCCCCCTCTTTCCACCCTCCCTCTCCCTCGCCAAGGCCTTGTGGGATTGAGGCACTGAGACAGCAGTGTAAAAGCAGGAGGGATGAGTCGCTCGTGTACACATTCAATCTGAGTTGGCAGGGAGGTCAAAAGAAATGGAGTCTGGAGGTCCCAGGAGGAACTTCCTCACCTCTCCCTCCCTGGCTACTCCGTGGCATGGGTAAGTCTCAAAGATCTGAGCCCAGTTCTTCTCAGTTTCATAACCCTCTATCTTTAACTCCATCCCCCAACAAAGGGAGAACTTTGTGATCAAAGAGGCAGTATTCATTAAAACACATCATCATGCATTCAAGTTCAACATCCTCTCGTCCTGTCTTTTTTTTTTTTTTTTTTTTTTTTTTTTATCCTTCCTCATTCTCCTTGAATGATGCCCTGACTAAGATGTCCGCCACTTGACACTGGACTGACATTGCGAGGAGCCATCTTGGCTCCTGCGGGAGTTGCCTGGGCTTGATTGTGCAGTCTGGGAGTGAAATGCAACTGGCACCCAGGGGGCATCCATGCGGAGCCCGGGCGTGCGAGATCGAGGGGGAGTTAACTAAGCCGGCCCAGTCCCTGTGCATCCTACCGGGGTCACAGGATGGCGCTGAGGGCGCTAATCATTTCAAATTATGAATTCCTTTTTAATTATGAATTATGCATACATTTTTAATTAATCTAATGTTCCCAGGTTTTTTTTTCCTCCCATCCTCGCGCAAGATCTCAATCTAATTACACAGCATTAAGTGGAAGAGTGGCAGCCGTAGCCTCGACCCCGACGCTGAACCTCAGTCAACCTTTTTCCATCAATCTTGCCATCGTCTCCAAGCTCATCCTTTGATATTTTTGCAACATGGTGAAATGCATCTAAACACGCCTCGTCTGAGCCTAGTATACCTTAGAGCAGCATGTTTGTCAAGTTTGTTGAAATAATGCTGTATCATTATGTTATAACACTAAGGAAAAGTCTGTCACATTGCAACTTTACAGAAGGTAGATAATACTGAATTACATGCCAGCGTTTTGAGTCTAAGACTAGTTCATGAATGGGAAATATGGCTGCTACCACTTTTAAAGGCGCAGACAACCTCTTAGTATCAACTGGAGGAAAGGTTGAGACTTAAACTGTTTCATTTTCTAAATGTGGCTTTTCACCAAAGTGCAGTAGATCTCTGTAAACAATCCTTAATGCAGGGCTCCAGAACAACTTCTTCCACTTGTCATTTTCACTTTATCTCCTCAAAACCAAGAATATGTGTCACCATTTTGTCAGTCATAATAATACCGACACACAGGCAAAGATAATTGTTAAAAGGAGAAAGATGCCTAGAGGTTACAGATCTTCAACTCCCATGACAGCTGATAAGATGAGGGGGAAGGAAAATGAATCCCTCAACAACTTTTGTCGAGGTGCCCTTGAGCGAATCATTTAGTTCCCAACTGCTTCAGTGGAGCTAATCAGTGGCCAACCGCAGATAAATGAGGATGTACAACTGAGCCATCAAATGTCACTTTAACTATGTGCAAAAGAAGCCAAGAAAATAGACCAATCTCAAATATGGTAGAAGAATGGAACATCAGTATTGTAATTACATTTTAAGCAGATATGAAGTTTACAAACAAGACCATTTATCTACCAGATTAGATATGAATATACCGCATATGCTCTGATTTAGGTCATGACTGCTCAGTGGTGCTTCAGTGTATTTCTATGTGGATATTCTACTCTGTTACTACCAACCACTGGAGACTTGCTCTTAAAAAGCAAGAAAAAAAAGCTCAATATCAGAACATTCTCAGTCTACTTACTCCTGCATGCTTACTTCCTGAAATATTGTAAATATGCCAAGAATGTCTCCTCTCTTTTGCTTATTCCAACATGCCTTCATTGTACAAAGAAGTGGCATGACACAAAGAAGGTGCCAACAAATCCGTTAGATGTGCTGGGCTAAACAGTATCCATCATTTATACGTAGTTGTCATTGAGATGCATCCTATTTTGAATAAAGATTTGCAAAATCAGATCTAATAGGTGACATCTTTCATGTGTTTATCCCAGCGTTGCATCAGTTGGGCGGGTCATTATTGTTATATTTCAAGCTGTCGTATCTGTGACTGACGACTACAGTTTTTGATCAGCAATATACAGTGTGTGTGTATATATATATATATATATATATATATATAAAAAAATGCCTGTCTAATTACTCAACTAGAGGTATGCCTCACAGAGTCTCACACACACACACACACACACACACACACACACACACACACACACACACACACAGTGTACCGAGTTATATAACAAAAAATGTTTTAGCACAAGTGCCACAAGTTGTACGCAATGGACAATTAGAGGGCCGAGTGCACATGTTAAAACCTTTACACGTTTTAAAAGGCAACATTTATGTGTCGGTTTAAAGTTCCAATGCTTGTTAAACAACTGTAAGAATCTATTTATATCAATTGATGTTGTTCTAGACAAATACTTGTCGGCACAGTTAAAATAACTCAAATCTATTTCATCAAATATACAGTATGTTGTCTTCCACAAATAAGTGTCCTAAGAGCAAGTTTTGAATTATTTGGGTGTTGTCCTTACCGGTTTAAAAAGCATGTGGTACTTGGGAAAAGGCTGAAAGTCCATGGCCTACTTTTCTGTCACTCATGGGAGACACACAGAAACCAAGGTTGTATGGCTAACTAATCCTGCGTAAAAGTGAAGGCATCCGTGATATCTTCAAATATGCACAATGATAGCTAAAGTCAGGGAAAACAACAGCTCAAACATACGTGTCTGAATCTAAGACCCACGCAGCTTTAGCCCATATTGTGAAAACTGGGTTTTACATTTGATACCTATGTCGTTGCCCATTAAACATCTAAATATGATTGTATTTCTGTCAACGCTAAAACTGTCTATTCCCTCAAGGCTTGAACTAACTCCGAGACATTTTAGGATACCATTGTTTTAAAATCCATTAAAAACAGCTCACAGAGACACACTGCGGCCTTGACCTGAAACATTAAACATAAAACTGTTTACACTTCTTACGAATGTTATTTCTGGTGACAGTGAAACAATCAAAACAAAACTTAAGGCAAAGGGGAGACAACATCTAGCTGGAGATCAGAACGGTTGTCTTCACGTTCAAGTCTGGAGGAAGCGAAACACTTTTTATAAAAGTGCAACTGAAATGAGCGGAGTTAGGAAGTCAAGTTGAGAAAACGGCACAACAAACAAACAATTATGGATAATAAAAAAAAAAAAGAGTCACGCTGGTGTTGCTGTGCATGCTGTTTTTCCATGTATTTCTCAACTTGATGCAATATGTCCTCCATTTAGACAGAAGTAACTTTTAACTGCAGTACATAATATTCTGGACATTGGTGGGTTTATCCTTTTTATATAATTGCAATAAAAGTAAACTAACTTGATGCCCATCTCCTTCTCAGATCTGTCTTCACTTCACAAGATGATCTGTCAGAGACTGGTGGTACATTTTGTACTTGCTACTGCCATTATACACAGGCTCCTAAATTTGTCGAAATACACATATGGATTGACTAAATTAGAGCTAATACAATTAGTCTATTAGGCAACTGTTACTGTGCAAGTATTTAAGCAGAAATTGCCAACTTAAACTGGCTCCAGCTTTCCAAAAGTGTAAAATATGATCTATTTTCTGGGGTTTTCTTCGATACCAGACTGAAAATCTTTGACCTTTTTTTTTTTAAACGAGACATTTTCATATGCCATTAGAGGCTCAGCAAACTTGTGATGGGTATTTCTTTGCTATTTGCTGATATTCTAGTAGATTAATCGATGATGATGAACGCCATAGTTGCAGCCCTCTAGTGAATACACATTTCCTTTAATCCAAAAATAAATGATGCCAACCTGAAAGCTTCATAAGCAGATCAGTTGCCGTCTTGGTAGTGATGTCAGTGCTGAAGAGGGAGTTGGCTGTGGTTGGACCACTAGAACTGGATCTGACCCCGACGCCTAACCCAACTCCCGGTAGGTCCAAGGAGTTGGCGCTGCTGCTGGGACGGTCCCGGCACATGCTAAAGGGGGAGAGCACAGACAGATCTCTCTCCTGTGGCTCCTCCTTGATGTGGACGTGATTGGAGGAAGCCTCGACCGGAGAGGACGTCTGCTGCTGGCTGTCTGAGTGCAGCGGCGACATCTCCGCCCCCATCAGGTCTGTGGGGCCGCTGTCACCCATCAGGGAGCCCTCGCCCTCCGTGTCGGTGGTGAGCTCCTCTTTCACCTTGACGTCCGAGCGGGGGAAGTGCTGGTGGCAACGCATGTGAAGCTTCAGGCTGAAGTGACGGGAGGAGGTGAAGGGACAAAGTTCACACTGAAATGTCTCACCCCGGTCCTGGTGCTGGTGTACCTGTAAAAAAAGGACAGGTTTACGTGTCAAAGCACTCTTCTTCTCCTCCGGTACTACAGGACATCAAGAGGAAAGACATGACTCTATATTGTAGATCAATTTAACTGAAATGAAGCAAACATGTAGTGTTTAATTAAGCCATGTAGAGGATTATTACACATTAAACTAAAGCATGCCTATCCCTTAATGTTAACAATTATATTCCAAGAGCCATAATTGCCACCAATTAAAGAGGATGTGGGTGGGGGTGACAAGGGGAGCAGGGTCACACGATGAAGACAATCAATATCATCTCACCTTCATGTGGGACTTTAGATTGTCTTTGCGAGCACAGCGGAAGGGACACAAGGGACACTGGTGGCTTTTCAAGCCTGTGTGGATGACCATGTGTCTCTTCCAGTAGCTCTTGCGTTTGATGACCAGTCCACACACAGGACACTGGAACGGTTTGCCACAATCCTCAGGAGAGCCTTGAGGGCACCAAAGAATATTGAGAGTCATTAGATTCATTAGTGAATGGAAATATGTACCATGTTGCTGAAATGCACCTTTGTTCCTGTGAAGAAATACAAATACAGACTACAGTAGTCACAGATCTGGAAGAGACAACTACTCCTCACCTAATGGTGAAAACTATCAAGGGAAATGCCAGCTGGAAGCAACAGAACAATGGAAGGAAAAACTCAAGCATGTTTTAGTATCTCGATTATTGTTGTTGGCTTCATATCCGGCATCCATTACTGTTTAATTGGTCTTATTAGAAAGAGGCATGATTGCATTACAAATTCTACAAGGGCCTGTCAGGATGGCTTCATAAGTATTCCAGTGCCGTTCCTTGAAAAACATCTGGTAATCAGTGTTTGGTGAAATTACTGTGCTCAGCCATTCATTGACCTGGGGTGTAAAACCTCGAGACTGCCTATTTGCAACAATAAACCGCCATCTGCAGCCCAACCTCTCCGAGCACAGCAGAGATCACGATGCAAAAATGACTTCTGCTTATTCCGAGTTGAGCTGAGTGAAGCGGAAATAAAACAGGAGAGAGGAAATGTGCGTGTTGAGTACCTTCATCTTAGTATTTAACACATCTCTTTCCTATGCAATCACAACCGCGTTTTAGAAACGGGGAGAAAGCTTGCCTTATATATTCAAAGTGCAGAACATGCCCGCGCAATAGAGTTTTATAGTTGAACTGGCAAGGGACGACAATAAAACAAGACATGACAGTCAATAATCAAGGTCACATTTTTCAGTCTGGCGACCAAACAACTACCTGCATTTTTACAGCGCCGCTCGACCTTGACGGCTCGCGGGTTAGAGCGGACCCCCTTTTTAGCATGCAGATCACAGAATATTACATCGACTGCCTCATCTGTCTGAAGTCAATTTGATCCAGCCATTTTAGATTTGGCGGGGTTGCGACACAATCCCTCAAAAGTGCCCATCCGTCTCCCTGAAAACATTCTGTTCTCCCTAAAGCATACTTAGCAAGAGCCTGCACTTTGAAGCCTTCTCTCTCCCTGTGCAAGAGTGAGATCTTTGTGTGCACCCTTGTTTGGTTATATGTCTACATCTGAGTAGACACTTACAGAATATACGGCACGGCTATTTGTGAGTAACTGAGAGAGAGCATAGGAGAGAGACAGAGTGTGTGCGTGTGCGTGTGCGTGTGTGTGTGTGTGTGTGTGTGTGTGTGTGTGTGTGTGCGCGCACGCATCTGTATCCAGTCAGTGGAAAGTATGATGTGTTTGGCCTTAAGTCTGCTGTGCTGATCAGTGCAGAGGGCTCTGGCTAGTGAGGGTTGAAGTCAGGAGTAGGCTGCCGAGATGGATATGGACTCCAAGGCTCCCCGCTGTGCAGAGCACACACTGACGGCCCCCTTTTGGCAGCACGCACATCCGAGCACAAACGAGCTGGTCTGGGAAGGCAGCGAGGTCTCAGTCGGAACCCCCCGTCGAGCCCACAGACCATTTCCCAGACTAGAAGGCCAGCCAGGGCTGTTTTCTCTCGGCTCTGCTCGGCTGACAGTTAAGCTGAGGCTACACTAGTCGCTGCTTCGGCGACATTGAGGTGAGAACAAAACCATTACAAACCCAGAGAAAACATGTCACGGAAGTCCAGAATTGTGCTTTCTTTGGTGACGAGCAAACAACCTCCTCTTCCACACAATGGTAGCAAAGACGTTTTATCTTTGTGGCGCTTCCATTGATAAACTAACTTTAATTTATCAGGCCGAACGGTTATGATTTGCGTGTCAAGACATAAGTGGGATTTGTTCTTTGGTAAATGCTGAATGGGAAGAAGTATTATGTATGATAGGGCAGATAGTTCATTTGAACTATAGGTACATTTGTATGATTACATTTGAAAGAAAACGGTATGCTGAAGGGAAATGAAAACTTTCCATAAAAGCTGAAATGATCTTGAACCTTTATACTCTATCTCTTCCATATAAACACAAGTTCCTATTATTTCATTGTCGCAATCTTGTTTGAGCTTAGATATCCTGAATCCGTGGCAAGACGCATGGCAATAATTGAATGTCTTTCAGCGTTTTGTAAATAAAGAAAAGAAAAATCTTTTCACCGGAAAAATATCATAAAATGTACCTCAGCTAAGCTCTTCTCTTAATATCTGTATTGGTGCAACCATTACTTTGGATTGATGTAATATATTATAACGTTATATTACCTGCTTGGCTGTTGGGTTTGCCTCTGCTCTTTGGAGTAGAGGGCAACAGCAAGTCTAGGCTGGTTGGTGTAGAGGGCGTGGGAGCCCTCTGGTTCTGGTCCATCAGGGGCTTCACATCCTCTTGGAGGACCCCAGCAGTCGCCACGGAGGAACCATCTTTCTTCTCTGCCAGCAGGTTTCCCGCTGCCCTGGCTGCCACCTCTTTGAGCAAGGCGGCAGAGGAGGTCATTGACACAAGCGAGAGGAAAGAATTGGAGGATTGGTGTTCAGTAGCAGCGCTGGGCGTTGACGAGGTTTGGCTCCGCTCGCTGACTTTCTTTGAAAGTGCGGCGAGGGTGGAGCTAGCCGACTGCGGGCTGAACGGAGAGTTGAAGGCATCAAAGCGCACCACGTCGTCTCCTCGACCACCCCCTCCGAGGGCGGGCACTGCCGACGAGGCAGAGGTGGAGGAGGAGGAAGAAGTCGTCGAGGAGGAGGCCACGGCATTCTTGTCTTGAAGCACAGCATTCGCTGCTGCTTTTAACTTCTGGATTGCAGAGTCCGGGGACAGGCTGGAGCCACAGGGCGTGGAGCAGCTGGCCGGTGGCCATTTATCTGCAACACCTGCCCATACAAAGCCACTGCCGTTGCTAGGATTGACAGAGTTAAAGGGATCAAGGGGCTCTTGCTTAATGTTGGTGACTGAGGGTGCCAAGGAGGCTGGTGACGCCGAGCCGCTGTTGTTGTTGTTATTGGCCAGTTTTCGGGCAAGAGCACTTAACTGGTGGGCGTGGTGGGAAGACGGGGAGAGGGTCAGAGGCGGGGCTAGACCTATTGGAGGAGACTCCCCACCAGCACATCCCCTGGATGACCGACCCAGCAGCTCCCCAGTGTCAAGTTTCAGCGACCCGGCCTCAAGGAGGCGCCGTAGGTTGCTGCTGAGGGGTTTCCCGAGGGCACGAGATGCTGCCTCGCCATACAGTGATGATACCACAGAAGAGAGTGTGTCCTGGGCCGAGAATGCACCTCCATCCAGTCCGAGAAGTTCCAAAGAGGCACGATGGACGGGTGTGGGGCAACCCAATGAGCTCTCGCCTCCACAGGTATCGTGGTCCCCGGACCCAGTGCCGACTCCGGGCCGTTCATCAGGAGAGGAGCCCCTGGCAAGGAGGAGTTCATCCTGGGTGTCTCCATAGGACGACGACTCTGAGCGTGTGTCAGAAGCATTCCCAAACCAGCCTTCTTCCTCCACTGGACCATCATCAGTCCCTCCTTCCTCGTTGCTGTCCACTTCTAGAAGAGGAGAAAGAGAGCATGAATACAGATATCACCACGTTGCTATCATGAAGAGTTAGACTCGAGCATCATCTTTCAGCTGGATACTTGATTATCTTGAGTATGAATTGTGAACATCAAACACTTACTACAAAGAGTTAAGTAGAGGGCATAGTCATAGCCTATGGCTACACAGCTTTTTAAAATTGGAAATTGCTTTTTACTATTCCCTGTTATTATTTCCCATCCTTGCTTGTCTAATGTGGCAGAGCAATAAGTGATCTGGACTTTGTGGAATTGAGACCACTATTTTGAAAATTCATAAAAAGAATTACCTGCCCAAAACAAAGTCGGCCATTACAAGATGCAGAAAACACATTTCATTGCTCAGCAAGGACACCACTAAAATGACTATGAATACAATTTCAACACGTTTCTAATACAATGGGCAGCTTTCCACAAGGTGCATCCAAGATATTTGAGTAATTTTGATTTTTCTGTCTTTTTTTAACCATATTTTTTTTCCCACCCTTGGTCTGGAAGAGTCTAGTAAAGGGGTTACCATGACAACGGGTCCTTCTGGGAGGCTAGACAGCAAAGATTAGGGTAATGGAGGTTACAGAACTAGATTAATATTCATGAGCCTGCAGATACCACCGGGGAGCCAATAAGGATAGGGTTAAGGTCACCAAGGGTCATTAATATACACTTCATGTATCAATATTCATAAGCAAAACATTACAGCTTGCCAGACAAGGGCGAACAAAGAAAAGTGAATATTCCTGATACATATTAACAAACCTCCATAAGAACATGTCAAAAGCACCAAGCAAAACAAAATGTCAAAACTGTCTTTTTTCCCCCTCCTCTCTTTGGGTTTCTGAATAAAACTCACAAAACATCCAATGAAAAAAAAGGAACTGGCGGAGATTTCTCAGAAAAGTGTGCACCCATACAGTTGCAAAAACATGTGGCTCGAAAAATGTCTTAGACACCAGGATACAAACAGTACTTTCACACACACACACACACCAAAGCTGCCCTCGCCCTCTAAACCCTGACAGAGGCCTGTCTGGCCTGCTCTCTGTTTACAGGCTACCCAGCACAGCGACCTGTTGGGATCATTAGAGTTGGCTGACATCTGGCCAGTGTGGCTCGCCATGGTCCACAAAGGTGACCATCATCACCACCCACTAGGACCGCTATACTCTACTGGTGCAACAGATATCAAACAGGGCTCACACACATCCAAACATCTTCCCACTTCTGTCTCGCACACAAACACATCTTACATTTTTTAATTACCACATAACCAGAAACTGACAGGGAATGTGAGATGCCAAAAACCAAGACAACGGATTATGTTATAATAATGTCCTCAGTGCTCTCCAACCAGTCTATGAGCCCATGTCTAATAGACTTCACCTACACAAAACAATGCAAGATGTATGAGACCGATGCGCATAGACAGCAAGCGTGACCCCTCTTATTTCTTTAAGTGAATGAAAACGTCATAATGTGCTGATTGTGAACCCAGTTTTCTCATGCTCCCTTGATGCCATTTTGCCACCCGAGTAGGGTTAACAGGAATGAAAGGGAGGGAGAGGGAGAAAGAGCCTGTGAGTCATGCAGGGCAGGGCTTGACCCAGTTCTATGTGACATGTGAAAAGCAGCAAGAGCCACTAATGGCTGTAATGTGGTTAGAGGGAAATCACTAGATTGCTGACCTAAGGTCTCAGCTTTGAGGCTGAACTCTCTGGCTTCCTAGGCTCACTCCTAAACCTCAGGCTGAGGTACAGCTGAATGCAACCTAACACCACTAGGGTTCTGCCAGAGTGCTACAGTGCACTGATGCACTCCACTACCATGGCTTTGTGTGTTACAGGCGAGCCACCACCGTGGGCGGAATGACATTTCCCAAGGTCATGGTCTCCGGCCAGAGCTGTAAAGGGGGGGGGCTTCGTCTGAACTCTGTTCTCACAACTGCTGCTGTATGCCCACCACACGCATGGGTGCAAACATATGCACGTGCATGCATATGTTCAGACTGCAAACACTAAATGCACAGCCAAGAATGTAATTCAATGCTGATGTTCTCCTCCCCCCATCCCCCCCCACTGCATTTCTGACACACACTCAGCTGCTTTGCCTCCAGTACGGGGGCTGGCTCTGCGACAGTAACTGCAACCGCCCCCCCAAGTGATGGAAGCATGGAGATACGGACCGAGGCGGCTAGCGTCTGCCACTGAAAGGGAACCATTTAGCGGTGTAATGGCGGGGATGACTTGCATGTTGAGACAAACAGCTGCGGGGTGCTCAGCAGTCTGGATCTGTTATCACTCACACACGGGTGATTCAGTGGTGCGGCAGCGGGGGATTTTCTCTCTGGCCCACAGAGATGTATAGCGGCACCACATTATAGACAAAGAGAGAGCCATAACAGGTCAAAGTGCACGCTGAGGCTACATAAAGAGAAGGTCGTGAGGCTTCAAGACCAGCTAGAATAAACTGCCTTGAGCTTGAACAGAGACGTACACTGAGCAGCTAAACATTTTATGATGTAGCACCTCTGTGGCTTACAGTGTTTGGAAACCTGTGTGTTGTGTTATCCCGTCACAAAAAAAGAAGAAGCTCACAGCCTGCAACTACAGCTAAAAACAGTTGGACATTACAGGTAGTAGACTTGTTCATTGTTTCACCGTGCGGTGCTGTCAACAATCGCCATTTGTGAACTTGGCAGGATTATTTTGGCCGTGGCTTTTCTAGGTCAGAGAGGGGTGCATGCATGTGTGTGCGCACGCACATACGAGTTTAGTGCGGGGTGTGAGCCAGATTTCCTTGTCAAACAGAATGATTGCTGGTAAAGGGAAGAGTGCGAGTTAGAGAAGGGAGGGAAGAGCAAGGGACTGGAGTAAAGGTAGGTCAGGAGGCCACCCACCACATGACTTGTGTGAGACTGACACGCACACGCACACACACACACACACACACACACACACACGCACACACACACACACACACACACACACGCACAGACAGAGAGTGACTTAGCCAGGCATGAAAATTGGCCTCACTGACCCCAGGCCTGAACTGGGTAGGGAAAAGGAGACCGCAAGGCGAAGGGAGGAAGGGACAGATAGTGGGATGGTTAAGGGAGGGGTTGATTTGTCTGGGCAGGAAAGAAGAGGAAGCCATTAGCCGATTAAGGCTGGACGGGGGTGCATCAATACTGTGCCGATGTCAAAACGAGAGTCATGCCCATGAGCTAATATAGCAATGAGAGTAAGAGAGGCAATGGGAGAGGGAGCACGAGCTAGAGAGATAGTGCAGGTCAGGGAATCACTAAAATTGCCAAGATTCCTCACCGCAAAGCCATAAAAAGTGAGATAGCATAAAAGACTGCCACAACATACCAAGACTAAAGCCATCACATCCACATCGGCAAAATGATTAGTCTTACATCTACCCTGCTATGAATGGGTGTATGTGAATGTCTTTGGGAGTGGGTTAAGGAGGTAGAGCAGGGGGTGAGGACAGAGGAAGCAGGGCAGCAAGTATGGATGTATTGAGGAAGGAGCCATGGCGGTAATTAAGTGTCCGGCTGGGCCCTGGCGGGGGTTGCCACGGCCGCGGGCTATGCTAATGAGCACGCCCGGCGGTCAGGGCTGCCTTATTAGCGCCTGCTGGACAATATGGTGGGAGAGACTGGCGGGCTCACGTCTCTGCAAATGACTAACTGTCCTCCCGAGGAGGAAGGTAATTCCATTAATTGGGACACACTGGATCAGGATCGCTTCCCTTCCCTTTTCCGTAATCTCTCACTTGCTTGATCTCTTTCACACCCACATGTCTTTTTTTTCCTCTTCTTGAATGTCCCTCCCTTCATCCCTTCCCCTCTTTCTCTGGTCTCCATAACCAGGAACACAAATATTAAAATAATTAAATAAAGCACACATGCTTTAAATAAATCCAGCTGAGCTATCAGACATACACCCCCCACCAGCCTCAAATGAAATGATACGCCATCAATTTGTTAAATGCTGTCTTTTGCAGGAGCAACATGATAATTGCTCCAAAGTTTATCCATCATGTTATTTCCATTAGGAAGTTGATGAAACATGACAACCAACAAGGGTACGGGCCAGAAATGTGATCACTAAAGTAAAATGTCATGCAATGGAGCAGGTAACTTACTTTTGATATGATAGCATTTGACTTTTGTTGGGACATACCAGCACTCTTTTACATTAACCTATTTAATATAGTGTCCATGAGACAAACTGAACTCTAAAAAGCAGCACTTGCAACTACATCCATACAGTGTACATGAAGTAAATTATATGGTAGGTGATAAGTAGGTGACAAAACTATGACTTTCATACAATACTCTAAATATGTCCAAATATCTCAACACCAATACTGAAATAATACCAGGACAAAATGTTAAAATATCAGGAAAAATAAAGTTCTAATAGATGATAGAACATGGGCCTTTTTATATTAATACAAAATGGATCAAGCAAAAGATATTCATGGTATGATGTGCCCTATAATTGAGTTTGTGATTTCTTTGATGGCTAACTTTATATTTGCCACCATTATTCAGGTGGAGAGTGGTACTGCAGCTTGGGAGAAAACAAAACAACTCAACATTTCACATTACTGAGAAACACTGTAACACATTTTTTTGCAAATTACTTGGATAGATTCAGAAAAGATGGGGAATCCAATTGTATCGGTAGATTTGGTCGGTAATTAGAGCCGGGCTGTTATTTTATTTGCTGATACAGACACCAGCTCAGAGTGGGACTGTGCAGCCGGTGAGCGCTTCATGACCTGCTTTAATCTTCTTTTCAAATGTATTTGTTGACTCCATCCTTCTGGTCAGCGCTAGCTAAATCCCGGAACCCACAGTTTATTTTTTGACTGTTGCAAAGTTAAATTGCCCGTTCCCCTGGGATCCCAATCCCAATACAGTCCTCTGGTAGAGCGCTGTGTAAACACATTGCCTCGCTCTCACAGATTGATGCAACTCATAATAGCCTACAACTCTCATTGAAACAATGTCATTCTTAAAGTACCGGTACGAACAAAATGAGGTATTTTACCGTTTTTTAACGGCAAGATATTGCGATCCCTTTCTAGTATCGGTATACCGTGCAACCAGGCCTTTACTTTCAGTGTATTGAAGTAACAGTGTGTCTTCCATGCAAGAGTAAGCTACACCATTAAACATCCATCTAGAAATTAATTGTATTGACATGGCCTTGATCTAGTGGAAGAAAAAAAAATCCTCCTGTGTTATGATCAAGGTTCATGTTAGACATTAAATAATTAAAACTCACAATCAACTTTTTCCATTTCAACTCCAACTATCGACATCATCCCGTACAACTTGTACCCTGTGACAAAGATGTAAAGAGCTCATCCTTTAGCTGGAATCTGAGGTGAGGTGATACTCTCAGTGAGGATCAGAGTTCAGGCAGCAGGGCTATATATAATGGCGGTTGAGTCGTATTGAAATGTAGTGCAAATTACCATCTGTGTATTTTCGGCCTTGGCCTCCGTGGTTTGTGGGTACTTTGGGCGGCATGCCAGAGGTGAAACAGGAAGGAGAAGTGTTCTTGGAAGAGAATGAGACGACTGAGAGCCCCAGACCTCTGAAATTCCTCATTGCACATGAAGTGCACTTTACCCCCTGGTTTATTTTTCCCTTCCATTTTTAGCATCTCATGTATAAAAAAAAACGAGAGAAAAAACTTGCTCATGAGCTCAGATGTGTCATCAAAGCGATGGACCTAAATTGCTGGAGGGAGAGAAGTGGTATGTCTATTGCATCTTTGCAGCATAACTGACATTATAAAGATTCTGATTAGAGGAAATAACAACTGAATCAGATTAGTGACGTTATTTTTTTTTACCCTGAAATGATTGTGTGCATTGTGCAACACACATGTTTGTATGCTTTGGACGGACCATGCTGTGTTGTACACGCGTTCGCATTATGATAGTGTCACTAAAATAGTATTGACTGTGTTTCAAATCTTGTGATCTGAATATTAGTTACATATATTACAGCGTAAAAAAAAAATTATGATTAACATACCTGCTTTTAAATCCAGTCTCAATATTTAAATGTAGATAGACATCATGCCAAGTATCACAGTACCGGTATATGAATTTAGTTCAGTTGCAGTGAGTTCTGCAGTTAATGTGGCTCCTGCAGTCTTTTTTTCCCCAGAAAGCAACAACATCCTCATGCAAATGTGTGAATTTGGAATGAGATCATTACATCATGGCCTGCATGAGTATCTAATTGACCAGAAATAGACATATATTGCATTTTTTTCTTCATCATCTCACTTATGAACAGAGAGTACCTCGCAAGATAGATTTAAAGTCTTCCAAAAATATTTTGATTATCAATCAAAAGTAATCACGCTATAGCTTCTGTCAATGGGGAGCACTGTGCCATCGAAGGAAAACTAAAATATCTTGAAAAAACTACAACCCATAAGAATCAACAATGAACTGTACAATGTACTGGACAGTTAGTGGTGTGTAAATATTGGCCAAGAAAGCCTCAAGACATACAGACACCTGGTAGGATCAGTCAGCCGACAGATATATTCTGGTTGTCTGTGGACAGATTTGGAAAAATATATTTTGATTTTATTGCATGTTGTATTTAGAATACTGTATGCTTAGTTAGACAGTTATACAGTTCCACAGCCCCCATGATGGTGTACTTCTATTTGGCCTTTGGCTGTCTGTAATGATTTCCCTTCTTTCTTAAGCTAATTGTGTAGTTGATTTAGGTTGTAAATTTAAGATGCAAATGCTGACTGCCAAGCACAAGGAGCGACTTCAGCAACTTCTGTGTCTGGTGATATCATAGACGTCCCCTTCAAAATTACAACAGGCCATTGATCTCCAACATAGAAAGCTGTTATCAAGGCCGTTCAATGGCAGCTCCCGGTCAATAAAAAAATTATTCAATGCATAAAACATCTGAACAGGAACGTCAGTTTTGGCTTATTAAAAATACCTGATGAATGGAAATCATGAATTGCATCGATGCAAAATCATAATTAAATATTGCCACACAAAAAAGCAATGCTACCATAAACAGTCCTGCTTACTGGTTTACAATAGCGGCCACAACATATAGTGTAGTCGTACAGTATTTTAGTAGTTGTGTATATTGTGTGCGTATTGTGTAAGTGAAAGCTCAGTTTAAAATCTGACAGATTAATCTCATTTATATCATTGACAAATGTACGAAATGCTTGATAACTATCCAAAGCACATTGATGTCTGTGTGGCATGAGTCACTCTAAATGATTCTCGAAGTTATTGGATCCCTGACTTACTCAGGAGGTGGCATCGATTCTGACTGGGTACATAAAACGAGAGTGGTTCTGTGCCACAGCAGAGAGGCAAAGATTAACTGGCTAATACTAAAACCAGCATAGTGTTATTCTCAGGGCACTGGTTTGGACAATCAACTGGCCCTGGGTCAGCATCTTGCTGGATGGTTTTACTTTCAAACACTCTGCCAAAAGGTCTTGTTTTATTATGAATGACTTATTCATCTATGTTTTTGGTCATGAGGAGTCATGTTTTTTTTTATTATTAATTCTGCTTTGCAAGTAGCCAGTAGAAGAGAAGATCTCATGTCCGGCAAGGTTGTCCTCTTGTCTTTGAAAGCAATGTACAGATTTCTATTGAATGAATAACAAAAAGATAATTTGATTAACAAAAACAGTTTAGTTTAAAAACTCCAATTACCATCTGTGGATCACCATACTCCGGACTACAAAACTGTTAACGCTGACATATAATACTTTTATAATGATGATTAAAATAGTCGAGGTCAAATTAAATATGTATTGGGTGTCACATGGTTAGTCTCCCACTCATTGGACATAATTTATTGGTTTGTTGCTAAGTAAGTGGACATTTCCCTGGTATGATTTTACAAAATAACAACTGACTCCGTATTTAGAAAATGTTTAGGAGCAAAAAAGGGGAGGGGATCTGAGGAAGAAATCCCAAAACAGAGGAGTACGTCGAGGTCTTTAACAGCATGGTGTCTGTGAGGGGCATTATCCCACTGCATAAATCCAATCCAAGCCTTTAAAACTGCTGACCAGCCATTCTGCGCAAAAAAAGTAATTTGGTCACATGGGTTTGTGAAGTGTTACATTTCTTCCAAATATTTACATGTTGCATTTCTCTATTAATTTACAAACTTCTTTTAGTGGAGTGTTTTTAGGCCTTTATGTATTTTTAATTAGCTCTAATGTTCCATTGCTTGTCGGCTAAAAACACAATACAATGGTGCTTTAATTTCAATATAGTACAAATGTAGTCTATCCAAAATCGGATATCATGAATCATAATATAACAATTTTTTTGTGGATAATAGCCAGATGCCAAGTCTGTCTATAACCAGCCAAAACACAATCCTTTCATTTTTCAAAAAGCAGTAGGCCATTCAGCAGGATGCTGTTGAGATGGCATGTTTTTTTGTTTTTTTTTAGACCGATTGATTTACACCATAGAGTTAGAAACTCATGTAATACCCCTGCACGGATAAAGATCGTTCTTCATTTATAATGTGCACATGTACTAGAATAATTCTAAATTGTTTGAAAAATGCATTCATAAATTGCTTGATAAATGGGGCGCATTGCCAGTATAGTGTCTGAACACTAGACTACAAACCAATCTTGATTCTGTGAGAAAGAGCTGTTCATATTCAGCAAGACTCAAGCCGTTCCCTCTCATAGGAATAGGCATATGTGGGTGGCATCCCTCTTTGTGAAACTGAATACAGGCAGCACATGTAGCACACTTTAAAACGCCACATATCGTAGGCAAAAACGTAAGTGTTTCTACTTGTGTGAAATAGGAAAGAATTATGCCTCCGACACATGAGCGCTCATAACAACACAATGCTGGATTGCTAACCTAAAATGGACTTGGTACCATTGCATTTTGATCGACGTTAGCAGATCAATGTTGTGCTGCAGTGTTTCCCACAGACTGGCATAGTGACAAATCCAGAAGAATCCAAAACACTCATATTTTCCCCTAATTTCCTCTGCTCAAACACTGAGTAATTAGCATACGCCTGAAACTGTTTAACTAATTCAACTCCCTCGCGCATTTGCTTTCTATCAGGCAAAATTGTCTTGAACACAGCTCAGATTACCATTTCATGTGCTTTTGAAAACTAGTAATTATGAACCACTTGACATACTAGTCAGATCCCATCAATTTGTCTTCCGGTTGACAAAGTAACCTCATTCAACCACGACGTGGATGTCGCGCTCGCGTTCTCGAGTAGACAGGGTACATTCTTTGGAACAAGTGCAAAAAGAACAGGCCATCACCCTGCTGCGTTGTTTTCTGGCATACTGAAGCTCCTCACAGAGGTGATTGTGTGTCTGTGGAAGAGAAGTGAGAGAGAGAGAGTGGGAGGGTGGAAGGTGGGAGTGTGTACAGCGTCCATGTATTGTTTGTAAATCACCCTACTGGCAAAAGGGACACTCGGCTCTATAGCAGCCAGTCCACCCAGGGATACAAAGCAAGGTCCGGTGGGAGGTGGGGGTAGAGTGAGAGGTAATTCTATATGTGCATGCATGTATGTAAGGGGACAGTGTGTGAGAGCGATGGAGGCGGCGTCTATTAGAGACACTTGGAATGGACGGCAAGGGAGAATGAGCAGAGGAGCGAGGAAGACGAAAGAGGGAGGGAATCTCGAGAATTGAGGGGGAGGGGGGAAAGATGCCTTTTTTTTTTATGGTGGTATTGCTTTGACGGCTGCTTGGCAGAGGCGCCCAAGGCAGTGCCTGCTTGGATTTTAGCCTGTCACTTAGGACAGGGACACTAATCAGGATTGGTCCCGGTCCCTACCCCAGGAAAGGGGGAGCACTTTCAGGCCATTATTTATAAAAAAATAAATAAAAAAAGGAAAGGAGAGGGAGAAGAATTGCTGTGGCACAGCAGGAAATGCTAACCGCTAACCTCATTTACATGCAGGTCCAGGGAGAATGTGGGGGGGGTGGGGGGGGAGCTTATTTCGTTTCCAATCTCCATGTTAAATGCTGGCCAGGGCAGCTGATGGGAACGAGAGGCATTGTTCGCCCCATGCTGCTCTCCGTTACGCCAATACCTGCCTCGCTTTTCTTCAAGGTATAAAAAGACATTTCCTCAGTAATTTTAACCCCCACCTGATATCTATAGGAACTTGACATGCGATGTATGCGGCTATTTAGCTTGTTCAGCCTGTGTACTGCTGCAGCCAGCCCTCATTGGTCTATCTGTTCCGTCATAACCAGGTTGTGACCTGAGGCTGTCGCATTCAAAGCCATCCTTCACCCACTGAGTCTGTTCTGTGGCATAATGATTGCTATGACAACCATCACTTAAAGCCATGGGTAGGTGGAGGAGAGATGTCAGCTTCTCGTCTACTCTTCTGATGATCTCATTTCTGGCTGGCAGGTACAACAAGGTCAAACCACTGAAACTGGAAAAGTGGCTGCTTGCTACATGCAAATGACAGAACTGAGTTTCCAAACAATTACACTGTCCTGTCCAAAATCGACATGGGGCTAAACTTTGAGAAGCACACGGTGGGGGATAAAAAAATAAAAATAAAATAAAAAAATCAGGGGAGTCAGAGAGAGAATGAGATGTAGCGGGAGGGGATGGCTGTCTTTGGCGAGCTATGAGCACAAAGTCTGGCTGTGCGTGCCAAATGAGGTTTTTTAAACGGTTTTTCTGGGAGGATTTGTGCTAATCTAGAAAACCTTCTGGAGGAAGTGCAAATACATCTGCCGCTGACCACTCCCCTGTAGAGTACGAGGGATTAATGACATGGCAATCTGAACCAACATGGCCCCCATTCAAAACACTCACGGGGAGTGGGAACATACGGGCAATGGTGAGCTGCGCCCTCAGATTCAGTTGATTTTAGAATAGCTTGCTACCTCCAACCATCCATTCATGATTTTAGTCGGCTAATTTTCCAAATTTGTTTTCCACGTGTGGTTATGGTGCATATAGGTACCATGAGCTACAAGGCTCCTCACTCAGAATGCAATATCCAGTGATTAGCTAATCTCATTAGCATCACAAGGACAAAACCAAGTGACCAAATGTCCTTGGTAAACAATGGCAATAAAGGATGAGACCTGAATCACATCGTTCGTTTAATGCACTAGGAGATGCTGCGACGTTGCCACATTGTGCAAATGGGGAAGCCTCCTCTACGACACTGAATTAGTCAAGACGTTCACCTGCATTTTCAGCATCATAAATAACCTCGCACGGCACTGACAATGGCTTTCTCCGAGATGACATCACATCAATGATTTTAACTTCTCAGGATTTTTGTCCCGGAGCCAAACACTTCCACTCTCCTATTAGAGGTGATATATTGTTTCCCTAGAGAGCTGTCACTGCCTTATGGTCCTACTATCCTATGTCTGTAACAGACATGCCCCCCCCCCCTGTACTTTTAATCTCCCTATAAAACTGATCCTACTTCCCAAAAAGCTGCAGACACACAGCTGTTAGTGTGGCTAGTTAAAGACATTAGCCTGTGCTTTGCTCTTGACTGCCTAAATGTGCAATGTGGAAACACTTCCACACCGATAGGAGAGAGGCATTAGCCGGGCTAGTGCACTACAGGCTAACTGGAGCCAGGCTGTGCTTGAGAGAGAGAGAGAGAGAGAAAATCTGTGTGCATGCGTGTGTAAAAGGCCCCTTGCCCTACTCTACCCACACAGGAAGTGAGGTCATCTCATAGCACTGCGCTGTGCAGAGTGCATTCAAGGAAGGCGACGAAGATCAACGAGTTGGCCAAAAGCCATTTTAATTTGGCCCCCCCTAGAAAAATATACATACTCTGATGAACTACACTGAATTACTATGTTTCTTTATGGACGGTTAACATATAATAAATATTCTATATAAGCAGGTTTGTAAGGACAGTCAAATAGCAAGAATCCACAGTCAAAAAGACTTAAATTTGATGCCACCGTATGCTAAAAACTTCAAATTTCACGCACTAGTTAAAGATCCACCACATGGTCCAAAAAATTTCTCACAGCCCACAGGCGAAGGTCTTTCTTCCATCACAATTTAGGAAGTACTTTATCTCTGTACAATGTAATATTTGTGTCTTTCTGGGAGTGAAACGTGAGACGGAGTCCAACAATAAATCACATCCCTGTTTAGAGCGGGCGTCTGGCACGACTGGCCGGCTTCAGCTCCCCAGACCACTACCTCCTCCATCGCCGCCGACACCGCCGCCTTCCCCTCCTCCTCCTCCTCCTCCTCCTCCTCCTCCTCTCATGCTCTCCATCCCTCATGCCTGTTAAAGGCTTGTCCTGCAGGGCCTGGATGCACTTGTGTGGTACAACAACAGAGAAACCGCCCAAAGCTCTTAACAGCTCTTCCTCTCCACTTCCTCCCTCCCTCCATCTCCACTGCTACCACCACCAGCTCCTCTCTCACTCTCTCCACTCTGCTCTGTCTTTCCCAGCTGCACCGGCGAGCTGTTCCGTATGAACTGCTGCCAGCTGAAAGCCTGCTACTCCTGTGAGATTGCTATTACTCAGTGCAAGCAGGGCTCTGCGTAGCCAAAGGGCTGCTCTCCGAGCTGTAGATCTCCATGTTGTGACTTGTCAACACGGGAAAAATCGTTACCAAGGCTGAGGCACTTCCATTCCACACAGAGGGGGATCTGATTGAGACCAGGCAGACAGGCAGGCAGGTACTGTACTGGAGGTATTGAGAAAAACACCGTTACCTGATTTGTGCTGCAGAGGATTTTCTGCTCAGAAAATGCACTTTGAAATTATTGTATAACAATAAAATATATTTCCACAGTGAATTTTAACTTAAGTCATTGATTTTAAATAAAATGGAAAAAAAAGATAAATCCACATTTTAAAAGTTGACCATTTTAGTTTTTTTATTATATTGGTACAATTTGAACTAACCTGTGGTGTAGAGCACCAGAATTTACTTTTTTAAGATGCAAGGAGACAACTAATAAAACTGCAAAGAGTAAGTATTCTAATGTTTTCTCTACCATCAATGGTAGCAGGACTCTGAGCTTTTAGTACTTTATTATTATTATTATTTTAAATAACTTAGCTGCATCACTGTTTAGTGTTTACAGCCGTATGCCTACAAAAAGAAACAGCACAAAATGAATAAAAGAAAGCCATAAATCTGATAAAAGAAGAAGTAAACTACAGCCAGAATGTGACCAAGCATTCAGTAGCAACTTATGTTTGACAGTTTGTGTAGTCTGTCAAATTATCATTATGGCACATAATAATATTTAATAATCAAATAAATGTATTCCTCTCAAATACTCTTATTTGATGCCATTAAATATCTGAGCAATGTAAGACTTGCTTGAGTTGATTTAGACTTGTGGGACACAACTAGCCTCTTAAATGCACAAGTTAACAGTTTACGGGCTCTTCTACTGAAAACACAATTGTTGATCCTTCTAGTGAACTCAAACATTTCATCAAGAAAATGTGTAAGAGCAACAATTTAGGGGTTGAAGTCAAGTCCATTTTATTTATAAAGCCCAATATCACAAATACCTTACGCTAACTTGGGTTGAAGAAGGTAGACGCAGACTGTACTTTTTAAGTTCACAGCACTTGCTGAGGCTAAAGTCTTGAACGATATAACAATATATATATATATATATATACACATATATATATATATATATATATATATATATATATATATATATATATATATATATATATATATATATATATACACACACACACACACATACACACACACACATACATATACACACACACACATATACACACACACACACACACACCTTGAATTCCTGAATAGCCAGATTTTCACCGCCCAGAGTAAAATAAAATGGGGAGTCTCCTTCAACTATGATCAAGTGATGATGAACAAAGTACCGAACAACTTAACCAACACTTAACAAAAGTTGTTGTGATACTCACCAGCATCTTCTCTGATATTCAATTTTCAATTTCAGGCATTAGTCTAGTTCTATAGTGACACTACAAGGTGCTATGTGAAATAAATGGGCACTCAAATTCAAATGAATTATTCAACGGAGATGTGAGAGGTAATTCTGAGAAAACTCCTATTTCGTGTTATTCTTGGGTAACATACAGACCCACCCCACCCACTTTCATTCTTAAGTGACATTTATTTTTAAGTTGAATTAACTATGAAATGTATCACTGACATCATGATGATAAACCACCCAGCACTTATCGGGTTGCCAATTGTCCAAAGTAGCAAACGAGGTTAACGTTTGTGTAGATCCACACCCTGAGGCTTAGCCAGGCCCATTAAACCGTATCCAACTACCTGTTTACTCACGTCGGTGTTTTCATTTACCATCAAGCAAAAACACAGAGTCCAGTTTTGCCATTGAATATTCAGTGAAAGCAGGTTTATCGGCTCTATGTTACAGTGTATGGTGAGCGAAGCATCCACCACCTTTCCCCTGGCCTTTAATTCATTTCTAAGTTAAAGCCTGTGTATCATTATTCGCTTGAGCTCCACTCGCCAGAGCACCCGAGCCCCATCAACTTGAGGGGGGTGGGGGACGTAGCAGTGGTGGCGAGGTATGGGATTCTTGGCAGAAATTCCCCACAAATTTTATGCCAAGAGCGAAATGGAAACCTCCTCTAATTTTCCTCTCCCCTTAATCCAATGTTTTTCAAGCCCCAGCCCCACCAAGGTCATTATAATCATAGCAAGTGGAAGGGAGCCAGTGACCCGCCATTACAGTAAGGTACAGAGAGCCACCCAGTCAGGAGGAGCCGATATCTGTCTAGAAATGTTAAAAATCGCTCCATCTCAAATGTAGATTACCGAAAGGGGGGAAGGGGGGGGAGTAAGTAAGTAAGCAGAATACAAATGTCCCCCCCAATACACTTAAGGTTGTGATCCTTAAGATATGGACTCCCTCTCAGTCTATATGTTTCATCATACTCACCAGTTTACTTCTAAAGACTTCTGAGGACAAGAATCACGACTGTTGAGAAATGTTATGGGGACTTGTTTGATCTAATGACAACACAGGCTATGATATGAACATTTTGGGACATAATATACCAAAACAACACTGAATAGTTAGGCCTATTCTGATTTATTTAATGTCACTTTTTAAAAACACAAGGTCACAAACGCAAAACCTTCCAGGCATTTTCCACTAACCCTAACTTTAAAGAGTGAGTAATAAGGCAGTAAAAATTACACAAACAATAACACACTGCAAGGTCATAAAGAATGGCAGTTTTCATTGTGGCACCAAAGGTCATGTTTACTTGTCAGACTGAAGGCGCCATACTGTATTGTGACCTCCATAGCTGGCTTATGTACCCACACAAACACAAACACACTGTTCACTTTCGCATGTGCGTGCCACACACGCACACACTTAAGGAAGAGTCTCATCTCACAAGCTGTGCCACAGACGATAGGACAGTGCGCACACACACTGGGCAACACAACCCATATATCTGGGTCTGTGCTAAGATAAAGCACCTCCAGCATTAAAGCCAGTGTATTAGTTTGCCCTTTTTCACCACAGATGAAGAGATTTGAAGCTCGATTTTGTGCTTGTTGGCTGGCACACCACCAGGGTGTTGTTGGCTGAATAATGAAAACACACAGACTGACAGCAAATGGCATGAGGTGACACTTCCATTCTAGAGTGGGAAGATCCGAAACAAAGCGTAAAAAGCTTCTGACAAATTCATACTTTCCTGTGACAGTTTGTTGACTGAGGAGGAAAACAACTCCTAAATCAGAAAAAGGCTTTCATTTCAACCCAGGAACACAGGCACAGCAGTGCTCCACTACAGTGCCTACACAGGAGTACAGGATTTCAGATACGTGGGTGAAGGCTATTTTTGGTCCAGACCAATTACAAAAGCAGATTAATTGAAAGGTTGACATGGGCTATCTTTGGTTTTCTTGCCTAAAAAGACAGAAAATACTGGACTTCATCTTTGACTGATCCAGACAGCATGATGAGGACACCATGTGAATACAGCTTTAATAAACACAACCGCTCACCATTTTCCTAATGCGCTACAATGTGTTGAAAAAAATTAACTCCAGGGTACATTTCAATGATGAAATGGACAATCCGTTTCCATTAGAAGAGCAGGGCAACAACAGTTGGTGCTGAGACATGATATTATGGCATTCTAGACAACAACATTTATAAAAAATGTCATAAATACATAAAATGATACGTGTTCCTGTTAACACAGGGCTCGACAGTAAGGTTTGCCACTGGCAACCATTTTATGAAATTGGCAACTAATTCTTGGACTGTGTTTGCCAACCACTTTGTGACACAGAAAATAGGGACAGCGAACAGCAAAGGGTGCCCACCACTCTCTTCAGCTTTATGCAAGAGGGGATTCAGCTGTCTAAGAAGACTCAATCAAGGCAGATTGGAGGTCATCTCTGAAAGTTGAGATGATGGACAGGCTGATCTTGGAATCTGTGAAGAACACGACAAAAGCTGCACAATCGGAATTTTGTATACCAGGAATTGAGAGTGGACAGTTACGTGCTAACAGATAACTCTTGCGATTCAAATTCCGTAAAGAATGTGATAAAACACAATTATTTTTGCTACATTTTCATGATTAAGCTGATGTATAAATGCAGAATACCTTAATTACTCAAAATGTGTCATTATAAATGGCAAACATATTTCCAGTTGCAGCGACCAAACGCTAATGCCACTTTTAAAAGTTAGTGTGAAGCCATGTAACATAATAAATCCAATGAGAAAAATGTACAGTTTAAATAATCCATAAACCATACTGTATTGTACTCTGCATCTAATCATAAACAAGAGAATGAATGTCACAAACAAAGAACGGAAAGTCAGGTACTGAAAACTGCATGTATTTCATGATTACACTGCACTCCAAACACACTTCATAAAACACATTTTGGTAACTGATGAGAAAAACATATTCAGTGAACAAGTTCTCCAAATGATGACTGCCTCTTGCCGTTGTGCAGAGTTCTAGTAAAAAGTCTGCAACAGTGGGGTATATGATATATATGACCCTGTTCTGTGCAGTTCAACCATAGAGCTTACATTCTCCTTATGTCGCATTTCACTGTCCAAATATCCCTGTCACTTAGTCACACACACACACACACACACACACACACACACAGTCACTTACCACTGTCACCCAGTTTCCACCTCTATGCCTCAAAGCCAACCCCTGCTATTTTCCAAGTTCAACCCTAGGTCAAACACCTGAGCAGTAGATCAGTGAATATTACTACCAAAAGAAGAAGAAGAAACAGCATTTGTGTATATTGTGCGACGCTACGGGGATAATAGCTCCATAATGTACATTGGAGTTAATGTGCCAGGCATATTAAACTGTGACAGGTGCAGCAGGAGCTCATTCATTTGCTCAAACCCTTTGAAATGAAACGAAAGCCCATGTAAGAAAAACTGGAGGAAGAGAGACAACTTAGTGCCTGTTTTCATGGTGGCTGGCTATGATGAACAGCTGGCACGGTCTGACATTTAAGAAACGAAGAAGATAGTGTCATAAGATAGATGCATCAAGCCGTTGTTGACTTAAAGATGAATCACCCAAGTATTCATCCTATTTGCATACCAATGTGACTAATTGAGCCGTTTGCTTACGCAAGTATTGAGCAGAAAATGATCAAGAGCAGGAAATGTCACTCTCGGGATAAATCCTTTAATAATCGTTGTCATTGCCCACTACCGTCTGAGCAATCCTCTAGTGGCCGGTGTGCGTTATCGCAGCTTTTTCATTATCTGGACTGATAAAGCACAATACGAACATCCAAGATACGGAGGGTCAAATGTACAAAAGTAAATCAACCTCCGACCAAAAATCAGACTGCACGGGCTTTACAGTACGTGTCTGCTGCGGCGAAGCGTTTATTTCCAGCAACGTACAAACTGTCGTTTCCCTTTTTCTAACTGCGTTATTGATCGTAGTCTGTCTGCAATGAATGGCTGCAAAGGGGAAGGGGGGGAAAAACCCTGAACTTCAGGTGACCGACCATGGCTCTGACATAGCCTGCATGCAGACTGGGAGGGGTAGGAAATATAGAAATATATATATATATATATATATATATATATATATATATATATATATCGGCTTGAGGTTGGGGTGGAGAAAGAAAAAGAAAATCTCTACACACTTTTTTTTCTCTTCTTTTTTTTTTTATAAAGTCGACGACAAAACAAGCGCGAACAAATTCGGTTCCGCGATCCGGAGCAGCAAAACTATGAGGTGAAAGTTACACGTTTATCGCCGAGGAAATGAAGTTTAGCGAGCGTTGCTAGATAGCGCTGTTGCTAACTAGGAACACCAGGGTACGGGGAGCCAGACTCCGGCTCGTCTGATCCGACTGACCCTTCATTTTATTGCGGCCAGACTCCCAGATCCTCCCCTTTCTACCCCGAAAAGCGAACATAGCCGTGGCGAACACATAACCCGCCGACGCTCGGCCGTTATTCCTCGCACACGCAACCGACACGCATGCCAACTGACCGCAACCTTTAAGCGGAACCGGACCCTCTTATCGATTCTACTCTTAATAAAAGCCACGTATCGTTTATCCACGCACTGCCTTAGCTACCGTTAACCATCGCCAACAACATGGCTGCCTCGCTCGGACCTAAAAAGGGAGAAATAACCTACGCCGAGTCTTTTGTCTGTTTCACCTCTTTAACCCTAAACTACTGCGCAAAACATACGGAGAGCCGTTAAAATGGAACAAATCGAGTGAAGGACTTACGTGAAGGCAGGCGCTTGGGTTGCTCCTGCTTCCTCCTTGGCATTTTCCCCCGTTTTTAATCACATTCTCGTCCTTGTTTAGGGATAAGAAGAAAAAAGGTTTTTCCCATTGAGACTGGAGGCGCCAGTGATGGCAGGGACTTGGTCGTGCACCTGGCTTTGCTCGGTTTAAAGTGTATTGTTGGGGAATGGGAACACAGGCGGAGGAGGTGCCGCTGTTGTTGTTGCCGTGTCTTGACTATGGCTGCTCTCGGTGCAAGTGTGTCTCCGAGCCCCTAACTAACACTAATGCAGGGATCAAAGGGCAGCAACAGCAGAGCAGCCACACACACACACACGCGCGCGCGCGCGCGCGCAGGCACGCACACATACACACACGCACATTCACACGCTCACGCACGCACTCGAACACGCTCTTGCGCGCACACGCACATTCGAGGAGCTCGCCCCCGAGAGCAGCGGACGGACAAGGTGCCCCCAAGCTTTCAGGGTGTATTGCTGAAAAGAAAATGTATTTGGGGAAAGCAAAAAAAAAAAAAGCAAAGAGGGTATAAATCTGCAGAGGGACCACATTGATCGAGTCGAATCACATTAACGGAATCTATTTAATTAACTTCAAAAATAATATAATGGTGAGTGACGATAATAATTTATGCAATAATGCGATGATACAAATATGAATGTACACGTCAATTTAGACGTTATAAATACATAACGCAGATGTTACACATGCATTTATCTTGCTTTAGCAAAACAGACAATGAAGCACTATAACAAAATCTGTATCTTAATTAAAGATATGAATCCCAATTGCAGCAAGGTAAAAAAAAAAAAAGTGAAGCTAAAAATGAATTATTATGGGCTAATTTTGACTGGATGACATTTTGACACCTTGATTTTGCAAACTTACATTACATATATTAAACATATGGTGCTATGTTTTAATATTAATACTGTGGAATTTTAAAACTATATAAGTATTATTATCCACAGTATTTATATACTTAAAGATGAAGACATCTCAAGTCTTTGGCTTATTATATCCACTCTTTCTGCAGAAAAGTCACAAAAACTAGGCTGCCATTTCACCGTGAATGCTGAACTATAAAAAGTTACATGAGGAAAAACTACTAAAAGCCTCAACTGTTGATTGACTAATAACAAAAACATAATCATGATCAAACGTTCCAATATTTTAATTTGGTTTATATGTCATCACCTACTCTTGCCCCCACGTCTCACACACAGGCTTCATACATGTCAAGCTGCTAATTTAAAAACTGCCTGCTGAGTTAGACCTACAATTTGTCTATTAAAAGAACAGTAATACAAAAAAAAGTACATTGTGTGGGAACCAGAATCAAATCAGGTGGGGGACAATAACAGGTGTCAGTGTCAGAAAAATGTCCAACAATTATCAAAACCCAGTGTAGTCATCTCCTCATCAAAGTTGAGAGACCAAAACTGGCCAGAGCTGAATCCTCCTCCCTCTCAGCTGGGTGTTGGGGCTTTTTCACAGCGCAGGCTGTCCCCCACTCCCTGCTGTTGGACTCCTCCAGGCTGCGTTCTGTTGGCCTGCCGCGTTCTTTCACACCTCGTCCGTGTGTGAGGAGAGCTGTGTCTTCATCCCTCCATCCTTCCATCCTCCAGTCCATCTCCTGCCATGCCTTCCACCCACCCCCAGCGGAGGCGCAGGAGGCTCGTTACCGTGGCAATTAGTGAAAAGCCTAAATTAGCCCTCTTGGCTGTCCACAGGTGACAAAGACACTTTGCATTTCTGCTAATTAGGAAACAGAACAACATGATTAAATGGGGCCTATCAGGAGGAGAGTGGACAAACATGTTCCACAAATAGAAAGGAGTAATATTTTATTGCATCTCCTGCATGAAACGATTAAGACATCCCATTAGGTTTTTCATTTGTGGAGAGGATAATGTTGGGTTGTGATACGGAATATTATAATGGATTACATTACAATCTTAATAGTGTGAATGTGTTTGTCTATACAGCTGTGTTTCTCACCTTTACCTGCAGATGGATGGTCTGTGGACAGTTGCTCTGACCAAAGAGTGGATGAGCTGCTACAAGGGAGAGGTTAAATCCTTTTTGGTTTTTGCATTTCTTGCACATTGTCTTTTTTCTGTCAGCACAAAATATGCATATGGCAGGACCTCGAGATGATTTCTCTAAGTACTCAGGGGAAAAGTACTTTGATATCCGCTATAGTTCTGCTGGCATAACATTCAACTTACCGTAGACAACGAGTTTATAATCAAACAGTTTGTCCAACATACATGTGTTTCTGTGATTTCATGCACGGATAAGCTAGAAATAAGATTTTTTTAAAGCTGACTATATATATATATAAGAGCATACATAGACATCGTCTGGTTCAGATCAGTGGCCATGTCTATAAAATGCAGTGCAGTATAGGAACAAGATGTGTAATATCCCACTAAATCATTGTAATGCAGAAGCTCTGCGTTGTACGCTTTGATGAAATAACAGATGAATGTCGTTGTTCTGCGGGTTTCTAGATTTCAGAAAGTGAAGTTAATGCAGACAGATTTCGTATTAACAATCCAGGGAAGCAGAAATTGTCCTGCTGGACGGCTTAATCAGTGCTAAATCTTGCTCTGTGTATTCAGCCTTTGCTTATTACACCACATTAGGGCTAATTAATGATTGCAAACTCCATGTAATATCAAACTTCCTTTACCAGACTGACTTATTTCAGATGCAAATCCGTGCGGAAATCTTAAACTTTAGTACCCACCAAACATTTTCATAAATAAAAAATTATCTATACTAGACTCCAAGTGTCTTGATGGTGTTTTGTTTGAGTTTGGTCACCACAGGGAGGTCACAGCCTGTTCTGTGACCCTGACAATGCCAGGCAGCTGAGGTAATGCTGGCAACAGGGCAGTCTGCTGATAGTAGCCATGGCAACACTGCCATGACCTCAGCCGGGGTTGAACCTAAAGGTCATTCCTCATTGCTCCGGGGAAGAGTGCTCCAGCTATATTACCAGGGACATCGCTCAAATTTCCCAGCTGGAACACTGTACTTATTCAAAATGGCTTTCACCGTAAAGCCCTAAATAACACCACAATAAGTGCTGTTCATTTGGGTCTGCTTTTCTAATGAAGTGAAGATGTAGAAAAGATTCAAGTTCAATTAGAATGGTTTTGTTTCACTCACCAATAACTGGCGCAGGTTCCCTGCTTTAGAAAACTGCTCATATTGTCAGTCGGCATTATTACTACTTATTAAAATGGTTCCCTATAGTGGCACAACAGTTAGTGGAGGCTAAATGAGTTTCAGGTGCTTCAGTGGAGGATGGAGCAGACTGGAGAGAAATGAGCTAACTTGCCTCTGTGCCTCGGGGGCAAACTGAACATCCTCCAGTTTCTTCTCCTTTTCACTGCCTCTTTTTCTTCCATTTCCTCCAAGCTCTCGGCCCCTGTCCTGTGCGGGCAAGGCTGGTCAGGCTAACGCTAGGCTCGGCCAGTCAGATGTTGCCCTGGGGTAAACAGAAACATCTGTCCCCTGCCCAGCCGTGACTGTCGCTGAGTGATAAATCCTGGGGTGGCTTGTGCCAGTGCTGTCCGGCGTGCCACCTGTCCCCCTTCTACACAATATCCCTAACCGTGCACACACACTTCACCCTATTTGCACTCGTTCGCCTTCATCCTGACAGTGTGACAGAAGCAGGTGGTTCACACCCTTTTTTGCCCTCTGGCCTTCTATGCTCTCGTCCTCGGGTGGCACATTTAATGCAGGGAGCGAGAAGGGTTGTCGCCTCTAGCAAATACCAGCGGAGAGATCCCTGTAGGTTATGCTGCAGTGGTCCTAGGAAACTCAAAAGCCTGTAGACGTTGTTTACTTTAATCAGACATAGAGTCTGCAGATCAGATCAACTGAGTTTCACTAAGGTCAACAAAATGCTCAGTGAAAAAAAGAAACATTAGAAAGTGCTGTTTTTCCCCCCGAGGATGCCACTTCAATTGCAAAGATGTTTGACTTATTTAAGGATTGTTATGCTATAACCCATCTGACCTTCTTGTAAATTCAACTGCCAGACAAAAGCCTAAACACATACTGACTTTCTCTGTCTGCCATGTCTTCCTCTCTCTGCTACCACTTCCTCTCTTTGCTACTACTACTTGTATTAAAGTGACAGAGGCAGGTGGCCAACTTCCTGGCCTTTGACCTTCAACAGTTTCCCCGCAGTAAGACGCCAGTGCAAACACACACACACACACACACACACACACACATGCACACATACACACACACACACACACACACACACACACACACACACACGGAGGAGGAGCCTATAGGTTGGCCTGGGTGAACTGGGGCAGAGGTCTTGCAAAAGGCCCTGGAGAGAAGCGAAGGTCCTTCAACTCGGGGACAAGAGTTATTTTAGCAGTGCCAAACCTGACAGACTGAATGATAATCCCCGCAGTGCCAACGCCAATATTCACATCAGAAAGAAAGAGATATGCCCAGTATAAATGCAGCCCTGTCTAACTAAATACGGACTGAAAACTGAAATAAATCAGTGTGATTAGTGGCACACTCCTTGTGAACACAGTTCTAAAAACAATGTGCTCCTTTATCATTTCAAGCAGTTTCCAAACTGAACTGCAATACATTTTTCCCAGAAAGTCACAAAGCACTAGAACAGTAACACTGTCTGCCAGCTTCCTCTAAATCACTTTTTCTTATTCCAGAGGCTCTGCGAGCAAAAATTAATATAATATATAACATGATAATTACAAAAAGTGTTATGAACAGCTATTCATATGTCCACCTGTCTGCCCTTGACTGCTTGATATACCTTTTTTATTTACAATATGCCTGCATTTATCTGATTCATCTATACTTTTTGAAATAATATCAGATGAAGGAGCACTTCACCTCTCAAAACGTGTGTTCTTTTGAGGTGCACTTTAGGCTTGCGCATATCTGTGTGTATGATTTGAATGTTTGTTTTAATGCGTCTATGTGTGTGTAAGAGGACCCCCGCTGATTAATGTCACTTCGTACTGTAATGGAGCGTGCTGAACATGTTCTGATCTCTGTAATGTGTTACCAGTCTCAGCTTGATTTTATTGCCATGGTCTAATAGGATATTGCCACTATCACAATTTGGATTAACTTCCATATCACTGCTGTTAAACCGAGAGAGATTTGTATGTGTGTGCACACAAATGCTGGAGAAGTGGGGATGTCTATCAGGGTGGGCCGCTCTGGTCGATTAATTTCACATTCGGCACCTCCTTCATAAAGTGTCTTTTCTGTTTCCCACCACAATCATTTTCATTATAACAAGTTACAGCTGCTGTTTTTTCCTCTCATTTATGTTTTTGACCCTGTGTAAAACAAGGTACTGCTGTCTGAATTTGCTACAGGGGACATTGCACTGGCAAGTGCCTTTGTGTTTGTTTTTTTCCAGCCTTATATGATTGGCTTGCATCTGACGCACACACACTCACACACACACACACGCACACGCACACACGCACACATGCACACACACACACGCACACACACACGCACACACAGGTATAACGAACCCTAGTAAAGAGGTCTGGCATGCTTTTGTCTGAAAATTTCTTTTGCCAGCAGGAAGCAGGGAACTCTATGCAGAGGCGGCTGCCCTTGCTCTGTGAGTCCTTTGTCTCCCTACATCCCCAAGCTCCACCTCTCTCTCAGCCAGCCCTCCAATGAGAGAGCCTTCAGGTGTTGACCTTATCGGGTGGAGGTCAAAGCCAGGTCAGGGATCTGTTGCTAGGCTACCATCAGATAAGTGGCGAGGGTAGGCAGCAGTGGATAGCTCTGTCATTCAGGGCTTGTCATGTAATCTTGTTCATTTGCAGACAATTGTCTGGACGTCAGAGAGGCTATCTGGCCCATACTGTTGTAATGAAACACATTAAAATATTAAAACCAGCCATGCTGAGCATTGGCAGCTCCGCTTGGCACATGCCTTTTTTTTTTACTGTCATGCCAACTGTCACGCAGTAACATGAACCCCTTAAATACGCTAGTGTGGCTGGCTGTGTAGGAAATGTGATAGAGGACAGGATGCAATTCATTTAGAGTTTTTTTTATTTCTTCCCGCATCATTTGAATTTTAAGCAAATGCAATAACATGAATATTGAAATGAATAAAACCTTGTAATGAAGCTTCATTTCAGCAGAATTATTTATATAATCAGAGATTAAAAACTTGAAATATTGATCGGGAAAGAACAATCCATCTGTGGACATACAGTTTGTATGCATTTTTCTTGCAAATACTGTACATAAATCAAGGAATTCATTCATGGATCGTGACTGATTTAGGGGTACAGGTGGGAAGGCATCTTGTTGTTTGCTAACCTACAACCTTTAAATAGAGTACAACGAGTGCTACAGCAGTCTGACTGAAGAGGGAGCGGGAGGGAGGGAGGGAATAAGAGAGAAAGAAAAAGAGAGAGATAGTTGTTGCATCTTCACACAAACATGGTCTGTTCTCCCACTCTGCCATTCCACCACCTGGACCGAGCTATGTGGGAGACTGTGCCACACAGTGATGAACGACACCAAACAGGACAATTTCTGTTCACACTGTGGGTCATATGCAGTAAGACGGGTTGACACAGCATCTGTGTCATATCACGAGTTCCTCTTTGGTGACACCTGCATTTTGTCAATGTCACCCGCTCAGCCGTTCAGGTTAACCGGCAGGTCTGGGAGGAAGTGGCCTTCGAAGGGCCGTTTGAGGCGCAAGACCTCAGACAGTTAGACATAAAGAGACCTAGATAAGGCACGTGGCAATTTATCCATGCCAGTCCTTGTACTGCAGCTCCAACATGGGATCTCGTCTGTTAGATTGGCGCATTGTGAAAAGAGGTTCTCAGTGTCTGGGCGCTTGCCAGCTGACATTCCACGGAGACAAATTGAGAGAGAGGCTCCGGCAGATTTATCGGGCCATTGGCTCGCCTCAGGAATTCTCTTGTAACATGGCACTCCTGTGAAAGGGATAAAGAAATTAGTGTAAAACAGTCCCCCCACCCCCACGCCCCCTCTCCCACAGCACCCGTTTAGATATCTACTTGTACCCCCCACACACACACTTACATATATACAAATGTGGATGAATACAAGGTGGACGGGTCTGAGCTTGAGTCCTCTTATTTCTATGAATATTCAAGAGGGTGGGCAAGAGAACGCTGCTGTATTCTGGCTGATGAGTCACAGGTCCTCAGTGGCAGGAAGCACTGCTGGTCAAATGACAGAGAGAGAGCAGGAGAGGGAGACATGGACGAGAGAGGGAGATCTGTGTGTGTGTGTGTGTGTGTGTGTGTGTGTGTGTGTGTGTGTGTGTGTGTGTGTGTGTGTGTGTGTGTGTGTGTGTGTGTGGGATTTGAAAGGAACTGCTCCTGGCTGTCTTGGATATTTATTCCTTTCTAAAGCAATGAGGTGTTTGGAGAAAGAAGCCAGTTATGTGTTCAGTGAGAACAGAGAGCATTCTTTTGCACTTGCCCTAACAGACTATGGTCTGTGAATGTAAGCACGAGTCTTTGCTTCTGACCTGTCGTTGATCAATAGAGAAATTTGATTGGCTTTTTCCAAAATGTCTGAAGAACACGATCATCCAAATACATAATGTGTTTTTTTTATGTTTTATATTCAGACAAGCATACATTATATATGAAGTAATAAGGATGAATTAATAATTACTGGTATAAGCATCCCTGTTGGAATTTCACTTCCTGGTTTTGCATACAATAGAGCCCTAATGCCATCCCCCATATCATCTGTCAGCATCTAGAGGTTATCTGCCAAGTTGATGAACAGAGAGATTGGCTATGAAACACAAGGTGTGACAGTATGGCAATATGTTATAGTATGCAGGCAGAGCTCATCAGGAAAGAGAGGACGAGCGGCTTTGTTCCAAATGTCACGATGCATATTTATGGGCGCACTGGAGTGGCTCCTTGTATAAGCACCATTCACCATCTATCAAGCAAAACCACTACAGTGTCTCTTTGACAACTTGGTAGGATAGTGTTGTGTGACAAAGTGATCAAACTGGGCGATCTGCTCATGGCTCGAGCCAAGTTTTCTTGCGAAACTGAGTGTCATTTAGACAGTCAAGACAATAAAGCATGCTGAGGTTAACAAAGTGTAATTATTAGTTACTGTGCACACAATTATTTTCATGACAGGGAGGCTTCTAGGCAAAGTTATCCACAGAAGCTTTGTCATATTGTTGAACAGTTTGTATTTTTATTGCATAATGCTCTTTTTGTCTTTCTAATGCGACAAAAAGGAACACTGGGGTGTGGAGCTTTAAAATGCATCGCCTCCGTTGCCTTGGATTGAGATATTAAAGGGAAGGGAGAGAAATAAGGTGACATGGGAAGGGTTGTCAGACAGAAAGCAAGACAGACAGGCAGATACAAGCAGCATAAGCTCCACTGAGCTCTCTCTCCACTAAGGAGGATCTCAGGAGAGTTGTGCTGGCTGGCTGCGCCCGGGCCATATAGCAGAGGATGGGCAGTCTGACTGTCTGCCTGCGGTGCCACTCCTTGGGGAAAGAGCAAGGCTCCAGGGCTGTAGCTGATTTGAGATGGTCCCAGGACTAATCCCTGGGGGACACCAACCAGGGAGAATTGGTTCTATGAACCTCTCTTTTCAGGCTTTTTGAAAGCAGTGGAGCTTCGTGGCTGTAGAGAGACGGAACAAGAGGAAGGCTTTCATTTTGACTGTGAGCAGCTCAGTGGATTTCCTCCAAATTACAGGGAGTGATTACATCCCACCTTGTCTGCCTCGCGCCACCCCCTTCTTCTAGCATGGGGCCCCTGGGCAGCCAACCACTGTCAACTGTCAGTGCTCACTGCTGAGTCATTAAGTGTAAGTTGAGCGATGTGTCATTGGCACAGAAATAATAAGGAGCAAAACCCAAAGCGCAGGGACACTGGGTTCACCCTGTGGGTAATTCACCGCTGCTTATACAATGTCTTTACTGCATAGTTGCGGGCTATGACGAAGGAATTCTGAACTCTTATAGAGGATGGAAAGTGGATGGATGTGGAGGTACAACCACCTGTTTTGGTGAGCTCTTTTGCTGCTGCAGTTACATGAACCGACATGGAGAGAGTCACGGGAGCTTTGAACAAGTGAGCCATTTAAAACAACCCTGGGTGCCACAAAGGCAACTGATCCAAGCATCCAGCCATGCCGCTGAGGTTTCCTGGCCCCTTTTTGATAGAAGAAAGGTTTCCCATCGCTTCCAAGCTATTACCTCCATACAGTTAGGGATTACATAGAAGCAAGAACAGGGACACTCTGTCTACCTATCTGTTTTTTATTTGAAAACTCCCCCAAGCTTTTCCATTATCTTCTCCATATCAAGCTTGACCTGAAGAGAAAACCTGGCTTCAGAAGGGTCAATGCAGTCTAGACTCTCTCCTCATCCTGTACAGCCGACCCCGACCTCCACCTCCACCCCCATCCTGCATATTGCTTTAGGATACAAGAGGGATGTGGCTCCTATTCTCCCCCTTCCTTATTTCCACTCACCTCAAGCCTCTGCCTCCTTTGGTCCAGTCCCCCATTTCCCACCTACAATAGCATCTCCCGTCACCATAATCTTTCTATTTCACGAGCCCGCCCCTTGGGCTTAAGGGGTCTAGAGATGGAGATGGGATTTGTCTCTCAATTGACAGCACTGCCGGTATGCTTTCTGACTGTCCACTCTTATACTAGATGGTCAGCGCATTCTTCTAAAGAAAAGTAATTTGCTGTACAGACAACGTTGTCTTAGATATTTAGGGAATTTGGCCTCATAGAGCTGACTAGTAGTAGAGCCACACTGAAGAAAGGAGTTAAAAAATAACTGATATACTGATAACTAAGATACTAATAAGTATATCATGAGATAGATAAAATACCATATGTAGAACTGGAACAATTACTCATTATAAGGATGCTGCTAATAAACCATGCTCCTTATACTTCTGCCTAAATCTACTACTACTAAGAATGAACATATGTTGTTATATGGGAACCATTTAATAAAATATAAAAATGATAATATATTAGACATTTAAAGTACTGAAAGCAACAGGTATTTAACCTGCATTAATGTATTATGTTTTAGCCACTTGGGGGCGGTTGTAACAATCTGTGAACACAACACCTATTACCTATTATCATCTTTTATGCGCATTGACATTTAATTCATTTTTTATTCTATGTATTTATATAGCCCAAAAATCCCAAATTTGCCTGAGGGCTTTGCGATCTGTACAGTATACAACATCCTCTGCCCAGGACCTTTGCAGCAGAACAGGAAAAACTCCCCCAAAAACTCTTTAACGTGGGAAAAAGGAAGAAACCTAAGGGAGGGTAACAGAGAAGGGATCCTGCGGGATGCACAGAAGTGCAATATCTATATGTACAAAATGAACAAAACAGGTTATTGTGTAACTAGTTATCAAACAGTTGCTTATTTACACATATGTAGCAACAGTATCATTCATTTGGAGTTGTGTTTCTCTCTACCTGATGAATGTAAGTGTAATACTCATTCTCTTTTAGCTCTGTATCTGGCTCTTACACTGCTAAATGCTGCACTTTTCTCTCCAGCTAGCCGCTAACTCAGTGCGCTGTTCGCTGTACAGTGGTTTTTTTAGAGCATTTGGTATTTTCTGAAAACATCTGCATGCTTACAAGAGCAGTGAGAATCAAAACAGTTAAGTTGTGGGCCTTTTACTCAAAACCACAAGCTGAAAGACGCTGAAATGCTCCACATTCAGAGAGAAGAGGAGCTTTCTGTGGATTTTTCACTGCAAGAGACCTCTTTTATGTTAAACATCGACAATTCAAAATTAAATAACAACAAACAATCATACAAATATAAAAAATAACCTTTTCCCCCCCTGTTGATGACTAATGCAAAAGTATAACACATCACAGACAGAATAAATACTTAAAGCAATTGACCACAAAGAGGTAGGTTCAGTGCAACAAACTATTTAATGAGGTTGTAAACTGGTCTTTAGAAGAAATTAATTGGTACACAAATGTAAATCGGCCTAATTACCAATGAGTTTAATGTTAAATAACACATTTGAAATACTGACTGTCGGGCCAGTATATGGATCAAAGCTAGAAGCAAAAACAAAGCCCATTAATGCTTATGTATTTAACTGCTATTACAGGGCATGTAAAAAAGGTTTGGCATTTTAAAGGTGTACTCCTACACACTTCACTTCTAAATAATGTATAGGCTGCAGAATGTGTGGCCATCATTGTTGACATGTGATCTGTGGTAAATGGGATGTGATGTTGACGATGAATTTAGAGCAAAGTGTCAATGTTTACAATTAACCCTGAATCATTATCTATCCTTGGTGAATTGTCTGCAGGTTACAAGCGAAACACACTTATCTCAGGGCCCTATACTGCGATTTCTCTAGGATTGCTCGGTTCACACATATGGTCTCATTGCCTACAAGCTGCATATTAAAACATATACATATCTCAGTGAGGATGTAGCCTTGGTCTTAAGTTTAACTTGTATCTTAACCATATGGCCTGGGAACAAATTATCACTTTATTATTATTATTGGTTTTATTGTATTAAGCAATCAAATTATGGGTAGTTACATTTGGTGCATTCAGGGACAGAGCTGCATAATGAGTGTGGAACATTTCAAATAGCAAAAAGCCACTTTCTATTACGACTAAGGCCTTCTATTATGATAACAAAGAACGAGTAAATGTAAGTGCACAGAGGTCATTTCTGAAGGCTACAGAGATAAACTGGGATATTTTTTTCTTTCCAAAAAATTCCTTCAAAGCGAGAAACAACGAAGGGAACAGGGGACAAGGGAGAAAAAAATCTTCATTGAATATTCATTAACCGGTGCCTAGGTGTATACATGGCTCTTAACCACTCTTGTTTATGACTTAAGGACTTGTAGTACTGACCTTAGTTTAACACAGCAGCAGATACCAAATTAACCTCTAGCCTCCACAGGGCTAGCCATGCCCTGCTAACAAGCAACCTGTCTAGACACACAAGAGGTACTTTATGATTCCACCTCTCACAATCCCCCTCTCTCTCTCTGTCTCTCTGTCTCTCTTTCTCTCTCTCGCTCTCTGACTCTCTCTCTCGCAACCTCTCTGTCTCTGTTAACACGTACTGGCACATCCTCCCTCCCTCTGTCCTCTTCTATCTTTCACCTCACCATTTCATCCCTATTTTGCCCCTGCACCATTTTTCATGTACCTCCCAAGCTGTGCAGTGTTTGGGTCATGCACCCAGCAACCAGAGTTTTATCAGATGGTAGACTTTGTCTTATCCTTCACAACACGGCCTGGCCACAGCAGAATTGAATAATGAAAAGATCTGACACCTCTAGGGTGCTTGATTTCAATAGCATTCGCAAAAAATAAGAATCATACAATAATGCTTTTTTTTTAAAATATGAAACGATTCACATTTCAAAGGCAATGTCCCTTTAAGAATAGTAAACAACTTGGAATAGGAATTACCTAGAGATTAAAAAATATATATATATAATCTAAGGTGCAATAAGGTCACTATACTCAAGTTTGGATATCATACATAGTATAACTACAATTTTATCATGAGTATGCTAAATAAATAAGATTAAGCAAATAAGACAACAAATGAGAAATATGTAAAGATAAAAATAAAATGTAATTATCTGTCAAAAAGACAAATATTGAGGTATTTCCAATAGTTTTATGTTATTTCTTCCCTGAAGAACAAAATACTGTACTTTAGTTTAATAGTTATGTCAACAAATAAAATATTATTTTTATATTATAATTCCCCCAACTCAAGGTGATGTTATTAATAAAAACCTCAACATATTCAGTTTACTATCATGACAATGAAAAGCAATCCTCACAATCGCTATCAAAATACTGTTGAATCATTTTCTGTTAATCGACTAATTTGTACAGTCAAATAGGATCCACACATTCCCCCTTCTCTCTCTGGCAGCTCATACCTCAACCCAGTATGTACATCTGGTGACCAGCTACAAGCTCAATGTCCAGAAGCAGCCAAAGACTGTGCACGTTTGCACAGGTTCATGGAGGCTGTGCTATAAAAACTGAGCACATGCAGGAACACATTTCTCCATCTGACATCTGTGAGATATGATGATGGTACAATACGGTTGGGCAAATTGTAACACTAGCTTCTATCTTCTTTCCATATTATACTTTGACAACAAGACTGTCATATTGAAATGTTAGAATTAATATTTCTATCAAAAAGTGTAAGATCATACATTAGTATTTATATTGGATATATGGTAAATAGAATGTGTCATTAGGATGAATTACACATTTTAGTTTGTACTATGCCCTTTTATCAAGATAATGCTGTGTTTATGATTCCCATAACAATTTTGTCAATATCCCAGACATTTCTATCTAAGTTTTTAGTAGATTTTGGTTGTTTCAGCTGAGATTTACATACTTTTTTTCAGGTAATGTTTCTAAAAGTTATGTCAGTTACAATGTATTTTCCAAAAGATATGTATAGTTGGAGATGGGGTTATAGTGCTGCTACATGCACAACTTCAGGATCAGACAATATAAACTAAGTCATATTTAGCCAATTTTAGGTGGAAACATAGGCCCAGACTTTTCATCGGCTTGTGAAGTGTACAAAGAGCTGTAGAGTAATCTGCATAAGTACAATTATACTGTGTTGCAAATGAATGCTCTGTTGACTGAACATGTGTCTAAAACACAGGGAAATTCTCTCAATTACTAGTGTCTGTACGTTGTTCTGTCTCTCCAGCTCTCAACTCTTTCACAGTCTGTACCACTGCGCTCTTTGTTTTTTTTGTCCTCACCCGGTCTCCGTATAGTGCTCGTCTCTGATTGGTCAATACGCGGTCCATGCCAAATACAATCGTTTGGAGAACGTCTATCTGGTAAGTAAAATGCTACTAAACACGTAGCCACTGATAACAACTATAACAAGCAAACACCTCCACCGAGTCCAGTAAACGTATGACACGTAGTCACACGTTTAACGACCCCCCTCTCGCACCCTTAAGTTAAAGCACATTCATTGAAGAGTTTGCAGTTAGCAGGTTAGCTACAGCAATTAGCTAGCAGCTAACGCTACTTGCCCACACAGTATTATGCCAATTAACAATTAGCTAGCTGTTTACCACTACATTGGTTTTGGACCCGTCATAATTATAGCTATGTGCTGCTACACTCGCAAAATAGTGTTAACAAGACTTCGTTGTTGGTTTGAATGAATGAACGCCATCGTGCACGAGTTAGCTGGCACGATGCTAATGTGGCTGTTTGAAAGACACTGCGATCATAACATGACGCTTAATCGCTGCTCATCTTCAACCCTTTCAGATCGCAGTCAAGATGAGTCTGAGAAAGCAAACCCCGAGCGACTTCCTGAAGCAGATAATCGGCAGACCAGTGGTGGTCAAACTGAACTCTGGCGTCGATTACAGAGGTAATGACCCCGGCGTGTCTAACCCATCCACTTTTTTTTTTTCCTCCCATAATGCCATTTTAAAAGAGAGGAAGTTCTCGTTTGCCAAACATGTATGATGTGTGTCACGTTACAGGTGTCCTGGCCTGCCTCGATGGCTACATGAACATTGCCATAGAGCAGACGGAGGAGTATGTGAATGGGCAGCTCAAGAATAAGTATGGAGATGCTTTTCTCAGAGGAAACAATGGTAAGATTCTCGAATATAGAATTATATCTCCAATTTATAGACACGTAGGCACTTAAAGACTTTGACAAAGAGTGCATGGTTCTTGTTGCAAGGTTACATGTGTGCACAGTTTGGTCAAAGTGAGGGACTCCGGTTATAGACACAAACTCTGGCCTTTTGCACAGCGGACATTTTTGACATTCATAGTAGAAAAAGCACTAATGACATTGAAGATGTTTCCGTTCTATTCAAGTGTCCTATTGTAAAATTTAAATATAGTTATCCTATTTTTATTTTTGTGTGTGTGCGCCCAACAAGAGTATTTTACTGCCAGAGACTCATTACATGGTGCCAGTTAACAGCTTGAGTGACAACACATAGCTCTACTGTTGAACAAACAAAAAGTCCAATGGCAGAGAAAGACTTGATGGGTAAATCAACTATCAAAAAACACATTGTATTCTGATGTTCCTTAGTTTTAAAATGTTTCTTTAGCTCTCCCCATTCAAAAAGAATGAACTGTCTCTTTTTAAACTATTACTCAATAGGCTTGTACTATTGAAAATGTGGAAAGCTTAAATCAACCGCCATTGGCTCTCCGGCTTATTGTTTTTAACTTTTGTCTACTGTCAATCCTTGATAAATAAAGGATTGTAGTAAGTGAGTTTCATATGATCTGTATCCACCATAACAGTCAGAAGAACGTATCTTCTAACTGCTGATGTCTAGATTTTTCCTTACACCAGCGATGTACGATATTTACAGTCTGATTCCCTCTTGAATATGAGTCATGCTGGCCAGTGCAGTTCTCACTGTGATAAAAGGGCCAGCAGCTGAAGATAGGGCTATTTTAGTCTAAACAGAGCAGGTTGATAAAATTAGATGATATTTACTCGACTGCTTTTCTGTACAGTCCAAGCATTACACCTCCAATCCACCAGAATGACCAGTGCGAAAACAATTCCACATATCTCGGATGAGAATTAACGTGGTTCAGTATTAACCCCAGATAATTTATTTATTTGTGGTGTATCATAGGAAGTGAAGGGTGAGGTGAAAGCAAATGGAACCGAGCATCAAGAGTCAGCTGTAAAAAATATTATAACTCCACTGTATTTGGTTGGGCCAGCCAAATAGTTGACCTCAAGTACGAACCTTCATCTTTGGAAAGCATGATCACATCCAATGAATCAAAACGAGAAATATAAATAATTAATTTCAGATTTGTCTCAGATGTTATTGTGTTCCTCAGCAAAACTACAGCCTTCAATGTTCTTAATATTTTTTTTCCCCCCTATCTCTCCCCAGTCCTTTACATCAGCACCCAGAAGAGGAAAGCGTAGTGAAGACCCTTCTGTTTTTCATCTTTATTTTACAGTGGTTGATGTGTCAGTGGATGACTGTCCTGTTTTTGGTTTTGTAAAGCCTGATGTCCTGAAGAATGTGGATTTTTGTAAAAGTGGAATTAGTTAATAAACCCATAGTTTGGCTCTATGTCTGATTATTCACACATTTTGTTGTTAACATCACAAGGAAAATGATAACAGGTATTTGTTCTTGTACTCTATTGTTCTTTGTTAAAATGTAGATGGAAGTTTGAACTAACAGTATACTTTCAACATTTTCTGAAAAGGAATTGTCATTCCTGTGCAGAGTTGTTCATATTGTAATATCTTGTGATTTAATTCTTGGCTATATCAGGCTTCTCCACTGCCAGTGGAATAATGTAGGGTGTTTTGTGGCCAAATCATTCACTCAAAGTTTACCCCTGGAGCAAGCAAATCTACCACTGTTTTACCACAAGGCTTCAAAAGGATTAGAACATAATTTTGTAATTTGTCAGTACTAATGTGCTAATTGTGTACTTGATCTTGATACGACTTGCCTGCAGAAACCCATTACTGAATGGCCTGTGTACAAATGTACTCCTCATCCTGCATTTACTTTACCTTACAAGTCATTTGATGAACAGCTGTTTGTACAATAAAAAAAAAAAACTGTTCAAGTAATGTTTCACATATAAAAAAAAAAAACTATTTCAATTGTAAATTCATTTTTTAAATAGCTTGTTTTCAGAGCGCGCATGAGTAATGAAAGTGTTCCTGCGGCTCGAGATGATGACTCAGTCCAGTAATGTACCTGCATCTGAACTTTGATGGAGCGTCCATACATACAAAAGTAACTTGTTGCTCTAATGCAGGATTATGGAACAATTCAATATGCGCATGTGAAAGAAAATCCTTCACTTACTGGCCATTTAAATATCCACTACTGAATAAAAGAATGTGACTGCAGGACTAATCCATAAATGGTGCCACCTGCAGGCTATGTCAGGCTGCATTAACATGTAAACAGATCTGTCAGATCAACTCCCACCGCCCTCTGCAGCAGACTTCCATGTTTTAGTGCCTTTAAATGTCGCAGAACACACAGCTTACCTTTTGTCATCCGTGGCTGCACTGGGATGCTCTTTGTTCGTACGGTTGGCTCTGACGATGCCTCGTGAAAATAAATGCAGCAGTGTATATGCAAAGAATTGGAAGTTTATTCCATTTTAGTGTGGCCTGTGGTAATTTAGCGAATGAGTTCAAAAGTGGCATCACCTCATTACGCTAAGATAAGAACGCTATAAATATATGATTCATTAGGCTCTTAATGAGAATGCTGTAGTGAGGAGGCAGTGAGGGGAATTCTTTCCCTTCCAAGGGTGGATTTTTGAGAGCCTTGTTTTCCAACCTGTACATGCGCACTCTGGCCCCTGGAAGGAGACAAAAGGCTGCCAAGGTCAGGCCCGACTTGAGAATGAAGGACACGTTATTGATCAAACTCTGCCGAGCTGGAGCTGTAGAGAGGGAATGTTGGGGGGGATTGAGCTGCAACACACACACACACACATACACTGACAGACATAGGCACCGAGTGATTTGTACACAGAAACGCATTGTACACAGTGCAACACACAAAGAATAATTATGGCATCTAGTGAGGGTTAGTACAGGCAAATATTTACCCACTGGAATCATAACTGAGCCGCTGGCTTTGTGGCCTCGCAGGGAACCCAATTAATACTATTCACGCAAATGACCTAGTGGCAGACGTCACGCTTATTGAACCATGAGCTTTTTTTCCAAAAACACTGAACTGATGCAGTCACGTTTTCATTTTGCATGTCCATGTCAACATCAGATTATTGATTTTTATCCCCCCACATCTTTTTCCTCCTTTTTTTTGATAATTATTATAATAATATATATTTTTCCATAAGGTTGTTTCAAGATGCCGTAGTTTGCGTTGGGCTACTGGTTCGTCCCCACGCACCTCATAAACGCAGACGGCTGGCGGAGGATGCTGCAGTGGCTTGGCGTTGACGTATGGAGGTGAGTGATGGAGGGGAGAGGACAAAGGAGGATAGAATAGGTGACAGCCTTGTTATGGGAGAAAAAGCAAGGGGGAGACTCAAGTCTTACAGCACCACCAGCTGCCAGAGACACACAACTACAGTGGAGTCACAGGAGGGAGCGAGGATGGAGGAGGGAGGGAAAGTGGCGTATGACTTTGACCCTGACTGATCACTGCAGCATGACTGTCTAGCCTTTTCACAAGGGATCAAAGGATGACAAGGACAACCTGAAAATCTGTGATTTTCCCCATGTTTGGCTGTACCATATTTTCAATTAGACAAGGACACATTTTGGTCTTCTTCTATGCAAATCTATTCAGAGTGGATCTTTTCATTTGAATGGTTTTGCCAGGTTTGAGAGTTTGCTGCACATCAGGAGCATTCAAGTTATGTTTCTCTCCCTCCTCCAATTTATTTCTCTCTTGTTGCACATATTCAGCAGTAGCAAGGTGAATCGCCACACGGTAAATTAATGTGTCGTGTGTGCACAGAAATCATGTCGACAAAATATAAAAACACAAAACCACCAAAGGTTACAGCCTCATAACTTACCATTTGGCTCAACCAACACCTCTCTTGACTCTCTGTTAAAAAAGCACACTAAGTTAAACAACAATCCTGCTTCTTGCAGTCCATTATACTGTCATTGTACCCACTGTATGTGTGGATGTAAGTAACAACCAGTTTTTGCATGTGTAAAGAGACCTCCCTCCCCACAGCGTTTTGGGATCTCGGCAGTCCTGTGTGAACTTGACCAGCTCTAACCTCTGCCTGACAGCTTGTCATGTGTTTAGGATGTAAATGATGGCGGTGACCTCCCACACTGTGTCTCTGCTCTCACATTCCACTGGCTGGGTCAGAGGTCCTGTTAGGTTAGTGCAGAATAAACAAACACCTTAGAAACAGCCTAACAATGGCTGACTAATGTTGAAAACAGCTGCTACTGATTAATAAACTGAACGCTCCTTGTTGGTCTGTTAATCCATTAATCAGATGTAGTTATTCCCCTCAAAATAGATATCAGGGTGAATTGTGTGGTACTGTGCGTTGCTGCTCCACTTCCTTGTCTTTCAGTAACCTAAATCCAAGTTCAAGTTTGACGGTTGTTTTGATCCTAATTGAGTGTGAGGGCCTGTGCTTGTCTCTGCCGCTCTGCAACCCCTAGGTTCTTTATTTAGCCCCGAGGACAGTCAACCTTGGCCAAAAATGTGACCCCTGACCTTCTTATCTGGAAGAAGCTATTCCCAGCATGGACAGGGGCTTCTGTGATTTATCTTGGCCCCAAATGGCAGCGTGATGCAGATGGTAAGGTTAGGGCAGCGTAACTAGGTAGCCTCCAGGAGGCCAGAGAGCAGTGCCGTTGCACTCAGAGAGCATTGTATGTGTTGCACAGGCTCTAACGCTATGAGCAACAACAAGGCCAGGACAAAGCCTTCGCATGGTACAGTACCATGGTCCACGTGAGTCCATGAACCATGAACCCAAAAGGCTCTCCAGCTGTCGCACAACAGAAGGGTCTATTTTGGAAACACACTTGCTTGAAATCTCTGACTAGATTATGACCATATTGTATTATTGACTATGACCTGACCCACTTACACCCCCAATAAGCTGGGTGGATGTGGATACTTCTCCTCAACAGGCTAACAGTTGTTTTTGCTGGTTGCATGTTCGCAAAAACGGGTTTGAGCAAACTCCTGCTCCTGAAAAGCTTCTAAACTAACCTTGAGGTGAGATTTGTCGAATTAAAGTTTTAGGTTTTGACCTGGCAAAGTTTTTTGAGCAATAAAAAAAAAATATCAAAGCCAGGCAGGCCTTGAAAAGCCCAAAAGCTTGAATATTTGATTATTTGGCCCATTCATTCAGACGACCATGCCTCAACTTTGTGAATGTAAAATGCTCAAATGTCATTCAGAGATCTGAAAGAGATTTGACTTGCCATGTGCACTTGCACCAAAATGTCATAATATCTAAAGTTAAATTAAAAAACTTTCTTAACCTAAAAGTCCACAAAGGACATAATTATCATATTATAAAAGCTTCTGTTAACATGTAATAATTCTGCCTTTATTTTTCTGTTTGACACATAAATGTATTTTGGGTTTTATTGCAGGTTGTTCCAGAACAAATCATCTTCCATTTGGGTAAAAAAAAATCTACCGGCACAAAATACTTGGTAGAATAAAATATAAGGTTGTGGAAGCTTATGGTCGTCTTGGGACCTTATCTCATGAAATAGTATATTTTAAAATGAGGTCATCAATGCTTGTGAGCAATAATTAGTGAATATGAAGTAATCAGCCCATGTCACAGAGCCATTTTCAATCGCCTTTTTGTTTCAGAAAGGCTATTGCTTGTTCTGTTTGTCAGCCAAGTCTCACTACTATGCACATGAGATTTGCATGAAATACAAACTAACCCTGCACTCAGGCAATTAGCCTCCATTACGCCGGCGTTCCAATTGCCAATTTGTCTGCCATGCAAGGTAATCCGGAGTGTTGCTGGCAAGCACCCGAAATGGTAATAATGGTATTGCAAGAGTCTTTTGTTGTTGTTTCCTCTCAGACTAACGGCCACAGGCGGCTGGCGTGTCACTGGATGAAATGTTGAGGAAATGGAAATGTTTGCGCGGCAGTCAGCAGTCAAGACATCACCCTTTGCCCTCAACTGCTACAGTGCAAAGGCTTTTAGGCTGCCGTTGTGGAGAGTTTAGTTTTATTTTGTATGTCTTGTTTTTTTTGTTTGATTCTGTTTTTAGGAGGACCAAACAAAAAAGCTGCTGTAATCAATGCTTGTATATTAACACTGTATCAAATGATAATGTATATGTGAAAGATACTGCTTGTAGTGACAAACCCTCAGATAATTAATTATCTCTTACGATCTTTGGAGAGTTTCACCCCGTTTCATCGTTTTGGTTTTAAAGCACTAGTAACTTTACAAAAAAAATTACTTCTTGTTGTGTGTGCTTAGACTATCGCTATATCCTGACAGGAGTATACAGGAGATATATTATGTGGACAAATCTGGTTCTTCTGCCTTGTGACCGGGGAACAATGTTGAAAACAAAACTGAGTAAACATTCTCATTTTACGGCTAAACAGTGCCCTATAATATGTGTCTGAAAGCATTTGAGGCAGGAAACAGATGATGCAGCAACAGAATCTTGATGCTGCAACAGCATCTTGATGCAGCGCTGCTTAGTTTTAGATTTAGTTGTGATTGACAGCTGAGTAAGACTCCTCGGCTCTGATTGGTTATTTTTCTTTGAGTGTGATGGAATCTTGAAAATGCCATTAGGAGAACTAAAAGGAGACAGAGTAACCTGTTTTTTCACAGAGCATTTGTCCCATGTAGCACTGTCAGGACAACGTGACGATTTGAGCAAATATGAAGAAAACATATATATATATTTTTAAGTTACCAATTGTAGTTTTAAGGCCTGTAACTTCACTGTATTTGTTAAGTCTCACTGCTCTCCTCTGTCGTTTCCAGCTACAGTAGGAAGCTACTTTAGCAAACTAGCTCTAGAAACCCACTGACACAGTTAGCAACTAGCTAGCTCATACATGTATTGGAGACAAAACATAACGAAGAGGAGAGTGTGTTGGACTAACCCAAACTTATTTGGACAAAAAAAGGTAACATGATTACCTAAATTGTCTGTTGTAAACATCCATCATAGTTTACACACTAACTTGATTAAACTTTGACCGATGTGCTCACAGTGTTCAATGAGGAATTATGACGCTATTGTGGTGCTTAATTTCAGGTTGAAGTGTTGAAAGTTATTTTATTCCAATCTGCCTGAACACTTTTCATTCCTGTCATTCTTTGTTGTAGTGGCATTGTTGTTGTTTTTGTTGTTGTGGTAGTAGTAAGACCCAAGTTGTTATAAATAGGACTTACTCTTTAATGTTACAGCTTATATGGTAAGCCTGTTATTGTTGGGATGGTTGACAGTGCGTGCCTTTGTGTTTGTTTCACTCTGTGTGTCTACAGTTATGGAAAGAGGCTCAGTGGTTTGACTCGCTGCGCTCTGAGTGCCTGTGATATTGCTCAAGGGTAAAACCAGACAGGAGAGTTATGACTTCAGCCCATCTCTGGCCATCAGGGAGGTCATAAGGAGGCTACAGACACACACAGACACACACACATTTACCTAATACTCAGTAACACACTCTAAGCAACCTAATCTATCACAAACACACACATGCACATGCACAAACGCACACACTTGGACACTGGACTAGAGCCACTATCGGAGTCAGGGCACTGTCATAAACACAATTAAAGCCTTTCAGTCTTTGCCAGGGCGAGGTCGCTCTCTTTCTGTCCGTTTGTGTGTGAGAGAGAAACTGTGTGTGAACATTTGCGTCACAACATATTATGAGGCAGACGAGGGAGAGCACCTTTCACATCAGGGTATGATTTCCCGTACAGCGTGGCGCAGGAACAAGAGGCCATTAAATTCAATGTGACACTCCCCGGGTTAGCCACTGATGCTTTTTTATGTGGGCGTGTCATTTTAAGAGTTTTTAACGACTGTCATGGAGAGTGGATGCTCTCCAGCACACACACACACACACGCACACACGCACACACGCACACACGCACACACACACACACACACACACACACACACACACGCGCACACACACACACACACACACACACACACACACACACACACACACACACACACACACACACACACACACACACACACACACACACACACACACCTCCGGCCGGATTGGAGGAGCAGCTTTTATAGGTAAGACACATATAAAAGCAAAAGCTGAGAGAGACTTTTATGAAGTGCCAAAAGGGAAGGGGCACGGCTTTTAACTTTGCATACAAATTGAAACTTGAAACATATTGTTTATTGTGACCCTCTATGTAATATGCTTCTGAAGCAAAGCTCGTACAACCTTTAGTGAGATGTGTATGGAGATGTTTTTAGTGTTATCTGGGCCGTCAGCGGTCCCTTGGCTGGTGCTCTGCATTGCTATGAGATGTGCTTTCTTCATTTCCGAGACATATCTAAGCCCCTTGTGCCCTCTTGTGGCAGACCTGGGTGGTGATCTCACGCTCAGCCAGCCACTCAGCCCTCTTGTTCCTTATTTTAATTGACCTGGATTTGTTCCTTTGCTTTGCTGTAATGAAAAAGCGAGCGGTGCCTCGGGACTGAAAATCCTGTCAGCTTCGCCCTGCAGCAATTCCCACACCCCAAAACTGGGTCCCCTTTACAAGATCTACTGTTTGAAGCTGAGCAGAAATAAAAAATTTAAAAGACCTGGGTTCTTCAATGCCTTGCAATGAATAATTAAGAAATATGCATTTCCAGATAATGGAGAAGGGAATTTTAATGCAATTGGATGTAAATTCATTGAAGAAACACTTTGGCATATATTTGTGTGGGGCTTGTACATGAGTTTGTCTTGTATCCTTATTTCTCTGTGTAAAGAGATGGTAAAATATTCATCCAGCATTTCACACAGTTTCCCTTTATGTTGAACATAGAGGATGACTTTTTAAAAAACAGAAACCTGTACAAATGGGACATGTGCTCATTCGGGTCCTGCACTAAGAGAATATGAACAGGGACACCACCACCCACCCGTCTGATACATATACATATTAATGCTGTCTGTGTCGACTTCTCAAAGTGCTGCTGAGAGACTCATATTATCAATACGAGGCAATCAATAATCTACGTCATGAACAAGGTCATTCAATCAAAACATGTTGGATTAAACATTACAAATTATTAAATTAGCTTCTGAGACAGAGAATCAAACTTTGTAATGAATATGGTTTTATAAAAAATACTGCATACATGTGTGATTAAGCACAATTTTTTTTTTTTTTAATGATATAATTAACATTTTCTCTCGAGTTACCTTTAAAAAAAAAAAGATTGATCCAAAATGAATAACTCAGTACAAATTGATTCGGTCATACCTTTCACCATCTCCGTCTGACAGTGTTATGTCACATAAAAAGCACATTTAAAGATGAATTTGTTTTGTTCTCCCCCTCTGTTGTCATTAAAGAGACGAGCTTACAGCTCCCTGTGCAGTTATAATCATAGACCACGGGCCTGTTCAATTTTACACATGATGACTCATCAGAGGTTCAACTCTTTACTTTTAAAGCCTGTTGACAAATTTACGGCCTCCATATTGGAAGAAGAGTGAATATGTTGTGTCGTGCTGCAACAGAAAGCTCTCTGTCTTCATCACTCATCTCCTGTGAGAGCTGGATCTGAATCATCTCTGCTCGGGGCTGGTAGCAGAGAGCCTGGCAGGGCCGGGGCTGAGGTGTGCGTATGTGCGTGAGTATGTGCGTGCGTGGTATTTGTTGTGTGTTTCTGTGTGCTTGTTTCGTCCTAATTAAGCATCAGCAGCTTCTTGGACCAGGGGGAGGCAAGACTTCACAGCCATTAAATCAGGACAATGCTTTTTGTGTCACTGGTGCTGGCGTAAGATGCCCTGCTTCCCCTCCTTCTCCTTGCATCTCTTCTCCCTCCCACCTCCTCACCCTCCGTCAGTCTGACAGCTGCCATGCAGCCTAGGGCTCCAAAAATAAACGATGGCTTCCCAAGTGCATGGTCAAGGCCAGGCAAGTTGGCAGGCGCAGTAACTTATCTCGTGCATGCCCTCTACTGGTGGACTGTGGTAACTACAACTAGTTACCACACTTTAGCAGGCACACAAATGCACAGGGGCGATAGAAAATAATAGAATGCAGTCCAATGCAACAGCAACAAGTCCTTCTTCATTAAAAGAAGATAGAATAGAAAGGATCCGGTGTGCTCCGAAACTAAAACAAGTGTAAGGAAGGAGTGTTTTTTAGAAAGTAATACAAAAGTCTAGAAGGCTGTTTGTGCCGCTGGGAGTTTGTGTACCCCAACTCTATCTTAACACGTATACAAGCATTGTCTATGTTTTTAGAATCGCAATTTGAAACCTTTTGCTAGAAGATTGCTTTGGACCTTTCTTCTTTTTTGAATTACTGCTTCATTGTTGCTGCTTTTCTGACACAGTGTCAGCAAAAATGATTACTCACTTCGTGAACTGGCCCCAGACGGTATATTGAAAGCATTGTTTTGTAATTTTATTTATTTTATGTGAGCAACTTTGTTATATGTACGTGTAGGCTATATGCAGGTTATATCCGTTATATAGATGAATTCATCCCTCCCATTTTGATCTAAGACTTGGTTATTTGTCTTTATTTGTCTTTTTCTTTTCTTGTGAACTACTTTGTAATATCTGTTTTATCTCTATAACTAAATACCTAACAATGTCAAAAGCTTTATGATGCTGTTGGACTGGATTCATTGTACAGTTGTTCATGTTATGTCCATTCAGCTTTGCACCTTTGCGTATGGATACTCAACCCTTCATATGTCTTTTTTGAGATAGATAATTGATCAGTGTACAGTATAAGAACTGGTCTCTTGTTTATGTCAGATCCCAGCAGATAAAAAACAGAGTTCTTATCTGACCCTGATGTTTGGCACCTGTATGCCATCAATTTGTAACTTGATGAAAACAAACTGGACGTGTAAAGAACGTCTCCTCTCTTCGTCCCAACTCTCTCTGGGTGACGAGGAAGTGGAAGTGAGGGCCTGACAATTCAAAGTGGGTCAGCGTATCTGGCTGCTAACGCATGACCTCAGGCTTAGTCGCTCTCAGGAAAAACAGTGAGGTCAGCAAAGGACCGGTCTGTGTGTGAGAGATGGAGAAAGAGTATTTAACTTGTCCGACCGGACACATCCATAACATACGAGAGCTGTTATTATTATTTCATTCATTGATATGCCCATCGACAGTTATATTAATAATTGCTACTTCTACAAGCAGAAAAACAAACATTTACAGATTCCAGTTTTTTTTCCCAGTTTTAAATGATTGTAAATTAAAAACTATTTAGGTTTGGGGGTGTTTATGGGACAATTCGGGACATTTGAATGTGTCACCGTGAGTTGTGAGAAATTGGGGTGGGCATTCTTGTACTATTTCTTGAATAGACCAACCAATTAATTGTTAAATTGATAACACTAATCAACAGATTAATCAACAATGAAAATTATCATTAGTTGCAGCACCACTTCATACAATCACTGTTGCATTTCCACACTTAACTTTGAGATAAGTAAAACCAGTGAAATTATGGGGGACATACAAAGGGTACACAAACTTACAAGAACATTTTACGATATAATACAACTAAAATGGAACAATATCACAAGCTCAAACGTATCAAGTACTATTGACTAGTATTTGACATATTTATCAGCTGTAAGGGCCTGAGGAGAAGTGTAGTGGATAGCATCTACATTCCAGCCAGAAGGCTCCACCCACTCGTTAGGAGAGCATTGAGATCAGGTGTGGGACGAGACACACCTGATCCTGATCTCCTCTTCAAGGAGGTTAACAAAAGCCAAGGAGGGGATCGGAGCAGAGGAACATGCGACGTCGCCTCTTCATGAAGAGGATTGAGCCGGTAAGTCGGCTATCGGCCCGGCTGAGATACTTTAGTTTGAGTAGTTTATTGACAGAGCTCTGGACTAAGCTGTGTTTTCAGTTCTTTTGTGTTTGTTTAATTAAAATCCTTTAAAACCTGCAGAACTGACTGCCTGTGATTACTGCGCTGCCTTAACTTCTGTGTGTCCTCTGTACCGGCTTGTTACACAGCAAAATAGTTCAACTATAAGGTCATTTTTGTCTGGCATTGCATGTCTTCATATTATTCTGTCCACACACTGCAAGGTTACCCATGTTCCTTGGCAGTGTTAACCCATCAGATGCATAGACAACATTACACACAGGAGCAGGCACACGCACCTCACAACCGCAGCCTCATCTGCCCTTCATCAAAACTCAGCACAGAGTTTTTGAGTATGAAGTGGCTGAGAGGCAAGTCCTTTTAGTCTGGTATTAATTTTGCATAAACCTTGAGGAGGCCATACATATATTTTATCCATTTAATTAGTTTGGCTGTCTCTAAGTTGGTCAGCTCTATTTTACCCATACAGGCTGGTCCAGTCAGTCATAAAATTCATCAAATAAGTTATATGCATTGCATCTCTGAGGACTTTCCCGGGCTTTAATACATATTCAATGTCTGAGTTATTGTTGTCAAAGGCAGACACACTGAACTGCAGTTGAAGAGAGAATTGAGAGCAATATAACTCACATTTCTGTACAGCCCGTTATTGACTTTGGCGTGAAACATTATGAATAATGGCTTAGTCTACTTAAAAACAAATACATGTTCATAGACAGAGGCCAGTGCTCGGGGCCTACGGCGTTATAGCTTGAATACTTATGGCAAAATAATTCAGGACACGCGTTGTCTATGAAATGCAATCAAAACATCGCAATAGATGATTTATTCATTTAAACAAAATGTATCCAAGTTTTATAGATGTTTTCCTTTTGCTGTTTTTGTGTGACGCCTTTGTAAATGGGATGGTGGTGCAGCTGTGGGTGACCGGGTGTCCACTAGGGGTCAGGCTGACACAAAACATTCAGCACCTGCTGTGTGTGCTGAAATAACTCCACACACCACAAGATGTTTGAACAATGTGAAATAATGTAAGATCCTAACAGAAAAACATCCCAATTAATGATTAGAAAATGTGTACATTTTGATCAAAAGACACTATGTTCAAATGTGTTTAAAAGAAACTATTAGAAACTTTTGGCATATTTTGTAGTAATACATGTCCCATAAAGACAGATTCCATACTGACCTGGAGACAAAATAAATGTTTAATTTCCTCGTATGATCGGTGGCCAGAGCCTCATTGCAGGTTTTTATACAAACATGTATTTATACTCGTCATCCATCTATTAACAGAACAGCTCTTAAATACAGTCTGTATTCACCTCAAGTACTGAGCCAATAGCAGCACTATCAGAAGTTACCGTACGCTATATTACATTATATACTGTCTGCTCTCTTTATAACAACCCTCATGTCTATAATCACATATGCAAACCAATGTAGCAAAACAAATACATTCCAAAATGTCAGATACAAGTTGAGAATCATAATTTGTCTGAAAAGGGAAACTTAAAGGTGAAGGCAAAATAACACTAACCATAACAATAGAACCTCTAGAACATCACATTTTTAATGTCAAGCTTTTCTTGATTCCTAACATTACTCACAGTTCAAATGTAAACTATAATTGGTCCTGTCACTCAAGGTGTACGTGAACATTTTCACAATATTTGCTGTGTAAAAAACACTTTTTCTGTACATCCAAAATGTGATCAGGCGAATCAACAATGTCCTTTTACTGAAACATTCCGGACTAACATTGCAGTTTTCTAATTGTGCCAGTTCTTATGTTGAGGTCTGCAGGTGAAGAGAAGTGAACAACTCGCTACCCCAACAGAGTCAAAGGGGACGTTTGCAGCTTGTTTGACAAGAGATGGCATTTAAAACGCTCTCATATTCTTAAACAAAAAAAATAAAATAATGTTAAATGTACAGGATAGTTTATTTTGAACAATATCGTAACGCCGTTCAGATTTCTCATTGGCGGGAGGTCGGCAGCAATTTATATATTTATCTTTTTTTATTACGTTTGGTATGTCAAGATAAAAGTGATGGACCTTTGACATTACTTGCTATTTAAAATGTATACTTATTTACTTACTTATTTCTTATATCTGTACTTATTTATACTATCTTTTAATGAAGGCTTACTTTGGTCTACTATTCTTTCATTGATACATCCAACAAAACACTTTTTTTTTATAGATTCAACAAATATAATCAAAAGACAGAACAGGAACTAAATGTATGGTATGTAAAGAAAAAAACTGCATGAATTCCTACCTTGTCTCACTTTACACTCACATGTTTGCAAGCAAGAATATGTGTTTCCTGTAAGTGTGTTGAAATATGTGTTGTGTATCGCAGGGTGCTAATACACAACACAGTGGGAGCGGCACCAACATGGTGGAGTCTTTAACAAGCTGTCAGGGGCCATAACATTGTTCTCCTGCAACAGTTAGCAACAGCACACCGGCTCCAGGTAGTGACACCCTCAGTGCACTACAGAGCACCTTTGTGACACAAACACGTACACACGTACGTGTTCTCACTTCTGGCCCCATACACACCCAAGCAGCTAATAGGCGGCAGTGTTCTTGCTTAATGGAAGTGCAGAGAGAGTTCTGCTGTTGAGGTAGATAGGGCCCTCTGGGCAAAAACACATTAACCTATTTGGAGGGCGTGAATTCTAGATGGTGTTATTAGCAGAGAGTCTGAGCACCTTGAGCTGAGCTGCTCTTATACTCAGCGCGAGTTCTGTGTTTGTATGTCAGAGAGAGAGAGAGAGAGAGACGAGGTGAGAGGAGGAGAGAAAATTCTTGTTTTCGGCGACTGTCTCAGTAAGGAGTGAAGGTCTTTGCACAATCCATCTCTGCGGTGAGAACCAGCTGGTCGGAGGGAAAGCTGGACTTCCTTACACTGAGGGTTTTATTAGCCATTTGGCCGCTGCACAACACGTCAACGCAGTGCACTGAGAAACATTTGAGTTTGACAGAAATAAAAGTCGAACGGACGTCAGGTTACGTTGTCTTGCCCTTTAAAGATATAAATGAAATCACTTTACTGCCATTGCAATTTTGCCCTAAATGCTTTGAAAAAAGGGAGCAATTACGCTTATGCCATCCAACAATTCTATCCAATTAGCCAATTAAGGCTAATTACAGTTTTAGCTTTGGCACAAGGGTTTTCATAATTAACCATTTATCAAATCTCCGTCCTCTTTTTCTCCAGAAGACGCCCAGGCAGCGGAGCCGGCTGCCTCCTCCTCCGCCGCGCTCCCAAGTCCACCTTTCCCCACGGGAGTGAGGCTGTAACTGGGCTGCAGCTTGCATCATATTCCCCTGATTACCTTGTAGGGGTTGTAAATGCATGTTTATTTGACCTCTTTTAACAGGAAATGTTGATTAATTATTGAATTAATTATTCTATATACACTAGCAGCCTGGCTATAGAGTATATGGTATGAATCTGACCGAACATAACAATGCCACCTGCACAGTTTGATCACCTTGAGGTGACCACAAGGTCAGCAGGGTCTCTAACCTCTCTGCCACACACACACACACACACACACACACACACACACACACACACACACACACACACACACACACACACACACACACACACACCACTCTATTGTCCTACTGCATTATCTACTTTTACTTAGATTCTCCAGTTTCACAGTGTAAGTGAATTTCTTCGAGTTGTGCATTATTAAAGGGCAGAAATTATTTATCTAATATTCATTATTTATATTTATACAAGGAGCTTGTCCGCAGGGAGCAGGTCTCATTTTCAGCCTCATATTTTGTAAACAGGCAGTCACAGAAGCGACAGTTCCTCTGATTTAAAGAGACAGGCCTGCTTATGGAGAATGATGCCTACCTTGAATTCAAATGGAAAGGTGATCAATTTTTTATATATTTTTTCATGCAGCATTTGCATTGACTCATTCTCAGATTCTGCCGCTGCTCCACCTTTCAAATGGACGATGAGGGCAGACAGGTGAGTTTGAAGTGGAAAAAAAGGAAAGAGAAAAGCCATCTGTGCTGCAAGCCGCCTGAAAAACGGACAACCCAGGTAGAAAAAAAGAACTTTACAGTCTTTGCTTCAGAAAATAAATGGGGACATTAGCAGAAAGAGAGCAGCTTTTGCTCCATGCTCACCCGTTTGCAACTTGAAATGAGTATTGACAAGTGATTACTTTGGTTAAACACGATGACAAACAGAATTAATTATTCAGATTCCTGGTTGCTTTACTATTGTTTAAAAAGAACGTTTGTGGAAAGTCACATGGCCGCTTTCAGGAGCTCACAAAGTGTCCACAAATATCCAAAAACCAACCGTCTCGGCCACAAACTTAAAATCTGGTAAAGTAAAGTTCTCTGCCGAGAACTTGCTGGGGGCCTGCGCATTAAAAAAAGCAGCAATCGGTTGGTGGGCATTGTAACATTCAGTATGCATCTTTCCATGTTAACAGCACAGAGTAGACAGACAGAAGGGATGGCAAGGCTAGACTACCAAGTGCGTGTTTGTTAGCCCGAGCATGTGTGCCCGCACCTCCACACCCGGCGCGTCTGAGTAGCTTTAAGTACGAACAAAATCGCTTTTCAAAGGGAATAATGTAGAACAACATCATGTCAACTTTAGCATATATTTATATATTTCTTTGGGCCGGCATTAATTTTAAAGCAGCATTTTAAAGTTGAGGAAAAGGGAATGCCGCGCTCAAAACCGAGACGAAACAAGAGACACAGGGAGCAGTTATGCAAATGTAGGAAATAAATGTCAAAATGGCAGTGAAGAATTGATGAGGACAGAGAGCGCTTGTCTTGGATGCGAGGGAAGTGGATAACTGAGAGGACAAGTGACATTCATTTTCAAAGGAAAGTTTCACGCCGCTATCATGGCAGCCATTGTGACTCGCAGATAAATTTTAATGCCCCACTCTGAAGATTCTGTGTCACTCTCCCTCTTCCTTTTTCTTTCTTTTTGTGGGTGAGTACCCATTGCTTTCTCCTCTCCCTATCTTGCTGCGATGACATCCGAACAGACACATGTGCATGTGGTGCGCCAGGACCCAGAAAGCCTGTGCACATGGAAAAGAAAGATGGGGGAAAAAGTCTCCATAAAAGATTCATCACAAATGTCTCTAATCCACTACTGCATTGTCAAGGAGATGTTATAAAGCACACATTGTAAATGGATTCTTCCCTCACTGACTAAAGTCATTTCTGCAGAGAGATGGGGGAGTGGAGCCGGGGCGACAGGGGGCATCCTTGTGTGGCACCAGACAAGTACATAGTGTGAGCAGATGAGCAGCACTCTCTGGGACTGCATTACTACCTGTCCCCAGTGCTGCGCTGCCTGTAAGCCCGACTCTAATGTACAAGCCGGCCACATTCCCCTTGTCAAGGCCTTGACGTGCACGTCAAAAATTACCCAACCTAAAGTGACAGCCCCCCTTTCTTCCCATCCCTCCCCCTCTCTGCAGCCTGGCCCGCTCTCCAACCTGCTTGGAAGAGTGCTTTGAAAGCCAAGACTGCCAATGCCACTCTGCAGCGGCAGGCACCTTATTTATTCGTCACTGCAGGCAACGGGAGGTAAAACAATATGGATGGCACTGTGGAAGCTCATAATATTAGCTTTGGCTGTGGGCGATTGGCCATAAATATCACACATCCTCGCGGAGAATATGATTGGAGCCACTTGAAGTATCACGATTTTGAGCAAAGGTCTGGAAAAAATGGGGGAGCGGGGTGTCACTACCTTTCTTTCATCTCTTATCAAATCACCCTTCAGCTCCTCCATCCTCCCAGCGCAAAGTGACATAAGTCTCTCATGCTTTTAGTGGCACTTTGAAAAATAAGACCTCAGTGAAGCAAAAATAATCACTCTTTTCAACACTTCACTTCATCTGGCGATGCTCTTCACTCCTCCATTTCAGAGCCCCCTCAATCACATATGATGATATTAGGTATTACTTATTTATTTTTCCGTTGGAGAGGAGGTTTAAAAAAAAAAAAAGAGGAAGCGACAGGGAGGTGAAAAGGGAGACCCGTCCCGCCACACATGCACACACACATGCACACACAAACACATGCAATCTGACACATTTTGTACAGCTTTGATCTCTTCCACTGTTTGACTTTTACATTAGTGAAAACGTGACATTTTATGATCTGAAGTTCTTTTTAACCTCATCGTGGTAAATTTTGTGTGTGTGTGAGAGAGAGAGAGAGAGAGAGAGAGAGAGAAGGAAGGAAAGAAATGCTTCGGTGCCTCTTATCTTTTATGTTTATTTATAAAATGGTTAAAAAGACACACGCATACGCACACACACACACACACACACACACACACACACACACACACACACACACACACACACTGTACATCTTGCTGAATTTCCCCTCTCCCTGAAGACACGTTCATTAAGATAAGACAACAGACTGGATCAAGGGAGGACAGGGATATGGACACCTCAGCCTGATCTGTTTCATTGATCAATAATCTTTTGTAGCTTTGATCTTGTCTCTGTTCTCCTCTACAGACGGTCTATTCTTTGTATGCTATATCTCTGAGAAATATAAAGCAAAAGAGGAAAACAAAGAGAATAAAAAGTTCACTCGTACACACATGACACAAGGGACAATAAACAGCTACTTTGAAGTATCAGCAATACAATAAAATACACCCATGTTTACAGATAACAATGGCCATCAATTACTATTTATTATAACAATTGAGAAAAGGATGCCAAACTGTATTTTCTCAAATTATTTTAGGTGACCTCCCTCAACTGCAGAGTGTGTCCAGGAGATAATAGTTAATAATAGTGTGTTTTTCCACTGAAGTGAGTTGCAAAGGTTGCACTGCTACTCCTTCCTGAGAAGCCAAATATTGCAGTCAGGGGCCCCAGTTTGCATCAGCTGTCCAAAAATATCTAGTACGGCTCTGAAAAAAACCCTTCCAAAAAATAGATAATCGAATACAGTGTCTAAAGATTATAAATGAGTAATATTTCATTGTATGGATGCCTCGATTAATGTTTGATGTCGAACACCTTGCACCTTGTTTGCGTTGCATGCTATTTATACTTTGTTTAATTCAACAGTGCATTGCCTGTTCAGAACAGGCTGAATGCTTGGCCTGTGGTTTTGCTTAAAAAAAAAAAAACATCTCAACACTGAGCTTCCTTTGGCTGGAGCAATACACCTGCCATGACAGAGTTGCTTCACACACCCAAGTTGCAGATACTGACTGTCAGAAACACCAGGGATATAATCTCAGGAAAAAACACCAGGTGCAGACTTTACCGTTGACCTTTACCAAAGTAGGCAACTGCCTGGGAGCCCAACTATGAGGGCCTCAAGTGTATACTACTTACTGCATATGTCTACTTCGGAGGGAAACCTTGTTCAAATATGTTTACCTGGCAGAGAAAAGATACTAATATTAGGTGCCTGCTTTGACATAACCAGTCCGGTCATAAAGTAGAGCATAGATTCAATGAGAGTTATTTTGTTGGCAGTAATGTTAGTCGTGTTATAAGTTAGTATGGAGTCTAATGTTGCGTTCACACCAAAAGCACTGCAAATTTTTCGCGCCACTAGATTGCATGCAAACTCAATGCACAGACGCGAATGATTGCAAACAATGCGAATTTTCGCCGGGCGGCGCAAATGACACGAATGCCGCGTAGTGAAAAATGTAAACTTGCACGAAAAATTCGCGTGACGCTGAGTTGCGAAAGCCAATCAGCGTTGAGATGCGCCGCGTGTCTCACTGCCGTCCTGCCGTTGCTGAATCCAACTGCTGCTGGTCCGGCCGAAGTAGCGCTGGAAGCGGCTTCATTCAGACACTCTTCCTGGAGGAGTCGGAGCTGTGTGCGACTACGGATAATATTATGAACCGGACACGGGGGCGTTTGATGTTCCGACGTTTGTGGAATTTCCACAACAAGTATAAAGCAGAACTAGTGGATATTTCAATGGTGGATGGCGGAAATAGTAACTGTTTTTACGGAGATAAGCCGCGCCCCCCTTTCCGCCGCGAAAAAGCGAATGAAGCGAATGATGCGAATTAACCACATAAAGTCGGGGCGAGAAAAGTCGGGGCGAGAAAAGTCGGGGCGAGAAAACTCACGCGAAAAAGATGTGCTTTTGGTGTCAATGTAGCATAATGCTACGTTCACACCAAAAGTATTTCGCTTTTGATGTGAACCTAACTATGTGGTTCATTTGCGTCATTCGCTTCATTCCCGGCGGAAAGAGGGCGTGGCTTATCTCTGTGGCTTTTCTCCGTAAAAATTGTTACTATTTCCGCCATCCACCATTGAAATAACCACTAGTTCTACATTCGCATTGTTCGCAACCATTCACGTCTGTGCGTTGAGTTTGCATGAAATCTACTCGCGCGAAAAATGTGCAACGCTTTTGGTGTGAACGCAGCATAACACTGAGGAATTATTGGCTTACTCACACTCCCATGGCTTACTCACACTCCCATGTCTTAGCTTACTTGCGTTCAAAAACTTGATTCGGCTACCAATTGGCTTTCTGCTTGTGTTGACTCCAGCGAAGTAAAGAGGGGTTTGGTTGTTAAGGGAACCATAGTCAATGAGCCGTGGTCTGCCCGCTGTGGACGACATGCTGGACCTGAGCCCGGAAGCCCTGCTTCTGTTTATTCAAAGTTGACTAATATTGAAGTCTAAACTGCACCACATTCGACACTGCACTCCCGTGGCTCCCCAGCAATACACTTGCCAAATGGGAAGAAGTATGGAGGAACAGTTCTCGAGATATGCAAGGAACAGAGACACAGAGAGAGAAAAAGACAGAAAGTCCTTGCTTTATAGTTCGCTTTATATGGTTTATCTTGAATCCCATGTTTATTGAATTCATGTTTGTTTTGTCATTCTTTTCTTTTTTGTTTTGTGAACATTTGGACAGGTATGTTATGTGTATACTGTTTTTTATTTTGGATAAATCCTGGAAATGATGTAGGGAAAGTGGAGACCATGTTAAATTGGTACATATCCAATTAATTAATTGCTAGAATTACATGGAGAGTACACAGCAAGTCAGCTGAACATGCAACATATTTAAATTTGCTTTTCTATGAAGAAGTTAATCACGGACAAACAAAATGATATGAGTTTAAAAAAGTCATATTTTCAAGATTTTAGCAGTTCTTCCAAGAAAGAGTTCTCTGGAAATTAAAAACTGCGTACAAACTAAGGTCACTAAATTTAAACATACGTCTCAGAACAAATAAGTACCAAGCTGCCAAGGAAATTCTAAGAAAATGACGGTAAATTAAAGTGTCAAATTCAATCCTCTATGTCTATGTTTGTATGTAGAATAAACTTAGTGAAGGAACAACTGCAAGGCATCAAGAGTTCATCATTTATATCTAAAACACTAACAATCTGGTATTTCAATACAACCCATCTTTCACGCAAGTTTAATTTGTGGGAACTTAGATTGAATTTAAAGTAGAAGAAAAGCAAAGAATGAGTATCAGCCCTTTCTCTCTTCCTGTTCAGCGCACAGAATAACAGCAACATCTGAGCCGGGTCACTTAGGACCTCTGCCTCATCACTTTAACTAAGTTACACAATCCTCTGCTCCGCTGTCTTTTCATCCCCACTTTCCCTCCTCTCATCGCACCCTCCTGCACTCGCATCTGTGTGCATCTGCGTCCCCAACTGCCACGCAATTAAAGAGAGATGAGCAATGCTGTTAGTTTATAAAAAAAAAGGAGTGAAAAAACATAATGTAGTTTGTGTGTCACCACCAATTTACTGCATGCTGAAATTTTAACAGAGCAGATGAATAATTCGAGAGGAGTGGAAAGGGTAGAAAGGGCGGCGGTGGTAAGAGAAATAGATGGAACGGAGGAAAAGAAGACAACAGGAGAAGGGGGAGAGTGTAGAGAAAATGACATTGTTATTCATCCGACTCTTTGTCACAAGATGAGAGTGAAAGATGCAAAACTTCAAGCACACAGTCTCCCCTGGGTGAGATACTGCAGTTCAAACAAAGTAAACAACTGTTTTACTCTGATGCACACTTTAGTCTTGCTGGAGGCTAAGCTGCCTTCCTGCTGCAGCTGGTATTGTGGCACACTTTGCCGGCAGGGGAGAGAGCGCGAAAATTGTTGCAAAGATCTCAGAGTATTCTCACCAAGTGTGGCACGCAGGAGATTCTGCCTTGTTGTTATTAACATAAAGAGAGCAGGTTGTCTTTCATGTACGGGGAGCTGCTCTGGTAGAAAAGGATCGCGAACGGAGTGTGACAAAGTGGAGATACTCTGCGCTCTTAGAGGGAACTTTTACTGTCAGAGATGAGGATGTACAATTGGAAAGAACAGAGGCGTTAACGGAAAGTTTCCCCATTTCCCCCCAAACTTTAACGCAGTTACATAAATGACAACTGGAGCTGGATATATATATATATATATATATATATATATATATATATATATATATATATATATATATATATATATATATATATATCTTTTTCAATATCCAAAGTTTCCCAAACTTTTATTTATTTATCAAATGAAGCAAATATCCTCAAATGTTAATGTTACATTGTCTTAACAAAAGCAACTATGGAGCTGGACGGTTGCTGGAAAATTTAGTGATTTATCTGACCAATAATGCAAAAAAATTATGAATTCACATATCGATCCATATATGTAAATTATTAGTAAATTCATTAATGAATTAATAGTCATTAAAGTCAGTGAAATCAATAGTTGTTGTTGGAGAATTGCACTCTTTTAAATCGCGCTTTCCACAACCAAAAAGTAGGCTACTGATGTTTGATTCTCAGCCCCAGCAGACACAACAAATCCATCTTTCATGGGTGATTCGATTTTATGATAATTACAACAAAGATCTGAACAGGAGTATACTATGTGTCTTATACTGTTGGAAATGCATGGATGCAGAGCCCTGGGCTGTGTTACAACTGTTTAGTGAAATATGAGGCTTTAATGTTTTACCTGTTCCAGGAGAGAATCCCCCACAAGAACATATATCAAAGCTCCTGTTACAACTAGAAGATTACACAGAAAACATGTGAGAGCTTGTGCAGCATGCAAGTTGTTTATCTGAATCATATCATCAAGTCTAAAGTCTGGAGGCATAACCACCATTTATGCCTCCCTGAAATGTGGGATTTGAGCTATACTTAGAGAGAAAAGACAACATGCCCTCAGCCTTTCTATTGTAGCAATTTAACTTCTAACAAAAACACACAGGTTGAATGTGGCTTCCACATTGAACAGCAAGATAAACAAGGAGTAAAGCTATTGAACAGTAGCTGCTCGTTATAGTGGATGAGGGATTAAACAGATGGACATGATGGTAGAACAGAAGAAAGAAAAGTACAAGAGGGAACCACAGAAGCAGATATAAAGAGACGTAAAATCATAACACGTAGCTGAACGTTACCTTCAAAATAACAAGAGCGAAGTACAACGTTCCTTGTATATGGCCAAATATTAGATTTAGACTTGCTCAATTGAGAGAAATGGAATTAATTAATTGATAATAGATTTCATAAACCAAGTGTTGACCATATCAATTATATTGCACAACTAAAACAGCAAAAATTGATGCACAGATATTAAACGGGTGATGGAAAACTTGCTAAAACACAAAACAAAACAGTAAAACCAAATGTTTTAACTGAAGGAGTAAGTGTTCTTTTTAAATGTATCATTGAATATGTTAATATCACATATTTAAACACACATTGGGTATACAAATGCTTTGTCACAAAAGTTGTGGAAATACATGGTTTTGAGCTGGCTTTGGTGTCATCACATCAGGTCTTTACACACCGGGGACATTTTTTTGTGTGCATGCCAATATATATTCCACACTTTCACACAGAATGCGGCTATTCCGTGGTAAAATAGCGTTAAAGTTCTCTTTTCTTTGGAATAAGGTTGATTTTTTTGAATAAAGGCATCAACCAATCACGTTTTGGAAAACTGACATCTTTAAAATATACACTATAGTGTATAACAACACGAGACACCGTAGTACAAAACAAGGTTGTTAACTTTATTACTCATTCAACATTGACAAAGGCAGTGCATATTCTAGACCCACTCCTTCCGTTCTTATCGTTCACAATAAGAGCCCTAAACAAAAAACGTACACTCAAAATCACTCAGAGCTTTTCTTAGAAAAATAGAAAAACTTAGAAAAATAGCTCACAGTAGCTAAGGCTTACACAGCAACGTACCTCAGACAGACAGCCAGACGCTGCTCTGGGTCAATACATCCCAGTGGCCTGTTCAAATCTGTCCGAACCTTTTATTCAACAAGTGTTGCAACTGTCGCAAATTTGAATCGCTGCCAGTATGAAGAGTTTTGATGCAAAATATTCAGAGGCAAGTATTTTCCCGGTGCGTAAAGGCCTTTGTTCACATAATAACAAGATGCAGTTCAAGGTTGAGACGCTAGTAAGTGCAACTTTAAGAAAAAACTGCATGTTTATGATGATAGCAAGAGGGTGTAATATTTTATACTGATATGTACACGCACGCACGCTCAGATTCATCGGCTGAATTTCCTCAGACATTTAATAACAACATGTGCACAGAACCTAATTAAAATAAAACTCCTCACAAACAGACAAATGTTACCACACACAACAGACCGCTGCATTGGTTTCTGTTCAAATGTACATACTGAATAAGGAATAAGGGAAAATGAACCCATTTCCCCTCTCGTTACTTTTAAATGCAAATTGGGTCCTTCATTAAAATGTGTGGCTAAACTTCATTAGCAGCAGATATTGATTTTCAGGCTGCGACGATCCGATAGGCCCTATAGGCAAGTGAAGGTACAAAGGTTTGTCTAAATGCTAACTGGTAGTATACGTGGCTCAGGGGCTAGTTGGAGTTCTGGCTCTGAGAGCTATAGAACATCTGGAGAGGTAACATTTACATAAGCTTCTCTTTGTACATGGGAACCTTCATTAACATTACGCTGCTTTGAACTCAGGATGAGATGGTAATCCAGACGAAAGAGAAGTAAAGAAGAGAGGCGCCGTGTGGGATTGTTGCATCGATGTGCTGCTTTTTTTCTGACGGTGTTTCCTGTTTTTGCACAATATTTCAGGAAAAAGTGCAGGAGCTCCTGGGTAATTCCACAAGAACACAACATTTCTAGAAATTAATTCCAATTAATTTAAATGAGATTTTACACATTACATTTATGAGGCCCTTCCCAAAATCCAACTGCAATGTTTAACTTTGTGACTTCAAGGCTTTGGGGAGGACATAGACAGCTGTTATCACTGATTAGTGTCACAGATGCAGTCACTTTACTTAATGTTGTTGTTATTGGCTCCACTGTACACTGTAAAGCATCATAATCAGTATGATAAAAATAAAAACACTTAATAAACTGATCAGTTTGATGTATACTTATTCATTTATTCACACATGTATTGCTAGCTTGGCCTAGCTATGAGGCTAACTGGAGTTACGAACTAGACAGGGTTTAGAGGAGGGCAACTCAGCCACGGAGGGTCTCATTTTTGTTCCAGTCATCCAAAGGTAAAGCGTCAACAACGGGAAGTTTTTGCATACTATTTCATCAGTGAATTCTTCTTTCCGCTTATTGTCCCTCTTGCCAGAGACATTTTCAAGTTCTTCCTGGTGGAGCCCAAGGCGGTCCCTGGCCGGATCAGATATATAATCCCTCCAGCGAGTTCTGGGTCCTCTTACCAGTTGGACATGTCCAGAAAACCTCTAAAAGGGTCTCCATGATTGCGAACTGTGTCTGTCTGCCGTTTGGTGCAATGCACATAACGTGCAGTGGCTTTTTCAAAGGTTTTCATTATGAATGGCTGCTGCTGGAAACAAGATTGATGAGAGCAGTGAAAGTGAACCAAAGTTGCAGTCTGTAAAACCAAAACAATCAACTGGAAGACACTTAAGCGCTCCGCAGAGCTGCGGAGAACGGCAGAGTTGGGTGGTAATTCTCTGTGGGTTCATGAAAGACCTCTTTCCCATTAAACATAGTTATTTAATCCATTGTTAATATGAACACATTGATTAGAGCAGCTTTAAGTCCCCCTTGACTTAACTGAGATGCATCAGCCGCCACACACACACATCATATTTACCCGAGGTCATCTAAGAATTAAATTACAACTCTAAAGCAAGCTGGCCACTTATATTTGTAAGCTGAATAACATATGTTTTTACCGCTGTAAAATAAAAGGCAGCCACTTGGCATGCTAGGAGTTTCACATGATCACAAATTCACCTTTCCTGCTCTCACACAGCGGGATAGTCGACTTGTTATCCTCCTTCTCTGACCCTCTCTTCAATTTCTCCACCACCCCTCCTCTCTCTGTTACCCGGGTCTCCACCATAGACTCTCTGTTAATTCAATCTCATTATTTTCCCAAACATGGTCATACTGTGTGGCTCCCCCTCAATCACTGGCCGGCCTAACCCCCTGATCTCTGGCAAATGGGGGCCCAGTCGTGTGCCACTCCTCTCACCGTGCGCAGCCCACAAAAGGCCATGACCCAAATTGCGGGGGATTTAGACCCTAATCTGTCTTTACTCTGCAGAAAAATGGAGGGCTTGGATAGAGACCAGAGGAAAAGAAGAAGGAGGAGGAGGAGGAGGAGGAGGAGGAGGCGAGGACGGGAGGCGAGGACGGGAGGAGGGTTTTATAGGATGGTTGGTATAGAAGCATTAGGAGCATACCCCCAGTTGGGAAAACATCTGCTCTTTATCATCTGGGTGCTCATCTGGTCCAAAGCTGTGTGTGTGTGTGTGTGTGTGTGTGTGTGTGTGTGTGTGTGTGTGTGTGTGCTTGGAGGTTGTGGTCAGTGGGCAGAGACTAACATGGCCTGCTTTACATTTTTAAAAAGCAACACACGAGGCGTCTCCAACAATCACGTAGAGTGTAAATTATTGAAATTATCCCCAGTGCCAGTGGTCTGAGACGAGCACAACATGATATACAGAGACACGATGTGGCTCTACCTGCCAGGCCTGCTAACACACTTGTAAACAACTGTAATTCTCTGCAAAGTACAAGTACAGTACGTCTGTGTGTAATTTATTTATCATTTATTTATCCGCCTCCCAACAGGCGGTTGGAGGTGAGAGATGCTGTATGTTTACCCCTCTGTGAACATACACTCCCTTACACACACACACACTCTTTCTTTAACAGCATGTTTCTGATGAAGAGGGAAATATGAATTGATGGGTCATTGCTGAGATCTGGGAACACGCTGATATCGCTCCTTTAACTGGGAAACCTGCAGACATACAATAAGTGTTTTGTGTACAGAATAAACCCAAATAGCACATTTAGAATATGAAAAATCAGGCTGACAAAATGATAGATACATTTTAAGCATACATGAAGAATATGATCCGGGAAAACTTTCGAGTAACATGCAAGTGCAGCCAAAAAGACCACGGATAAAAGCTGCATAAAAAGTGATGTTGCCACGATCCCAGATTTGAGCAATTAACTTGGGATTAACATGTTATTATTACCAATAGGAGTGATGGCCAAGACTATGACTATGTGATCCAAGTTGTAAACAAACTAAATTATCTTTAAATAAGAGAATCTTTTAATTTTTTGGGGTCAATAACAACTACTTAGATTTTCTCCAGTCCACTTGACCTCCACCTGCCCCAGTCAACAGGCTTAGTGTAACTCTCAGACGTGAACAGTGAGCAAATACAAAACCAGGTGTCTTTTAAGATAAAAAAAGACGTTGAAGAGAATAATTATTGTAAAGGTGAAAACAAGATACTGCTCACACGAGATCATGATATGTTTCCTCTGTAGGGACTGCGATACCGTCCGGAGCAGGAGAGTCATGCTTAACCAGCCCTGGGGAGCGGGATTATGAAGAACAAGCATCTGATCTCCCCCTCCTCCTCCTCGACCCCCTGCCTTTCCCCAAAAAACCTCCCATCTCATCACCGCCCCTCACTCACCCCGGCCTCCTCTCGCTCGTATGATTAAGGGTCAAGCGTGCCACCTCGTCTCCAGGCCATCATTAAAGGGGCGACAGAAAAGAGAACGAGAGAGAGGGAGAAAGACACCCTGGCACACGGGGCTAATGAAAGCCATGAATCACAGTGTGGTCTTTAAAGAACATATTAGTGGCATCATTAACTCTGCACAAAGGCCAGAGCCGGGGTGAACAGACAGGTCGCTCTACCAGCAAAGCCTGCTGCCCCACCTCCTGCCACCCACCCCTCACGCTCTGCCTTTCATATCCCCTAGAGCCGCCTCTCATTAGGGAGGCACCCAACACTGCCACATACGGCATGGCGCTCAGTCCTCGACTATTTCCCCAGACAGGTTTGAGAGATCTAAGAAGCGGCGTGAAATAAACGATAGACCCGCACCATAACAACCGGCTCATTGTGTTTCATTATCGGGAAAATCCAAAACAAAAGGAGGCACTGAGACATGAGCGAGAAAGCAAAACGTGCTTTCAGAGTATCCTGGAACAAACTCCAAACACAAAAGCCTCTACTTCTGTACGAGCAAACAGCAGACATATTTTTGATGGACACGCTCCTCTTAACCTGCCACTTCCTGTTTGAACAAAAACAACTCTCCCTCCGGACGCCCTGCAGCGGGGGCCTTTGGGTACTCCTCACGGGCAGTGACCTTTTCACACAGCCTCGGGACAAAGTGGGTCTCCCAGCTCACCCTGGAGCAACACCCACCACCGCCTCCACCACTCTCCCTCCACTTGCCCCCTCCCCCTCCTGGCCACCTTCAGATGCCCAGGACCTGACCGTGTTGCTGGCATAGGCTGGAGCCCCTCAGTACCCTCCATCAGAGGTGTGTCTGGAGCCCCCCATGCTCAGGGAGTCGGCCCAGGCCTCATTAGGAGCTCCATGATGAAATGAGCTGAAAGGCCCCAGCCTCAGCCAGCACCATCCAGCAATCACAGCAGTCTGAATTGGCAAGGCTCATCTCACGGCCCCATAGGCGTTAAATCATGGATAACCTTCTTGTTTCTCTCGCTATCTAACTATCCCGCTATAACTTGCTCTCTGTCTCACTCAGACTATGTATGGTTGGCCTCTTCTTTCTGCTACTCCGACAATGCCTCCTCCTCCACCGCTCCCAACCTCCACCCATCTCTTCCCCTCTCCTCGCAGGGCACACTTTACTCCTTCACTCGCTAGAGGCATCAAACTTTAACACCTACAACTTACAGCTGTCAATCACATCATCACATCTCATCTCTCACTTTCTACATTTCCATGTTTCTCTTCCAAATTGTTTCTCCAAGCTTTTCATCATGCCTCTCGTAAGCGCGACCTCTCTCGCTTTGAATCGCTCCGACTCTTTTCTTCTACTCTTTGGCCTCAACTCTTTTTGTCGACTTCGTCAATTCGATCTACCCATCAACAACGGAGGAATGGTCTGTTAAAGTACAACAGTTCTATCTGTCTTTCTGTCTGTCCATCTGGCCCTCAACATCCTGTTCCTGCTTTGAAATTATATTCATAATTCCCTCATCTGAACTGTACTGGTGACATGCAGGCGTAAGTGCCTGGAGGTATGCAGGTACGCGGCACAGTCTGCTCTGCATGCACCGCTGAAAGAATCAAAGCAGCGGCTCTCTGGGAACCAGTGTTTGAGGACCTATCAGAGTAAAGGGGAATTCATTTTTAGAGGACTAAAGAGGAAAGTGAAGACCCCAGTGACAGAGATATCAGTGAGAGAATCTAAACATCTCAGTGAGCTTTGACTCTGTTGTGAGCGTGGAATCTAAAACGCAGTATCTCCGGAGGAGTGGAATGCCAAGAGCAGGTGATAGCGAGCATTATACAGCCTTTCTTGAATATATGTTTGAATAATTGAAAGCCACTTAGTCCCATTTGAATGGTTGAGTGTTGTGGATCAACTACACCTATGGAGGGACGAGGTCAGTATGGCTGGCAGGGACAGGCATTTATGCTAAGGCATCTAATATATTCATGAAATGTGAGCGTGAATTTTTCTGAAGTCCCCACGTAAGTCACAACACACACAGCAATGGATAATTAAGGATTGTCGCAATGCTTTATTTCTGCAGGCAAAACATCTCTCCCCCACCCTCTTCTCCACACCTTGTATTAAAAGCACACTTCTATGATAACGCTAGTTTAGGGAAACCTAATGTTATATTAAAGCAGAGTTAATCTATGCAAGGGGCACCTTCTTAGCATACATTATTATGCGCTACAGAATGCTTTAATGTGCAAAAAAGACCTTTTTTGTTGGCCAAGAGTAGACATTATATTACTACAGGTTAATAAAACTTTGGGTTTCTTAATTTTCATAGTGGTTAGTGCATATGTAAATATTTAATAGGGTCTTTATGCTCCAGATATTCCAACAAAAAGGTTAATAAGCCCTAAGATGGAGGATAGGGTATATAATTGCTGGCCTGTTCTACGGAGAGAGAATGGCAAAGCAGTAATACAGAACTCCAAAGAGGAAAGTCAGCGGTAGAGGAATGACACTCAAACAACGTTATGAAGTAGTGTCAGTTATTTTTTTGATTAATACATGAATCATTTAAACTATAAGAAGTTAAAAACATACTGAAAAATAACCCATTACACTTTTTTATGTTCCAATTACATTTTTGTCCAAACAGCCTTTCAAGCAAAAAAAAAAGTCATTTTATAATGATATCAAATCTGCAACACCTCACATTCAAGAAACAGAAAATGTTTGACATTTATGCTTCATAAACAACTCAGTCATTTGTTTACTTTTAATTCTATGTCAGTATATGCAAGCTTCTTATTATAGTCATCCATTAACAGACAAATCTGCCGTTAACCAAACACGCAACTGAATTACTTATATCAGTAATAGATAGCGGGGTAATACATTGAATATGATAAAGACCGCAGCTGTGATTGGCTGCTCTCTTTGTAAGTTTGCCGTTTGAGTTTTACTTTACTAACATACAAGCGCCGTATAAAATAAAATCTACATATTGGCATCGGCCTTGAGCTGGGAAACCCAAATGTCACTTCGATTTAACTCATCTTCCACCATTATGGTGTGTTGAAAGCCCTGTCCCATCCAAAGCATATAGCTCTTTCCTTAATTAACACACACACACTGTGGTGTGTTGTAATATCAAATTAATATTTCAGTGCCTGCTTCGTTTTATGGCCGCTACCATTTGAACGGGCCTTAATAGAGTGACAAGACATTCCCACCGACCACTGTCCCATGAAAAATGCACAAGCCACTTAAAACCAATGGCCAGTCACACGAAGACACTTGGCCCCTGAAGACAAACCATGACTTCTTTTCTGATGAGGGGAAAGCAGGCATATTTTCAGCGCCTGCTGTGGAAACTAATGCCTTGCCCTGCGCACACATCTGTTATGAAGATTGGATGAAATGGTTTGATAGTGAAACATTAGCTTCTTTTAAATCTCACGCCTGGTGAGCATTCTTCAAATGTAACGCAGAGTTAATAATTAAAGTGCCCCATTCGCCATAATATAAATCGTCAGAGCCATCTGATAGTCTTCTTACCAGAAAAGTGAAAAAAAAGCCTTTGACTCAGGCGCTGCTTTAACATATTTGAAGTGAACATTTGGCGGCAGATCAACTCATTATGAATGGAGGTACAGTATGGGATAGACAAGGGGATTAAAGTACTCAATAGATCTGAAAGAAAGCAGGGTTAAAAGGTCAAACCAGTTAATCTGGGGTAGCTTTATTCATTTATTAGTGTATGATGAGAGCTAATGAATGCTGTTGACCTAATTGAGTTGAATCTAAAGTGCCTCATAATATGTAAAGGTCCTAAGACACTCATGTAATCAGCATTAAAGAAACATGTGTCTGACTTGTGCACCTTTACCTCTCTTTGACCTTTTCAGTGCAGAATGCTGCAGCACACTGATAGTACAGTATAAGGCAGTATGAGCATCTGATCACTTTTTTACTGCCCCTCTTCATCTCTCTTTGTCTCTTTGATTAGCATTACCTCTGTGTGATTATGAGATGTCAGTGAATACAAACATGTTTACATTATGAAAGCATGCAGCGAATCCAGCTCTTTTAACTGTGCAAACTGCTGAAATAGTAAAACAAAATAGAGTCAAATAACATCTGGGAAGGTCTGCTAAAACAGAGACAAGCTGAGAGAGAGAGAGAGAGAGAGAGAGAGAGAGAGAGAGAGAGAGAGAAAGAGAGAGCAATTTACCTTTATACATTGTTCTAAATATGGAGCAAAATATTGTTTCTGGTTTTTATTAAACTCCTAATAACCTCGCTATGAAATGAAAAGAAATACAAGCACATGCAACAGTGTAATTTGCTTTAGAGATGACGACTTAAAGACACATTTAAAGGGGTTGTGTTTAAAATAATGAGACTTAAGTTACTTTTAGTGGCAAATGGAACCAAAATATGTGCAAAAACCGAGAACAACCAACATGAATGAAAGGGTTCTTGAAAGAAGATCGGGGTTTAGCCAAAGAGGATCTGTTGCTCAAAGATTTTTTTGAATCAGAATTCATTCAATGAAAGATCTGCACTGCTGTCTCTCTCTGAGAGAACCGAGTGTCAAGACATTTCCTGCACCATTAAGTTAAACTTTCTGATAGAGTGCATCAAGGCAAAAGTTTAGGAAAAGCAAACGAGAAACCATCTTCGTTGCAGCCAATCCTCATCAGCAGTCAGGAGTTGGCTGCGGCACGTACCATGTCACATATGCTTTAAGACCAGAGATCAGATTGGTTGAATGCATGCTTTTTGACACAAAATGAAATCAAATTTCAACATATAAATAGAGAATGTACATAAGTATGTTGAGATAAAACAATAGAAATAAAGTCAAACTGGTTTAATTTATTTTTTATAGTATATAAATATAGTACATACATATTTATTATAGTTAGGTCATAGTGTATATACATAGTTATATGGAATCTAAATAAATCTTATATATGTACAGTATATGAGTAAATAATTCATCTATACGATTAAAAGCTGATACACAGTTATGTCGACACTTTCTGACCAGAAATAAAGTGCGTTATTCACATGTAACATGTTGCAAATTACATACAAAACTAAGAAATATAAAAAGCAAAATTTGCCCAGATCAATGCATTAGCATAATTCATATTGTACTGCAATGTATCCCCAATATACTGACGTTTATATTACAATTCATCGATGTAATTGTGCAGCATGTCTGATATGAAGAAGATTTTAAATATGACATGTTTTCTCTGAGAATAAATGATGATGATGATGATGATGATGATGATGATGATGATGATGATGATGATGATGATTGAGGGATTGCTGCAGGAACAGAGGAAGAGATAAAAGGAATTTGGAATGACAGGATGAGACAGGAGAAGGACAGGACCCCACGCGATGGGGGGCTTGAGAGGCCGTCTGCTGCGCTGCCTGACTGACACACAATCGCAGCGCTACTGCCAGGGCTCCTCCCAGAGTTTGGGAGAGACAGAGCACAATGCGCTCCGACTGTGAGCCGACAAATACACCTGTTCAGAGGCACAAAATGACAGGTAGGAATACACAGGAAGACATAAACACACACAGGCACACGGTAAAGAAGAAACATATTCAATGGCATGTCATGTGAGAGCTATTTCTGAATCAAAGGTATAGGTGAGGTATTTATCTATGGATCTGCAACAGGAAAGAAGAGCTAAAGCTATAGCTTTAATGCATAAAGCAATAAATAAACGTCTGGTGGAGAAGAATAAAGTAGATGCTGGTTTATAATTAGCCGGTTGGCCCACAGCTAGGAATCACTAGTACATCTTTGCCACTGGTGATAGAGTGTGTGTGTCACAGGGTTGACCGGGGGAAGGATTGAGCAACCTGTCACCCATAATTCACACATAAACTGTACAGGCTGTGCATGAGCTCTCACAGTCTCTGTCCCAGTGTTTCACCTGCAAAAATACACATTCACTGTCTGGCTGTTATACACACAGAGCATTTGGGGCAGACAAAGATAACAATGTTTTGACATTTCAGGAAATAGTCATATTTTAGTAGAAAACATTTTGGGTATAACTCATGAGCAATAAGCATAAAAAAACTGAAATTAGGACAACATTATGCTAACACTCGTATATTGAGAGACATATTGAAGTCACTGTTGGGCTGACTGCTTTTCAGTAACTTAATGCAATATCTCATTTACGTTTTTGTTCAAATGTCTTTCTGAAAAACATTTTCTTGTGATTTATGATCCATATTCTAAGTGTGAACTGCAAATATGAGCTATTAGCTTGCTACTTGCTTTGTGATTTAATGAAACATAACAGATAAGGCTGCTGGTATTCTACGTTTTTACAATGACCAACACCAACAATGAATTGATCATAATAACAAGCATGTGTTCATGTAGTCATAATCTGATCTCAATTATTGTTGCACAGTGTTGCTTCATTACAACAAACGTGTGCTTCATTTTTAGTCAATCCCACAAACACTGTACTAGTGCTGAAGATACTCACTAGAGCAACAAAGAAGTATCAAACCACAGTTGAAAACAGTCCCCAATAAATGCATGATTTACTCCTTTATTTATCAACCTTACTTGCTTTGGTTTAAAATGCCTAGTTTTGGAGATATCGGCCTTAGAGACGTCAGCTTTCTCTTGTGGTGATCAATGTACTAAAAAGAGTGAACTCACGACTGAAAAACTCACCAGCAACGTTTCTTTCCAGAAACCGTGACCCGGTTACTCAAGGTAACCCAGAGACCTCGATGGCAGATATTTCCAAAACTAGGACACTACAAGAAAGATGAAATATATGTAATTTGGGATTTTTTGGGTCCGATTTTGTTAGTTTACCATGCTACCATGATGTTTTATCTACTCTCCTGCTGTAATCCTGCAAATTTCCCCGCTGTGGGACTAATAAAAGATCATCTTATTTTATTCATGATATCAACCCACAATCTATTTTACAGTAATGTCATCTTTACGGTGTTTTAACCGTAATCTCTGCTGCTGTGGAAACGTCTCTGGCATCTTGCTTGTGTTGCATCCTGCACTAGTGAGACTGACATGTCCATTAAGCCAGCCACTTCTCTGGGTCTGTCAACACAGTGGCATTTAACCAGTGACAGACTTGGGCTTGTGGGAGATGGTGTTTTTAAAATATATATATTCTGTAATCATACCGCGCTGTCCCACTTTGCTCAGGAATATGACAAAACTGTGCTATTTGGTCAAATACGTTTTTGCAGATATTCTACATAAAATAACCATTTATGTACACTGGCCTCAGGTTTTATATTATGTATAGCTTCTAACTTTGACTGATGGTAATTTGTGTGTACTTAGTGATGCACTGAACAATTTATTTATATCTATTTGTTTATATCTTTTAAATATCTTTTTTTTAATTTTTTTTGTACACCAAATTTCCTCCCAGAAGATACACTCAACATTATTTTTATGTTTTCTTAGCAGAAAAGCTGCTAAAAACAGTGTTTTCTTTACTATCTCTATTTACTATCTGTCTTTAGACAAAAGGGGGTAACTGTATGACATACTGGAGTCTGATGTTATATGTTATGTTGTAGAGATGAATTCATGTCAGCCTGATTTTGAATTTTTAATGAGGTTTTTCTTACTTTTAATTGTGTCTCTATGCAGTAACAAATACATGAATACAAACATGAACTACAAGCCAACATGTTGCATCCTTTGCATTCAGGAGACAAAAGAAATTGGACAACGGGCCTCAACATGGCGACAGGAAGTCATTGTCACACCCCGCTCCTTGTTTCACATCAGGGGAGACGCCTAATGTCATCATCTTTCCATCCAGACCCGATGACTCTCTCTTCATTCATATCAGGTCAACTCTGTGCTGACACACTCACGCACCCATTAAGGTTCCCAAAGGTCCACGACGACTCCTTTGTCTCTAATGGAGGAGTCGACAAACAATCTGTGAGCGCGGGAGCTCAGAAAACACTGATGGAAATACAAGAAAGCGGGCGAGAGTGAGAAGAGCGAGAGAGAGGGGGAGACAGAAAGACAACAACTGACATCTCAGGGAATTTCACAGGGATGGCTAATCCAATGTGATCAGCGGAAGATTTTAATATTTAAATAGCTAGCAACGCACCAGAAGTTTCTAATTAAATTATAACTCATGCTTGAAAAGCAAAAGTGCATGTGTTGTGGGAGCTTAAATAATTCAGCCCGCCCTATATCTCGTCTTTCTGCTAACCCGGAGACAAATGGCACTTGCTAGGGCTTTTAGACAGGGGGCTGGCGCTGTCAGAAACATGAACAACATCAGCTTGTAAAGGGCCTCACCCATCAGGGCCCAAATCCAAACTGACTGGCCTCACTACTGAACAACGTTTCTAACCTAGGAATTAATTTGGTTAATTAATTCATTATTAATTACTTTAAAGGCCACACAACATTGGCACATTGTAAAAAGATGACAGGAAAGAAGCCTCTTCCTAATGAACTGGGGATGTTAATGAGGCACCAGACAACTATGTTCTGGCTCCTCTCACTATATCATCCTACCTGCTTGCTCTTATTACAAGTTCCCAGCGAAAAAAAAGTATCAAAAAAGAGTTTATTAATTAATACACTCTTGAAGGATGTATGAGACGCTCACAATATCCACGAGAAGCGTAAAATATTTAGGCTGGTAACATTCATATTAATGGCAAAATTACACATACATCTCAGAAATTAAATTAGAATTCGACCCAACATTGATGGCAGAGTCATGTCAAGCATATAAATGTACTTATGGCTCGAGGTTAGAATATCTCTGTTCATTCATTATTTTTTTTTTCATCCACCAGGTATCTTCGCTTTTGGCTACTCGGCCCTCGCGGCGTAATTCCAGAAAAGAATTACATTTTTGATGGGAACTAATTAGGCAGGCCTTTACCTGAAATTCTTCCAGACTGTTGCGTGTTCCCGAGTTTGGGATGATGGTGGTATAACTTATTGAGGGGCACCAACTGCTCTAACTTCTGCTCAGGAACAGAGGGAGAGCTGCGAGCGCAGAGGTCTGTTTCACGGAGCTTGTACTTTGCACGACGCACAGAAGGGAGCCTTAAAAAAACAAACTCCAAAGAGACAGAAAGTCAATCACTCCACAAAGGCCTTTCAGTCTTTTGACAAATAATAAACCCTGGTGTCAGAGTCTCTTGCTCTGCCCTGCGAGGGAAAGTCAGCGCTCATATATACCTCGCATATGAGACAGACACAGAATTACAATACAGATGCTGAAGCACATTTCAGAGAGAATAACAGTCCCCGCTGTGATAACTGCATTTGATGGCGAGTTTTGCTGAGTACTCTCTATTTTTTTGCTTTTTTTGTTGGTCTTTATTACCATGCGAGTGCACACACAGACGCAGACACAACTGGCAGAGGGTGGTAAAGTGGTAAAGAGAGTGTGGGTGAGGAAAGCAGTATCATGATCTGAGATGATGAAATAAAACAGTCTGGCTGCTCGCGTCTCTTCTCTTGCTGGCAGTTGTAGAAAAGCCGCAGAGGATTTCAGGTAGGAGGCAAGACGCAGACATGAAAGATGTGTCAGCTGCGATACAGTTCGACACAAAGGAGACCAAACACCACAAACTACCAACACAAATTTGTGTCTTGTCCTCAACAACAAGAGCAAGAAATGGAGGGTTGATTTCCAGATTTGGCTGCAGAAAGGAGGGGGTGGCGGTGGAGGGCTGAGCTAAACTTGGGGATGTTTATTCTACAACTTGGAGCGCACTTTGAGAACATGGAACAAAGACGTGTGGTTCTGTTCTTTTGTGCGCGCAGTTCACACAGCCTTTGGCCCCAGTCTTCTCAAGTCCCCAGCCATGACTGATGTGAGCCAGTCAAGACGTATAATTCAGATAGCAACGACAAGAAAGCAGCAGTCCACCCCAGGGTTCTCTCGCTGTCTCTGACACTCTGACACACACACACACACACACACACACACACACACACACACGCAGAATACAGTATATATGTATGCATGACTTTGTGAGCAGCCCTTTATGGTTGCCGCTAAGTTTGTAATTGTTCCGATCATAAAGAAATACCTTTCAAGAAGCTTCTGTTTCAGACTCGCAGCCTGATTAAAGAATGCATGATACTTCAGTGACAAGACTGTATTATTAATTCATTGCAAACAGAGGAATTTGGGTGTGTTACTTTGAAAAATGTTCAAAACTGGCGGCCTGTAATAAAAGCACTGAGAGAAATTTCAACTCATTAACATTTAATCACAAAATTCTCTTTCATATGAAATACCCAATATAGGCTGTCAGAATCAATCAGGTGTCCAGAAAAAGGGAGATGACATGCCAAAAGGATGGGGAATATGTCAATTGTGGCACTCACTGTTTCTTCTTGCTGTCATATTGCCAGTACTGCCTTTAAGCCGACACTGTTAGGAAATGTGGCTCCGCAGTGGAGGAAAAAAAAAAAAAAAGGCTTTTGTTGCAGAACCTTTGCCTGACAGGAGCCAGCACTGGAGGTTGTGTCATCTCTTGGTGTGGGAGAGGTGTTCAAAGCCAAGGCTTCTGGGTAATGGGGTTCTCTGGGGCGATAGAGGATCTAGAGGAACTCTTCACTCATAATTTTATAATTGGCCTGCTGTCCTGGGGATCCATGGCAGTACTCTTGCCAACACCTTCAACTTAACTTTTTGAAAGCCTGAGGTTCACTATGTTTGTTCGTAAAGTCTCTGTCACGCCAAACATTTGGCCAATCCAACAGGGGATTATTAGACAACAGTGTCTAATAATCTGTGTATTTTTTATGTGTATCAAACATAAAAAATATAGCAGGACATTTTTAAGTAATATGTATACAGTATCAATCCTAATAAAATACATCACTTATGCATAAACATACAGCTGCATCATTTCAGGTCATTTATTTAATTGTATAGTAGAAGAAGAAAGAAAAAAAAACACTTATTAAGCTACATCCCTATCATTATATTGGCTTTTTGGAATTTGTTCTATCAAATACACAGTGTTGCTCATGGTTCAACACTTGGAATATTTATTCAGAGGATTATCATTTCACGACAACGTTTTGAACCCATTGACTTCTGTCTGGCGTCGCTCAGAATCGCAGAATATGAAAATATTCTTTTGCAGGTGAATCATCTAAATATTTGTATTTAGAAGTCAAACTGCAACATTATGGCAATATCGTTGCATCATTCTATTGCAAAATATCAAAATATAAGTTGGTTTAAGAAACAATATTTTAATGTCCACAACATGATTGGCAACATGACTTTAACAAGTGGAAAATTGTCCATCAAAAGACATATTGTAAAAAGACTGAGGATACGCTACAATATTATTTGTTGCTTATTTTAGGATATATTTTAGCGCACGGCATGTATTTAATACAGATAAATAAATGTAATACTTTTTTTAGGGACATAAATGGCATAGCTTCAATTGTATTTACCTTTTACAATGTTTTTACCTTCTACCATGTGTTTTCTTTCTTCTCAGCCAGAAACTGGAAGACAACTTAATTAAATGGAGACCCACTGGCTTCAACATTAGGAGGAAGCTCAGCAGCATTTGTGCTTTTGTCATTACTTTTCCACTTTTCCAAGCATCTTGGAAATGTTGTGGCATGTTGGCCCAGATAACATTCAAAGAGACAGTATAACACTGTTATATGTGTGTCTATACAAATAAATGGCAACAATACAGTGTTTGGCTGGAAATGAAATCTGTGCACACAGAAAGTGAGAGAGATGAGATTCTTGCCTCACTGAATGCCTCACTGAACAAAAACGATCCTCTCTTTTCTGTATATATCTTAATAGGGTTGGTGAGAAGGACAAGGTGGAGGGAATCCGGAGTTCTGCCTAATTAAAAGCTTTCTAAATTAATTTCCAAAGGCACCTTATTGAAAAAAACAAAACAAACGGGCAACGAGTGAGCAACAAGCAAGACATTTTATTCTCAAGAAGAAAAGAAAAAAATTGCAAAGGACGGCTACTATCTTTTATGAAAATGTGATTTTAGTTTTTGAGTCGGTTACAGGCCGACATCCTTCAGAGGGACAGGAGAGGCCTGTGCCGAAGACCTTTCGTGATTGCAGATTTAGCTGTTTACAGATAGATGTTGACAGAGGTCACACGTGATTTCATGATTTGCATCAGAATCAAGTTTGCTGTAAAAGAAGCCGGGAAGCATCTGGAATCTAAGTGATACTTTCGGCAAATGTGATGATTGATGGGGAAATATTTGCCGCCTTATGTATCCGTCCCCATGGTGTTGTCACCTCCTGTGATTTTATGTTTTGACTTTGTGTCATTCTGACAGACACGCCACCGACTCTGGAGGGCGCGATAAGTAGTGTGTCTGTGACACTACCAAAATGGAAACGAGAGATTCAAGCTGGAGGGTCTAGAGGGACAAAAGAGCGACATTTCCTTCTTTCCTGAGATAGTGCCAATTTATGTCTTCCTGTCCAACTGCAGCTGTGTTTGAGTTGACAATGCATTTCTGTGTCAGTCGAAAGTGATTCTTTCCCATGTTGAGTTTTGCAGAGCTTTTACCCAAAGAACCAGGATGGATTTAAACACATTAGGGAACAGTTAAATATTGAAATGACAAAGTTGGGGAAGTTGTGTAATCCCTCACCACTTTAGCGCAGTCCTGTTTACATATAACAGATCTCTTCTAAGTTAATGTTGAGCAAATAATCAAGTGTATTCTCATGTTCACCGAGTCATTTAAAACAGGCCTTGGGAAGCTTTACTTCTTCTGTGGACTTCCACCCAGACCTGCCTATCTTTGGCGTACTTGTCACGGGATCCTTAAGTCATAATATTTCAAAGTTTCATTCTTTAAATCCCTGTTTATTCTGTCATACTGTTTAAGTCTTTATATTTACTTAAGGCTATAAGATATTCCATGGATTAAACAGTGTGCTAAAAGTCATTGTTGTTATTATGTTTGACTATACCTGTTTTTTTTTACACTTTACTCTTTTCTGGCCTCTAATGTCCATCAAGTAAAAAAACACCCAGGCCGATACAATACAATGTTATCAAGAAATCCTGTCCAGCCAACAATTTCCTGAGCTAAGATATTTTAACTGTAAATCCTGTGCAGAAACTAAAATAAATGGATTAAAGCCTCGTGCCGACGATCATCAACAAGGCGGATGTGCCCTTGAGCAAGACAGTTAAATAAATGCAACACTGTGGGTACACAGCTGTGTAGCTGACCGCACACTTTGAAATCTCTTTGGAAGAACAAACAATTTCCCCACGGAGATCAATAAAGCATCATCATTGTTATTATTATTATTTAACTAGAGAGCTTGGACAGATTGTGAGCACGGCTGTAACACTGACTGTACTCTGTAGCACAAACACAGTGCTAACCTACTTGACCTCAGTGAGAACTTCAGCAGCAGGATCATGCAGCACAGAGGGGCTGTAAGGTTAGTAGACCCTAGAGCTATGTGAGGGTGCTATTACATCTGTATGGCTGTTGATCTCTAATGGCTGTGTGCTGGGCTCTAATGGTGCTTGGAGAGAGTGGAAAAGAGAAAATAAGACGAGGTAATCTTAGAAAATGCTGACCTCTGAGCCACAAAAACTAGGTGGGAAGTGTTAACGGCTGCTTGGCACTACTCCAAGGTTTCCGTTATGACCTTTGGCCTTTTCTCTGTGTCGACTCTAGAGAGCAGAACTCCTCTTATCCACCTCCTGTAGTTACTGCGGCCTTTTCACTGCCCTTATATCAGGGTTAAATGAAACCGAAGATAAAGCTTTTTCAGACACGCTCGCTGTTTTCCTCTGACCAGACGCTTCATTTTTTGGTCCGGTCATTTAGTTTGTATGTGTTTCTGTGTGATACACAGCCTGGAGAAAGAACTGAAAGGTTCAAATACAGAATATTTCAAATTTCTGATATCTGGAGACTTACATCCTGGCCTAAATGATCACATCTTTAATAACAATGAAGAAACAAGAGTTTACATGTTTTTCATGAACAAAAGCAGCAGTGCAACATGAACTAAAAGCCTTGTAATCAGGTAGATAAGTATCAGCAGTGAAATTGAGCTCTAGCGTAAGTTCAGTCAGGAAGAAGCTACTCTAGCATGCCTCGGCCTGTTGTTTATTTCTCATACATCTGCTAGCCACTCCTCACGCATGCTCTCTCATAATTTCATGGCTGTCATTCATGATATCAGCTGTTCTGATCAGCTGGTCTCCTCTATCCAACAGAATAACATCGTTAGCTTGTCACCTCACTGCGGTCTCTATTAAATATGACTGTCTCTCTACCTTCAGGACGTTCATGTTGCTGCTACGCACCCCTCCACCTCCCCATCTCCGCCCAGTCTTCGCAGATCCATCATCTTCATCAACTCATCATTCTATCAGCCTCATCGGACACCACCACCAGGTTTGGCCACCACAGGGTGGGATTTATCTTGCTGCTGCTCGGGGCAGACGGCCCTCGATTACAAGAGTCCAAAGACTCTGTCAAGACCTTATCATCACACATCATCTGTTAATAATAAACAATTATCTGACATGTCTCTCCTGATTGAACTGTATTTAAGTATGAAATGTTACTATTCCAAAGAATAGTCTCATTCTGAGCATTGAATTGCTGATTAACATATAAACTATACTCTAGCGTTGCTTGTGGTCCCAGTGCATATACTGTCGGGTAATTGACTTGAAATGTATCATATTTCATGATTTTCTCATATGCTTTGCTTGCAAAAGTCTAATATCAAGCTACAGCTGTTAAGTAGTAAAACAAAATACTGTAGTGAAGTAATGTAGTGGGATACAAAGTAACACAAAAGAGAAAAAAATGAAAATTACACTCAGCATTTCACTGAATATATCTTCTTAATGTCGACATCTGGCCTAGAAATCACTAAATAAGTGAATGTAGTTGTGGATAAATATAAAGCATAGGTAAAATTTATGTAAAGGTTATGCCTCACAACAATGAGATGGACTAATAAAATAACAAGCCTAGTTAAATAATAATATCATGTATATAAAGGTCTTTTTTTTTAAAACAGAAAAGACACACAGTATCAGTGGGCTGTTTGACTGAAGAGGACAAACGACAGATGTCATCTCTAAAGTTGGTGTTACCTTGTCACCAATATGTCGTGACCCACTCCCTCCCCTCCACACCTCCATCACACTCCTCCAGCCATTAACGCAGCTAGGGCTCGGCCAGGGGAATACGCCTGCATTAGTACAGACAAGTCTGCTGGTGTGATATTGATGGTTGTCACTGCCATCGGTTGTTTGGACCATGACAGGACGGTCACGGGAACGTTTTCAGAGCAGTGGAATCACTACGACGACACTACTGTACCAACCCTTTGCATCTGATCGCTGTTATAATCAAATACACTCTTTAACAGCAGTAAAGCAGAGACAAAATGGAGATATCCACATGCACACTATGAAACCAAACCGGACCACACACACACACACACACACACACACACTCTCACACACACACACACACACACACACACACACACACACACACACACACACACACACACACACACACACACACACACACACACGCTCTCGCAGATCTCCTGATTAAGACTGACTCAGTGCTTGCACACCTCATCAACCCTCAGCGACAACTCCCCGGAGGAAACAGGCCTCATTATGCCAGAATAAAAAACAATGACACTCAGTGGTAGCCGTGACTCTTTTGCTAATGGACGAGCCGAGCGGGGAAGAAGGAGGCAGATCTGGATCTATGGGTAAAGGCTCGTACCGGGACTGCGCGGGTATGAAACCTGATGTGATAGCGTGCCTCGTGGGCAAGTATTATTCCAACTGTATATCATTAGCAGGGTGCGTTTTCTAATTAGCAATAGGGCAGAATAATGAATACAGCTCCATTAATCAAAAGGTAATATATGTAAAAGTACTGTTTTATGGCCGTAGGGAAGAGCGTGAAAGGTGGGAGAGAAAACACAAAAATGAGATGGAATGTGAAAACAGCTATCATTGCCTCGCTGAAAAGAACATTGCTTTTCATATTCATTTACACACATCCTTTTATTATATTTATGGTGCTTGCTCTTTGGATCCCAAATATAGCGGATTGGAGGTAGGGAGAGTCAAACGAGAAGGGAAATTTGAGTCAGCACAAGCCCTTCTGCTCTATTCAAATTGCTGTAGCACCAATTTGTGTTACAGTGTAATTCAGGAGCTGCAGTGTATACGGCGGTAGGCCGGGTGACCGGTTTGGAAGTCACCAAACTGTCAAAGAATAGAGATTTTGATTGAACCAACATGAACCATGGTGAGGACCTGATCATACTAGCCACATTATACTCAAATGTCCGCTCCAATCAGAAATCCCTCTTAATCTCAGGCTCAGCTGTGTGCCTTAAAATATAATGCTGGTGCTAATTTATATTTTTCTTATAGTTGAAAAAGCCAACACAAATTTAAAAAAAAGTAAATCAACAAGTAATTTGTTTCACCTCTTTTTCCTTTTTCTACTGTAAATTTTAGACACACACATTTAAAACCCTTACATTCACAATACAACAAAGTCAATTAAACATCTTCTGTTCAAGTAAATGCATATTACCAATACAATGTATTACATTTTTTAATTAAATAGCCCATTGTGTTAAAATGTCAGTTGATTAACATACATTTGTGTTGCAAAGAGGGACAACGAGGGACAAAGAGGGACACTGAGGTCAATATGAAACCTCTTTTTATCTCACTTACATGAGGCTCAGAACTTTCTGGCCTCCCTATCTTCAACCAGACACCATTAGTTTCCATTGAAGGTGGAACTCTTTTTAAAAAAAAGAAGAAAAAACAGCCGGGCACTATAGTTTTCAGCAAACATTACTCAAATAAGAGTAAATGGTGCATTTGCTGGGGACTATTTTCAGTTGTGGATTAATGTGGAATTGTTGTTTGAGTGAGGATTTGCAGCAGATAAATGATTTATGTATGTGGGATTGAGTCAAAATAACATACAGTACTCAACAATGGAAGTCCATGGCACAGAGGAATACGATATGTCAGGGTTTGATACACAGAAAATACTTGTTTGTAACAATTAAAAAAGAATATCAGCAGAATGATCCTTTTATATGAGGATTTTCCAACCATTTAAAATATGCAATTTTAATACTCAAAAATCAAACTAAATGAAAAATAAAGATGTGACTGTAACATTACACTGTACTGATACATTCCTGATCACCCTTGTCTGAGCATAAGAAAAGAAAATACAATGAAATGATCAATCTAATCACAATGGTATTATGTATCTATTGGTCTCTCAGGCGAGTGCAGAGGGAAATCTTTGCAGATGCACTGCAAGTGAAGTGTTGTGATTTTAGGGAAGCGAGGAAGGGAGAGAGAGAGAGAGAGAGAGAGAGAGAGAGAGAGAGAGAGAGAGAACATTCAGACACAAGGATAAAAGGAGGAAAGGATGGAGAGAAAAATAACTAGATGAAAGATGATCTTGGTGGCTCTTCAAGAAATGTTTGGGAAAGCATTTAAGTGATCTGATATTTCTGCTGCCGCAACACTCCCGGCTACTTTGCGCTGAATCTCCAACTCAAGCCTTTTTTCATACATTTGCACCTCGCAATCCAAAGTGAGCAAAGCCATCTCCTTGTGACAGCAGCCCGGGCTTTTAAATGCATCCTAAGATATAAATAAACTTTACTGAGCGGAAGCTGCAAATGCATTTATACACCCCTACAAAAAAATATATATAAAAATGAATCCTGAAGTCTTTCTGAGAGGAGAAAATAGAAATGTCATTAAATTCCTCTGAAATATAGATCACTTTTCACAGGAAGAGACACTTGGTACGCTGGGAGTCAAGTTCATTCATCTCAACTTGGGACTGAAACAATTTGATAAAGTTCTCTTATGTGATTTTAGATTTAGATGCTGAATCTATTACTACTGAGATTTAAGTAAACGTAACATTTTAATATTAATAAAAAAGCTTGCCATTAAGACACATTTCAAATACAAAAAAAAGAAAAAAATATAAATATATACTAATATTTCACATTATTTACATGTTAACTTATGAATGTCTCTATTTTGGGCTTAAAAGTAAAATAAATTACATTTACAAGGCCTCCTCTTATATAGTTTCTGAAATGCTGCAAATCGCTAAAATCAAGAAGAAATGAAAATGATAAAAAAAGGTGTAAAATGCCGGAAAATAAATCAAACTTTGTTCACGTTTGTCGTCTTCAAGGAACAGAGAAGGAATTCAAATTTTAGAAAAAAAGAGAGTTTGTTCCTGACATGCATACGATTCTCTGTGATTTGACATGTTGTCTCAACCATGATTTGTTGCCACTCCCCAGAGAGCGGAGTTAAAAGACTCAGAGTGACTTGAGGAAGACGTACACTTTAATCACGTTAGCGAAGTTTCATGAAAATTTTAGCTCAAGATGCCAACATCTGCTTTCCATTATTAATCACTGTTGTCACCACAAAGAAGATCCGAGCAACATAATACACTTGACTTCTGAAGTTACTTACTTTTGACTGTAACACAGGTATTACTGTCACACACACACACACACACACACACACACACACACACACACACACACACACACACACACACACACACACACACACACACACACACACACACACACACACACACAGAGGCAGACACACAAACTGTACATGCACACTTTTTCTTGCACGCACACAGACATATAGGAGCACGGCTGGTAAAGAGGAGAGCACGTGCACAAGTACACTTACAATTAAGTGAAAGATATATGAAAAATGGTTGAAAACGGGCTATAAAGGAGTACATTTGACTTAGAGAAACTGACGAGTTAGTGAGACAGACACAGTAAAAGAGAATGAGATCAACTTGCTTTTTTTTTGCATTCCTCTCTTCACTTAAACATCATGCCCCTCCCTGCACTTAAAATGCCTTCCATGTCTATTTCCCTATTCTATCTTATCAGTGGCATTTACCTCCTAACGAGGGTGGTGATATCAGCAATATCAAAGTAGCACTTTTGTCATGTTGCATTAGAGTCCCTCCCCCTCTACCTGCTTACACACCTCTGATCAGCGATTGTTTGCAGAGATACCGAGTGAAAGACAACTATTTATGTATAAAAGGGAGCGCAGCCTGTCGTCTACCTGGCAGTTGATCATTCTTAAGCAGCTCATCACCTCCTAACCACCTGTCTTCTTCTTCTTTTACTTTGCTCAGGCTGTCTTTCACTCCTCTCTTCATGTGGACTGGGTTATCCGATCAGACTGTGAAACAAGCCAGCAAAGGGACGCCTGACAGCGCCAATTAGAGAGGACAGAACAGCGAGGCCTTTCTACATGCATTACTCCAAATAAGCCTTTTGTGTACAAAGAATTGCGGTAAAAAAAAAAAAATGTGTGGACAGGCTTCACTGGCTATTTTGCAAACAAATGAGTTTCAGCTCTTGTTGTGATTCCAAAACATGACAGATTTGCTTTTTGCACGTCGCATGAGGAATTTATCCTGAAGATAATAAAAAATTAAAAAGAAGAATATCAAGTGTACGATGTAGGCACACATATATGAGTCAGTGTTCAAGACATCAAAAATGAACATGTAAATTAATGGACACAATTATTTTCTCGGTATCATGCAGCCAAAGTTCAGCTGTTTCTTTTTATTATTTTTTTACTTGATGTAAAGAACTGTTCAAGAGCCACTGCATAGAAATTAAAAGTTTGTATTTGTTATTTATTTTTCTGCAATATGCCAAACAAAAAAACAATATACTCTTAACAATATACTCTTATACATACCTAAAATGACCCTTAAAAAAAGATTTCTCAGGGACAAATGTGCTACACTTTCACTCACGAAGCACCTGAACAAGTGTTTTGACAAACAAATGCTGTATGTGTAACTGTAAAACCACACAGTTTTCAGAGTAAAGTTTCATACCAGCTCTCTGCATCTTAACCTATTAGTGTGTAAATGGATGATCATTTCAGCAAGTACAATGCTGCATCACCACCAGATGGCGCTTTAGCCCTTCAGATCTCTCTTATGTTCTCATGCAAAAGTCACACACACACACACACACACACACACACACACACACACACACACACACACACACACACACACACACACACACACACACTGCATGTATGAATGAATAGGCTAGGCCCCATGTAAACAGGCTGCATCTGGAATAACATTAGATTTATATGAGATGCTCTGGTATGATGTTACTGGACCTCCCATTCACTTATTTATAAGGATGCCTGTAGTTGCTAATGAATGCATATTACAATTATTAGCATTCTGTCAAATATTTAGCATTTAGTTTATTTATTGGGTTTCCTGTAGACTTCAATGCATTTCTGTGTTTGGCATAACATGATACATACCTTTGCCTTAATGTCTTTCCGTGCAGCAATATTAACAAATTATTTAATATAAAACATATTTTTGTCAAAATATAAGTCCCATGTTCATAAATAATATAAAATCATCTTATTTTTTAGATTATTTGGTACAGATGTAAAAAAATAAATGATCTAAAAATGGTTACGACATTTGATTTCATAGTATTTCTTCTTGCTTTGGGGTGAACAGATACATTCAAAACAAGCTTAGTATATGTAAGACAGCACACGTAAACACACACAGCAACACCTCACTTGCAGCTTTTCATGACAGCACATTAGACTACAGCAAACTGAGATGCAGTGCAGCGAGAGCACAAAGTACGCCGAGGCAGTCGGGTTCAAGGAAACAATATGAGATCGATATGCACGCGCCGCTCTGCTGCTCCAAGGTGTGCGGGGCCTGAATGCCCGGCGGTGCTGCTCTTCTAACACAGGCTTCATTACTACACTGCAACACGCGGTCTCTTATCAGATACAATAAGGGAGGGAATGAAGTGAGACAACAAGGAGAAACACTGGGGAAGGCCACTGAAAGGCAAGGTGATCCTTATCAATGTCCACACACGGAGGATAATGTTTTATATTCATCAAAATGATGTCAGACAGAGCAGTCGGGCTCACAAGAAGACTGAGAAAAATAAATAAAACCACTCACATGAAGGGAAAAGGCATGCATGCAGAGAAAGCACATTTCTATGCCTTAATTAGAAAACGGTGACTCAAACAAAGATACAAAACAAGTGGATAAAAAGGGAATTCTTCCATAAGTGGCTGTCTGATTACAGTGTGTGCTTCGGCATTGCAGCACTGACTGAAGGACTGATGGTCTGTGGGCAAGACCTGCCTCAGCCCTTCACGCTCCCTTGCTCATCGCTCAGCCACCCAGGGAGCCGTGTCCTTCATGGGACCTCCACCTCACACTGCCCTGATGGCGCCTCTCTACCTTTCTGCCTCTCCGTGCTCCCACCTCTGCATTTGCGCAGGGAAAGGGGACCGGCCTTGCTAATTGGTGATCAGGGGATGGGTGTCGCACCAGGGGGTGGCCTCTTGATGGTGGGGGGGCCAAAGGGTTGGGGTAAATGTGAGGGGAGCAGGCAGTTGCTGAAAGGTTGAAGCTAAATGTGAATGATAAGTCGAAGGGAGGAGGTTTAGAGCCGACGCTCGCAGCACATCACACATGGGTGCACACACCTTTAGACGGCTACAGACACGGGGTAATTCACATATTTAGTTAAATGCTTTTTCCAGGTTTGATCCTGATGTTGATTGATGTACGCTGGCTAATTGCGGCAGTCTTTCAGAACAACTGATCAAAAACATAAACACTACATCTGACTCCCTGCACTTCCCTCGATCATTTAGTTTGCCTTTGCCCGTGCTGCAGGTAGGATAAACATTTGAATAGCGTCGGACAGCAGAGAAATGAAAAGCCTCCTGTGTCCACACTTCAAATGAACAAACAGCTGTGTTGCTGCTGGAGCTGAATAGAGGCACCGAGCCGTGTGGCCAGCCCCCTGCCCTTTCTCTGTTGCCTTGGCTGGCTGTAAACAGACTGAGAAGCAGGGAGGTCGGGGCACGCTGCCTGGGAGCCCGGGCTCCATCGAGGCACGCTAATTACAACAATAATGGAGCCTGATCGCAGGTCCTCGCAGGCCATGTCTCCCAGTAAACTACCTCTATGTATACTAGGTACCGATGTTGCTTTTTCCTGTTGTTTGAGATTAGCACGTAGCTGTTCTCTGTACCCCACCATGGGGATGCCTGGGCTGGTTAGAGCATGTTAAAAAGGCCCCCAGCTCCGGCGCAGGCAGCAGGCTCTGGCCTAGCATAGTTAGTTCTAATGAGCAGGCGTTAGCGTAAACACGCGCTAATGCTGTGGGGAAACAGGCAGGGTCGGGTCAGGGAAGTGATGTTACCGGTAGGGTGGCTAGCACACCAGAGCTGGGATCCTGATTAGTGCTCATAAATAATGCAGCAGGCGAGGCTGGATGGAGTACGGGATTGGCTACAGCGGGGTGAAGCTGCATAACGATGACAGGGAACCTGTGTGAGGTCGCAGTGAGTCAGAATCTGCTGGCAAAGCTTATGATTCAACCAGAACCATGCTGGCTGTGAAATAAGTTCCCGTTTACTTTGTGTCATTGTCGAGATGGTATTAACCTTACGTGCGATCCCGTTCGCTGAGATGACATATGCCACTTCAGAGCTGATCATTAAACCTTCTGTGGATGTGGAGAGTAACACGGAGGACACACGGCTGCAGGCTACAGCCAGTAGGGCTTCACGCTTGCCCATGTGTCAGTTTGAGAGGCAGAGTTCAAAGGTCAAATCCATTACGGAGGATTGAGAGGGAGTTTCTGTTTGAGGGTGACATGTCATATGTTGCTATGGGAACGGGGGGGTATGAACTCTGCCCTCTCTGAACTTCAGCTGAGACCAGAGGAGAGAGTGAGACTCAGGGGCAACCACACCAAGTCCATTAAACCACTGAATCAATTGGGATACGAGGAGGAGTGACACTCATTCAAATGGAGGCTCAAGTGGATCATTACTCATCTACTGGACAAAAATGAAGTGTTTAAATTCATTACAAATACATACAAATACGGCTACGTTGTCCAATAATACATCCTCAAATCTCCTTATAGCTCAGTTTTAAAAGTATCAGTGCATAATATAACTTAGTGACACTACTTTTCAGATTGCTGCTGATTTATTTTAACATTAAACACTAACAAATAAAGTTGAACACATCTTTCTCAACAAAAAAAGATTAATTAACACTACATATTGCACTGTAAAAGCACTTCCTGCTTGAGATGTAATTGTTTTTCTGTGCTCATATGCTCATTTGTTTTGCTTAAACTTAAAATAGTTGCTCATCTGAGAGTCCAGAACCAGAAATTGATGTGTTGTTAAATTCAGGTGCAAATCCCAGAGAGCTGAAAACAATGAACATTCACAAACAACACCTGCAGCTCACTATTCCTGTGATGGAGCACAAATAACATATTCATTGTATAATAATTGTGTGGTTACGTGGTTCTGTGTTAAACACTAAAGTTAGAACAAGTCTTGGTCGTTACCATTTAGGTCTTTCTGGTAGTTAGCTCGGCCTCAGTGGGCGTCATACTGTGATGGTGAGCGGTGCTGTAACACCATGACTTCTATTTGCTCTCCCTTGTCAATATGTGAGCAGTTTAAAGTCTACAAACCTAGCTAAAATGCAAACAATTAAGACTTAAATTGTCTCAGTTGTTTCAATGACCAGGAAATGATTTTGTCGCATTAATCAGGTTGAAAGCTACTTTATGTCACCCTTGAAAAACACGACTACCAACAAGAAAACCTCAGGACAAAAACATGCAACAAAGCTCGTTGCTACAAGGCAAACTTTTTCAGATGGTTTGTTTCTGCTAAGATTTTTTTCACAACATGAGTAATAATTGTTCAGGTGTTCCCTTTTTTGGTGATTCATTCACCTGCAAACCCAAATATGACATGAGCAGTATCTTTACCTGCATGTTATACACCTTTGTCTACAACTCATTGTTGATGGCAAAGGCAGCTACACACAGGACCATCGTCTGTTATCGACAGTTACAGCTTAGCCTGACCTGCAATGCTGAAAGCCTGCAAGCCGGACATTTATCCTCATCTCCCTTATGAATTTAGCGCTGTGGAAACATTACATATGGTAAGACTCACAGATTAGTGGATCACATCCCACGCAAGGCCAAACAAATCACTGGGGATTTGATGAAACAAGATGTTCTCAAATGGAGCTTCACTGAAATCTGGGAAAGCAGTAAGGTGAGACCAAACGAACACCGCAGGACTCGGATACCTGATCAATTAGTCCCCAGGAATCCGCGAAGGTAGCAGCTAACCCACTGTGCTTCTATTTGTTGTGAATGTTCACAGGAACCCAAAAATAATTTTAGAACAAAGAACAACTTGTGAGAAATTAAATTAATATTGAAAAAAAAAACAGAAAATTGGAAAACCAAACCAGGAATTAGCAGTCAAGAACCGGAGCCAAACCGGAGCTGGAAAACACCAGGTCGTTACATTTTTTGGCCACAACAACCGTATCATACACACGCAATCACATGCACACATTTGCACATACAGACACACTCTCACATACACCATCCCCTCTCCGTTCCCCCTCCACACACAATGATGGCTCAGAGTCAAGTCCAGACGAGGGCATGCATCTGAAACCAAGAGTGAATCCATATTACATGTGTAGTGTGCTGTCTGTCTGGGTCCAGGTCATCAATTATGAATAGAAATATACAGCCTCCACAGCCCAGGCCCTGGTGTCTCACCACTTGTAAAGGATTTCTTAAAAGGGGGACAGACACACAGGTTTGTCATTCAGATGCATGCCCAGGACTTAAGAGACAGATACAGGCAAGGTTTCCTTTTCTCTTACACTTCCCGCCGGGGGAGCTTTATTCTGCTTTCATTTAGGCCATTCCCTGTTGCGCTGAACTTAAGTGAGGCATCAGGAACTTGTACTGTAAAATACTAACAGCTACAGTATTGAGAGTGAAGCCAGACATACATAATGATGTCATGATACAGCCCTGCATGGCTTATAGGCCTCTATCCTGCCTGGTTACATTCCTTTCTATCACAGTGGCAGAACAAATCATGACCGTCCTCTTTGTACAGCATCTAATGTCATGGACATGAAACACACACACCTGGTATATGTATGTTCCTGTTTGCTCTGTAGCTGTTCAGAGGGAAAACAACAACACAACAATACAATGGCACATCACATCTACTGTCTGCATAATGTTGTTCCCGTGGAGAAGTCATTAATCACAACTAAACATCACAAATCTTCTAAGAATTAAACAAAACATCCCACCTTTGTGTGTGTTTATGTATAAATCTGACACACTCTGCTACAATGCAGCAGGCATGGAATTACAGAGCACATGTAGCTGGCAAAACAAATTTGCAATTCTGCTTGTCTATTCCCAAACCCCCAGTGTACTGCTCATGCCCTCTAGAGACAGAACAAACAGCGGTTAAGATGTTTAAAAGGCTTTGCTTTCTTAGATACCTGTGCAGCTGAATACCAATAGACTGCTCTTACATTAAGGGGGTGTGGTGACAAGGTACTACATTCAGAGCTAGCGGGGAAATGCGCTAACTCCTCTGGTTTCCTCAAGGGCAAAAATGTGCTTAATGCCTTTGCGTGATGTTGTATGGAGGCGTGTCATTTGCATGCGTGGCTTATTCTGTCAGCCTGTTAGTCTCTGAGCTGAGGAACAAACAGCGAGGCCCCACAAGTGTGCAATACTGTGTGCTGGAGTCCTTTTCGACTGGTGGGACACATCCCACTGATATCTAAAAGGTCACTGTCATTATTGTTGCTTAGCAACCTTGTATGGCGAGCCATAGGTGTTCACCGTACAGTAATTGTGGATGTGTATGCTGAGACGCAGAAGATCATGGGACAATAAGATGAACGACGCAGATGAAAATGATCTATTATGTTAAACACGCTGCCGAGAGTATTTTGTGTCTTGGTATGTTTCTGTCTGCCTTTTTTTTTATGTGCTGAAAGGAACATCTCATGAAAAAAAAAATGAAGATTAAAAAACTCAAAATTTAAACGGACAAAAAGAAGTTGTAAAAGAGAGAAAAAGGTTTTTCCCAAATAAATGATGATGTTGCAGAAGGCTTCTGCTTCACTGAGGGTTGTTTTTAGGCCCTAGTGTGTAGATGTAGCATCAGTGAATTATTGCAGACTGCTGTTTAATGCTTTCACACCAAAAAGCCCCACAAAGAAAGAAAAGAAAAATGCATAATTTACTGTCTACATTTTTTAATCATAGGCTACGCAATGCAATTGCGTTCTGTAATTACCTCTCTCTATATCAGTTTTCATTGGCCGTAGTAATTATGACGGATTATGAGCAAAGGAGGAAGTCAGGTGACGTAATGTAAAGAGCGACAAAAGGAAACACTTTCCTGTGGGAAAGTTAACTTCAGTAACTTATGTGACTTAACTTAATGCACTTTACGTAACTAATTGTACGTAAGAAACATACTTATTTCAACCCAAATGATCTTTTCTGAAACCTAACTGAGTAGTTTTGGTTTCAATTCACATCGTTGAAGACGTGTTTTGAACTGCAACTGTTTCCCTTTGACAGAGGCCGTTTGCCCCGTCTAAAGCATAAGAATGGAAGAGGTAACAACTTATAACATCTAATAGGTTTATAATGTTCAAAATGGGTGCTCATATTGAACTTAGTCCTGGGGATTTGCAGAATCTTCCAATATTGCCATTCTTGTCTTATATTAGGGGTCATATCAAAGTCAGGCCATAGCGCACATTTCCTATAATGTAATAATATTTGAATGCAATAATACAGAGTCAAACAACATTGTTGACGTCTTCTTTTTTATTAAAAAAATAGGACGAGATGAATCCTCTTATCTCACGGTTTGTTTGGGGTCGAGGCTCTGGCGACTATAAATCAAACCTACAGACGTACCTTTTTTAGGTAATTCATTCAACATTTGCACAATTGGAAAGAAATAATCAAAATAGATCAAAATGTAAAATTACAGGTTTTATCCTATGCACTCTACAAACAGACACAAGTGTACTTTGGATGTGTAATTTTTGACTGGATGTTTTTGCATCTTCCACGACGATGTCCACCTGAGCCTTGGTGGGAGTTGGCCAGAGTTATTATACAATGATAAAGCCAGTGTAAGGTATGTACAGAGCACAGTATAGAGGCAGAGTGATCTCTGAGTCATGTCCCATTTGTGGAGGTTGATGGATTTCCCCCTTGCTCGGCTCCCTCAGCTCAGTGGGGAGAAGGCAGGGCTGATAAGGTGATTTATCTGCACCTTTCCACCTCCTGTAATGGATGGCACATCCACCTTTCCCTGAAACTTCATCATCTCACAGCTGCACCCCCTCTCTCTCACGGAGAAGTGTGAGAGAGAAATGAAACAGACATGCTCCACACACAAAAAAGAAAACAGACTAACCAGATAGCGACTTCTTTTCCACACTTTCTCATTAAGGATAGGAGAGTGTGGGAACATGACACTTAGCACTCTGAAGCCACTAAATCACTCTCCGACGTCAAGCCCAACCAAAATATTGGATAGTTCTCAACTTCAGTTCCTTGACACCGGTGCTTTGATTGATTCTTTAATTCCTTCGTCTGGCCTCGGTCCTTTGGGCTCCTGCTCTGTTTTCATTGCATAGCTCCACGGGCTGGTGAGTTTTCATTACACCTAAACCACAAAATAGGGTGTTTGTCAGGCATTGTCATGACTTATGCAAAAATGACTCTTGATGTTTTCTGATCTGCCACAAGATTTACGTTAAACCTATTTATCTTGCTATGAAGCTATGAGGAGGCGATAGAGCTACACAGAAGTAGTGCATTTAGCGATGAAGCTATGTTCCCTTGTCACAGGTTTCATATGTCTACAGGTAGCAAACCAAAGGGGGATTTATCCTTGACAGATTGTTTATTTGACAACATTTTGGGGTTTGAAGGTGTAAAATTATACTTTGATTTACAAGCCAAAAGTTGCAGATTGATTGAAGGATGGATGTCATGATATTATTGGTTGGTACTTACGTAAAGCACACGTCCTATTTTGTTTTACAGGAAGGAACAATGATATAAAAATACGATGAAATTGATTTTTTGTAAAATAAAAAGCATACATTGGTTGAAAAGGAATGAATGAAAGATGGTTGTCAAAGTTATGGTTAGATCATATTGACGCGCTTCATTCGTCCTCTCTGATCTCCTGTAACTGTACAACAACTTCATTCTACTTCATGCTACTTACTTATTGTAGCATACTCCTTTCACGTACACATGTATCTACACATGTATGTAGAGATATATATTAGATGTGTATGTTTAATGTATAACTGTAAAATAACAATAAAGTGCCCTTTCGGGGCCCTAGCCTTTAACATCAATCTGGAGGCAGCGTGGCATCTCCACAGGGGATTAAAGACAACGATTCCCTGCTGATATCCAACTTGAAGAAGCCATTCGGAGGAATTGGAAAACTTTTTCAACTCTCCAACAACATTCCAGGGGGGATTTTTAATTATTCAACCTTGTATTAAAACAATTATTACTATTTCGACTTGGCCTGTTGAATAACTCAACAGTTTGTGTTATGCACCTGTGCAATGAACCAACTTTATGGTTAATTGCTCCATGGTGTTTTAAAAAACTAAAGTGGCGTTGCCACATAAAAGCTAAAAGCTCACTTTTATCTGCTAATTGGCCCTTGAGTAACATGACTCACCAGCATAGATGATCAATTATTTTTTATTTAGAAAAGTTCTCTTTCATGTAATGTTTTAATTATGTTGTCCTTTCCCTGTCACACATAACAAGTTAATACTCTCAGGATCTGACATTGAACAAACACAATCCAATGGCACTGATTGAGCCAGTGGTGGTATCATTCGGAGGGACGACTGTAACTGAAGCATGATCTGTATTCTCCTCTGTAAACAGCTCCCCAGCTTTCCTTAAACATAATTATCATTTTTACACCTCAGAGAGGACATCAATTAACCTTGGTGGTCAGCGATAGAAACACAGCAGCGTGCTGCTGGTTTCTGCCTCAGTGCCTCAGGCCGCTGGCTGACTCGCCTATGTTTTAACAGTAGCGCGCAAAGGAGGTGGAGGGATGAGGAGGAGGAGGAGGAGGGAGACAATCAATAGCAGATCAAAGTGTTTTAGCTTACCTTGGGCTGCAGAGAGAGAGAGAGAGGCGTTGTAATCAGCAAAGACACTGTTTACTCGCCAAGCCTTCCCAAGGCGGAGGGGAGGACTCACTCAAAGGCGCTTGGTTGGCTCATTGTGGTACTTTCAACAACCTATCTGAAATTAGAGAGGAAATAGAAGATAATGATGTAAAACAACGAGTTGGTTTTGTACTGTTCTGTGGCCTTTCACAGAACAGTACAAAATGTTCCACATTTAAAATATTTATTTACTTATTTTTACTTGACCATAATGTAGATTTTGACATGTAGTTCTTAATTAAAAATATTATACTGCCGTGCTTTGAGCTAAATGCTAACATGATAGCATGTGCACTATAACAATTGTAACATTCTGATGTCATGTGTACCACTAAGTGTGTTTGTTGGCATGCTAACATTTGGTATATAAATTGTTGTTTTTAACTTGTGTGGTACACATTTATGCGAACCTCATTGGAAACCACTGGGAAACATGAATGTCTGTCCCACATTTTGTGTCAATCCGTCATATAGTTGTTGAGATATTTTGGCTTGGACTGACTGACCAAATTAAAACTGTTCTTTGCATCTATACACAATTATGTGTGAGGATTAGCATCATAGTCTGAATTCATTTGAAGTTAAATCCAGGACACAGAACCCTGTTGACCATGTAGCCAATGAGTCATTAGGCTCCTTCAAATCTGGAAGATACAATGTTCCGTCGTTTGCCCTCACTGTCCTACAGTCAATTATGGGACCAGCACCTTTTAATGGTGCACTTAAGAGGTCCTCACTAAATCATACACCTGGTAAATATCATCAGTATGGTCATTAGCGACTGGCAAATACATACGATTAACTAAACCAATGAAAAAGACAGAATTAATGAACCAGATATACACTGCAAAGTTTGCTTTTGATATAAGCACGGATGTTTCGTATACAGATGAATAATATATCCATATGCATGCAGATCATTTTGAATTATAGAGATGTATTCATGATCAACCTGTTATATTTTTTTGGCAATAAACCTGGAGATTTTTTACTTTGCAATATTGTAGCGCGCATGAATTATTTTTGGTCTGTGTGAGGCCAGAGGAGGTCAAAAGCAGCAGTCGGTTTACGGTCGCTTTAAAGCTCTTAAAAGGTGCAACTCACAGAGTTGTGTCCTTCAGAGGATTTGGCCCAGTCCCAATGTCCACCCGTCCGCCTGAAGCACTGGGTGATCCTTTACAGACATTAATTAACATCGCTGTGTGTTGAGGGAAAATGTCTGAGTGCAGAGGGGTTCCAAGTGTGTTATGAGGAATGGGACTGGACTTTGTGAAATCACATGTTACCTGGGCCACAGACATTTTTGTGGATTGTAAATTTAATATTGTACTATTGATGATTAAATGGGATTAAAACAAATCATGCTTGAATCTTTCAAACCAGTGAAAATCATCTGAGCTCGGTCTAAACTGACCAGTGCTCAACTTTTTGTCTGTTTTTCATCATTAGCATTTAGCTTATTAGTTTGGGTCTATCGTTTATGTTTGAGAATGGCAAAGAGTAGAAAAGAGGAGAGTGTGTGAGGAAGCAACAGTCAGTCACTGGGAGGTCTCACCTTAGCCATCCACATACGTTGAGTAGACTGTCGGCTGAGTGACATTGACCCATGACACCAACCCCCCTCCACCACCACATCCCCCAAGCTGTAAAAAGCATGTCTGAAACAAGGGGGGAGGTGGTGGCAGAGAGGGAGAGAAACTGGAGAGAGGAGGAGGAAGAGGAGGAGGGGTGCTGTGCTGAGTGACCATGGAGGTAAGACCAAAGTGCTTAGATTTGTGAATGAATTAAGGGATTGATTTGCTTTTGTGAGTTTCACCATAAGGGGAGTGAAACTGTTACATTGCCTGTTTTCTTATTGTCATTATTAACTTATGTGCTCTTCTGGTCACCAGGGTTGCACCTGCTCTCTCTCTCTCTCTCTCTCTCTCTCTCTCTCTCTCCAAGCTGAAGTGACCACACACCACACGTGTCACAGGTCTACCAGACGGGGGAAACCTGCAGTGATTTAGCAAACAAGCGCTCAATCAATGGTGCAGTGGAGCACGTAACACATGCCAGTCAAAACCTATTTAGTTCAAACAGCCCTCTTCAACTTCCACTCCACTGGTCTGACCCTTGGGCTGCTAGCCGGAGAGAGAGAAGCCAGAGGACAGCCACAGTGTTATGAAGTCTTAGAATATTTTTTTTGCTTGTTTGCCATTCATTTAAATTCTTACATGTAAGCATAATTTGAGTAATGTGGAAAAAAATTGAAAAATGTAATTTGCAGCACAACAACTGTAGTTGAGCTTGTGTACTAACTCAGGTCTACTGTAAACTAAACCGTAAACTGGTTAGCATATTCTTGAGCCAAAAATAAATGTGTGTGGACAAATACTGGATAAAAAATCTGTTTCAACTGCTCTGCGTCTTCTGGGTATTTCTTGATGAAAATCATCTGGGAGGCAAATATCATATTTAAAAAATAAGAATGCAAGCATGATGAATAATAAGGTAAAGTACTTTCAGAATGACTATTTGCACCAGTAAGTTGTTATTCTAGTAAAACAGACCAAAAGTTATTAGGCGCCTTATTGAACAATGTATTGCCTCTATTCAAACAATTTGTGTTGCACTTCTATTGTGTTGGGTTTGTGTCACTGATGAAGGCCACAAGCTGAAACGCGTTGGTCTTTTAATAAAATAAAGTGTTATTGTTTTGACACTTCAAGTACACCATTATTTCCTTAGTGTACAGTATATGTTGTTTTAGCCCACCATGTAATCAGTCTCCAGTCAATAACAACCAGAATCTGAGAAAACCAAAACATTTAAGCCTTAATTTCCAATGCTCAGTGTTTCCAAAGCATTTTGACTTCAAAGTTAAGCAATGTCTAGTTGTGACCTCTTGTCACAGGTTACATTATGTTAACCATCGAGTAATTCCTCCCATTTATCTTATATCTTATCCATTTGGGAATCCGGATCCCCGTCTTGGGAACCATTGCTCAATACAGAGGAGGCGTGGACACGTTATCAGTTATTATCATAACTGTATGACTATATTACAGTAAAGACCAGCTGACTGTGTTTCTTCAGTTAAATAAAAGATAAGATAAGATATGCATTATTGTCTCGCAGGGAAATTTGTCTGCTTCACAATCCATAAAACATAGATCATACATACTGTATGCATAAACATGTTGACAATAGTTACGAATAATAATACAAAAGAACCAGGTGTGATCAACACAGATATTAAATAATCAAGTCACAATATAAAATCATATACTATTTTTTGCTTTTTAATAATTTGATGGAGGATGGAATACATTTATTTCTGTACCAATTTAGCCTGCAGATTGGACCAAAAAAAGAGCTGGTCTTCACCGGAAAATGTGTAGTGATGGACCTTGTGATTTACACACATGCATGTACACAAAAAACACACCTACTCACCCACAAACATGCATACAAACACGCACAAGGAGTATTTGAAACACACACACCCAGTTTACACGGACACAGTCACACACACACACACACAAGAGGCAGGCTGCGAGCAAGCCGGGTTTTTGTGTAGCGCCACATGCGAATGAGGCTAAAAGAAGTGAAATGAACCCTTTGAGTCAAAGAGGAGCTCGGGGCGTGCTGCAGGCAGAGAGCTCAGTCAGAGAGGGAGCTTGGCAGGCAAATGCGCCTTCTGTTGACAGCTTCCACTGAACATCTAATGGCAAGAGATGGGGGCCCACAACCGCCTTCTTCCACGCCATTGGTTTCCCATTTCATTGCATTTAGTAGGCCGCCTCTCAGCGCATTTGTAAATATGTCAAGTCACTGTTCATATTTCACAGTTATTAGCATTGTCTCCCAGTTTTTTGTTTTGTTTGAGCGATGGTATTTTTCTTATTTTTCTTCCCAAGGAAAGTTCTTTGTTTCAGCTCTTTCACTGTTTCAGAGTTGGAGAACAGGACTCGGCACTGATGCCTTGGAGACTGGGTATTTTTTTTTGGGAGAAGGGGTTTATGTATTCTTTATGATGTGATATACAGCCCGGGAGAGGGAACATTGGATGAGAACATACCAATGCCAGGCTACGTTCTCAGCATGACATGAGGATGAAAATTATATGAGAATATCTGAGCACTTGCTCTCTTTCTGTCAATACCTGAGGCTGCTTTTGTTTCTCATTGGGCTATCAAGGTTTTCAAGGTGATCTTGCACAATTTGCTTCTCCTGGAAACAAAAACAGAAATGTTAGACATGTTAAGGGTCACAACGGGTTGTATGATGTAATACTCTGTATTAAAATATCTCAAAAGAACAAATAGAAGATTAGTCATGAATACAGGATAATTTCCATTGTCACCACTACCAAGACAAAATAGTCATTCTGAATGCTTAAGCTGTACTAAATCAATGTTTTTATATCAACAATGTATCAAATGTAAAGGGAAAGGGCTGCTCATGAACACACAAGGCTACAAAGAACGTTAGTGTCTTTCAGCTCATCATTTGGTTTAAATGGCTTGTAACTTCACTGGCCACAGATGAAACAATAAAGTGGCTCTTTAGTCCTTATTGAGTATTGTTCTGCCCCACATTTTCATGTGTTGCATTCGAGACACCAAGTGGTAGAGAATGTAATTGCATCTTTGTTTATCCCTCCTCTCTTACCGTAGTTAGTTCTGATTCTACTGAGAAGACATGCTGCAGCTACTTTTCACTCTTACTGTCTGGTAGCCTCTAAAGATCTAAGTCTGTAAGTACATATGTATGTAGCATGTACATATCTTCTATGATTTATTCTCTGTGTGTTTACCGTTTTAGTACAACCTTGTGTTGTATAGATGCTAATCGCGATTAGCATTTCTGCATTGACATCAATGTTAATATTAGATTAGACGCTAACTGGGCAAGGGAGTTATATGTTAATTGTTACTTACCTTTTCTGGCATAATGGCTGTATGTTGAATCAGAGCTTTATATTCATGTGTATGTATATGAACTGTTTGTAAGCTCATTTCATGTTATGTTTTTCACAGTTTTACAAAAACCAAGATTCTAACTAAAAACCTAAACTCCACTCCGGATTCCTGGGTCTTCATTTTATGGATCTGCTGTTAGCTATCTGCTAAGCTAACTTAAAGAAGCAAGGGCAGAATAAGTATGTTGTTCTGGTCCATGCCACACAATTACTCTCAAGTAATTCGCCTATTGCTAATATTAGTAGAAAAAAGATCCTTGCATTAAACAGAAGTTGCACTCTAACTTTTACATACATGTTTCCTAATTGTAACATTGTTGCACAAAATAAGTTGTGTTTTCCATGTTGGTACACAATAAGTTTGCTGCGCGACTCCGAATATTCAGCCATCTTTGTTTTAACGTCATTTAAATCACCTCTTGCCGCTGTAGAGGGCAGCGATGTTAAGCAACTATTCTCAGCTCTAAAGGACTTTAAAGGAATGAAAAATCTTGTGTTCAAACAGGCCTTAAGCATTTCAAGTCAGTTTCAGTGTGTGCGGTGTGCACGGTAAAGGATGACATCATTACGTGGCGGTACCTTACACTTAGCTCTTGTCCTCTGTCTCACAACCTTTAGAAGAAAGGCCACATCTCTGGCTTCATTCCAATTAATATTTCCCCCTCTATACTGAACACACATACATCACCTTGATGTGAACACTGCTTTGAATGCACTGAAGCAAATGAAGCAAGAAAGTACTTTTCTTATTGCTTGAAAATGATAAACATGTTGCTCCTTGGCTATCTAATTTTCTCTGATGGCATTAATCAGTGTTGCACGGCGGGCGACGGCAAAGCGGAAAGGACAAAATGAACCAGGACATTAGTCAAAGAGAAGAATGATGCATTAGCTGTTCACTCATAACGTCATTGAGTGGGGAAATTAGACACACTACTTATTGTTCACGCGACTTAGACTCCATGTGTAAGTATTAAACTACAGGACAGAACGAGGTGCAAAGACACAGGATTTAGATGGTCTGACACAAATGCCGTTGTTTCCTAGCGCTACAATAATGACACAAAAACTCCTTCTCGGACTTTGTATTCTTGAATATTCTCTATTTTCTTACATTTTATGGTTGTTTGCACTCCTATCGTTAAATAGGATCAGGTACTAAAAGTAACATATATTCTTACCAAGATTTAACAAATAGACTCACCACAGTTAGACTGCAGCCAATCTCCAACCCGTTTCATCACCAGGTGGTGTTTCATCCTCATGATGTCAGAGGTTGGTAGAGGGATCCCTCACTTCAGTCATGTAACTGTGTAAAGACATTAAAACCGTCAGGACAAGATACCAATAACATAAGCTCATTTCACATTGAAGTGCTTTCGATCAATTAAAGACCCAACATGTCGTGGGAGGTTCAAATTTCGATTTCAAATATTATATTTAATAATGGAAAATTAAATCAAACGGATAAAATGTACAGTAAAATACCATGCAATATGTCATTATCATGACATTGCCATGGAAGTTTTGATAGTGGTACAGAGCAACTACATTTATTTGGAAAAATGTAAACTGCAAAACTTCACAGATGACATATCTATAATTTTTTTCCCCCAGTGTAAACTCTGTACATTCAGCAAAACGTATAACTATTATTAGCTGTATGAAGTATTTTGTTAAACAAAGAATACAAAAATACCAAACAATATTATGTATTTCAGATACAGCCCATGTGACCCTGCTGTGTATGCCATCCTATGTATTGTTCCGCATTCAGTTAACATTACATTGTGTGGTAAGATTTGAGGTAATTATTTTGCTTTTCCACAACAGTATTTTAAGTGGTATGCCATTCATTTCTGAGCTGTTACCTGTGACCGTTGCACCTTCTCCAACCACTTAAACATAAATATGGAGTTTTTGAGGCCGACACAACATCAAGTTCACCTCTTCCATGCTTTATTTATTTTTAAACCCCACATAAAGATGTAGTGATTGACACACATATTGTAAAGCTTAGCGCTATAGTTGTATTTTTATTGTGATTTAGCTACCTTGATTAAGATAATGCTTTCTTTTAGAAATATAACACATGACTGAAACTGTTTCCAATCTAACACCAGTTTTTTCCTACTATATTACTGCCAAACTGTGAAGATGCAGGACTACTGTTATTATTTGTAGTCGTAATTTTTCCATCATTATTCTACTTACTACTCTCAGTATATGAATAATTTATAGAATATGCATTGAACGTGTTGTAACTCTGTTATGTTGTTCATTCTGTACACATGGTATCTATTGCACTTCTATCCATCCGGGGAGCGGGACCCTCCTCTGTTGCTCTCCCGAAGGTGTCTTCCTTTTCTTCTCCCCGTTAAAGTGTTTTTTGGGGGAGTTTTTCCTGTTCCAATGCGAGAGTCCTGGGACAGAGGATGTTGTATCTGTACAGATTGAAAAAGCCCTCTGAGGCAAATTTGTGATTTTGGGCTATGCAAAATAAATTGAATTGAATGGAGGAGAGTTTTAGTTGTTGAGACAGAAAGGCAGCATGAGGGAGAGAGAGAGAGAGAGAGAGAGAGAGAGAGAGAGAGAGAGAGAGAGAGAGGCAGACAAACAGGAAGAACTCATGAGGTAAACAGAGAAAGAGATACTGTACAGATTGGTAGATGGACAGAACTGTTGGAGGAGGAGTAAGGAGGTTGAGAGAGGGGACGGAGCCAGACCTCTAACAAGTGATTATACTGAACCCCCCTCCTCCTCTCCCTCTTTCTCTCTCCCTCAGGGCATGGGGACAAGAGAGCAGCAGGCTGGCAGTGCCTGTGTGTGTGTGTGTGTGTGTGTGTGTGTGTGTGTGTGTGTGTGTGTGTGTGTGTGTGTGTGTGTGCACCCTGCCTGTTTCAGCATATTGTGCCCTCAAACACAAAAAGATGATTAGTGGGATTTTCTGTGGGCTGAACAGCATGCCTTTAAGACTGAGACAGCTGGTAAAGGATGTTCAAGATGAAATGGTCCTGGGGTCTCCTCGCAGCCATTCCACTTGAAGAAAGGACAGAAAATAAAAACTGTTTCTAGCCAACTAACAGTGGCTCTATTCATCCGCCGCGTTACATATTTCTATGAAGAAGCTCACCCAGGTAGCTGACCGTTATCGCCGTGATAGACAGGTTGGGATAAATGTAAACATCTCTCGATTTCCCTCACTTTCTCTAACACACACACACACACACACACACACACACACACACACACACACACACACACACACACACACACACACACACACACACACACACACACACTGAGGTGTCCCTTTGGCCCGAAGGTTAAACAAACATATTGACTTTAATCAAACTAAACACTTAAGGTCGGGCTTATATTAAAACAAGGGGCGAACCTCTGCATTCCCTCAAAGCTCATATAAATCCAACCAACAATATCTATTTATTCTCTTATGCAATATGCCTTTAATAAACATAGTGTCAGAGGGAAACCAAATCATCCGCGGCTGAGAGCATGTAAGAAAATCAATTAAAATGAAGTCACAGAGCTGGCTGCCCAATTGTCTGTGGCAGTTATTTGATATAATATGGTTAATACTACTGGCTGGGTAAATTAACACAATTTTGCCATAGTAGGCTCTGTGTGTGTGTGTGTATGTGTGTGTGTGTGTGTAGGGGGAGGTTTGAGGGAGGGCACTGGGCTCCCAGGGGACCCCTGGGAGTCAGAGTAATACAGCACTTGAAGTAAACAATAGCAGTGTTTGACCACAGAGGACCTCAGATGCTCACTGAATTTACCAGGATGTAATTAAAGCTCGGACAGATTTTCAGTTGTTCTACATGTGCACTTCAGCTGAATGATCTATCGCTTTAAAATTGCAAGAGCCACAATGGTAACTTACACAATTAACAATGTTTGAACAAGCTGTATAGGAGGTGAAATGTTGCAGCTGGATTCACTAGTTCAACATTTTGGAAAATATCCTTATTCCCTTTCTGGTGGGGATTTAGATGAGAAGATCAATACTGCTTTCACATCTACTTTCATACAGAGCTACAGCCAGGTGGCAGTAAGCTGAGCACACAGACTGGAAACAGGGAGAAACCGCTAGCTCGGCTCTGTTCAGTGGACACAAAGTCCGCCCGCAAGCACCTATAAAGCTCACTAATTAACAAGTTATATTTTGTTTGCTTAATCTGCATAAAAACATGTAATATGTGTAAAAAAAAATGACAATCCTCCATTTTATGTGGGCTTATGAGCCCGAAAGATTCTTGGCTCTGAGCAGGTGCTATAGGCAGCCAGCAGAGATTCCAGGAAATCACTGCTCCCAGCCAAGAAGTAGTTCAGACCATAAACACCTGAAAAACCAAGAAATGTGTTTTTTACACGTTACAATTTAAGGACAGATTACAGATTGCAACTAACTGAATACACCTCCGCTCACTCCTCCTTTTCCAAGTAACGTGAGGTGCCGAGTGCAAAACCCCGGAAAACGTTTATTTTTGTATGTTTTTTCCTCGCTTTGCTGACATAACCGGGCCAGCCATGTGTGCTTTTAGTGCATGAGGGTGGGCCCCACTGGTTGGCTATCGCGATAATGCCGTACCGACCGATGGCGTCGTAGCTTAGCTCTGAGCTGCCGGCTCACCTTCGACATGTTGAGAGCTGCTGGAGCCAATTGAAATGCTCCCAATCTCGGATCTTTCACCTTTAATCTTTATTCAACCAGGCAAATCATTAAGAACACAAATAATGTTCTTCGCTCACACGCTATCCTTCCCATAATAACACAATTTAAGACAACTGTAGGCTATACCACGGTTTTGCACTCTCTTCTTAGTGTGCCTTCAGGTAAAAAAGCCAGAAAATGGCACGGCTCTATCCACTCCTCCATAACTAAATGTTTCCTTTATGTAGCCGGACTTTAGCAAGCTAACTTGGCCAACTTTGATATCTGTAACCTGTTCCGTGTTGGCGGAAGTGATCTCCCCATGACCCTGTCGCTAAGCATATGTTTTATAATTAAGCAATCACTCAAGACAGGCCGTGGTCGGGCCGAACAACGCCCCTTAGCTGTGAAATAATGATAAAGACGCATCCCAATGAATTAACTATGTGGTCAATTAGCTACATTTTAGTTTTTTATAGAAAACTTGGCAAGGTATTTTTTTGTATCTGACTAGTTTGGACCCTTTGTTGACCTTAAAAACAAGCAGCTGCATCATTCCATCTCATTCTATTCATGTACAAATTATATAAGTTGCTGATTATGCTTGGTACAAAGAAAAAACATATATTGTTTGGTAATATTGGTTAGAAAAATTGTTCAGCCCTTACATGTGTCACTATTTCAGTTTTTCTACTACTTTTTCTGCCATCACATTGCTCTCTTTTCACTTTCCTCTCCCTCTCCTTCTTCCATTTCATATTTCATATTTACCCGTAATAACTCTCCATCTTTTTCTCTCCTGAAGTCCTGAACCACATTGCTGGCCATTGTTGGTGGTGCATAGCACTGTGATGCATGGACTTCAGTGGATCGTTTGTATGGTGTCGCAGAGCGATTGATTCTGGTGGTGGTGGAGGGGTGGAGAGGGAGGCGGGTAGAAGGGCGGCGGCCAGGCCCCCCACGGCCTGCTGGGAGAAGGAGTTGGAACCAGGCGCTGAGCTGCAGGGCAGCACTGAGGGTCACAACACATTGTTCTCCCCTCTCAAGCCGTCTGGAAGCTGTCACACACTTGTAATAGAGGGTGAAAGAACGACTGTGAAGAAAAGAAAAGGGGGAGGACGTGAAAAAAAAGAACAGTTGAGGCACTTTTGGATTTTTTTTGTCTGTGACTGTGACAAATGAGGGATCAATCAGATCATGAGACAAAAGAAACAAGGAAGGTGTGAGCCAGACATGTTTTTTGTATACACCCTTTTTGCTGGATTTGTATTCACTTGTAGCGAGAGGACTTTTTAAAATCAAGATTTTCTGAATTAAAACTGAAATCATCTTTTATCCAATGAAAACAAATCCTCCATACTTTACACTATTGTTAACCATTTTCAAAAGCAAACAGTGTGATTTTTACTCCAGCTGTTGGTTTGCATTTATTTTTTCAGTAAAATAATCTACGTTTAAAAACTACCAACCGGCTTGAGATGATCGTCAATCTAACCTCAAACATCATATGTACTGTATTTTTCAAAGAACAGCAATGTAGCTGAGACAAAGAACTGTTTTGAATCATCTTTCTTTGTGTATTCAGGTTGTTGAGACCTGAGATTTGTATTAAGCAAGACTGAACCAAATAGGCATTATCCTTTTCATGACGCTGATATATTTCTGATTTGATAACTTGCAAATGTAAAATGAGCAAACAAGAAAGAGTTTTCAAAATGGTCCCCATCGATAATTCACAAAATTACAAACTTAAATCGGAAGAAAGTCGATATTGGTCAATTTTGTAAATCTTTGGGTAGTTTGATCACTGTTTTTGATTTTACAACTAATATAATGATAATAGAAATTCTTACTTTCCACTATATCTGAACATGGCCTTTTCATGATTGTGAAAGGGAAAGATTGGAGTAAATACACTGTGGTGAGGATGTGCGGTGAGAGCAACTAAAGAACGTGGTTACGGTTGGGGAAACATCATAGTTACTGTTAATAAAAAGGCATTAATTGGGACATGAAGTCCTGTTCTCCTGCATGAAAGTCAGATGTGCTACACACTCATCACCATCCTGACCTCTGCACTCTGACTTTCTGGCTCACTACATATCGGACACACTGCTTCTTGCATTTGGAATGAAAGTTGGCATTAATATAATATAAATTGTGAGGTCTGAAAACGTCCAATATGGTTTATGACTATTTCTAGGGATAGTGGGCTGAAAAATCCTGAACATCATCACTATCAATGCTACACTCCTTGTAGACGTTACTACTGTATGAATAAAGGCAATTTATCGTTCAACTCTCTCCAGTGAGTGACTGCAAGTTGACTTTTATACAGCTATGTAAACTAAAACCAATGACAGCCAGAAGGAAATCAGCTAATAAAAGTGGACTGGACCAGCTAAGAGTGAGTGTTGTAGTACGACAACAGCAGTTCAGTCCTTTTCCTGTGGATCAAAAGGTGATGAAGGCTGAACAACCACTGACAGATCTGAGGGTCCTGAGAGTATCCCTGACACAACACGTCTCATCAGCAGCCCCAAAATGAAGACATGGAACAGGACACCAGATGACAGAGGCTCCCTCGGTGTGTGTGTATGTGTGTTAGTGTGTGACCGTGTACACCTCTGTGTGTGTGTTTGTGTGTGGGGTAACGTGGCCATTCTGGACCTTGCAGCTGTGGCACATCGCAGAGCCAGTGTTCCACGTCAACATCAAGGAGCCATGGGTGTGTTCAACATGCAAATGATAGCAGATCAGTGAGGCCGGTCTCCGCCTGCACTCTCCTGTGAGCCGCTGAACAAAAAACAAAATCCCTACAGCACAGCCATTTCATAGAATGACAATATCTGTCAGATTATGTGACAGGACTCACTGAGATACATCACATGGTTCAGTGTGTACATATTACAAGTCCAGCTCTCTCTACCCCTCCTTTCACACAGTATTTTTTCCCCGTGTTTCAATGTTTATTGGGCGTTTTCCGAGGTCCGTTTGAAAAGGGGCATACAACACAAAGGCAACGAGGCTTAATTAAGACACTTAAGCGAGCGATCACAGTGGGCAGATGGCTTTCTGTAGTGGATCCAAGCTCAGCCACGGGACACTGTGAAGTTGAAAAGAACTGCCAAAGGGGGCACTGCAAGTGGGCTTCCCTCCTCACCAGCCAAACGGGTGGAGGGTCGGGGGAAGGATGGAAATAGAAGATTTGTGGGGTGAGACGGGTGAAGTGTGAAAAGGAGACCACCCTGCTTTCTTTTCTGAAAGACAAATGTATCCTTAAGGGGAGGTGTGTAAAAGATTGATGATAGTTAATGAAGAGGTTGTAAAAAACAAAAAGGACGTGGGGAAGGACAAGATGATTTTTGTTTAGTGTAGACAGGGTTGCCACTCACAATGGCTGCCATCACGTCTCTCTCTCTCTCTCTCTCTCTCTCTCTCTCTTTCTCTCTCTCTCAGCCCTGTAAGACAGCATGGCGTGTCTCGTTCCTAGCTCGGTGTGTTTGTCAATCCTCGGCTGGCCCTGCTCCAGCAGCAGACAGATCAGAGGATTATGTAAGCTGGAGGGGCCTTGAGCTAAGTGTGCTGAGAGTTACTCAGAGGTGTGATTTGACAATGTACGTGCCAAACCATCGCCCAGCCCTCAATACATGCAATAGATGTTAGTGATCACATATCCAGAGGGGTAGAGCGAGCAGAAAGAAAGCAAACCAATATTTTTGTTGTGTTTACTCTCAGCGCTCTTCTTCTTTTTCTTCTCCTGTGTTGCTGTTTCATTTATGTGTGTGGAAGGGGGGCGGGGTGAGAAACAGGTAACAAGGGGCGATTCATCTTCAAGGAAACTGTACAGTCTTTAAAGAGTGTTTTTAGTAGTGGAGGCCGAGTGGCTATTCTTTATTCACACTTGACTTTTAAAGACTAAATTGTCAGAATGAGGATCAAACAGGTGAATCAAAAAATATGGAAATTAAAGTGTAATAAATGCATTGATGGCAATGTAAACCATGATATTGTAGCCTCTTGTAGTCTTACTTAGTTTGGATAATCACGATAAAAGTAGTCATTATTTCAGCAAGGGCCCTCACGTACAGGTCTGAAACATTTAACAACAATAATACCCAGTTTAGCCACTGCTTCTGAGCTTGCAAACCCACCCGACAGAGTCTGAGATACACAACATTTGATAAAAACGAGCGCACATTTTAGGTAACATAAATTCACCTCCACCGAAATGCTGATTCAGGAGGAGTCTGAGGAGGTGGAGGCAGTTACATTACTGAAATAACGCAGCAGTGCAGTGTGGATTTCAGCTTTTGTATCTGCAAATGTGTATATGGACTATATGTTAGAGATAGGACGAGGGTCAGGGTTACTAAAATAACCCCAATGCAGCCCAGACATAGAAATGATCAGAGTAGAGATACAAAATTAAATAAAAATATTGTATTAATAAAAATAAAAAACTTTTCTATGATATCTGCCGACATTATTCTTAACATGGTTACACTCTCTGCACTGTCAGGTACGATAGATACTCTGGTGGCCTAGATCCCTTTCACATTTGAAGAAATGTAGACTAATAAATGTCAGAATCAGGCACATGTGTAGTATGTGTGTAGTATAAAACCGTAACTCCTTTTGATGTCATGTAACCAACCTATACACCAGAAATATTAGTGGGTAGGTACATGACCTCTGTGTCCTCAAAGGTATCTACAAGTAGGCCACTGGATAGAGAGTGGCGATATGTGATTGGCAAATATATGAACTACTTAAAGCTTCATAAGCAAAACATCAACAAAGCGAGCCTCAGACAGGTGTTACTACATTTTCAACTGATAGTTTACACCGGCTTTGATTTGACTAACCAAAATGAAATCTCCAGCTATTATGATAACTGATTGTTCGTTATAGTGATTTAAAAGAAGAAAAAAAGACAAATCAGTTGGTTGTCAAAAAGAGCATGTTAAGGACTTCACCTCGAGCTCTAGGAAATGTTCTACAGACCAAATGATGAATGAACTAATCAAGAAAATAATTGACAGATTAATCAATAATGAAATAATCGCTCAGCCCTAGAAAACATACACTTGTGTTCACAAGCACAACACGCCTTGTATCAGAAAACATGAATAACATATTTGTCTTGTGTCTTGTGTGGATAAATTTGCCGGATTGTTTTATGGTTTATATCACAGATTTCCCCTTTAAGGCCTTTATGTGTTGATGGAGTTAACTGTGTCACAATATGTAGAACCATTATGTTTTCCACACGACATCTATTGCTTCTGTCCATCCGGGGAGAGGGATCCTCCTCTGTTTCTCTCCTGAAGGTTTCTTCCCTTTTTTCCCCATGTGAAATGGTTTTTACTATCTTTATTTGGGGGAGTTTTTCCTGATCCGATGTGAGGTCCCGGGACAGGGATGTTATGTGTACAGATTGTAAAGCCCTCCGAGGCAAATTTGTATTTGTGATGTTGGGCTATATAAAATAAACGGAACTGAATTGAATGTTGGTGAGCATCTGAATGATCGCTACCGTACATTGTCCGACACAAACCATATATATACTGTGCATGTGTGTGTGTGTTGGTGCATTGTTTGTTGATGCAGAATGACTGCTGTGACTTGAAATTCTCCCTTGAAGTTTCCGCGGTGACAAGCCCCTGAGCTGCGGATGAATGGATGAACATGGGCATCGGCAGGCCTGCCAGCGTGGTGCCCATGCCTTTGAAACCGCCAAGGTAAACGTATGCAGCGCGCTATTTTCATCCCACCGCGGCTGTCAACCTAAATCTGCCTCTCCAACTGGTCATTTTTATCACTTGCCAAAACTGCCAACTGGTGGTAAACTTTTAAGTTAGTTTTTAAATTTCATTTCCCCAGAGTCACACTGAACAGGAGTCAGCCAGAATTTGCAATGAATTGCCCAGGGGCAAAAATGTTTTGTTTTTTCCCCCGCACCCACTCGCAGAGAAAAGAAACAAACACACACACACACACACACACACACACACACACACACACACACACACACACACACACACACACACACACACACACACACACACACACAAAAAGAATAGGGCAAGAATTACACACAGACAGCAAGGCGAGCATCCAAACACACACACACACACACACACACACACACACACACACACACACACACACACAGCATGCTTTTTACAGTTCTTTTACACAACAAAATAGACTCACATGCTGCTCTACCTATCTATCTGTATGTCGGTGGAGGAAGAGTCAGGCAGCCATAATGGCAAGGCAGCACTTGTTAGAGAGGTAATATCAGGGTATAAATAAATCCTCTGTATCACAGATGGGGGAAAGAAAGAGAGTGAGCATAAAGAGAGCCATCCATCAGTCTCCCGGGGGAGCGGGACAAATTAAAGCCCATAAAAGGGCCTCATTACTGGGGGCAGCTCTCCTGTCTCAGCCTCCCTCATCCTTCCACATCACCTCTCTAACTCTCTCCTTCTCCTTCTCTCTCTCTCTCTCTCTCTCTCTCTCTCTCTCTCTCTCTCTCTCTCTCTCTCTCTCTCTCTCACACACACACACACACACACACACACACACACACACAAAACACCACCACTATCAGGGGGAAATTATACACATAAAACACGAAGGAATCCAGTGCTGCTGCTAATATGTCCATATGACAATGTCCACGGGCACTCGCTGATTCATTCCACACCATCGTGGTAAGCACGACACACACACACACACACACACACACACACACACACACACACACACACACACACACACACACACACACACACACACACACACACATGTTCTTTGCATATTGTATTTTAATTGATTGTTATAGCAGGTGATAAAACCACTTTATGAGTGTTTTCATGCTTTGTTAGACCTTTTGATCATTCGAACTTATGAGGGCGTATATATTTGCATTTTAATTATTTTTTGCTTAGTGTTGTGGAAAGGTACAAAACACAGAGCACTTTATCCTGACAGGAAGACTCAATAAAAAAGGGTAATTCTTATTCTTGTATAACATCTCATTCAGAACTGAGCCCAGTTGATGAGCCCAAAATGCTGCTGTTGCACCATGAAAACCTACCGTAATATGGGGATTTTTGTATTCAACTTGAGGATATCATCATCTCAAACATATAACATATAAAATATTGTAAAATGATACATTTAAAAACTGGACAGCCCATCAGCTATTTGAATGGTCATGGGTTGTTGACCGATCAGATGCATCTTGAATTGCCTTAAAATTACCCTAAAATTAACAAATTTGCATCCGATTAGAGTGTTTTGCCTGCAACGTGATGCAGCGGACACAATTAGTATTAAAAGGCAGAAATGCCACCATTCACTGGTTCCATTATCTCAGGTGTGAGGATATGCTTATTTTCTATCTTTTACTTAGTTGTTAATTTAATATGTGGGGTTGTATCTTTGGCTTTGGACAACAAATTCAATTTGAAGACATTGCTTTTGGCCTTTGGAATATTGTGTTATTTCTTTCACTTATTTCCGACATTTTATTAAAAAAAACACTATAGACCAACACACTACAGTTGAAATAGACGCAGCCCAAACCCGGATTAAGTTTAATATGTTAACAATATACTGTATTTAATTTGTTATCCAACAATATCCACTCCTGGCAAGTAAAGCATAATACCCATTTTCATTTAAAATGCTTGCTTGGGAAAATATTGCGGTTTTGATTAAATGTCTTTAATGACAGTGTAGACTAAATATGCGACAGGATGCGTGAGTTTTCCTATTTTTAAACCACAATCACTCCTGAACCTTAAAGGTGTTCTGTGCAGTTTTCTTGCTAACAAACAAAGGTATGTTTACATTGTGTAAATCTGTGTAAATCCGTGAAGCCTAATCTTGTTGATTGCATGCTTTTGCTTGCAAGACTATGTTTTGACGGCGTTAATACCATCAGCTGTAGATCAGTAGATCAGTGTTAAAGCACGATTGGTGGGAATGTCTGTAACATCAGCTCATGAAGACATTGTCCTACACAGTTACAACTAGGGCTGTACTATATATCAATATTATATTCAATATTGTGATATGAGCTAATTATTGTCTTAGATTGGATATCGGAATATCATCGTGTTGTCTTTTCCTGGTTTTAAAGGCTGAACTACGGTAAAATTATGTAATGTTGCCTCTTCTAGCTGTTCTATTATTCACTTTTACCCACTTATATCCACATTACTGATCATTGTATTAAAAATCTCACTGTGTAAATATTTTGTGAAAGCACCAACGATCTATAATATAGTCACAATAGGTTTTGAGGTTGGTCAAAGCTATCGTGATATTTGATTTTCTTCGTATCCCACAGCCCATTTTCTTGAAATAAATGTTTTAGCAGCCTACCGTCAAAACACATTGGACACAAGACGAATGCTTTGCACACCCAATCATCCACCCCGACCACACCAAACATATTAGGTAAAGCAAATTGTTAGTATATGTGCATATTTTAGAGGACACAAAGTTACTAAGATATATCTGAATGTAGAAAAATCCACAGTAGAAAAGTTTTTCTGATAACAACACTGTAGAATTACCAACCAACCGTGTCAGCCGCCACATAAACACAGAGACAAGGACAAGGATGAAGAAGAAAGGAGTGACCTGTTATGAGAGTGATAAGCAGGGAGGCAGAGTAAAGCAGCTCTGGGACCCTTAGTACAACCAAAGCCCCATCGGCTTTCTTCCCCTCAACACCACCACCACCACCAATCCCTTGTTTTCTCCCTCAGAAATTAGCCTACAGACTAAGTACAGAGTTATGTGCAGCTTCTTATTTTATTATAGGCCCCGTGTAAATAAAAGGAATTCGCCATCAATACGGGCGAAAGTATCTACTGAATCCCATGAAATCCCTGACATGAATTATTGACAGTCTAATGGGACTAAGGGAATGGTGCTGAAGTTGAAGCCTGAGAGCAACCATGGTGAGAAGAAGCTTTAATATAATATCTATTTCTGTGTCTGTGTGACGAGTAGAAACACCCCCCCCCCCCCTACACACACACACACACACACACACACACACACACACACACATACACACACACAAAACATACATCTCTTCATACACAATCCGAAACATGCACAGACAGCATCACCTAATCCAGTGAGCGCCGTACATTTAAATCACCCCAGGTTGAGTTACCAGCTGGCCAGGAGACTTTGAGGACACAATTGAAAAGCTGAGTGAAACTCAGTGCCTGTTTACTCTGAGAAACCATGTCAAATTACACGTTGACATCTCGTATTACGGCAGCGTGAAATGAGAAGGGTTGAGAGGATCTAAATCAGAGAAAGCCAGATGAGATGGTACAGCTCTTGAGGGGATTCATTCCAGCATTCACCCACGGAGACGCTAGAAAGCGGCCTGTGTAACATCTCACTTTATTTTCCTCGACGCAATGTGAGCCCCCACTTTCTACTTTTGTCTTTCAGCTCAAATTCCCACACAAACTGCATACTCAATGATTATTTGCATTAAATTATTAATATTCCAATGGTAACTGTGCTGGGCTTTGGAGTCGGTGCAACCAGCGCACATTCTTTCAAGATGAACATGGCAAGAAGGAACTTCAGAGCTGGTAGCCCTCATTTAAATCAAGTAAGAAAAGAAGACACTATTGATTCCATGCTCTCTCCCGCACGTTGGTTCGGCTTGCCTTCCAAAACATTATTTTGCAAGGGGGGTCCCCAAAGAGCTCAAAACAAAGAGGACAGGCGTGTTTGAGGGTAATACTCTTGTGCACAGCGTGAGGCATGCACTAACAAGAAGGAGCAGACTGGGAGAAGAAAAAAAACAGATGTTGCAAACTTCATCCATAGTTGCGAAGCTTCCACCTATGTGGCCGCACAATCAGGGACATGATATAAACAAATCAAACGACAGGACAGCCATATCTTAAAAATATGCCATACACAGACGTCCCAGTTGCCAACGATATGGGGAGAAACTTCAGGTAACAATAAAGGAAACACCTGGCACAATTTCCACCCATCAACATGGCAGCATTTGTGTTTTAACCCCTTCAGAATTCAACACTTTTCAAAAACAATATGCATTCATTTCTCCATCATCTTCACAGTAATGTAAACAGCCAGGTGTGAAGGTATATGGTGGAAGACAAAGCAGAGTCTGAATCGCTCAGCTCGCGATCAGTAGAAAGGGAAGAGACGCACACTCTGGAGCCTAATTGATGGTGCTGCTGTGACTGCTGCCCTTCAGAGAACAAGAGCTTATTATTCGCCCGTTGATGATTTGACACAGTTTGATCTGCACATACCCAATTGCAGGGCTTCTGCATCAGGGTTTGTTTACGGATTGACTGATCAAAGGGCCCCCGCATGTCTCTTTGTTTGTTTCATGTGCGCGGACAGTTTGGCTTTTATTAACGTAGTGCGAAAATTGTAATTTTTGAGTCCATTTGATAAACACTGAATAGATTTATAAAATACCTAGTTTTGTGTGAGAGGCCTGACCTCGACTTCAAATGAGAACAGCGAGTGTACACATTGAGCTGAGGAATCACAGAGGCCTTACACCTGGTGGTCTTGAGAATTTTTTATAGATTTTTGAAAAATTCAAGTTTGGGTTAAAATAAGAAATCCACTACTGCAAGAGCTGATGTAATGATAATGGCCTGATACATAGACTGCCAATGAAGAAACACACACAAACATAACGTATTACTTATTTCTATAGCGTTGGCCATAGTTTATTCGTAGTAAATCAGACACAGATGTTCAGACAGGTTGTAAAGAAGCCAACAGTTCAGTCAGATTATCTAAACCACTTCTAACAAACAGTTTGGGTGATGATTTCGTCACTCACCTTAGTTTTCTCTTTTGTTTAAACCTGCCTCACTGCTCACATTTCTTGAAACGCCTCTACATTCCCATATGTCAACCATTTATAGGTGGGGACAATGTTGTCATACCCAATGGGAATGATGAAAACTACAAAAACATGATCCAAGTTTTATGAGCATAATTATCCTTGAAAGAAACTTTCCCTACACCCGGTCTGTGGCGCTCAACTCAAAGCCCATTTGTTCTAACTGAAAACAGGTCACAATTACATGCTCTCATTTTTAAATAAGTCCTAATGATTTCCTACAACAGCTGTTCGCCGTCGCTGTGGGTGTCACTGTAGCTCATTCATCCCTCAAACAGAAGGAAAATGTGTATTTGTTGGGGACTATTTTCAGGTGTGGAGTAGTGATTATGGTGTATGTGGCATCAACTCAAAATAAATTAAAGCGCCCATGTTAACTGTCATGAAAGAACATGTGACCCAGTGCAACACTGTGTATCATTGATGTGTTTATAATAGTGTTTGGACAACAAGGGAGGTATATGTCATAGAGGAATAAGCTATATGAGGCTTTGGCAACACTATTTTTTTAATAAATAATTTGTCCTTTATCACACATACACACACAAACAAACAAGCATGCTTGAACAAAGAAGCAGACAAACTGTCAGTCTCTGTCTGAGACCTACAAACACACACACACACACACACACACACACACACACACACACACACACACACACACACACACACACACACACACACACACACACACACACTGTACATTCACAGTACGGTACAGCATGAATACTGCATGTATAGTATGTTTAAAACACATACGGTTTACAGAGGATCACAACCTACAGATGATTCCTGCTGGCAGGGCTTTGGGGAACTGCAGTGGCATGATTTGTACAACTGGCACTTCATAAAGCATTTACCAGTCAACATTTGTGTGAACTGTATATATTCACAGGGAGAAAACATTTGATAGACGGGGAGAAGGGTTAGAAGGTGATGAAGGAGCAGAGGGCAAAGAAATCCCGGCTCAGCCGCTGACAGCTGGCACAACTGTGTCTGTGTACAGGTAGGTTATGCATGTGCATTTATTCATACATATATCTTGTGGGTTGTGGTTGCAGCCGTGTGTGTGTGTGTGTGTGTGTGTGTGTGTGTGTGTGTGTGTGTGTGTGTGTGTGTGTGTGTGTCCTGGTCCAGGTCATTAGAGGCAGCTTGCTGTGCCCTGATTTGTGCACTCACAGTATGTGAACACAGCAAGGGATCGATTAGTACCTTGTGTGGCATTTCACACAGGTCTCTTCTCTCTGGCTTCATTTCCTATTGAAAATCTACAATGTATGGTGTGTGTGTGTGTGTGTGTGTGTGTGTGTGTGTGTGTGTGTGTTTGTGTGTGTGTGTGTGTGTTTGTGGTTAAAAGAGAGAGATAGCGATGCAGTGACCTTTTTTGTGTTAGAGCAGCGCTTCCAACGAGTTGAGATGCAACCAGCTGGTTTGAGTATAAGTATAAATAACGTTTGAGTTATTTTGCCCAAGTAAGATGATAATCTTCACACAGCATTAAAAATCTCAAAAACACTGTAGTATTTTTCTGACAGCAACTTTTCCAAAACACATTTAACCAGAGAACCTTTGAACTATTCATCAAATCTTCTTCCACAGAGGATGTCAGCAGGAATACGAGTTATACTCCACGTTGGTTTAAACAATTTACGTCATTGTACTTTTTCTATTTTTTTTTAAAATTTATATTCATATTATTTCTTCTTTTGTAAAACTTCTGATTCAGATATTAATGAGATAACTGGGCAAACAGGTACAGCACACGTCTAAGGGTTTAATTGCAAACATTATCAAGTAAATCAAAAACCAGAAAGTCCTAATAACTTTGTTTCTGTAACTTTCCAAAACCGATAATCGGTCATTTAAACCTGCTTGATTGGCCAGCTGTGGTAGGCGAGGGAGGGGAGGTTGAACTTCTCTTGAAAGCTTTCTTATTTAATTTTTTTGCACAACTATTTATCCCTCATCATGTGAACAACCGAGTGCTGAATGTCTTCCAGGAGAGACAGTCTGGAAATGTGTGCCCTTATCCCCATAATTAAACAACGTTGAGCCGATATTGTAACACATCGTACAAACGAGTTCTGTTTGAGCGTAACCCGACCCTTCAGGGCACAAACCCCAACCTCTGGCGTTAAGTCAAGTACTTATAAACCCATCTGTTTATTCCAACTTCCTCCAGCAGACTTTTGGCTCAGTTTTAATAGGAGGACAGTTACCAAATTTACACAGGACTTTACACGCTGCACTTATCCGGCCCCATTCGACCAACTGCAGTACAAGCTTTCCGTCTCATTTGTCACATTGCTTATGTAGAGTAGATGGCACAATATGTGACCACTGTGTAACAAATGACAATGGCTTGTGGACATAGATGATGGTGAGCACAGCCCAGTGAAGTGAAGTGAAGTGGGTACTTCAAGAGGTAAGAGGCGAGAGGAAATCAAGTGTGTCCGCTCAATTAACATTGGCCGGTCTATTTACATACACACATCCAACGTGAGTGGCCCTTAACACGGCAAGGTACTCAGGAGGCTGCTGGATGCACCAAGGGTGGAAAGCTGAAATCAGCACCACATGCACAAAAAGAAAATCTGGCTGAAACTACACAAGAAACAGAACATGTCTTTTAATGAAGCAACCGTGGTCCTCGGTCATAATTTTCAAAGAAGCAGCCAAGATTAAAGTCAAAGGAGTCTCCCAATGGCTTCAAGTCTGCACTGCTTTGAAAAATACCCCCAGTGTACAAAGCCCCCCCTCCCAACCACCACCTCCTCCCCCCTTTTTTTTCGCCCACCCTATCTTTCTCTCTTTCACACTCTTCTTGCTCTGTGTTTCTCTTTCTTTTCTCCTCTTTTCAAATAACTGGAGCTGCACTTTAGCCACCAATTCTCGCCCCTGATCCCATCATTAAAAAGGCTCAGGCAGAACAAGGGCTTTTTACGTGTGTGTGTGTGTGTGTGTGTGTGCGTGTGTGTGTGCAAAAAAAGAGGCAGAGGGAGACAGACCGAGACAGGCTGACAGACCTGGGCCTGCCAAGCGACGTGGCGCTCACTCTTTAAGTGCAACAGACACCTCCTCTCCGACTACAGAACTAACACTATGCCACGCGCACGCACAATAGGATGAATAATTGATCGGCCTGGGGCTTCACGTGTTAAGAACAGAGGAGGCGTGCCAGTAGCGTTTTCACTTCAAATTTGTATTGTCTTTAGTCTCCGCCAGCCATCTACATTTCTAACACCTGCCTCAGTCAGATGTGCGCTGGTGCACTAGCCCCGGAACTATCTTTCATCTCACACACTGTTACTGGAAGAGGAGGAAAAAATACACACTTTCAAGAGATCATTATCGAGCAGGGAAACCAGGACACAAGTTCGATAGCTTCCCTTTTCCTCCCGCCTCCACCAGCAGTAACCTTTGTTAGATCATTTCAACACCTGCAACGTTTTTCAAAACAGAATAGAAGCTTCGCACTTGCAACGGTTTCACACCTTAACTGCAAAATACAATCTTCTAATGTTAAATGTACTGTTACAAGTTAAAAATAACCCCCAACGGGAAAAGAAATGCACACCAAAAAGGCAACAATGCCAAAAATTTTATTGCATGTTCACTTTTGAAATAGCTTTCGTACAATATTAACCAGCATTAGCCAGTTAATACTGTGAGTTGACACACAGAGTATTGTCCAAAGCTGCACAAGCCTGGCTGAGCTTTGGAGCAAGGAAAAGTACTATTTTGTTTAATAATTTAAGTCATAATAAGCCTTTCTTGGGAACTTACTCTTACTATACATACTGTATATTGAGATACATACAGTGCTGTTTGCTTTGCTCGTATTGTCATAAATAAATGTTACTTTGCCTGATGTTTTTCTTTTTCACATACGAAGACTTGGAAATAAAAGACAAGAGCTTGACTCTTGAGGTTAAATCATACCACATTATGAATATTTGGTGATTTGAGGAAATAATACAATGTATAAACATATCCTGAATAAACATCTGGTTCCGTTACAAAGAGCTACAGCAAACGAGCATCCTGTTTAAGATCTGAACACACTGACATGTTTACTGCCTTTGTTCAGAACCTAGGGAAGAGAGTTTATAAAAAAAAAACTGACAACACAAGCTAATACTTTTGACTTTCATGCTTCCCCTTAATATTTTTTGCCCTTGTCAAAAAGAGGATATCCCTTAGTAAGTAATGAGTCAAATCTTCACACCATATGCATTATACATTAAGCAATTAAAAATTCTAAATCTTCACGGCGCTAAACCAACAAGGGGTCATTTGGTTTTTGAGGAAGTGGTCCATCCTCTTCTCTTGTCTCCTGAATAACCAAATTGTCTGCATTTCACAGTCGACCTTTTTGAACATTCAAAGATCATAGCTCAAAGATCATAATCTCTAACCCAATAACTAAAAAAGAGACCGTGTGATCTTCTAGTCACAAAAGAATAAAGTAATATTCAATTAATACATTATGAGATGCTAAAGCTATCGTTTGACATCTTGGGTAGCAAATACGTGCAGGTACCGGTTAGCTTAGCTTATGCACGGAAACAGTTCTCTCTAAAGTTAAGAAAATACTAACCTTTGAAGCTCAACATTCGCGACCATGTTGTTCATTTAATCTTCACAAAAACGAAAGAGTCAAAACAAAAAGTTTTTGCTTTACAGGGTTTCTGTGCAGGATTTAGTGGAGTGACTTCCTAGAGTCTTGTGGTATCTCATGTCAAACTATTGCTTTAACCTGGAGGTACGTTGGCGAACATAAAGTTCTTTCTGAAAGTGTCAAACAAGTTCCGTCACTTTCCCAACTTGCCTGCCAAGCTGTTCATAACTATGTAATGTCCTCATGCATTATAAAGACCTGGCCACGATTGAAAAAAGCACAGTCAAAAACAACAAGTGATTAAAGATCGTGAAGTTGACTGAAGAGGAACGGAGATGGCTTGACCTTAATCATACTTGGACTCCCTGGTGGACACGAGAAGCAACTCCCTCCCCAGTAAACAGTCCTGTAATATTCAACACAGAGGACGTCAAAGGGCTCTAATGTTTGCTCCTCTCTGCTGTGGATTGGGATGTTTTGCCCAGGGTCGGCATCCCACCATTATGATATCACTCAGGACCCGAGCAGGAGACTATCAAAGGCACCGCAGCAGTGTATCATATTCATCAATGGAAAATATTCATATGCATATACACCCTTGCCACCCTAGAAGGGAAGCATCTCCTTTTTAAAGGCTGCAATCCACTGGCAACACATGAAAAGTTACAAAACATCAAATGAGGCGCTGCGAAAAGAAAATTAAAAATACAAAAACGCTGGGGCGAAAAGGAAGACGTTAAAAGAAGAGGAAATTCTTTAAAAGAGTAATGATTGAGCAGCGCCTGATTAATCATCGATGGTGTTCTCGGGTAACTGTCCAACATTACTTTAGATTTAGCGTGCTGGGCGATCAATAGAAAGAGCTCCAGGGGGTGTTTCTAATTAAGGTAATTCATGGTCTGGCTGATATGGGTAAATTACGAATTCCTTTGCACATGTAGATACACATCATGCACAACTCTCATCAATTAAGTTTCTTGTATCGGGAACTTCACTTGAGAGTGCAGAATTGTAATCCAAATATTATTTAGTCGGTCCAATTGTACCAACTAGAGACGGAGGAAGCGCTGGCTGATACCCGAGTAAAATGCATAGCAAGATATAGAATTGATAAAAGATATAGAATTGATAAAAGCACAACTTTTTGTAGATCAGCAATTGATAAGAAGATGACATTTTAGAGGTTATTTTGAGCTTGAAGAAACATAACAGACTGCCAAGATTAGCACCAAGAGAGGGGATTGATTGTTGATGACTAAATGGAATAACCTTTACTTCAAAAATGTGTAAGGGAATTTTAGGACATCCAGTATTTAATTACAGAGACAAGTTGTGGGCGTAGAAAACATTATGATTTTGAATAAAGCAGCATGTTTATAGAAAACAGAAGAGGGCCAAGAACAGAGCCTTGAGGGACACCATACTCAACTGATCCATCGAGAAGGAAGTGTTACCCAGAGCGACAGAAAATGTTCTGTTGGAGAGGTAAGAGCATATCAAGCTAAAAGCCGAGCCCTTGATGCCTACCCAGGTCTCCGAGAGATGTAAGATGATACTATGATCAACTGTGTCAGAGGCAGTCACCTCTAACTGCATTCAGCAGTGGGTCATTAGCAACCTTAATAGGAGCTATACAACCAGACTGGAACCTGTTAAAAACCCACTGGCACTATTATTAATATTAACACTATTATTATTTATAAAAGATATCAGTTGAGATGAAGTGACCTTCTCCAGAACTAACAACAACTAAACTCTTCAGTAGCGACATCTGTCGTCTCGCACACATCTAAGCTAATAGTAGCTCCTCACAGGACGCTGGTTGGTCAGTGCTGTGGCTTGCCAGACACAAACGCATTACTTGAACCCTGACAAGGCTTTGTGTACTTTGTGATCCCGTGATTCTGAAGTAATCTTGTGACATCGCAAGAATCCAGCTGCCGTGCGAGGTTAGATTAGTTTAGCCACCAAGCTAGAAACGAGCCGAGCCAAGTAGCTGGAACAGAAGCAAAGTGTAATCTGATAGGAAAGCAAGCAGGGATGTCTCGTGGAAATTAACAGGGCTGTGATAAAATGGTAAAAGACACCACAAAGATCAATTCCGATCAATAGGTTAAAATTTAAAAAACACAAAAAGTGCCAAAAGACAGACAATGCTAGAAACAAGGAAGGTATCTTTTCACAGCCGGTATGGAAAGGAGAATTGGTTAAAGAGACCAATTACCATGCACACATTGCAACAGGAGTGTTGTTTTAAGACAAATGTGAACCTATCTGTTAAATTGTAACATACACCTTGTGTCAATCTCATTGTGAGTGCGAGAAGGTGTGTGCGTTTGTGTGTCGGGGTGTTAAGGGCCCAGTCCTGCAGGTCTGGAGCAACACTCCTGAAAAGCCCTTCTTTTTATTGGCAGCTCTTCCAAAGACAAGATTTAATGGAAACGACGGATGTTGAACCAACTGAGGATCAAAGAGGCTTGACAGCAGGTGGATACTTCTTCAACAGAGAAACAAAACCTCATGACACCATTGGTCAAGAGAGGGTAACAGATTTGTTTGTGCCTTCTAAAGGATAGTACATATCGAGATGCATCACAAATACTCAACGCCATGCATATTGGCCTTTTTTTTGTGTTTTATTAAAGAAAGAGAATTTTAAGAATTTCATGATGTAAACATTCAATTTAACATGTTGATGGCTAAAATAAAGGCGCAGGTGAGTCTGGGGATGTGATGAAATATAGATGTGTGAGTTCAGGGTGAGCAGTCTGGTTTGCGTGTGAAGCCTGCTCTTTATTGTTAGAATGTGAAAACAGCTGCATTCAACATCTGTAAGATAAGGCAATAAACGCCAGTGCACCACTGCAGCAGCGGCGCACTAACTCAAAGCATTTGTGTTTGTCCACTGCCACTCCACAACAAAATGATGCCAATTGAATAACTGCAAATCTTGCTGTTTAGTGTATAATCAGGAGGCGCCTTGTGTTACCACAGGCCTCCGAGCCATTATTAAACCTGAAGACTTTACTGTGATGGGGCTGTGATGCAGCGCGAGGCATCAAAAACACAAGGTGCCACATTCTCAAACAGACAGGTAGGTTAAGTGGCAAAGAAAACGACAGTCATTTCAGAACGCAGCTGCTGTGCGGCATGCTTATGCCAGCAGAAATGGCTTAAATACACCCCCATGAATATGCGATTTCTCTGCGAAGAGTTTGACAACAAAGGGCCCACCACATCATTTTTGATGAGGCTAGATTGTCTGTGCGTGTGTGTGTGTGTGTGTGTGTGTGTGTGTGTGTGTGTGTGTGTGTGCGTGCGTGCGTGCGTGCGTGTGTGTGTACAGATCGGCAGGTTTCTACCGTTCTGTCCTACTTACGACTCAGATTATGTTCAATTAGAGAAGTAGAGGGAAGAATTAATGCTGTCCAGAACGGCTGAGATGTTTTTTTAACATGATGCAACGGTTGAATTAGCAGAGTCAGTAAATTTGTAACAGCATTATTGAGAAAAAAATAGATAATTGAAAAAAAATATTTGTTTGCAACCTTGGCTCTTCAAATAGTTACGAAAATAGTAACCTATATACAGACAACCTTTTTCTGCTTTAGGACTGTCCTGGAAGTGAAATACAGGCTCATAAACCTCCAGAAGAATCAGACTTCATAACTCTAAACCACTGCAGGTGACGGACTCAAAATAAACAGCCAGCTAAATCTGCACTGCCCTAAAAACAATGTAATGAACCCTGAATGAACGCATTAACCGGAATACTAAAGCCTTGGTTTTCATGGGTGTAAACTGGTATAGGTAATAATCATCTTAAATGTAAAAATACATTTATATATAAATAAATGCATTAATTATGTTTTTCTGTATCGACTTATTAATACTTGATATATATAAGAATTGGTCAATAATTTGTTAACATTATTAAACTAGGTAGAATTATGAATGTAATGGGTGACTTAGTGGTAACACCTTTTTAAACCATACATTATATTTATATATAGGTATAAATTAGCATTGTCCAAGCTTCAAATTGAATTATCAAATGCCAACACTCAGTTAGAGTTACAAACTGTCACCTTTGAATCAAAGGCAGTTCAGGCTATTTCTGGCCTGTTCCGATTTGGGTTTGACGAAATAGAGAAGTCAGGCCTCCAAGGATACGTATTACTATTTGTTTTAATGGGTACAAATAGACAGTGACTTCTTCAACAGTAGCCTTTGATTAGATTTGTTATTTTACAAATGGTGTGCCATTCAAGTTTCAAGCTAAATTGCATGATGTCTATTTGTTTAGAACGGTTGAAACAGCCGATGAGCGATGACGTGTTGGGTCACTGTGACTGATGTGGTTAATGTGAGTAAAGCAGTGACATGATGAGGGATGAGGGTGACCCATGAGAATTAGGAAAAAACGTGTGTCATATATTTTCTGCTTCACGCCTGCGTAGACCTACTGACATGTCACTACAATGTGCTTGGTTAAAAATATATATATATATATATATTTTAAGATGATCCCATTTCAAACCATTATGCTGGTAACATTTATTCAAACTGGCAATTTCAACACACCAGGTTGTGCCACATTTCATAAACTTGATTGATCGTATCATTCTTTTCAGCAATATTATTTCCAAAAGATTGTTTTTTTCCACATCATCTCACCCAAATTGCTCCACAAAATCTCCCTGAGCTTCTCCTTGAACTATAGTTGTCCATTTATGCTGCACTTTGACTTTTTTTTCTTTAATTTTACAGTTTTCTTCCTCTCCAAAGCCCTGGTAAAATAGCTCTCCTTATGACTTAAGCAGAATTGACAATTAGCCTGCTAGCTGGAGCAGAGGTCTCTGCAGTGGGTCCCTGATGGTACTGTACGGCAGATGAAGAGATTGAACCACCACCATCAATGGCTGCTTGTCTGAGATTGGCTGCTGTAATTGGTTCCCGCTCTGTAACACTCACATTCCATCACACTTTATTAATGCCCGTCATCTAGTCAAAAGCTAATCTTTTATTCTGTTTTCCAATTATTGTAAAGTGGCGGGGTTTAAATGAGGAGGAGGAGATAATGAAATTAACTTCCTAACTTAGAGCAATTCTCTATGGCACAATGATCAGATATTCTCTTGGTCTGGAAAATGTATGCTAATTTTATGCATCTATCATTAGTTATTACCATTGCAGCAACATAAAACACAGTTTTCTTGAACAATTAGACTTAAAATGGTGCATTTTAATCAGTCAGGGGAGGCTTGCATGCATATTAAAACAGCTGTAATTGAAAAGCCTGAACTTTTGACACTTCTTGAAGCAAGTGTTTGACAGCAGTGACAGTTTGTTTACATCCTACTGCATCTGTATTCAGTTTCAAAGATTATTTTGTAATACCTGAGAGCAACCAGGGGGAATACTCCAGGGCTGTTTTCCCTCTGCTTGTCTATTGTTGGTGCTTCAACAATATGTTTTCTTGTCATGAGTAAAATATCACACGTTTTTAAGCGTTTTGTTTGTTTGATTTTTTTTTCCTATTGTTTTTGGGTTTAGGAAAAGGATAGTTTGGCATTTGTTAATGCAACAATCAAGTATGCTGAAACCTTTTTTCAGGCTTGCAAGAAACATTTATACTGCCAAAAACACTTTGCAATGAAAACATACATGACAAAGCTCTGAGAAAACCATTAAAATAGCAAGATCTGGCCAGATGAATAAATGGGGCTTTTAAATTATGCAGTTTAGTTTTATTTCTACTTTTCTGGTAATTTGTGCTGCCAATTCACTTGCATGTTAATCAACAACAATAAACTAGTACATGTGTACCTCCCCTTGTACCAGAAATTTTAAATCACCGTAATTACACTGAAAGGAGGAATTTAAAAACAAGAGGATCATCTCTTCAATAAGTCTCTGTTTTTCCTGACAGATAATTATTATGTTTAAAGTATTCCAAAGCCGCAGAGTCAAATGTTTTGGGGGTTTTCCCAAGCAGAGAACAAACTCACATGTATTTCGTAGTAGCAGCTCTGTTGCACTGCAAATTAATTTGGCTTTGCTTAACTAATGAATCTAACGCTCAATAAGCACCCCCTCCCCTCTCTGCTCCGCTACAGGCCCACAGCTCCGAGGCCCCCAGACGAGCTACCATCCCCATCCGGCTCATCAGTCACCCTGGGCAGTCTCTCCCCAAACGGGACCCCCTGATGCCCAGTAATGGCTGTTTGATGACCCTCATAAAAGGAGTCAATGTATTGATGGAGCCCTTTGAGGACAGACCTAATTTGTATGAGGATCAATTCAGTCAATTCATAAGAAAAGAACCAGCGGACGGAAAGAGGGTGTGTGTGTGTGTGTGTGTGTGTGTGTGTGTGTGTGTGTGTGTGTGTGTGTGTGTGTGTGCTGGAGTGGGAGGGATCAAGATTTCAAAAACACAACATTACACCTGTGACCTCGCAGCTCCGACTGTGTGCTCGCGTTGACACACACAATTTGTTTTAATGATAGTCTGTCGTGTTGTTATTAAATAATTGAATCCCTCTCAGATCAGATTACCATGTAAAGGACGGCACATTATATTATGCGTGTCACTGCTGTCTGTCATGCACGGTGCTTTGTGTCATCAATTTTTATGAGAGGGCCGCATGCATTTATGGGTGATCTATTTAAGGTATAATAAAGCTCCAAAACCTTGGTTAAGTCATTCAGTTTAGTTGTAAGCCCAATACAAGTAAATAAAGTGCTCGCAGACAATTACAATATCTATCAAATTGGCAGCATTTAGTGCATTTGTGTACAGATAAATTAAACGGGAAGGCCTCACCAGAAGAGAGCAGCTGGGATTCGATGCGAAGAGGAGTGGCTACGAAGAGAAAGAAGGCAGTTTAATGCTCGTTCGTGCTTTAGAAATAAAGAAATACATATAATCAGACAATGCTTAAAAAAGGAAAAGTAGTTTCTTTAAATGCAGTACATTCCAAACACAATCCCACACAACAGACACGATTAATTAATTTTCCAAAGTCAAAGAGGGCTCTGAACTATAAGAGACAGTAGCTCTAATCAGGTGTATCGTGGAGGTGATCCTCCAGATATCGCCCTCTGAATAATCAGTGTGTCTAATCAGGTGTATAGCGGAGGTGATCCTCCAGATATCGCTCTCTGAATAATCAGTGTCTGGGTGAAGCCCTGCTGCCCTGGCCTCGGCTTACCTAATGAGACCCCATGCCCGTGATTTCTCAGCATGCTTCGGCTCGCCAGACCACTCCTGCTCCACCCAGGGAAAAGAAGAAGAAGACGAGGAGGAGGTGGAGCGGGGAGGAGGAGGGGGTGGTGAATCCAAACGGAGCCTCCCCGCCTCTCCCTCCCATATCATTTGCATGTGCAGAATCAGGAATGATATCCACAGAGAGGCAGTCAGGAGGAGGGAGAGCTGGAGAAAAAAGGACAAGAGGTGTGCTCTCTGACCACGAGTACCTCCAGAATCGGGTCAGATTTTTGCTCTCTTCATCTAAAGGAAAAAAGTGATAGAAATGATAAATGAAATTAGCCACCAAAGAGTTCCCGTCTTCTGAGAAGCGATGAGGGTGAAGGTGGTAGGTGGCAGGTGAAGTAATAGGGAAGACAAAAAAAAATTAAAAATTGGCAAAAGAGATAAAGCAGGGCGGTAGGGGCGGAGGGATGGAGGGAGGTTTTTTGAATGGAATCCAATGGCAGGTCCTGATGTTGAGGAGAGGAGAGAGTGGAGAGCCCCAGTGTCTGCAGCTCCAAAAGAGGATGTGATGAGACTGCATGGCTAATGAAGCAGCGCTCCTCTCTGGCTCCACAGAGAGCCCAGCCTTTTCTTATTCCCATTCATCATTAATTCAACAACGTTGATAATTTCATTAGGTTTTTTTTCTTTTTCCCGCGCATTTTCCAGGGCCTTTATCAATAAATGATGGGCCATGGACCAGGGGCTGCCCCTGCTTAGCTAAACACACACTTCTCTCTCCCCATTTCATTTTTGCCTTTTTCCTTCTCTTAGCCGCAAATGTGAATAAGTAGGAAAAAGAATACTGAGAAATCTGGTGACCTTGCCCAAAATTCACTACAGTCGTCCCAGCATTTAAATCCAGGTCATCACAGCTCTTCAACAAGCCTTTTTAATGAAAACACTTTGACATGTCACAGTTGAAAAGCACATCTGTAAAAGATCCAAATTAACAATTGCTGAATTCCATTTAGCTGCTTCAGTTTCAGGGTCATTGTCACTATCACAGAGTCAAATGTGCACGTATAGTAATCTGGTGAACAGAGACATCCCACTAACTCAGAAACTATTTCAAAGTGCATGGACAGGGGTGACTGTGGCTCAGTGGTAGAGCAGGTTCGTCCTTCAATCGAAGGTTCGATTCTCTGGCTCTGCTAGTCCATGTTGATGTGTCCTTGGGCAAGATACTTAACCCTGCTTTGCCCCCGCAGGCTTTTCCTGCGGTGTGTGAATGGTTAGATAGTCCTGATGGTGGCACCTTAGCCACTGTCATCAGTGAATAAATGAGTGTGAATGGGTGGATGATGACATGTAGTGTTAAAGCGCTTTGAGTGGTTGGAAGAGTATAAGCGCTACATGTACAGTGCATTTACCATTCAGTCATGCTGATACAGGATTTTAAAAGATGATATTGATATTGAGATTTGAAAGTTGAAAAAATATATATACACATATTCAGTGTTTCCCCTAGGTTTACAGCTTCAGGGGGGGGGGGGGGGGGGGGGGCACGGCGGCGGGGGGCGGCGACGACACCAACACAAACACTTAAAGTAGTGGTTCTCAAACTTTTTCTGTAAATAACTTCATTGTGTGACTCCATCTGTGCTTTTAGAAATAACAGAATAAAGAAAATTGCAATCACTTTCAAGTAAATCAGATTGCTCCATCGGACATTTTTTTATTTTTAAATTGCAATCACTTAGAACAATGAAAATAAAGTTATATCTGTGCAAAAAAATAACTAATATTTAGTTACTACTAAATAGCTCATTGTGGAAAACAATAAGCTATTTTTTTTTTGCCAAACAAAACAGAATGCGTGCAGATATGTGTCAGCCATCAGGTTGCATCAGTATTAGTGGAGCAGTGAGCCTCTACACATCTTTATAAACGGGGTTGTAGATTTGATACAATACATGTTCAACGTTGATCTGAGATCTGTTTTCTGTTTTGAGAGACGCAGCAGCAGAAAGGACGTCACGAAGACTTCTGGCAAAGAGCCACAAATCGGCGAGTCGCTATGCGCATGCGCAAGCGTAACCTGTTAACGGCATAACGTAAACATTTACCCGAAAGTACAGGCTTTTCTCCATGTATTTATCAATGACTTAGTTTTATGTCCGTGTACTTTGTACTTTTGTAATATGTGAAGCCAGCAGCTCATTGTTGGTAGAAGACATGAGCACTTTGTCTCTTTCACCTGAGCAGGAGAGCTGCTCCGGGTTCAGGAGAGTTGCTCCGGTGCTCCTCACATGAGAGCTGCTGTTGCCATCTTCACCCTGGGAGCGTTTAAAACGCAGATATAGGTCTGCTTTTCACGCGACATAATTTTTGACGCTCTCTGTCCGCTGCTGTGTGCTCAGCGCTCACCTGTCTGCGCGCTTCAGGGCGGAACTCCGCTGTGCGCGACGCAGAGCAGAGGAGAAGTGTTAACGCGACCATGTAGAGACCGAAATGACAAGCTGTGTGTGGATAAGATCAATAAAATACGTCCGTTTAGTTTGTTTAATAACAGAACAAGGTGTAGACCTGTTCTATACGAAAGAGAAACTTAAATGATGACTTGTGATCTGGCGCTGTCGAGAAATGTACAGGGGGGCGGAGGGTTTTTTCAGGGGGGCGCCCCGCCCCCCTATTCTAACGGTGGGGGAAACACTGCATATTTATATATGGGCGAAGTTAAGGGCAAAGCTGATCTGGGTCTGATTAATCAGGTAGCTTTTCCTGGAGCTATGGGCTGCATCTGATCCAACATTTTGCTTAAAAGAGAAATCAAAATCCTGAGTTTCAAACAAGCCAGGATAAAGTTAACACAACTATCGGCTGTCTGCTTTTTCTCAGTGGTCTTTGTTGTGATTTGTATCTTTGTGTGCCCTTTGTTTCCCATCAACACTTTTTTTTTTTTTAAACCAAGGGACATTTTCAGAGATTTTGTTATTTAAAACCAATGGTCTTGAATGTACTGTATAATACATTTTATAAATATAAAACATTCTATGCAACTAAAATGGGCGGGAGGGGGGGGGGGGTTATACATTCTGGGATCAATTGTCATGGGATCTAACATATGGCACTTGCAGTGACACAGGGGGCATCTCAGGTAAATAAACCAGAATCTGGCAGACTACAGCACAGCCTGCCTTGGCACCGTTGTAGTGACATGGGGAGCTTGGCCAGGCTATGCATGTATGCACACACAGTCACACTCAAAACACACACACACACACACACACACACACACACACACACACACACACACACACACACACAGACACAGACACACAGACACACTGAGCTAGATTGGGAGCTCTGAGGGACTGGATCCAGGGATTACTCTAACCACATTTATTTATTAACTCTCAATTAAGTATGGGTGTCCCAGGGCTTAAAGTGGCTTAGTGAGCAAGTGGGACCCCAAGCACATTTTGATGACAGTCAAGGCCCCTGATCTCAGTTCACTCCATTTTGCTGATTAAATATAAGCTTTTCATCTGTGGATACAATGCTATTAATTAAATCATTAGACGAGTGATTCACTTATGAGCAAAGGGAGCAGTGAAAAGAGAGACTCACACGCTAGCTCGCTGCAATAACTACTGAAATATTAATTATAAAAAAAGAGAGCCTAAATTCATTGACAAGGATTACATGTGTAGAGACCCTCTCCCTTCCTTCATTGGGCCAACCCCCTTCAGCATGGGCACACAGTCCCTTTTTGATCATTAGATAAAGGGATCGAACAAATGCAGGAATCGCACACACACTAGTGTAATGGGCGCGCGCTGCTTCACACACACATACACAAAGTTAGGATGAGCCTATTAAGAATGTTGCATTTTAAACAGTTCTTTAATGAAATATGACCACGGAGTTGTAATAGCTTGCTCGGGGGAAGTAGGATCACTGTAAATGAAGAGGGTAAAAACAGAGCTGCGCTTTCTGTTTCCCTGCTGAATTACAAACCAAACACGATGCAAAGTGTCCGTATTTGTAGTGCATCCCTCGGCTGATTAAGGGCCCGTTCACACACAGTCGCATTGCTTAGGAGAAACGCATCTGAACTTCATGCATTTCAATGAAAGAATGCTGCTGATAGCGTTTAGCAAGGGGCAGTGAACAGACAAAGCTGGATGCATTTCTTTCTGCTCACAGCTCAAGGAGCAAAAAAGGTGAATATAGCTTTTCTTTTGAAAAGATACAGTGACAAGATTACATGCAAAGTCAATGCAAAGTCGCACAAATGCAAATGAGGCAACACAAATAACCAAATACGTGGAATTTGCCTCATTTGTGTATTTGTGTGATGCGTTGTCGCGAAAGCCTTTCAGAGTTGAGATTCTCCTCCTGATCACTGACGTCCTGAAATGGAGGAAAAACATATTGTAGCCGTATGTGTTCTCCCAGAGCTCTACGTTACCTCATATTAAAACAGAGACTGGACGACACTATGTGCATAAATGTATGTGCATAAACCCCATGGTACAAACAATGATGTTGCTGTCGTATTTATGGGCATCCCTTTTATTGCAATTAAATCACAAAAAAGACAGCGTTTAGTTTCTCGGGTTATCTGGGACTTTCACAACATGTACATAGCAGCAGTAGTGGTTATTTCTTCCATGGTTGATGGCAGAAATAAATGGCTTATTGATCACGGTTTCTATGGAGATAAGCCACTCCTCCTCTTCGGTGCATCTAGCGCGAATGACGCAAATAAACAAATAATCCCACGATCAAACTCCCGCAAGTAACGCAACGCTACAATTAGCTTCACGTTTGGTGTGAACACGGCATTATAGGGCCTAAATATGACATTCAGAGCAGATGTATGATTGAGGGATTGCCTTCACATGGCTCTCATTGCTGCTAGCAGCTAACGAGCCTAACGGTATATCTTTACACAGCAATAGCTGTTTCCTGCTATATTCATGTTCTGAATGTCGTACTTCAATACCTTAAATAAAAGAGTTAAGTTCAAAGATGCCACAAAAACAGAAGATGAACAAATACTTCTAAATGTAAGAGAAATTAGCTTTCCCCATTAACTTCACTACTATTTTGAATTTTCTTAGAGCAGGCATCGAGTGGCCATTAGAGGAACTGCAACTTGGTACAGGCTTCGTAACGTTTAAGATTGTAAAAACAATACTGATAAAAACATTGAAGATTAGGTTTTCACATGAATTAATATGTCATTCTACATCTCGTTATCACTGATGATTTACTTTAAAGGGGCCTTAAAGCATAACGCTTTAATTAACCCAAGAAAATAATGTAATTCCCAATGTCATTTGTATCATTCCCTACACCTAACATATACTTATACAATACAAGTATGGTAATGTCCTAATTTTGTGTTGTTACATTACATACATGCTATATTTTCATTGTATGTTGAAATAACTGAAGAGATGGATTAGGATTATACCAACAAGTAATAGAAAAGTATTTGTGTGAGGTGGAGAAAGGGTTTTGTGGGAGGCAGCACTAGAGGCTGATATCCACAGACAGCTACAGCACTCTGTGAGGTGTAATATAAAACAAAGCTGCAGGTCTTCTTTACTGTAAGACACCTCTTTCACCTCTCGCTGACATGAGAGCCCAGGAGTTGGGAGAGGGGTTGGCTTTGATAGATGGACAGGCAGAGTGAAAGAGATACAGAGAAATGGGAAAAAATTGGGAGAAGGAAAGAGATAAAGAATTAATCTTAGAGAGGAGAAAGGCTCGTCTTTCAGGAGCCGATGTTCTGGGAGGCCTGTCTGAGGAGGTGAGTGCTGTCGAGCAGAGAGGGGCAGACTGAAGGAGAAGGTGGAGTGCAGCGAGTCAGAGCTTCGGTGCTGCCACCCAGGAAGCTAAAGGCCAGACAATCAGCATGGCAGGGACCACAGCTGTGTGATGCTATGATGGCGCCTGAAGCACCAGAAAAAATCCTGACAATACAGTTTGCCTCTCTGTGTTGGCAGCAAACAGTATTGCAGTTTGTATTTTTGATGGGGGAAAAACCCAGTATGACATGCTATCGAGAGAAGAAACCTCATCCATAATAACATGCCTCTTGTCAGTTCACAAAAAGTACAAAGAAACATTTTCTCATGTGATTTCTGGTCATGTAGTTATGTTTGGTTTTATTTGTCAAGGTTTTGAGAGGGAGCTCTCTGAGAGCTCTTCCACCCTAGCAGCTCTATGTGATTGTATTGGTACAGTGGTATATTGTATTTGATAGGCACTGCAAAGTGAGATTTTGACCTGATGGTATTGCTAAAATCATGAAAAGTCAAGGATTCATCAAGATAATTACAATTCATCCATAGGAGAACGTCAATGTTTGAGCAAAATGTCTTGGCAATCCATCCAGTTGTTGTCAATACATTTGACCCAAAACCTTAAATCTGAAACTCAAGGAGGAGCTAAAGGAAGTCAGAAAATCCTCAAAGATATTTTAGTCGGGACCAAATATGTCTGACCGGCGGACTGATGTTGCCGTCCCCAGAGCTCCGCCACTAGTATGGCTAAAAATGTAACCGCAACACATCTTTAGCCTCGTCACTGTGAACACTCAGTCCCATAAAGTCAAAATTAGAATTCCTGCTTTTCACCTTTTCAACTACCAGCATGGAAACAACAACGACCCGTTTAAAGACCCCTTAAAAATGGAAGCATCTATGGGTTTTGCAATGCACAGATGCGAATGGCGCGTTGCGAAAAATTCGCCTCATTCACGCCCGTTAAAACTCTTGCCAACTCTTGCAGAAAAATTTCGGGACTCTGAGTTTTGAAAACCAATCAGCGTTGAGATGCTCCGCCCGTTGTCACTGCCATCCTGCCGTTGCTGAATCAAACTGCTACTGGTTCAAAGTAGCGCTGGAAGCGTCCGTCATTCAGATACAGTTCCTGGAGCTGCGTGTGCCTAAGGTTAATATTATGAACTCAGACACGGGGGTGTTTGATGTTTCGACGTTTGTGGAATTTCCACAACAAGTATAAAGCAGAAATAGTGGTTATTTCAATGGTGGATGGCGGAGATAAGCCGCGCCCCCTTTCCGAAAAAGCGAATGAAGCGAATCAATCAACCACATAAAGTCGAGCGAGTAAACTCAACGCTTTTGGTGTGAACGTAGCATAATATATACAGTATATGAATTTTGGTAGCACCATGTATTAGGAATGGAATAGTTTTCATCTGACTCATATGTCATAAAAACTAAATTATTTATGTCAAGATACCACAAGAGATAAGAGAGATAAGACTGTATGTTTTTTTTATTGTATTTTTTATTTAAATAGCGTGAATCAACCTTTTAAAGGTTAAGTATTCGAACTACAAGCCTGGAGAAGAGTACAAATCAATCTATAAACCAAGGACAAATGGTCACAACATCACGACTGAAGGATGCACTGTTAACGCAAGAATGAATGTTATTGATTTATGCGCGAGAAATACAAATCTACAAACGACAATACAGTTGCAACTAATGTCTGGTTCATGGCTGCAAAGGGAAACCAATGGCAGGGGTACAAAAGCAGATGAGAAGGATGCTCCTCCCGTCTAGATAGAGTTGTGTGGTTTGAGCATCTGCCAGTTCACCACCCATAGGGAGTGTCGGTGGGCTCTTCAAACACCCTGCGTGGGTCCTCCTCCTTTTGATGCTCCTGGAGAGGGAGAGGACAGGGGGAAGAGGAGACACTCCTCCACACACGCTGCTGAGCTCGACTGGACCAGATGGGGGGGTGGGTTGGGGGGGGGGGGGGGGATACAGAGGGAGAGGGAAACTGGAAATAAAAAATACAACGGAAATAAGAATGTACAGAATCAGCATGGTGTAAACATGAAGCAGAAAGGAAATGGGAAGTCAAAACCACAAAGAGAAACTTGAATGATCAGCAGTGTCTTTATAGCTTCGTACAGGGCTCTAATATTTCAGTTCCTTGTCTCTCGATTGAAGAAGGTCATGTGAACCCAGACTGTAAATTTCTATTAGGTGAAAATCTGAGCATTGTTTTTTTGTGTGCGTGTGTTTACCCTGCAATTGACCTTGTGACTGCAGATTTGTCCGGTATACATCCCGTATCTATACATGATGTATCTGTCCACACACAGGTTTACAGGCCAACCTTTTGCACTGATATACACCTTCTGGCACACTTGGAATGTGCGTATGTACAAAAGGACCATCTCTTAGCCTTCACAGTGAAACAATGAGAGAGAAAACAGCCGTTGAGTAAAAAAAAGCAATTTGTGGTTTTATGTGTGGGTCTATTTCTTTGCAGGGTACCCTGCCATTGTGGAGACTTGTTGTCACCAGGAGGTTGCCAGGTTTGCATATTATTACCTCTGGAAAGAGTCAGGCTGGCTGTTGCTCCCTGTTTACATCTGTATGCTAAGCTAAGCGAAGCGAAGTGCCTGCTGGCAGTAGCTTTGTATTTACAGTACAAACGTGAGAGTATTGATCTCTCGGCCAGAGAGCTTATTTCCCCAAATGCCAAACTATTACTTTAACTGCAGTTTCTTCTTCAATTGTTTGATACAATTCAGTCGCAGTATGTTTTCAGCATCAAAAATCTCTGGCATCAAGTAAGCTTCATAAACATTATAATTTATAATATAGAAAAGCTTGTGAGCGCAAAAAACAACAACATGCATTCAAAATATAAGATCAACTAAGCTAAATTAAAAATGTATTATACAAATAAATATGAGTAAATAAGAAACAAATGGACACAAAAAAAACCCCACTATAAATACAGTTACAGTGCAGTAATAAATTGCATCAAATTCAACATAGAGGAGTGCAGTAGAGAAACCAATCAACTAAAGTCATGGGAGAACAGCACATTTTTCATTTAGAGTTGAAGGTGGCTAAAGCTGAAGTGCATTGAGATAATCAGGAAGTCGGTTCCAGCATAATAGTTGTGGACTTATTGTTGTACTTGACAGCTTTGTAGTTGTGCCTGATTTAATGTTCTCCATCTCCTAATGTCAAATAAACTAAAAAGCTAAATAAATCTTGCAACATTTGCAATTTACAATGGGGCCATTTTGCTTTGGTTAAGCTGCCAATAAGAGCAATAAAAGGACACGCACGCCCACACACACACACACACACACACACGCACACACACACACACACACACACACACACACACACACACACACACACACACACACACACACACACACACACACACACACACACACACAGCAGGATCTGAGGGAACATATCACAGGAAGGGAGCAGTAAGGGGAGTGAATAGCTTCTATAACTTTGAGTTTTTCTCTGTGTTTTATTGGCTGCTGAGAACAGACCCATACTCAGCAGTTTTATATCGAGGAGGTGTCTTCTGGATAGGTTTAAGGCACTCTGACTGTGTGTGTGTGTGTGTGTGTGTGTGTGTGTGTGTGTATGTGTGTGTGTGTTTCTGTGGAAGTGAGGGTCTTAATGTGTTGCTTTATTCTGAATTTAGAACATCCAATAGCAAGCAATGCACACAGACACATACATTATCCTATTTGGACGATTGGGAGATCAAAATATTCCTCCTCAAAGATAACTTTACAGGTAATTGACAGGATGCTTGTAAAAAAAAAAAAAAGTAAACCCAGAGAGAATGATGAATAAATGAATACATGAGGCTTTTGTATGGTTTTGGGTGAGCATCTGGTATCAAACATACTCACACCTTGCGGATAAAAGCCATGACAGAAAAATTACAGCAACAATCAGTTAAAGCCTGTACAAGAGGAAAAGCTGTTCCTCACCGGTCTCCAACGGCTACCGTTTGACTGACAGCTGTAGGTGAGAGGTAAGCTATGGAGACCAGCAGTCAAATGGACAATAGGAGTCTCACCCGCACTGATGTACAGATAAAAACATCTTACGCTGTCTGATCTTCAAAGACAGAGGACTGAGGAGCAGTCATGTCAAAATGGTTCAACAGTGTTTCTGAATTATTGAGGAACTCCGGGTCTTTTGATGACTTGATAACAAAACCAATGAGCTTAATAATCACGTAAGGAAAATAATTGTGTTTAAAAAGGTCTAACTACAAAAATTGACATGGACAGATGTGAGAAGATGATCAAAATAAAATAGAAGGCCATACTACCTGAACCTATAAAACAAAAGACAACACTGATGATATAATATCTAGCAGCTGAACCAGCTGACTGGAGCCACACCACCATTTGAACTCAGGGCTTTGTGAGGGATGGATACTGGGAGGCAGACATGAATCATGTGTCTGGGAATTATGTCCCCAGCATTTAATATAGTGGGAGTGTATTTCTGTTCACAGCCATGTGGTCCCAGCTAGGCCGAGATGGGGAAAACAAATCTGTAATAGGCACACAATTGAATCAGGTGTCTGGTCCTCTTAAGGAAATTAAGTTGTCGCCGGAGCGGGGCCACTTAATGAGAGGCAGGCTTGCGGACAGTGACGAATGGAGGGTGACACTGGCAAGAGTGTGAGGCCGCCACAATATCTGCATTTGGACTGGTGATGATTTTTCATCCCTGAACCCCCCACCATTCTGTTTCTTTCTCTCTTCATTTCTCCCCCATCAAACACACACATATACACACTGCCTCTCCTCCCACACCTTCCCATTCCCAGAAGCCTCATTGGGGACACATTTGCTCCCTGTGTGATACTAGCCATTTATTTGCACATATATTCATGGAAATGATGACAGCTAATAAAGAGGGGAATCTTCTTTCCAAGTGTTTTTTACTTCACGGTGCATCTTGATGGTGATCATTATGTGATTTTGATAGATGTCTCTCCACAGTCACAGTCTCGTGTACACAGCATGCCCTCCAGTATGAATGCAGAGATATGCAATGCTATTACGTTTTCAGGGAACCCTGTTTTAATAGAGAAGTACTGTAATGTTTATTTTTATTACATTATTTGATTTGGTCCATTATTAAACATTCCTAAATTAAAGCACCAAGGATCTTATTCAACCTTTATTCATAAAATATTCACGGACAATTTGTCTATGACTCTATGACTAATATAATTTTAAACAGATGGTATATAAAAAAGTGAAATTGTGGGTTCATTTAAAGTCATACTCCAACCAAAAAGTTTAGTATCAAATACTAGTATCATAGTGTGACTTTATGTCACATAAAATTAAAATAGTGATGAGTAATAGTAAGTGATTCTTTACTTAAAAAGAGTACTGCACTGATTTAACATACTTCTGTAACATTGTCGGACTTGCGTTGTTGTTTTTTGTATCAAAATCAATACAGCAGAACCAGAAATATTGTCCTTCTTACTCCACACATTCTTCTTCGTTAGAACCGGGCTTAACCCAGACTTAACCCACCGTACAACTGGACTATCGACAGTTCAGTCAGAGATTCAGGTGTGTTCTGCTGTCATGGAGCTCCGAGCCGCTGGCATCAAGCCGAGATGAATAATTGTTATTACTCATGATGCTACTTGCAGCATTGTCCATTAATATCAAAGCTGATTGTATTTGAATCTGCAATATAACTAGTAACTACAGCTATAACATATTTATGTTTTATCTGAAATGTAGTAGAATAGAAGTTGTAAGTGATAGAAAATTAAAATACCCAATGCCTCAAACGCAAAAGCACTGTTACTTGCCACTACTGCAAGTTACAAAATACAATTTAAAAACATGTATATATTGAAGTGCTCAAAGACTCAAATTGCTGCTGCAGTAGTGTAAACAGACATCTTTTTTATTTTATTTGTTATACCTTCTATGTCACCTTCTTTGAGGCTGCAGTATAAACATTCAGCTGATGTCGGTGAAAGAAAGACAACCAGTATCGATGGACAACAGAAAAGAAGATCGTGTTGCAGGAGTGAGAGGTTTCTACGGATGTTTTTGATGTTTTTTTTATCACATTGGAATCCACTTTAAAGCAACTCCAAACTGAAGACTACAGATGTTTTATAGACAGATTTCCAACCGACGGGTCGACTGTCTGACACGGATCATTGCTGCACATACTCCGTTTATTTGTGTAGATACAGTAAGAACCAGATTTGCTCTTCTCCTTGCACTTCACAACTATTAAAATGCAGCCCGATATGCAACTTGTGAGTGAAAAGCTCAGCAATCTGTCACCTAAATGGATTATCCTGACGTCAGAGATATTGCCACTAAACGTGAAGACATGGACATTTCTGCTGTGGCAAAATGGCCTTGAAAGGGGGAGTCATTGTCGTTCCCATGGGTTGCTCCATCAATGTCTTCAATCCCGTCCTAAATGGATGTGAAGGGGAACATCTCAATAGGCTTGATCCTTCTATAATGCCATGCCAATGATCAAGTGCTCATTTGTTTCTGACAAAAAAACAAGAAAACTGCCGTCTCGATCCTCCCGTGATGCTTGAGGAGTATTAGGATGCAGTTCCTTTCGTGTTTGACCTCCCCTTATTATTTTCAGCAGAGACAACCCCTACAGAAGCATCTACAATGCTAATTCGGTAACATAGCCATGCATACCACAAACAGGCAGGAGCAATACTTGACACGAGGGTCTCCACATTGAGTAATTCCCTTTGATAACTGACCCAACATGGTCTACTGTATGCATAATGATGGTACTTGGAAACAGCTGTAGTGTGTTGACGATCAATGTCTGTCCTTTCAACACGGTAATTGTGAGGCCAGAGAATGGCTGAGTAGCCAAGGCTACCGCTGCAGTATGGCCGCTGGAGTGAGTGGCCACTCATGTATGCCTTTTAAAGTTACACTCCATACACCCAGACAAGACTTGAGTTTGGATTTAGTTGTGTGGATGGAGGCAGCGCTGCAACAAAAAAACCAAAAAAATCATTGCGGAGTGTGGTAGAATTGTAGGATTCAATGAGGCTTCAACACCCCTCCTCTCTCGCTCCATCTCTCCCAGCTGACTCTGTATGAATAATTGACCCTATAGTCTGGGCCCCTGCTCATTACTGGGGGAAGTGTCGGCCTGGTTTGTGATGCTATGAGGGAGGGTGCGAGCGCCCACCGTCCGCAAGCCGGGCTCGTTTTCCCCCTCTACCTCTGACCACACACCAGTCCTTCATCTTTAATGGCATGTGCCGTGATCGGACATCCAGCCTCTCCAACCTTCCAGCCTTGCCCACTTCATCAAGCAGGTGAACGGGTTGGCAGTAACACATCTACTGCCAGAGAGGAGTTTTTCAAGAATTCTTAAAAATTCTCTTGTGAATTTAAGGAGTTTTGGGCAGGATTATCAAAGGGTGCAGCAGGGGTGGACAGGGGAGTGAACACTGACATCGAGGAAAGTTCTGGGAAAGTTTTCAGGCTTACACTCAAACTAGGAGAAAACTCGTAGTCTTAAGGTGAGTGCTCTACTTGCATGGAGTCATGAATTTTTCTATGGGAGTTGGGAAAGTCAAGTTGCGAGGGGAAAAGCAGTGCGTCGGCTAAAACACAAACACCCAACAAATTCACAGAGCACCATGATAAAGTTGAACTTAAATCTTCATGTCTGACGAACAAAGTGAGCTCATGTGTCACAGAAATTCCCAGGTCGCCACGTGGCCCGTTTCCCTTGCAGCACAGTGAATCTGACACATCCGTATCTGCATACTGGGACGGATAAGGCTGGTGAGTGAAGCCACCGAACGCTGGTGAGGAAAACAATAGCTGACAAGACGCCCCCCAATACATCAATCAGACGAGTCTGTCAGCTGAGCTCCCCGCAGAGAGATCCATGGGAAGCAAAAGAGGGACCACACAAAACACGGAGGCTGCAAATGAGAAGCCACAGTATGGATTGCTGCGTGATGAACAGCCAAACTAGACAGAGACAAGGGATGGATGAGGAACATGTGCGGGTCACGTCTACAAGGACAATTAAATAGTGTGTGGGCCATAATGTGCCTTGTGCTTGTGCGGTGCTGAAGCATAAAAAGGAGAGACATCAACTACGCTAATTTTAATTGAATCATAATTATGCTTCCTGAGTTTATGATTTTTGCAACTGAATTCCTTTGTTTAATATTGTTAGTACTTGCTATTTGTAATCCATTTCTTGTGCCTAATTTACTTTAAAAACTATTTCAAACAGAGTTATCAATTTCATCTTGCAAGCTATTCAAATATGCAACAGCACACAGTTTTCAACACAGCAGAGGCAAAATCTGCATTTGTAAACGGTAGAAATAATAACATCACTCCCCACTAAACCCCTTTTCCTCTTCACAGCAGCCCTACTCATCATTTTCATAATTGGTGTCTAAGCTTGTGATGTCCATATCAGTAAAATATTCTGTCAATTGATAACATGTTTACATGGATAGTATATTATTTCTTCCTTGTGTGTTTTAGCAAACCCTCCTATTTTTGATCTTTCTTGTATAATTGTATTACACTATTTTCTTATTCTTTTAAGACGATACCCAAATGCCATCAAACTATTTCTGTGAGAAACTGCCTTCTCTGACACTCCTGGAGAGCCAGTTGTCTTGAACCTACAAATGTTTGATGAGGAAAAATTCAAATGAATTCACACATGTATTAGTCCTCAAGGATAGACACTACGGGATCTGCGAGAAACACTTATTGGAAGCTCAATTTGTTTCCAAAGAAATTGGCGTTACATTATGTGACATAAGGTAAATGGCCTTTATACAAATAGCTTCTTTCTAGTCATCCAACCACTAAAGTGCTTTACACTGTCAACCTTCACCTGTTCATACACTGATGGCAGAGGCCTCCACACAAGGTGCCAAACTGCTCATTAGGATCTAAACTAAGGCTCATTCACACACTTATGGCACAGAGCAATTTGGGGTTCAGTATCTTGCCCAAAGACACTTCAACATGCGGACAGGAGGAACAAGTCCTTTCGGAAGTAGACAACCTGCTTGACCTCCTGAGCCACAGCCGGTCAGATCAGAAAACGATCATATCATTTACATATGAAGACTTATTGTTCAAATAGAAGGAACAAAACAATGCAAAGCATAACATATTATTTTGCATTTTTTAGAGAGACTTTTGAGAAAGGGTAGTTCTGGCAGCTCTGCTGCAAATCAATTTCATTTGAGGATATTCTATTATTTTCATTAAGTGTCCAGTAAGAGCTCTACAAAGTCATTATACTTATTAAATGTACTCAATAACCACTTTCTCGTGTGGTTAGAGATTGGCACATCCTGGAAATGGCCAGTCCCACCAAGAGAGATACACTATGTTTATCTGTAAGAGGAAGGTGATGGATGGTCACCTTTTATTTTTCTGTCTTAGAATTTAAAAAGTGATCTCAGTTATGGCAGAAAAATAATCATTAGCTACAAAATGCTAGCTCTCTGGGCATTTTATAAATATTCCATATCAAGGAGTTTACATTATTTTTGACAGTTTGTTTAAGACATTAGAGACTTCATTTATCTGGTATGAGTGCTATATATAGGCCTGCTATATGTTCATATTAAGCTTCTTTTGATTTTTCCAGTCAACTCCAAGTGTCCAATACTGAGTGTGTACGAACATACAACCATGCATGCAAACAGCATCAATCCGTAGCTCAGAAATCCCCAAATATATTTCCAAGCGTCACACCCAAAATTCTGAGCACGCTCAGTTCAAAATGTCTGAGTGGCACAAGTTTCAGTCCACAGAAACAAAGAAGAAGAGAGAGGTGTCTTACCCACAATGTGGATGAAGGAGATTATCAGAGCTGTTCCTGGTTGTTTCATTGGTCGCAGGCAGCCAAGGATTCTAGAGGAGAATAACGCAGAGCTGTCACTGTGTTTTCGGGGAAGGGGGGGAGCAGGGAAAGAGATTGTTTGAACTGGGAGTAAACGCTGTGAAAATGGTGGAGCTGGCATATTTACACCCAGGGTCTGCACAGGGGGATTACATGCAACGTTTTTATGTCACCCATTTGACAGCATCATCTCATGGCGGTTTTGAAGGCTCCCCCTCATTAGCTGGGCTGGGGCTGCATTTAACACAGCTTTGAGTTTATAAAGACAATGGCTGCCAAACCTCAAGGCCCTGAACAAACAACAAAGGGGAGGGTAACAATCAAAGTGGCCCTGTCCCATTTTGGAAACTTGAGTGAAAAGTCATCCGGTTGTAAAGAAAAAGGCAAAAAGACATGACAACTGGAGACATTTAAATGGATATAAGTGAAAAGTGAGGTCAACCTAATTGTGCCTCAGAAAGCTTGATAACTATATAGAGTAAAGCAATGCCACTCATTCTTCATTTATTCAGACTATTTGTTGCATTTATACTGGTCAAGAAATTGTATCCCAATCAGACAATGTTGAAAATATTAACTGTAGGAAACATGACAGTGAAAAATGTCATTAATACTTGAGAAACATGAAATGTGTTTCCAGAAAAAACTCCATTCCAGCCTCAAGCAAACAACACGTACTTCTGCATTTTGTCACTATCTCTTAAGTAAAATCATGTCACATTGAACATCTTTGATTTTACGTTGAATCAATATAGTCTACTTTTGAGGATATCAGGAACTTGAACTACTTTATTCTCTGTAGATGAGACAGTACAAGAAAACAATTATAACAGAAATATCAAAAAATAATCTGCAGTTTATGATTAGATAAAATAGTGAAAATGCCGTGCAAATATCTTCTTCTTTTTTTCGGCCAACAGGCCAAAACCCATAATCAATCACTTTATTAAACTGGTTTATTGATTTTTTTGGATGCAATTCTCTGCAAAAAAAGTTAGAATCTATCGGCCGCAGATCGCCGAGCTTGTTGCGATGATCAATTGCTTATCAAATTAGTTAACGGTAAATTACAACTAAGTGGATGCAGCCTGAATCCTTTACAACTCCAAATAGTATCCATGGTGTTTGAAATGAGTTCACTCAATTGATCTTGATATAAGAGAAGCCGGGAAAAACAATGATTCAAGATATTTTGTTTGATGCTCTGGAAGAAAATCTGGTAAAAACACATCTCAAAGGGCTTCTCCATTTACTCTTTGTCTTTCTTTGCCTTCTCCTCAAAAGCAGCACAACAACCTGCTTGTGTTACAAACTCTCTTGCTCTGACATTTAGTCACAGCAAAGTATTTACCCACCAATTACCCACAGATATACCCTTCCTCTCGTTACAGCCGGGGCCCCGTACTGTAAAAGGGAACAAACAATAACAACAGTGAAGGCTCCTCGGCAAAGAGAGACAAGTTATAATCCAGGCAGACGTGAGAAAGAGGAGTGTGAGAAGAGCTCGTATTGATGGAGACGAAATTGAACTTGATTAAAAAGCAAACAAAACAAACCCCCTACAAAACACAAACACTCCTCACACTTTGTGAATGGGCGAACACAAAGCTAATACGTAGCTACCCAAGCGCTCCTGAGGAGGCGAGATGAAAAGTGTTTAAAAAGGAGAGATCCTTCTTTGTTTGCCTGACATTTTCACACAATTATGTGCAGGATCTCACCTTCCTTTTTACTTTTGTGTCAAGTTGATTAAATGAGAGCGTGTGACATAGATCTGCAGGGTAATGCCATCTGGCAGAACAGTGTCATCATTTTTCCTGATGGAGTAACACTGACTTAACCAACTCTCCATCAAGTAATATTAAGGCTGTTACACATTACGGCACCTAAATGACACACAGACACCAACTGAGGCTCCTCTGTAGCATTTCTGCCATCTTAAAATATGGGTTTGATTGCACTTTTTCACTGACAGCGCTCAGATTTAGAGCTGGTCTAATTGCTTTATTTAGATCCTGAACTACATTTAACTGCATCTTCTCTTTGTCTCATATTGATTCCTACAGGATGATTAAAAGCACCACAACGTGGCTTGTTCGGCGAGAGCCATTATATTTACAGGTGGAATGTGTCACTGGCTCATAATGAAGGGGCCCATGCAATAAAAGTACAATAAAAAAAAATGCATGAGATATAATGCTATGGGCAATTAAATTCAGCTACACAAAAAAAAAGACCCCACAGCCCTTATACATATTCACTCTCCCACTGAAATCCATAGGAATTGCTAAGTCATCCTCCATGTCTCTGAGGCATTTGCGTACAATGGCACTTTTATCATATGCTTATCAGTGGTGGCCCCTCTCTCATAGTGCTCGATCTTTTGGCCCCTCAATCACGGAGCATATTACTCCTCTGTCAGAGCAAAGCACTTCCTAACGACAGGGAGGCCAGCTGGGACTGAGGAGAGGGCAGGAGGCACACACATTAACATAATAATCCAACCACGCTCCCACAGGCCCCGGGGCCAGACAGCATATTAGGTAGGCCCCCCCTCATGAAGGTCCTTCCAGGAAATAAAGCTGCTTTATGGTGAGCCTGTCAACCTGTGGTGAAGGCGAGGCTTTACCTGTGCTAATTGCTGACGGCAAAAAAAAAAACATGGTGTTACTATAGCCCCTTGTGTGTAAACAGTGATCGAGTTACGTGCTCAAAAGGGGTAAGTGTTGGGTAACGTGAGTTATAACTTAACCTAGTTCTCTGAATATCTCACAATGGATTAAAGAGAATAAGTAAGGCTGTTTCTTTCTCTCTCTCTGAGCGTACTAGCTTTGTTGCCTTCTACATCACATTGCAACACAACATAACCCAGTAGCCTGACACATATTTCTGAGTATAGGAAGCATCTTCTCGCCTCCTCATATTTACTGAAGAGAGATACGAAGAGACAGAGGCTTTGAGGACAAGAGAGAGACCGAGAGGGGAGAGAATAAGGGGGTTGGGTGTTGGTTCCTCAGCCTTCCCTGTGGCATAAACTGAGGAGCGTTAGCAGCATGCACTGAGGCCTGTGATCCTTTGCACTGGGGTCCCATGGTACCTTGTGTGGCCTGCACATTTCTAACCACATGAGACACTTGCCATCATTGCGTCAAAGCCATCATAATAAAGCCATGCAGCTATAACACGCTGCTCATGCCTGGAGACAGAACAACAAAAAAGCCAATACACCAGCAATAAGTGAAACGTGTGAGAGAAGAAAAAAAAGACTCAAGTTCAGCTATTCAGAGAAACTTCAGCTTCTGTCAAACCCAATTCAGCGTCACATCCACTGGTAGAAAAGGAAAAAAGAAGTTCATATGGAGAGGAGAGCCAGCAAGTAATGTATTAGGAAACCAGCACAGAAGAGCTGTGTGGAGCATTTTCATTGGGAAGCCTGTCTGGCACAGCCTGACTGTCAGGGCACCTCTAATGTGAATGTCCCACTGACTACCACTGTAAGGCTGTCAGTCGCTGGTTGGGGTCCTTGACTGAAGACTCTCACTAGCAGTTCGCACACAGTAATACCTCAGTGGCAAGAGAGAGGCAGGCGAGAAAGGAGTGAAGCGAGAAAGAGGATCTCCACAAATCATTTTGATCAAGAGACAAGGTAGCAGTGAGGTAGACCTCCCCCAGCCCCCGCCCCACGAGGAGACAACTCTCTAATTGGTGGAAAGGGCAGCCTGTCCGTGGCCGTATGCACTCTCAGATCTCTCCCAGGACAGCCGAGGCAACGTGCCAATTACTGCCAATTGTTGGCCTGTGGTTGAGATGTGGACAGTTGTCCGCATGGAATAAGAGTGAAGGCCTGGCAAACGCTCCTGCTGATGCCGATATCACACAACAGCAGTACAATATTGTGCTGTTAGCCTGCAAACTTTCATAAAACAAGCTATTACAATCATTGTTATTACATTTTGCTCGATTTAGCATGCGGCTTCTGTGAAATAGTCAACATATATTAAATGCAGTCCTTACAACACCTGCAGCCATGTGGAGACTGAGTAGCTGTTTCAAGCCAGGCGCCTTTAACACCACCTGACGGAGACTCGACAGACCAAATATAGCCCATGTTTAGTGAGGCCAGCAGACCATTATGGCGGTCCTTTCGGCGGAAGTTGAACATATACTACCTCATCCATTATCCATTAGCCGCTCATCATGGTATAGGTCATAGCTGGAGCACAACCTCTCCCAGCAGTCAGACAGAAGCAGAGACTCAGGCCTTCACAACGCCGCTCACCCACAGCTCATAACAAGGAAGCCAGAAAGTGTAGCAGAGGGGAGGGAAAACAGTCATAATTCTTGTTCAACTAAAAATCACTATAATGCTCTTTAATTGTGTAGGCAAAAATCTTTTCAAAAGAGCATGGTAATTTTACCCTGTTAAATTATTCAGCGCACATTAATAACGGTCGGGGCCGGGGTGGATGAGAGCGGCTGTTTTAGGAGTGATGAGCTGCCGGAGCTTGGAGACAGGATCTCACTAAGGCAGTTTTAAGCCTCGTTTTAAAGTTACATTTTCAAGTAAACGACATTAAAAAATGACCCGGAGTAACCCTGAAAGGTACTGGGACTGGAAGTTGGTGTGTGGCCTTAAATACACTCATAAAAGACGCTTGGCACGAAGAGAAATTTATCATTTAATAACAAAAGATGAATATTTTCGGTTCATTTGTTTATAGTGAGCATGTTTTACCCCACACAATAAGGGCTTTGTTTCAATGCAACATTAGAGATAGGCTTGGCTGAGGGTTGTTTAGCACATCTGGTGTCTAAAATGTGGATATACCGTGAGCAGAAATATTGAAAAGGTGAGCGCCTTGGGAAAGCACGGTTACCAAGAATTACGTAGCTTCATTAAAAGCCCAAAACGATGAAACCTCAATATGGCGCCTTTTTGTTATTTGTACGTCTGTGCACTTGAAACCGTGTGAGCCCTAATAGAATAACAGATACAAAGAGAAAAGGTCACAACCCAGATCTGATGAAGGGCAGTGTTCACTATAGGCTTTAAGGGATTCCAGCCATCAGATAGCGCATTCAAGAGAGCGATGCAAATGAGAATTTGCATGAACCATGCACCACCAAAAGTAATATACATAATTGGGGGAAGGGGTGGCGGGGTGTGAGAGGGTGGGGGGAGGGGGGGGGGGGGGGGGGGGGGGGGGTCTCCATCAAATACGGACATAAAGCAACACTTTCTATACTTAATAAGTAATGCAATACAGTGCACACACACATTGCATGGGATGCATATCATGCATTCGTTGAACAATGACTTTTAAGTGCACTAGAAAATAGTGAGCCTGACAAAATATGCACAAATGTGTGCTGGATAAAATATGCCTTTTTCTTCCATAAAGATGAAAAAAAGACCGAAGGCAGCGAGAGCTTAACTATTCTTCTCAGTTGAAAGTCAAGGGTCTACTCTAAATATTTGTGTATTAAACATAACACATAAGATGGAATACATGGAGGAACCTAAAAGATGTGCAGGGCCTGCAGGAGAAAACAACATGGAACAGCGATGTTTCTTAATGTCAGTCGGACTAACACCATCAACCACAGCGAACAACAAGCTGAGGCTTCAAATCTTGCAGAAAGTATAAATCTGTGAGATTCAAATGCTTACTAGTTACAAAATGTAACTGTGCTGGAAATGCTGGCGTAACTCGCGTAAAGATTAAGTATCGGCTCAGTTTTAGCACAATAATTTAGAAAAATAAAAGAGCCACAAATAGGCGGCTAATGTTGAACCAGTTCAGTGTCACCACCTAAAGCTTTCGAGGTATGCATCAAGGGCCAGTCGAAGGAGGCCCCATGCAGCATGATTAAATCTAAATACGCTGACTCTTACACTGTTTGTTTGTTTATTGAGGCAAGTCAGGGGGTGTTCTGAGCCTCAGAACTGCATTTAAAGCTGATCTGGCTCCTTCAGACAGTGCTGCATCCGACTTCCTGTTGTCGACTCGCAGTTGCCACAGAAAAATTGCTGCTGCAGCCTTAGAGAACCTACAGCGCTTTGTATGCCGAAAGAAAGGAGTTAATTAGAAATACAAATTCTCCCAGATTGTTATTAATGGGAACTGTAGAGTAAGCAACACATATTTTGTGCCCATAAGTAATTCTCAGGTATCTTTGATCTGTGGCCCACAGCGGATGCTGCTGCGTACCGCTGTCTGGCTTCTGGGAATCTGCCAGCGCCAGACATCTGGCTACTTTGTTATCATTGGCTGATCTGCTCCCGGGAGGCCACTCTTGTGACACCAGGCAGAGAGTGTCCTGGCAAGGAAAATTATCAGCACATTTTGAGTGGATTAGAGTTCCAAAGTGGTCCTCAAATCTCTACAGGGGTCTGGTGAGCCATGCTCTACTGGGGGTTCCTCAGGGCTCTGTTTTGACAACACTGTTGATTTGAAAGGCAGCGAGGGTACGGCTCCCACTGTTGCATCACAGGTTTCCGGCAACATCTTAGAAAGTGAAAAAAAGTCCACCAATTATGATCTGTCAAATTTAGATGAGTTGAAATGCACCAAAGGCTTCCCTAGATTAGTGCGGAGTTTCTGATGAGCAGCAAATGTTCGTACTAGAGTGCGGTATGTCGTTTATACTCCAGTGTCATATCTGGCAAAAATGTATTAAGTCTGCATTTGTTTTTACTGACTAATGCAGTTTTGTTGTGCTTCAAATTCTGCAGCTATGCCATTTTCAGTCACGTTCATAATACCTTTGCCTTGAGCAGATTTTTTTTTTTTTAACTGTGAGGTAGTTAAACATGTCTCCATCTCAAAGGTTATGTGTGACAATCCATCATACAAAACACTTGTTTAGAGGTCAAAGAAAAGAATGCTGCCTAAGCAATGGCTTAGTGGAGTGAAAAAAAAGCCATGATGTGACAATCTGAACCTTATTCACCGGATTGATTGAGGTATCGTGTCTTCTCCTTTTTTTCTCTTGGCGTTTCCATTTGTGAATACAAAGCTGCGGTGACCCATAAATATTACATGGTGTGGAGATGCAAAGCAGGAATTAATGACTGGGTGTGTGTGTGTGTGTGTGTGTGAGAGAGAGAGAGCGTGTGTATGGCAGGTCCCTATGGGATTCTGCTTAGACAGGCGGGCATGGTGAGGGTGTGGTCTCTCTCTCCCTCTCTGTGTGTGTGTGTCTCTCTTTCTCTCTCACACACACGCACACACACAATGTAGACTGCATTTTGCCCTCCACATCTCCACTGGGCTGCATGATTTTTGGCCAGTGTGCTAACCTGCCTGTCAGTGGCTCCGTGGTCACCCGCCGCTCAGCATCGGTTTCACTGTTATTCTGCACAGAAGAAGACTCCTGCTTCAAAAGGGACTTTGGCTGAGAAATAATGAGTTGGTTAATCAGTACATTACCAGAAATGGTCAATAACCTATAATCATTTTAGACATAAAAAAAAGAAGGCATTTTCCCATATTTTCTGGTGTTTTATGATAAATCAGTTGATAAGAAAAATAATTAAGAGGTTAACTGATAATGAAAAATAATGATTAGCTGAAGCCCTGGTATTGATTTCTAGAATTCCACTACGCAAAGTTCCAACATCTAATGTGTCTCGATATCAAACTTGTCTTCCTCTCGCAGCAGATTAATCGATTAGCTGAGCGACAGAAATATTCAATAATTATTGATAGTTGATATTAATAATTGATTAATCAGTTAAATAATTTTCTAGTGAAAATGACAAACATTATGTGACGGTAAATATTAAAAATATTTTTGGGGACTATTTGGACAAAACGAGCAATCTGAAGACATCATTTAATTGGCTTTTTTCCCCCTCTATATGTGTTTCCACTATAACTGCCAGTTTAATTAATGTTGAAAATAATCAAGAATTGCAGCCCCTGCTCTCTCTGTTATGTCAGAACGTACACACCACATATAAATGTGTCACTCAACAGCATGAACCAAGTTGTGGACCGAGCTCTGACGGTATTTCAAACATTGTCGTGAAACAAAGTCAACATGTGATCAGGGCACTCTGAGGTGATGACAAAGTAGTTATTTGAGGTTACAAGAAAACGACAGACAAGAAGAAAAGTACAAAGAGAGAGAGAGAGAGAGCGAAAGAGAGAGAGAGAGAGGGAGACTGAGATCGGCTTTTCCTCTCTGCTTAGCATGATGAATCGGTTGAGGAGGGGCCACTTGACACCTGTCACCTAACCAGCCAGGCACAATTACCTCCAGGGGGAGGACGCGGGACTTGCTAGGGAGTTGTGCATGGCTCCCAGTGAAATAGACGAGCGTTTGAAGATCATTAGTGTTACAGGCCCTGTCTTCGTGGCCCTGTCCAACCCCCTGAAAGGCTTGCTTTGATCACAGCGCTGCGTTTTTGTCAATAGTATGGGTACACCGCATAAATTATAAAGTTATACACACAAAGTCAGCAGGTAAAATGCCACGCTCAATTTCTGTTTCGGCCACAGATGGGGCAGCCGATTGCAGGTAATGAGCGTCATCGCTGCCCCGCAGCCAATAAGGTGCGGTGGCCGAGCTCCCATGATGCTCTCCTGTCTTCAGGCCAACGACTTCACGTGTTTCACGCGCAACAAAAAGAAAATAATTCAATGCAAAGCTGTTCTGATCCGGGTCTTGTCTCAATGTGACTTCAGATTGATGTGATTGAGAAACTTGGCAACTGTTATTTATGATCTGCATATTTCTAATAAACAGAATTGGAGACTTGTTTTTGGTTGACTAAAAGCATCTTTTACAGTTTGACAGTGTGACAAATAATCTGAGGCGGTTAAAGAGGTTACACTGGTGATGTTTTTAAGCCTTTAAATAAAACAGTACTACTTTAAATTTGGAGTTGTAATAAATAATACATGCTGCATGTTTTCTATAGGTGGAACTAAGCCTGAACTAAAACTTTATTCTCTATGATATAGGTTGAAGGACAGTTCAAGATTAACAGTATTGAAGATTTCTCAGATGACAAACATTCCGATATGGCAGTGCGCTGCCGTAGTTTCGGCAAAGAAAAAAAAAAGATCATTATAGCTGATGAGGCAGTGCCTTCGAATGATGACAGCGTGACAGCAGAGCGCTTTTTAATTTGTCGGATCAGATTGTGACATGCTCCATCACAGGACGGAGGAAATCTTTTCATTTGTGCAGAAGAAAGGGGGGAAAGGAGGTCAATTAGCATCAACCATTAGACAATCCAGTGACAAGCAATATATTACCGCGTGGGGACAGTCAAACTAATGAGAGAGGCAGAAGAAATGTTCATGCAGGTTGGACAGAATTCTGCAATCATCCTGCGACATTAATCACTTGTATCGCGCTTGACATACACATTCTTTATAGTCACATATGTAACTCCTGGTATGCGCTGCCTTCCTTGTCATCGCTTGTTGTCATTATGAGGTTAGGTTTACTCAAAGGAACGTCTGTCAAGTCAAACGTTATCCCGCAGAACCATGTGCATCCTCGCGACATCAGCTGGATGCAGTTTACACTAATTCATGCTTTACTGCATAGGGAAAATAGTTGTTATTGTTTTTTTCGTGTCATTCAAGGTTGATCAGCCAAAACGGGAGGATATTTCATCCGATGTGTGACCATATTGTTTTAAAGATCACAGAGGCCTCCACCAATATGATCTTTGCCAAAAGCAGCATGAGAGAGAGGATCTCATTTTATCAGAAGAGACAATCTCAAAGCGAGTAATTTTTTTTTTCTCCCCCCTTTGCCAGGCAGGCTTTATTTGACTGGCTGTCAGGTATAACTCTCTCGATATTGATCTGAAGTACCTAAAGGTATGTGACATCATTATGAGGCTTGACCTTATCATCTGCTGCCCTGCAGCCAATAGGCAGCGCTGGGCCAGAATCTAATGCCCCCAAAGGAGAGGAGCCCCCCCCCCTCCTCTCCTCTCCTTTAGATTCTGGCCCAGCGCTGCCTATTGGCTGGTGGGTAATAGGGAAATTGGTGGTGGTGTTATTTGTTTTCCTGACCTCATGGCACATCTCACTCTAAAGGCCTCTAATCAGCCATGGCCTCAGGTTGGCTTCACTACCAGACCAGGTTAGCTGGCTTTGCTGTTGGTTATCGCACTGTGGTCCACATTAGCGATTATATTGGCCGTACAGTATGGAAAACGTATGGTGTGTGTGTGTGTGTGTGTGTGTGTGTGTGTGTGTGTGTGTGTGTGTGTGTGTGTGTGTGTGTGTGTGTGTGTGTGTCTAGTCATCATCAACCAAACTGAGATGATCAGAGCTATCATCAGACTCAAGGCTAATATTGGCTGATTGTACAAAACCTAGAATTATAATGACAAGTTTTTTTGGGCAATTGGGAATACCTTGCCACCTGCTCCAGTCATTTCACCTCTAATCCTGGGTCCATACAATCTAGATGTGCATGCATTAGTTTAAAAAAAGAAAGGCCGCTAACTAACAACAGGGCTAGAATACGCACAACTCAACTAAACTGCAGTCAAAATAGCACTGCAATCTTATAATCTGTGTGGCGTTTACGTTAGCCATCTGCGTGTTTGTGCCACTAA